>OZ001260.1:10521182-11238682 GCA_963924015.1 Macrophya annulata
GGTACACGGCCTGTTCAAATTTACAGCCAACAGTTTACACGCTGGGTTTTCTGTATGGCTATACATATAGACACACATGTATATATACATACATACATGTATATATATATATATATATATATATATATATATATATATATATATATATATATATATATATATATATATATATATATATATATATATATATATATATATATATAGCTATGTATGAATCCACATATATGTATGTATACATAATACATAGCGTAACGTACCTACATTGCTAACATGCGAGCAAGCAGCTGCGTTCACCTTTTGACCCAGTGCGTGGGCGTCCGTGCTCAACTATGCAGAAAGTGCTTGAGCAGATTCGCGCACCCATTAGTGGGTAAAAAATGAAAATTATGATCTCCAAAAAACCTTAGAGCGTTAAGGGAATACTTTCGCTTTTTTGATTTTTTTAACAGAAAGGCTAGGAGCACACAGGTGTGATGCAGGTTAAGAGAACACACATTTTTACTGTGTGCTTAACATACACACATATACATATATATATATATATATATATATATATATATATGTGCCAAACGATGCGTAGAAAGTAAATTAAGAATAATATTTTTTATTTCTTTCTTTGTTTCTTTTTTTTTTTTTTGCAAAAAGTATAGCTGCGAAATTATTCACGGGCATAATTTTTTTCATAAATTATTAAAATACTTTGAAATATAACCACAAAGGCGTACCTGTAATCATTCGATATATTATACATATATCAATTAGGGTATACCATCGTGTAGTAGGTATAAAAATTAGGAAATTCGTGAGACGTAACGAAGTGGATAAATTTCAACACCTATTATAGATATAGTCGTGTAATAAAAGCTTTCGTAAAAGCAGTTCCATAAAAAGAAAAAAAATATATATATATATAATCAAAAAAAAAAAAAAATTATAAATAATTACACGTACCTACAGCCTTTGTCTCTTTACTTTGCAAGAACATCAAACGCTGTCATATTAAAGTGTTCGTTTACAGTTAATTATATATTAACTTCGAAACTTGACTTCCCTTGGATACGAAGAGGAATATTAAATACTTGTTTTTAAAAATTTTCAAGTTATATAATTTATGGTGAAATGAAGTACATATCTAGTTCTGAATTATTAGTTAATAACGAAACTGGACATGCTGATATTTTTATACAGATATACATATATGTACATATTTTTTCCTTTTATATATGTAACTGTTGGCAGTATTTTATAATGACTGAAACCAAAGTATCTCGAGCAAGAGGGTTATACAACGCGCCCTAAACATATCTTAAGACGTTCCAGCAAACCCTTAAGTAAGACCTTTCTAGGGCAAAAGTTCAAAAACTAAAGTTCTGTACGTAAAGTTTCCCCCACGTGGGAATTTCACGTTTAGTGATGCTCCTCTAGAGAAGTCTGTCTTCCCAAAGTTTCTCTGAGTAAATTCGAGCAATTAACGCCTACTGCAAGTCGTCGCTGTACTAATTATCTCGTCAAAAGACGATGCGAAGAGAAAGAATATCGCAATAGTATTCGCTAAGCTTTGAAGATTAAGACTCGGGCAATAAAAATTCATTAATTATCTTCAACGCTTAATTTCAACTTACACCATTGGTAATAACGGGAGTTAAATTGTAAAGGAAGAAATTAAAACACAGCTTCTACTTTCCCGGTTAAAAAAAAAAAAAAGGAAAGAAAAAAAAAGTTATTACAATCCCTCCGAGAATGAGAACTCAGTTTTCACCATATCGCTGCACGCTTTCAAGTCCAGAGAATCACCTCTGAACATTTTCAGATGGACGTCAACGTGTGTGTGATCAATTTTTTCCCTGGCGATATCTCGAGAACCAATAAACGGATTTCATCCTTTTTTATATCAATCGAGGTGGTTCTTTCTAACCTAGAACTGATCGGATTTGGAATTTGTTAAATTACGCAATTATCTGATCCTTTATTTTTTAAATTAGACAAGAAAAATTAAGTTTTCGCATTTCAATCTTTCTATTTTTTTCTGTTTTCAATAAAGGATGTTCTTCAGCTTGCAAAATGCGAATGGACAATTCTCTAGAACTGGCTCATCGAGGTCGACAGCCGACTTACCTGCTTGCTTATTTCTTATTCATTGGGTTTTTTATTTTTTGAATAACCAAAGGGCTGCAAAACAATGTCTAAAATTAATGTCGAAGTCTCAAGATCATGCGTGATTTGAAAAAAAAACTACTCGATATTGATGATGAAATAAAACTCAATTCGATGAAATTTAACTTATTTAATTCAATTCAGAATCAAAATGATGGACAGATTATAACCTACAATTATAATAACCCATGAGGCAAGCTGCGAAAATAAACTACAAACGATTCAGAATACCCGAGTTCAATGTAAAGTCCGTCTCGTTATTAGCATCATTTTCTATAACCACGTGTACCTTTGTTCCTCCCTGTACAAAGACACAGCTGTACCCAAGGGTATAGACAACTCCGAAGTTGTATAAATTTTGAAATGAACCAACGTCCGGCAACCCATATGAAACGTATAATAAATGGCAATATCTATAAGTTTATTAATTTATAAACAATTAACTCCGTCAGTTTAAACTTGGCAAATATAATTATGAAGTGATAAAATCTACACGAATTGCATGAAATTTTATTAAAATTATTAAGGGGACCAGTACAGCTTAGTTTCGGAAATTCGGAGTACTCCAAAATGCATTTATTTGTCAACCAAAGTTTATTTCCAATCAAAAAAACAAATCCTTCTTTGAAAATCTTTGTCGTAAGGTCTTAGGCACATCGTTAGTCCAATTAGGGTCGTTGAGGGCTCATTTTGTTCAGAAAAGAAATCCTCATCACGTGAACGAGGGAATTTTTTTATAATATCGTATTGGCTAAATTATTTGCAAATTAGTGGCCTAAATTTTAGAAATTTTCGATAATCGACCGTAACTTTTCACATGATTTTTTTTTACCGATCCCTACGTTCATAAGATGTAGAATTGTCGTCCGAAGAAAACAAGACCTTGAGATGTTGAATTGGACCAACGATGCGCCTGAAACCTTACGACAAAGTTTTTCAAAGAAAATTTTTTTTGATGTGAAATAAACTTTGGTTGACAAATCAATGACTTTTGGAGTACTCCGAATTTCCCAATCCAAACTGTAATGGTCCCCATAAAACGGAATATTCCGCGGTGCAGATTATTCATTTACATACTTTACTTAAAAGTTAAAGCTAAAGTTACATATGGATATAAAGTGGAATATTAAAGTGCCTTTTTTATTGGGAGTTATCACAGGGTGAAGAAAATACCTATGATTTTATCTCAGCACTTTTACTACTGCTTCGATTATTATACCTTCACTATAATGGAATATTTCCCTCTTATACCACTACGGATATACTTTTGGTATTATGAAGTTTATACTGCCTTATGGGTATCAAACTTTCCAAGGGGTGTAAAAATGTGGTTTGATAGTGGTAGTAGTCTATGAAATATGGAATTTTGTAAGTTGTATTAAACGCCAACAGTTTGATAAACAATTTGTTCCTAAGATAGATAGATGGTAGCTGCAATGATATAATAACTGAATTTGATTTAGTCTAAAACAGACTACATCATTATTATTCATGAAATTTTATTTCATTTCACACGCTTTGTCATGACTAAAATCGTTTGAAATCCGGCAGCAACACAGAAACTATACGTACAACTTTTATATTACCTCACACTCAAGAATCAACGATTAAAACACCAGTAAACGATCGAAAGTTACTAACGATCATGCCACTCGTGATATAGCGACAAATTTATCGTGTAGATAAATGCTAGGATAGTTATCTGGGTATTGTGATTATTCGAAACTACGAGAGTCAGTTATTGAAAAACTATAATGATTTGGAGAAAAATTGTGGTGTGTGGAATCATATTTTAACTAGATTCATTGAATTTAATGATCGAATACAAAATGAATGAATAATAATGCAAACTATTAGTATCCATTTTTTTAACCAATTTATTTTCTATGGTTGAAATGGTTGGAGAGGGGGTATAAGAAAAAGTGATTCTATTAGGATTCGGGCTGCATCGTTTATCGAAGCTTTTTCAAATTTCGAGGGAATATTCTATGAATCGATGAATTTAATTTTTGAATATGAAAAAATTTTTATTTTATTTAAAAATAAAGTGTGTTATGTATTCAAGACGACGTAAGACTGCAGACCTCATTTTTACATATTATTGGATTGCCCTGAAGTCACGTAATTTTAAAATATTCTCTTCAAATTTCAAAAGGCTTTGATGAACTTCAACGATCATTAAATATAAAAAAAATTCTAATCAAGTATCAAGATGCAATTAATCGGTTGTCAAAAAACTGTGTCGATAAAATATTTTTGATCAAAATGTACAAAAACAGATTTTAAACAAAAATATATTTCCACTAATTTTCACTTCTTAATCATGTCTCGTTATGAACGTAGTGTAATCATTTTTCAAACTGGAGGCAACTCAGACACCACGGATAAAAAAAACTTATCATATAATCACATTCACCATCGTTTTATTACCGAGTGATTAACACTATGAAGAAAAAAGAAAGGTATAATCAATTACCGCGTACCGTTAAATTGAATTAGTTTAACTAAGTTGCGAAGTAATATCTCTTGCCAGAAAACTATATTTGGGAAAAGAACTGGTCGGGTAATGTTATACGGAAATGTAGCTTTTACTTATATACATACATATATGTATACATATAGGTATATATAGAATCAAAAAAAGGTGGTGGTGGTGAAAGATAAAATTTTCCATTCTTGGCATCTTTATATATATTTCTTGATTTTTATTTTTAGGTTTTATTCTTATACTATGCAGTGTTTTATTCTCTTACAGTACGTGGTATATATAGTTCGTTGTCTGGGACTTGTTTTCGCGTGGGATTCACTTAGCTGAAAAACCACCGCCAGATTACTCCTAACGAAACTTGTAATAAAACACCAATAAAATTATGAACTTTACCGCTAAAAAGTTTTCCGGTAAAAATAAACTTATATATATATATATATACCTACACCCGTTACTGCATTCAGCGTTAGACTTATTGTTAAACTCCTATAAGTTTTCGACGTGAACCCTTCTCTCTGCAGTCTTTTGCACACAGACCTCGACCTCCAACAGATAAACGTACAAAAAATAAAATATAAATAAAAAATCTCTCTCTGATGTATGTACGTCTAGATATATACTTGTATACACATACATACCTATATATGTACTTATATCTATGTATACGTATACGTATACTTTGTCGTTGAAAAATGCACCGGGCAGGAAGTGCCATAAGAGAAGCGGCGACGTTCCGCATGGATAAAAATTATGACCACTCGTTTGCTCCCATCCGCAAACCGCACATTATTTGAACTGCAAGCCTTTTGTAGCCAAACTTTTCCCACTAGCTACTTTCGCTAACGTAATTTAGCTTTTTCATAAATTTTACTCAATTTGGAACTTCGTTTAGTTTATCGACGACTGTCGAGACTCGCGTCCATTTTGGACGAAATTACAATCGTCGATGTTGATTTTGATTTGATTTTTTATTTTATTTATTTTTTTTAATCATACAGAATCCCGATGGGAATGTTATTTTCGAAAAGTTTTTAGACAAAATTACACCGTAAAAAGGCAGCTGATTATTTTTAAATCTATTCTGAAAAGATTCTCAAAATTGGAGAAAAAAAATTTTCAATCATTAAAAATAAATTTGGTCGTACTTTTTTTCTAAGATTTGATTATTTTGAGTTAGTCTGTACTTTAGGCGAGTGTAAAAATTAAAAATTAAAGAAAAAAAAAAAAGAAAAAAGTAAAAGAAAATTTTCACGCAAAGGCCCAATTGAAAGGAGTTTTACGGATGAGTTCAAAGTGTTTAAGCGCCGACAAGCATTGAGCATCGGTGAATAAATATTTGCTATCCAAACAATTTGCGGTACGTGGTGCTGATTAAATTCCATTCGAATACCCTTCTCGAAATCAACTCGCGTTTCAACGAACTCCGTCTCCCTCGTCCCGTAAACCGTTTTACGTCATGTTCCAGGAATCGGAATTTTCTCTTTCACTCGTTGAGGAATCTTTCCCAAACATGATTTCTGGATTTTATATTTTTTTTTTTTTTTTTATACATTTGTATCAGGGACATGCGAAAAAAAACACGTTTTTGAGACAGCGTTCTTTATTACAACAAAAAATTGTTCTCGCGGAGGCTGTGGTCCATGATGCGATAATTTTTAGCACTGATTCATCAATTCCGAACTTTGGGCTAGTTTTATTAACAAGGATTTGACTGGTTGCCGAAATACTTGTTCGTTTTTCCTTAAAAAAAAAAAAAAAAATAGATTTCGTGAAATTGGAGATCAGTGAGATGCAGACATTTAGTCCTGCCTCATCGGTGTCGAAATTTGTCAAAGTGCGAAATTCCAATTCTTCAAAATTTAGGTACACCGCAGTTCATCGAGCAATCCCTTCCTTTTTACGTAAAAATACTTTCTAATATGTAAATCCAAGTTCTGTAAGACAATTTTTAATACTGCCTGGTCGAACTTTAAGATAGTTCATCTCGATGACCGAGAAGTATTTTCACATGAGAAGGACGGGAGGGTTTGTTGACCAACCGTAATTTATGTAAATTTTCAATAATTGGCATGCAACAATTTTCAAAATTTCAACATTGCAATTATAGTGAATATTATCCCACTAGTCTCCGTTTTCAGAAACCTAATTCTTTTGGAATAAGAAGTATTAACAAACAAGTATCTTGGCGAGCAGTCAAACCCTTGAACAAAAAAAATAGCCAAATTGACTGTTTAATAACCTCACGGTGAAATATTTGCCGAAAAAATTGCAAAAAGATGCTTACTTTGAATGAAAAAATTCACCACCTTTGCGAGACCGCCTAGGGTTGAGATAGAAAAATGAAAATTTTTAAGGGATTTTTTCCGAATTATTTGGAGACGACTTGGGGGTTGGCAGTGAAGAAATTCGTCCACACCCTAGATAAGGATCACCCTAATGTATACGAATGATTTAACCAATACTGTAAGATAATTATTACAATGAAAAAGAATAAACTAATTTAGAGAAAGCCGCGTGAATCTCTGTAAATTATATCTATAAATAAACTAGAAGAGTTCAAACCGAAGAACTTCAAATTTGTGACACGGGGAATTTTTTGAAACCTAAATATGTATTTGAAATATTAACAAGATGCTCCGTTTCTTTTTTCGTTTTTGTTTTTTGGTGCATTTCTGTCAAATGTAGCTACAGCTCTAAGTTTATCCATTTTGAAGAAAAATAAAAAAATAAAAAAACCACTACCGGCCAAAAAAGCTAAAACAACAACAAAAATAAAAGGCAAACTTTTACTTTTCTGGGCAAACACTGATTTTTTCACGTAATACCAACTGCAGTATAATAGTTTCTATAGCTCTTTGTTTCAGATCTCCATATACAATCGTGCACTGTATCATATAGGTGAAAAATATCCGAGTGAAAAAATTTCTATTGCGTGCAGTACGTCTGCAGTTGAGCAAAAAAAATTAATCTTTTTTTTCCAAAATTATACACACAAATTAAAAAACAAACGTAAAAAAAAGGAACAATTTCTAGGAGTTCGTCAATTGAATTTTACTAAAGCTTCAGCACTAGGAATAAAGGCCTTAAAGAACAAAAAAAAAAACAAATAGTATCAGAAAGCTGAGATAAATTTTGCTTTTAATGTTTTCCAAAAATATTGTGCATGCATTTTAATAAAAATTTATTAGCACTTTACGCCGGGATTTCTACGTCGTTATTTTCCAACACCCAATTATAAGAGCGTGTACTTTATGGAATACGTAAAATCTGTTTCCAATGACAGAATAACTGTCCATAAGATCTTGATCCGCGATGTGATTAAGCCCTCCTTTAACGCGAACCTCGAAGCGAAATCCCTAGAATCGATATTGAAAAAAAAAGAAAGAGAGAAAAAAAATAAATAAAAAAATTTTCTTGAAAGAAATAAATATACAGAACGAATCGTCAGAATATTGTGGTTCACCGAGGCAAGGAGCAAAGTAATCTTGTATCGTGGTATTAATTAGGCATGTCAAGGATATCCCGTCTATTGTTCGTTCTGAGGACAATGCCTTGTTGAGAGGAAAACGGCAAGGTGAAGGGAGTTGCGGGGATTGGAGGGTTTTCGACAAGCCGAAGGCAATAAAATCGTTTTGGCGGAAATGTAAATAACATCGTGGTTTCGCGAGGAAGCCGGAAGGCTAGAACGAACAGAATTAAGAGGGGATGTCGGATGACGCAAGAAGAGCCCTCAAAATTTTATGAACTTAATATTCGTATAACGTAATTACAACCAGTCCGATTCTCTCCCTTGTCTTCTCCCTCACGTCGCGCCATTTTTTATCCTCACAAAATTCATACAAGTCAGAACCAAAAAAATAATAATAAAATTACAATATAAACACACAGGGGATGGTGAAACACGACGCGACAAATCCCTTAAGGAAACATTACGATTTTGGAAACTCTCAATGCATAGATCGGCTATACTTTAACTCATATTGTCAGTTATTGGCAGATAAAAATTTTCAAAGTTTTTCATTAACAACATGGTTGACCCTTCGTTGTCACACTTCCGAAAACATGCGTGCTTGTTACATTGGGTCAAATTGACACAACTGATTTTCAAATGGTTTGCGTGTGAAAACTATCCGTTCGATTGGGACCAAAAAATTATGGAACATACTCTGAACATTGTTAAATATGTGGCAACAGTTGTTTTATAAGAACTCAAATTATAACATGTCTGAAAAAAATCTCCATCGTAAGGCAAGTAACGATAGATAGATATCTGATTCCAATGTTGGGCGCCGAGTCAATTTGACCCAGGGTGACAAAGAAGGGTTAATATTATACTGACTATTCACTAGTGCAATAAATTTGTAAAAATTCATTCAAGTGATAAAAAAATATTATTTTCTTACATTTATCATAGGGCAAGTAACAATACATAGGTATGTGATTCCAAAGTTGGGCGCCAAGTCAATTTTTTTTGTTATACTGACTATTCACTAGTGCAATAAATTTGTACGAATTCAATCAAGTGATAAAAGATAAAGTTTTCTTGAAATTATTTTTATAAAATTACAAATATCTTCAGAGGGTCCGTTGTGTCCCAGTCTCCCCTATATATCTTTACTCTGGTCCCCGAAATATAAAAATCATTTAATTCCATAACACGTTGAATCAGACTCCAATTCAACTCATTATTGCTACCGCAATTTCTATTCGTATACCTTAATTCCATCGTATAGGTTCGTATAATTTGGCTATGAGTAATTGCAGACACGAAAACCGATCTGAAAAATATTTTTTCTTTTTTTTTTTTCTTCTTCTTCAGCTTCTCCTCTTTCACGCATGTTGTATATAATTAATGGGGTGGAAAATGTAGAGTCCATATTCTTTTTTGTTCTATTTTTTATAATTTTTTTTATTTAATTTATTTACTTTTTTTTAACAACGGCTGCCGAGACACACGTGCGTGTATCATTAATTAATGCTGAATATAATTCGCCACCAGCTGTATACACCTACACTACGTATTTCGCGAAGATTTAATACATTATACGAATACAGATGCCATCGCGAGATGAAGTCCTACACCCGAGACAGATATTTGGTCCAACACACGAATAGATATTATACATACCAACCTACTATGGAATGGAGAAAAAAAAAAAAAGTAGAAGAAAAAAGACTCTTTTTTTTCTCTCTCTCTCTCTTTCTCGTGAACTTCACTCCTGATGAATTATACTTTCACCTTAAAAGATATTTCGAGTCTGCTGACTGAATCATATCACTTGAAAGGTGAGATGAAATTCTATTCTCCAAATACTATTAACCTCAAACATTTTGGATTTTTTTATTTTTTTTATTTATACGATCATCAATAATTCATCATTTTTATCGATAAAGTTATAAAAATTATTTTCAGTGTCTATATAATCTACAAAAGAAATCTATGTTTCATTCAGATTTCAGGAAATCTATCGATTCCAACAAACCAATCTTTGATCTGAGTTAGTGACGAATGGAATTTTCTTTTTTGTTTTTTTATTCTTTTTTTTTACACACTATTAGTTTTTGTTATATAAATAAAATCATGGAGTCGTTCTCTTCTGAACCGTAAAAGTGATGTTTAAAATAAGAACAAAGCTTGTTTTACCCCATAACTTGCTCAACCCGACACCTGGTACCATTGACAATTGATGCTCGTAAATATAGGCGTACTTATCTGCACACGAGTCTTCCCCTCGTATCTTATTTTCATTTTCCTTTTTTTTTTCTTTTCTTTTCTTTTTTCTCTCTTCTTTTCTTACTTTCCTGGAATATCCACTGATACTCGGTATATTATGGGAAGCAGATCTCCCTCGAGCCTTTTTCTCTGCCTACAACCCACAACAAACTCCATCGTTCTCGCATCCTAAAGGAATCGCCTTTCCCAACCCCAAAACTTCCCTCATCTACTTCCGTTTTATTTTCTAGCTCTTAAAGAATATTTTCTGCGATAAAGAGATGAGGTTTTACCCCACAAAGGCACGGCTTTCAATCTGTTTGCATCACGTGTCCAAAGGACCAAAAAGATGGGCCGACCCATTTATCCTTCCTACTATATCCTACGTGCATAGATATTCGATTTTGACATATTATATAAAACGTTAACATACATATACCTACACGAAGAGAAAAGACCTCAAGTAATTGATGAATAAATTTTTTTTCTTTTTTTTTCTTTTTGACGCAGTAATTTTGCATATACATATAACGAAATACATAACTTTTACAGAAATAATTAAGAAAAACACGTCATTCATTTATTTATCTACGCACTTTTCGAAGGGATTTTTTTTTCATATAGCCCTTGTGTTGACTTTCGTATGGTGTTAATTAAATCCCCTTCTTGCAAGTATCGCAGTACCTAAATGGATTAATTTCAAAATGTTCTTCGACCCCTTGAGTGAGTGTTTTGTGTTCTTGTAAATCGTTCTTAAAATTATTGCAATAAGGTAAAATCTGCTCAATTTACTTGTGATATATTACCAGCTACGTGATCTCAATCGATATTCGTTAGATGTTCTTCTTAATCTCGTCTTGTAATTAAAAATAACCTTATGGTAAAAATATGATGTGTTTTATTTCTCTGGCTCAATTTTAATCCATCGTAGTAGCAGAAAAGAAAAAAAAAAAAAGAAACCGTGCTCAAATTTTGTTTCGATAAGTAACTGAGATAATTTTGAGACTTGTTTCCTTGTTTTTAATTGGATAAATTTAACTATATGTATATATACTGAAAAAGATATTCAAGACGTTACAACAAATTGAAAATCTCTCAATTATATATCAAGCTCGACGAATACGGCGTAAGAAACGCGTATATAGTATTGTATAAGTAGAGTTTCGCGAATCTGGAGAACCTTTGCAAATGAAGCGTAATTCCTTTGTTAAATATCTTAAGATTTGAACAAGTTATACCAAAAGTATGTATATGTTGTACCTATACGTGAAAACAAGAAATCGGTTGAGAATATGGGTAAAAAAATTAAAGAAAAACAAAATTGTGAATGAAAAAAAAAAGGAAATATTATTCGTGGGTAAGTATCAGGGTTTTTAATTACTCAGACTGAACTTGTCGGATGAATTTAAATTAAAAAAAATTGAAAAAAAATTGAAAAAAATAAAAATAAATATAAAAAAAAAAAAAAAAAAAAAAAAAAAAAACAAACAAAATGAAGAAGAAGTATCGAGTTAGAAAACGTGGAACGCGGAAACTTCTCCAAATCTCAAGACACTTATTTATCTTTTCTCATCCTTGTCTTATCTTTTCCCGCTTGCCTACTTTTGTCTTTCTATATAGGTATACATCTATATATATATATACAAGCACTCGTAACGTCACTAAATTCCTCATGAAATAAATCACCCTGTTTACGACTATAGTCATACCTACTGCTTTATACCCCCGGGTAGTTCTGCGTGTTCACTGACGGTGTTTATTCAGAGTTTTCTTGTTTTTAACGCTATTCATCTTACGTTAAAAGTAGTTTTAAATTCACGCCTACAAACACAAAACGTCAAAATATGCTTTCCATATTTATTTATTTATTAATCATTTACTTTTTTATTAGGATTCTTTTTTATTTTTAATTTATATTTATTTTTTTTCCTTTTATGTACCAAAATTATTGATACGTAAACTCAAAAATCACCATACTGCATGATATCATGCGCTGGTACTTTAAACTTGGGAAGACCCACAACAATCGAAACTCACTTCAATATCACTCGTTATGAAATATTTTGAATATTTTCCATAAAATATATAAATACTTTGGATTTTAAGTCGAAGTAGGTATCATCAATATGGAAAAATATTTGATTTTTTTTTTTGTTTTTTAATTATCACCAAATTCAAATGGACATACTTTTATTGAAATATTGAAAATGAACTTTGTAATTCTTGTAACTTGCAGGTATGAAACAATTCGTAACATCTTTGGAAGAAATGATAATGCAAAGTTTATAGATATATAAAAAAAAAAAAGCTCGATGCCAATCTGCGAAAACCTTTCGACTCACATGATTATTTTATATTTATAACTTCCTGGGAAAGGATTTGGTCGTGCGGTTTTAACGGTGTGGTTCGCAATGGCTACAACGCCACTTCCACTGAAACATGAGAGTTTCATTTTGCCGGTTTAATAGTTAAAACAAAAAAGGAAATACGCTATATAATTCCTAGGACCGCAGACCTGGTGCATACGCAGTCTTCGATTTCCGTGGTTTGTGGATTCGTTTCATGATATAACAAAGAGCCAGGCAAAACGGGACAGTTAAGCTGAAAATATATCTATGATTTTAAGTGATTGTGTTTTAATAAAAAAATTGAAACTGGATGGTTAATTTTGACATTCCGGAACAAAAAAAATATCGCCAGGGGCAAAATAGGACAGTTTCAAATTGCTTCGAATTTCTACACCGCAAATTTTTTGCTTTTTTGTGAATTTCACATTTCTCCTCGTTATTGAATTCTCACTTTAGAGTGTCTATATTGCTGAAAAAATAAAATATTTTAAAAATTTATGATATACTGAATTTTAAAAACTATACATATTTTAAATAATTTCAAGACGTGTACCGTTTCGCCTCTCTCTAAACTTCTGAATTTAAACGCCATGTTGCTTCAAACACTCGAAATAGTTTCAAAAATGTTATATTCTCAATAGTTTCGTGCAATTGTCTTGTAGAAACACAATTTTCCGATAAATTTTTGGCGTCTCATATATTACCCCATATCAATACATCTCAATCTTCTGTCCCGTTTTCCCCGAGCGTCCCATTTTTCCTCGCTTTCCCCTATACGTACATCGTACATAGTTGTGTATATAGACAGCTATAATTAGATACGTTAAAAAATTTTCCGAAAGATTCTTATTTACTCTATTGAAGATTAATCAAAACCTATCATGATATTACATGGATCAGATATGGAAAATAATTTGAGTATCTTGAACTTTGAAATTACAAAAGCACATATACATTAGGGTGCTTCGTTTTAGACGAGTTGTTTTTTTTTTTAGTCCATTCACGGAATAATGTTCTAAACATACAAAAACAAATTCTCACCAAATATGGACTCTTAATTTTAATTCTAAGAACTCGCGAAATGAATTTGAAATTTTCCCATTTGATTAACACGTAAATTTTAATTTTTTTTTTCAATTATCTATAGCTTCGTGGTATTTCATGATATTTAATCGGCAATAGGTGTAAATGACAGAGGAATTTTTACTCTTCAAAAGTGTACGTAGCCAATTTATGTTTTGTAACCATTAAAAAGTACTAAAATCTCGGATAGAACAGCGATTTTTCAAATTTTGAAATACTTAATTGGATTTATCTCGAAAACTACTAGCCTACGGTTATGGCTTACATGACTTTTTTTGTAGTATATTGAATTTCCTATAAAAAAGTCCTATACAATTTTGTTGTAAAAATAGTGGTTTACGAGAAAAATTAAAAAACCATGAAATTTGAGAAAAAATTGGCTTCAAGATGTTATACTGGGCGAGGCCGGTTACAAAACATAAATTGGCTACATACACTTTTGAAGAGGAAAGATTCCTCTGTCATTTCCACCTATTGCCGATTAAATATCATGAAATGCTGCGAAGCTATAGATAATTGAAAAAAAAGAATTAAAATTCACGTGTTAATCAAATGGAAAAATTTCAAATTCATTTCGCGAGTTCTTAGAATTAAAATTAAGAGCTCATATTTGATGAGAATTTGTTTTTATATGTTTAGAACAATATTCCGTGAATGGACCAAAAAAAAAAAACTCGTCTAAAACGAAGCACCCTAATATACATGTAGACATTGTTGACTTCTCATTTTTTAAAAGAAGGGAAGTCATCATCATAGCCACCCCGAAAATGAAAAGTCAAGTTTTCACGACATTTGGATGCGCGTATATGTGTGATCAATTTTTTGTCCAACAATATTTCGAGAACGAATGAACGGATTGGATCGATTTTGGTATCAATCGATCGGATTTACTCCAACTAAAATCAGGTTTGTTTTCGAAATTAATCAATTTCATAATTTTTATGTTGATCAAAAGAAAAAAAAAAATTAACTTTTCGCTCTTAATACATCGCGATTTCTTTTAATCAAAGGTTTTACTCAGAATATAATTTTTTTATCTTGAATAATCCGGGCAGGAGGATCTTGGGCTAGCCCATCAAGATGAACTGACTTAGCTACTGGTTTTTTACTACAAACGCTGTATTTACAAGAACATTTGAATAATTTCAAAAATGAAGTACATAATGTTCCAATATCTGCGTATGATTAGCTGGAGATAATATCAAAGGAGAAATGAAAAAAAGTGAAAATAAATAAATAAATAAAAATGATGCGTGTATTGGAAGGTAGGCATATAAGATGAAACGAGTTTCGTAAAAAGTTTTGAGAGTAAAACGTATAGTAATTTAGTTCTTTTTTTTTTTATTTTTTATTTTTTTTTTTTTAGCGAGGGAAGATTTTTAAACCGAGGGGCTGCTTTCTCATAATATGTAAATAGCATTCGAGTATTTCCTTCGAACCATACAACATACATAGCTCGTTGGATGATATATGTACATTTTCATCCAAGTTCTCAAAATGGGTCAATCTTTGTATAAATTATTTATATTCAGATTTCTTTTTCATTTTTTTTTTTTTTTTTTTTTTTCACTAACATTCTTTGTGAAAATTTTTTTGATACAAGCAGTATAGGTATATATACATATATATAGTATGGAAAAGATATGGATGGAATTACGATCAGACACCCAGCTCGCGGCGAGTACAAGTTTTGTCCCCTAAATTTTTGAATCTTAAAAAAGGTCACACTTTTCCATTTATTATTTATAAATGTCGATATTTTATTTTTTTCATTCCCTGTTCTCGCCTTTCGAATCAACCATATATATATATTATGGTATATATATATGCGAGGGGAAATATTCTATCTGAAAAAAAAAAAAAAATTTCTCTGAGCGCGTAACTTTTGACACATTACAATTCGGAGCATGAACATCTTCTCGAAGGGCTTTCGTATTTTTACGAAAATAGAATTTCTACCGGTTATTCGTCTCTGAATCGTCGACATTTTTATTTTTCTTCTGAACCTTTACAAAATACCTATATGAAATCTGACTATTATGTACCCAATACTTTGTATATATATATATTTATACAAGGTGTAAAATTTTCGATAATAGTCCTGCAGTGGTTAGAAATATGATAATAAATTCAACTGTTTAAACAACGATGATTTGTCAAAATTTATAATATTATTCATTGTCAGATAACAGAAACGAGCTTCCGATTAGCCTCATTATCCATTTCGAAATCAACTTAATTAATTAACTCTTCCTGAGCGAACTCCAAGGTCAAGTAAACAAGCACAAGACAAACAAGCTCAGAGATTTCTAGCAAAGGATCTTCCCTTGAAAGGGTACGGAGGATGAAAGGACTAAAGTAAAACAAATCTATCTATATAAACTTGTGGAGGCGTTTTTGATTTAAGACCTTGATTAGAATTAACAGCTTAGTAGAAATAAGGTATATAAAAATTTCTTTACGTATGTACCTAACACTTTAGCAGTCAAGCAAATATTTTCAATAAAAATAATGAGTTTTGCACATTTCATTTTTGATTTTACTTTTTTAAAAAAAGGAAAGTTATCATCATCATTCCGGAAATAAAACTTTCAATTTTCACCAGACCTCCACGTTTTGGGGTCCAGAAAATAACCTCCAAACATTTTCAGATGAATGACTTGGTGTGTGTAGGTATGATCAATTTTTTTCCAGCGATATCTCGAGAACGAGTGAACGGATTTCATCTTTCCTTATATCAGTCAATGCGGTTCTTTCCGACTTAGAACTGATTAGATTCTGGATTTTATCGGTCCAATAGTTTCCAAGTTATTCAAAGAACAAAATTTCGAGAAAAAAAAATCTTCATTAACGATATCTCGAGAACTGATGAACACATTTTCAGAATGTTTAGCCTCAATCGATAACACTTGCTCCAACTTGAGTCTGAATATATTTTAGAAAAGAAGAATTTTTCTTCTGAATAAAATTCTTATTCTTAGAATACCATTTTTTGAATGTGATAAAATCTGTGTTTGAAGTTATAATTTCGCTATTATGACTTGACAAGACTGTCGATTTCGGGGAATAAAATCTTCCAGCTTTTTCTGACAATCAATTTATTTGAATGAAAAGCTTTGAGAACGTTGAATACGTACGCGGCGTATTTTAGCTCTACAATTTCCATCCAATAAGCACTTTTCTATGAAGTTAACGACTCCGGAGATAATCGAGAAAAACTATATCCGCTCATCGTGATCGGTTAGTCTTCGATCTTAAATCTCCGAATCTTTATGCCAGATGATGACTTTACTTTAGTGACAAATTAACGGAATATTTAAACGTCGTTTAAATTTCTACGTAAATATATGAAATTTATTATAATAAACCCACTCATATACATTCATTTATATATGTAGGTATATGTGGGTGCAGGGTGGCGCTCGTTCGGCGCAGTCTCGAAAGCACCTAGTCCTACATTCACCAATTCACCCCCGCGAAAGCTTCCTCGTGCTCGTGCTTTCTCAGTTTCGGTCCAGGCGCAGACCAACGAACGTCACAAGTCGCGGTTAGTCGTTGTTTAAGATTGTGAAATTTGTCGTAAGAATCGTTTCACGAAATTCTTAAAAAGTTTCTAAAAACGATTATTAAAAAAATCAAAAAAAGAAAAAAAAAAGTTAAAAAAAAAAATAAAAAAAACACGATAAGTCGATTGCGTTTTCGTGATCTTTGAAGATATACAATTATAGGTAGTGAAGTTTTACCATTTTTTATATAATAAAAATTGTTCCCTTCATTAAATCGACACGCTTTTACCAAATTTCATTTTTATGTTTTATCATTATTGATTCGATAAGTTTTTTTTTACAAACTAACGTATAAAAAAAATTCATCTTAAACGTATAAATTTTTAAACACAAAAGTTAAAACTCGTGGTATATCTACCAATGTGCATTTCTCTAATTGATGTCGTCTCATAAAGTCCGTCAAATAAAAATAACCTTCCATAATCCTGTAATAAAATTAATAAATTATTCTTCAATCAAAGATAATACGTCGATATAATTATAATAATCATAAAAAAATAAGCAAACAACTTTATTAAACATTAATCCACATCGTAATTAATCACACATCATCTCATACTCTTCCTTATAACACTATAGTTTATTCCTGGTGAGCGATCTATACCTCTAATACCAATTCTTATAACCGTTTATTAAATTCGAACTATGCGGATCCATAATTTTTACAAATTATTCGATGTTATGTATGTACACATAGTTTTTTTTTTTATTTTATTTTTTTTTTAAATGTCCCTTTTGAACTTTGAGAAGAAACAAAAAGAAATAGAAATTTCTACTATGTTCAAATTATTATCTTTAAATATGAATTTGAAATTAGAATAAAATTACACTTAGTAGTTTAATTATTTAATTATAAATGAATTAAAATAAAAAAGAATTTTCATCAAACTACAGGGAGTTTAAATTAACTTAATTAACTAAGGTATATTCATATACGTAGAGGTACTCGAATAATCTGATAAACGTTGGGTTGGTTAAGACCCTTTTGAAGTGTAGCAGTACAGTTAATTATAATTATTGATCAAGGATTAGCTTTATCTTGAAGGATGCTGTGTGGGAGGCGATAATATTACCAAAATGATTACGGGAGGTATATTAATATATACATCCACATATTTACTAAATTATGTATAAAAAAAAAAATAGTCTTGTCATTATTATATTTCACTAAAAGAATTTATTTTGAATTTATATAAAGACGTAAAATTGACGATAAAAATGATAAAGTTTTCATCTTATAATCGAACGTAGTATATTTAATCATGTGAATTAAATTTCATCAAGTTCAATTCATTGTTGACTTTCGACTGGTGGCATTCGGACTTTTTAATCTCTTTCTCTAATTACGAATATATTGGAAATGGGTATAATGCAAAGATCTTACAATACGATATCTGGATTCTTGCCATTCTGGTTATATGTTGGTAGTCTGATAACTGCAGAATAATTTCCGATCCTTGTATTGAGGTGCATTTCTTTCAAGTGACTCAGATACTCTTTTCAGAGGATCAGTTTCTTTCGATAGTCGTTCTTCAATGAATGAACATCGGTCAGAAACTAATGCGAAAGTAATACATATAAGAGCTGTAAAGGTTACGGTCGAGAATGTAGAGGAAAAAAAAAAGATATTGAAACGATATTTGGAAAGGTCTGACGTCTACCGTGGTTTAATCTCAGAAAGAAGAACGGCTTTCGAAAGAAACTGATTCTCTAGTCTAGGAGAATATTTTCGATTTTCTATACTATTTTTCATCTTAAACTTGTTTTTCACGGAATTTTGAATATTCGTTACGAATTTTTTATTTTTATTTTTTTTTATTTTTTTTTATTTCTTTCTTCATTTTCATTTTTTACTTAATTTTTGTTTATTCTTTTTTTTATTGTAAGTATTTATTCGTCTGTACATTGCAGAAGAGATTGGGAAAACAATTTTTGCATTACTTATTCGTTCGCGTTCCATTCTGCTTTGTTACACACTTTTTCATCGTCTGTAGGCGATGTTTTATTTCTTCCTCGGTCCACTAATGTAAGCCTCGGTCCATTCCTCGTCTGTCATATTTGATTTTACTTCTTTTATATATACCTAAAAAGTAAGTGGTACAGCCATACCCACCCCAGTAGGGTAAACCAGCCGTTGTGACGTTAGTCCGTATAAATTTCGACGTAGGTTTTTAATCCACTTTTCATCGGTCACGTACTCAAAGCGCTTTCAAAAATTTTGTTAATGACTCTAAAGAGTGTATATACCTACCTTTACCACCCTCGAATTCTCAACGCTTTAAAACGATTATTAAACTTGACGATTATTCTCGCGATTATTCGGTAAGGATATCACATAATGTTTGAAAAAAATATATATAAAAAAAAAAAAAATTATGGTATATCCATAATCTGGGAAAAATGAGGGTGGTATTTCTTTTCTGTCTCTCACTGACTCGGACCCGGACCCGGACTCGGACCCGGAACGTCGAGAGAATAAAATGGAACTTGAAACCACCGGATCAAAGTTACGAGGATGGAAACTGACACTAAAAAAAATAAAAAATAAAAAAATAAAGATATTCTTCCCTCCAAGTCATTTGATTTTATTTTTTCATATCTCTTTTACAAATTTGTTTTCATTCCTACGTATAATATACAATTTTTTTTCGACAAATATCTTTTTTTAGGGTAGTGCGAATTCGAATTCAATTCAATAATTAAATAAAAACGAGATATATTACATGTTTTGGAAATTTTAACTAAACGTGCCTGAGACCTTAAAATTTGTAATTGAAATACTTTTATGATTCACAAAAGAATTTTCAAATTCCGACGATTTTTTTAAGACGAAAAGCATTTTCACAAAATTCTTCAACAACCAAAAAATTTTCATTGAGAACTGATTAAATTAAAAAATATGTTTTTCGTATAATAACCGAATTACTTCGTACGCTTCTACTGAAATTTTGACTCGACACTCGTACGTCAAAGATGCGAGAAAATTCAAGTTGGAGTGACTTTCCTTTTCAGTTGGAAACTAGTGACAAATTTTTAACTGAATTAGTAAATTCTTAGACAAATAAGAAAAATGATTAACTTGATTAAAAATTTCAAGGTCTAAGGTGGTTTGCTTATTATTTGAATCAAGACGCGATTGTACCTTTAGAGAGTAAAAATCGTATGATTATATCCAGGAATAAACTAAAAGTGAAAATAATAAATAGAGTACTGTATCTGAAGTATTGATTTAAAAAAAGTATTTCTACGATCAACGGGTAGACACATAAAAAGCGAAAGTTGTGATCTTGAAGGAATTCAAGGAGTCAAGCTGGGGATCATCAAAGTAAGCTCGATGCTGTTACATGCGTGGTGGTTGATTGGCGCACTGTCGTTTACACTGGGAGCCCTGCGTGCCAAAGAGATGGGCGAGGGAAAAGGTACGTTTTTATATCTTTCAGAATCCTTTTGCGCGAGGCAACCCTCGAAGCGCCCTTATCTTTGTCAGAGTCTAGCTATATACCTGGAACCTTCACGTCGTACTATTTTAGCAATTTCAACTTTACGCGAGCTTATCTCACGCCGCGTTCCTCCTTGACCACCGAATAACATTTCTATTCTACCACGTAACGTCAAGCGGTAGATACTCGCCCGAGAATAAGCGCATGCCTATATTACAGGATGTCATTTTGCCAAATTTACACCCCTATCATCGCGGGTAAACTTCCGGTTCAGAGTCTCGATATGCGAAATGACGATCTAACGACATCAACGTTTCGTTGTAAAAAAATATCGGAACAAATCTCCGGCTCTCTGATACGATTAGAGAGGGGAGGGGTGAAAATTTTTTGACAAAAAAAAATAAGAAGATATATTATGCAAATTGATCTACGGTATTAAGGTCCATATCGATTCGCCATATACGGTAAAAGATTTCAGACCTCATTGTCAATCTTATCTCTGTAATACACGTAGATCAACAACTTTGGTTACTCCTAAATGAAGATAATAACCAGTCACTGTGTTTTTGGCGTTATTTTCTGTCTGGATAAAGTTCAAATGCCAGAAAACGATTGACAAATAATTTTACGCAATTTAAGGGGACGAATACAGATTGAATTGGGAAATTCGGAGTACTCTAAAAGTTGGTGATTTATCAACCAAAGTTTATTTCACATCAAAATAAAAAATTTCTTCAAAAAACTTTGTCATAAGGTTTCAGGCATATCGTTGGTCCAATTCAACCTCTCAAGATCTTGCTTTCTTCGTACAGCAATTCTACTTCTTCGTAGGGATTAGTAAAAAAAAATCATGTGAAAAGTTACGGTCGATTATCCAAAATTTACAAAATTTATTCCACTAATTTGCGAATAACTTGGCCAATACGATATTATAAAAAAAAAAAATTCCCTCGTTCATGTGACGAGGATTTCTTTTCTGAACAAAATGAGCCTTCAACGACCCTAATCGGACTAACGATGTGCCTAAAACTTTACGACAAAGGTTTTCAAAGAAGAAATTTTTTTTATTTTTGATGTGAAATAAACTTTGGTTGACAAAAAAATGCATTTTTGAATACTCCGAATTTCGCAAACCAAGCTGTACTGATTTCCTTAAAACAGCACGTTAATGTGCCGCCATTATTTACTACGAAAAATTGAAGTTTTAAAAATTCATAAAAATTTTGAAGATATTTCTTTTTTATCTACCGATCAGTAGGTCAAACTAACTTGTCCGTGGGTGACACGATAGCCGAACGTGATAAGACAAAGCACTACAAATTTCAAGATCCCTAGGTCAAGTGGTTCTGGATAGACTTCGTGTAGACAAGGTTAAAAAATCGATTTCAAGAAAAAGAGCTTAGTTGTTCATTTGTCTCTAAGATCGTGTTGCACTCAACTGCATCTACTCTGACTCATCAGATTTCATCTTGAACCATATAATACACTTCTTACAACCTCACTGCCATTTCAACATGTTTTCGATTCAGCATTCCTTTTTTTACTTTTCATCGCCTACGGTGATATAAGAAAAGTATTGGTTTTGGTCGAACAGTGACTTTTGCTAATTTCAACGAATCTCCACGTTTTCGACCCTCTAGAATCCGAAAAACAAGTTTTTAGAAAGATCTCGGTCTGTCTGTCGGCCTGTTCGACAAACTCGCGCGGCGATCTCGGAAACGGCTCGATGAAAAAATTTAAAATTCACAGGACCTTACAACCAAATGATAGGCATAAAAAATTGCCACGTCTCGTTTAATTTGAACTTCCGGTTCTACCGGAAATGAATCGATTTTCGCTGTTTTACTGACAAACCTATACTTTTTCTCTGTATTACCTTTCTAAATGAAAGAATATGTTCTTCCGAGTTGAGAATTTCATATATATAGGGCAGTCCTTGCCAATGACACCAACAAAATTGTAAATATACCCAGATCGAATTAGAATTAATGCACTGTATAGAATTATCGTTTGTCAATATATAGGGCGATCCTCGCCAATGACAAGAAGAAATTGTAAGTGTACCCAGATTGAATCGGGATTAAACGCACTATATGAAATTGTTATTTGTCAATATAAAAGGCATTTTTTTAATGTAAAATTTTTATATTTGATCTTTTTTTTCGGATTTTCACTACTTTTTCAATACTTTTTCATTCCTCGACAAACCCATCCTTTTTTTTTTCTTTTTGATGAAAAGTACTCCGAAAAACTGTTTTTTCGACTTGTTCTATTCTGGATCACGTGAACACTTTCACCCAAAATCACTGAAAATTTTTCTCAGGATCAATTTTCTCAAATTTTCTAACCTAAGATGGCCTAAAATTTTCATAGGCAAAAGATGGGGCTTTGAAAGAAACCAAAAGTTGACGGATAGAAATTTGTCAAACTAATAAACCAACAAAATCATGATTATCAATTAACAAAATGTAGGTTTTAAAACTCTAAAATTTCCTTCAAAAGTATCATATCCTATGTATTATTTTCGGCTTCCTACAGATGTAGAGATCTGAATCATTGTGGAATGGAACTACCCTACATCCCCTAATTGCTGTGCTTGCCCCGTCATGTTATGCATATGAAGTATCGCCGTAAATCATGACTATTGCCATGAATGGTGAAGTCCGTTCGTCGGGTCCCTTGATAATACTTTTTGTTAAAATTAAACCAAAATGTCAAACCATAGACAGAGAGCAACGTGAGTTGAATAGCAACAAATCACATTTCCTGCAGAAAAAGATGAACTAAACTTTTTTAATTTTAAGATTTTTTAAGATGAACTAAAATTAATTTCATTTGATGAACAACTAAATCGATTTTAACAACAACCTTTCAGCTATCACGACTTTATTATAAAATATTTAGACTATTGAACATAAAATAGCATCCACTCTCACTAATTTCTCGCAATCACAGATCTTTGTTGCAATTGAATAGTCCCGTGATAAAATGTTTACCGAAAGTATTCCAAAAACGTGTGTATTTTAAATAGCGAAATTCACCCTCTTATTTGCATGAGGGTTTAGGGTTGAGATAAAAAACTGAAATTTTTATAGTATTTTTGTCGAATTATTCGGATATGATTTTGGAGACGGTTGTAAAAATAAATTGTCCAGACTCTGAATAAGAACCACGTCCTATTATGCATATGCCTACTGTCTGTTATAGGCATCAATTTTTGAACCTACCTTGGGAATTGATTATGAAATGAAGGAAGACTGGAAGATAAATTTGGATTTGAATTGTATTTTTCATTCATGATTTTTGTCTATCAAATGCCAGTTTGAATTCATATTGGCATAATTTGACTAGTAAGCTTTTACAGCTTTATCACAAATGCGAAAACCATGATTAATTAATTGGTCCAGAATTATTCCGGCACTAATTATCTGTCTGTTTCATAAAGCGTTAGAAAATTTATTCCGAGGTGAATTGTTTCAAAAAAAAAAAAAATATAGTAAGAGAAAAACAAGTGATAAAAAAAGAAAAAAAATTGCCAAAACATGAATATCAAAGTACACGTAATCCCCTAAGGTATTTTCTACTTTACACCTCTTTATATCGTCACAAAACGCTGATGTTACACAAATAGTAAGACCATGGTTATACTGGCGTCGCAATCTCATCAATAACAATGATCTTAAAATTGGTAAAATAAGAATGACAAAAGTGTCTCAAGTTACACATCTGACGTAGAAAATTTACACAAGGGACTAAAAAATGAAACTTAGGTATACAGATGTACATTTCACTGTTCCTACCTCATACTCACGCTATGTGCAGAAATCGTATACGTGTATATAACTTAAGTAAATACCCAAGCTATAAATTTCAATTGCTTGATACAGTAGTTTAGTTTTCACGTTTTCTTAAGGCAAAACAAGTACATATCTAAGGAAGAATGGGGCAAAATGGGCCCCTTAAGAAAAACAGGCCGAAAACGAGAGTTTTTACTTTTCATCACGCGAAGTGGGCACAAAATCGAACTTTGCGCCCGGCGTGTCGAAAAAGTATTGGTTTTGGTCGAAAAGTGACTTTTGTTAATTTAAACGAATCCTCAAGTTTTCGACCCTCTAGAATCCGAAAAACAGGTTTTTAGAAAGATCTCGGTCTGTCTGTCGGCCTGTTCGACAAACTCGCGCGATGATCTCGGAAACGGCTCGATGAAAAAATCTGAAATTCACAGGATTTTACAACCAAATGATGTACACGAAAAATTGCCATGTCTCGTTTAATTTGAACTTCCGGATCTACCGGAAATGAATCGATTTTCAATGTTTTACCGACAAACCTATACTTTTTCCTCTGTATTATACCTTTCTAAATGAAAGATTATGTTCTTTCGAGTTAAGTTATTCGTTTTATATATAGGACATTCCTTGCCAATGACACCAAAAAAATTGTAAATATACCCAGATCAAATTAGATCGAATTGGGATGAAACGCACTGTAGAAAATTGTTGTTTGTCAATATATAGGGCGATTTTTTTTTATGTGAAATTTTCAATTTTGATCTTTTTTTCGGTGTTTCATTACTTTTTTATATTTTTTTTTCTCCCCTGAGAAACCTATACTTTATTTTCTTTTTGATGAAAAGTACCCCGAAAAACTATTTTTTTCGGCTTGTTTATTAATGATTCCACTTTTCCTGAATCCCCAAATACATACTCAGTATCAATATGACCAAACCATAAGAATTTAAAAAATTAAAAATGTGGGGCAAAATGGTCGGGTAAAAATTTTTTTCTTTTTATTCCTTATTTTTTCTCTCAATTTTTAAGTTAGTGTGTGATAACTTAGTGCCTATTTTACCCCCCCCCCCCCCCCCCCCCCCCGCCACTTATTTTTAAATATTGCATAGATAAGGTCTATTAAAAAAAAAAAAAAAAAATGACCGTACTATATACTTGACATATTTTTTATTCACGATTACGCTTAAGTATTTATCATTTTCCATCATGAAACGTACTGTAGCTATATTATTTATATCGATCATGAATATATTATTATTCATTTATCATTGTTTAAATATTTCAATTGAATGGTAGGTACATGAAATAATGTGAATCATAATTGTGACGATTTGTACAATTAGCATATACGAATTGTAACGAGTTGTGTATTTAGTTTTTATTATTAGACAGTATTACTTAATTGAATCGTGTTAATAATATAATGTGCTCTAATAAATGCAGTGTGAATTTACACAAACAACAAAAAAAAAAAATTATTATATTGCAGCGTGTTCTCCATGTTTTTTTTTTTTTTCTTCTTTTTTTTTCAACTGAATAAATACAGTTTTTAACGGATACCCGCATCGTAGCTTTTTATTTGCACAAATGTATCGATGCACTGATCGGGAATAGTAAAACTAAAATTTCAACAAGCCTAATACCAAAGTTCGTATTGCCAATTTTTGTACGATTAATATAACGAGCTGGGGAATTTATTCATTACTAAAAACATGTTCACTCAATATCGGAGGAAATTACAGAAATACAATTTTACGTTATTCTAAGTAAGTAGTCCATCACTGTCAACCTTGCTTTAATCAATAGTCAGATAAAGCAGTCTTTCGTGTTGCTTATACTTCAGCAATGAAATTACTCCAGTAATTTTCCTACAAAATATATTCTTTATTTCATATACCATAGAGCTTGAGGAGGTTGTAAGCTAGTCAAAAATCAATACTTTTTGTTAAATTTATCAGGGGATAGTCAAGACATTGGGTATTCGTATGATTATTATATTAGTGATCTGAGGATGTCCCTAAAAATTCAATAAAAAAAAGACAAAAACAAAAAAAAAAAATTATGAACAAACGGCGAGATATCGATTTTTCATTTTAAATCGCTTTCAAATAGTGAAAAATCTAGTAGATTGGTTCGATTTTACTCTGCGATGGTTTTTTATGTTCAGAAAAGTATTCACCACAATACCACTGAGTCACTTTTTTTCATCGCGTTGGTGACGTTGAATATTCAATTTTACAAAATTGGACCCCGGTCGATTCCGATCAACAAATAACGATATAGAATTGCCTATTGACAAAAAAAAAAAAATAAATAATTTGTTACAGTGAATTTGTGAAAAATACTTGTCTGAACAAAATCAGCCATCGGAGAGTAAAATCGAACCAATCTACTAGATTTTTCACTATTTAAAAGCGATTTGAAAATGAAAAATTGATATCTTACCGTTTGTTCATAATTTTGGTATTTTTTGTTTGACTCAATTCAATTGAAATCACAAATATAATAATCATGCGAATACCCAATGTCTTGACTATCCCCTGATAAATTTAACAAAAAGTATTGATTTTTGACTGGCCAACCTCCTTAAATAGATAGAACAGAAACTGCAGTGCTAAGATTTTCAAAAAGTGTCCATCGCTTGATTATAGTAATATAGTGATAATGTATGTCATTGTTAATAATTTCTGACATTTAGGAAGCCAGTTTTCCATTTGAATAAAATTAAAAACTCGTTATTACGTAATATTGCATATACAATTTTTCAAAAACTCTCATAACTTCTAAACGAGCTTTCTTAATTTCTTCAGATTTTAACCGGCAACTTTATTACACTAATTTTAATAAACGTAAATTTTTTTTATATGAACTTTGTCACTATATTCATAATATAATTGATTAGTTATAAAGAAATTAACTGACCCGATTTCTTTCGTTAAAAAAAAAAAAAAATGTTTAAACATTTTTCTTTTTAATCCAAATACAACGGCGAAGCTCCATAAAATCTCAAATTATAATTTATAATTATATCACAAAGTGCAAGTAATCAGCCCTGAATAAACTCTGTCTATTATAATTTTTCTTTTTTTGAAAAACTTATTTAAAAAAAAAAAAATATCCAAGGTATGTCCTGCCCCCATTAATTTAACTACTTCTTTTTTCAAAATATTTATTTAAGGTTGAATCAGCGCGAAAAGAGTTGTGATAAATATTAATCGCTCCGGATGGACTGTGATATTTTATTATCATTGTATATAGTTATATATATGTATATAATACATATGTATAGTATATATATATATATATATATATATATATATATATATATATATATATATATATATATATATATATATATATATATCGCGATACCGTTGAAGATTGCAAGCTTTTTATGTCTCTGCATAATATTTTTACGTCCACCAGAAGAAACCATTACCGAAGCTCGTGGCCCTCCTAATGGCAATTTCAACAGTCAGTAGCAGCTGGTGCATTCGAAAGCTCTGCCGCATGTGCACCAAGAGTCAAGAGCTATATTAGGTATCCCCTTGAATTATCACACTGACTAATTGTAAACGCATCTAAAATGTCTAAAAATTTCGATTATGGTTTTAAATAAAAGATTCTTTTACTTCTGACGTTGCTATGAAAAATTTATCACAGGGGAGAGCGGGGCAAAATGGAACTGTCGGGTAAAAAGGGACATAAGATCGGAATGTATTGATATGTGGAAATATATGGGACGCCACAAAATTGGAAAATTTTGTTTCTACAAGACAATTGAACCATTGAGAAAATAACGTTTTTGAATAAATTTTTAGTGTTTGAAACAAGATGGAGTTTAAGTTCAGAAGGCAAAATGTGGGACATCTCTAAATTATTTAAAATATATAGTTTTTGATATTCGATACATCATAAATTTTGAAGATATTTTATTTTTTAAGCAATATAGACGCTCTAAAGTAAGAATTCAATGACGAGGAGAAATGGGGCATCCACAGAAGTAATTCGGAGCAATTTTAGACTGTCCCATTTTATCCCTGGCGATATTATTTTTCCGAAATGTCAAAATTAACCATCCAGCTCCATTTTTTTATTGAAACACAATCATCTAGAATCATAAGTATATTTTTAACTTATAGTTGTCCCGTTTTACCCCGGTCTTCTCTATATCATAATGAATATGGAATATGCGTGAATAGTAAAAATTAATTTTTTTTCTTTTTCCGAAACAAGCTCAGCTGCCTCTTTTTCACCGCGTATGCGTCGACGTCGTCATTTCTTTTGTTTTTTTGATCCAAAAAATTTGACTGCACAGTTCGAGGGAACATACGCGAATTTTATGATTCCTCTGGCCAATAAAACGGTACAATGGAGCAACGGGGAAAAAATACAAGCTATTGTCGTTGGCTCGAGAGTCAATGAACACGACGACGAGGGTAGTGGTAGGCAAAGGCTGCATGAGGTTGCCGTACAAATTTTTACTGATAAACTGTGATAACATTCAATCGTCGACGATCGGAGGTAGTCCAATGAATCTAAATAACGAGTTTATATCAAGGAATCAAAAGAAATTGAACAAAAATTTATTCACAATTAATTAGAAAGTGAATTCACTTTTTAGAGACAAAGTTAGTGAATATTGAATGACGTGAATTGACGGCCCTACGTATACCTATATACTTTCTTCCGTCGTACTATGAGATAAAAAAATCTGGAATCCGGTTGACCTATGGACCAACCCCAAAACTTCCCGCTGTGTTGAATACGTTACAATTAATTGATACTATTGTGTTTATAACAAATTAAAGAAGGTTATAAGTATAATTAGTTTTCCCTATACAAATCTTTTTTTCTTCAATTTCTATTCTTCGAATAACTTTGAAACTACTCGACCGATCGATTCCAAAATCTAGTCAGATCTAAGTCTTGATGAACCCTTTCGATCGCCATAAGAACTATTCCAATCGGTCGATTCGTTCTAAAGATATCGTACGACAAAAATTTGTTCACACACACATACGGACGTCTATCCAAAAATAGTCAGAATAGCTTCCTAGGACCCCAAAACGTCGAAATCTGATGATAACTTGATTTTCGAAAATCGGACCGAAGCTAAGACTTCCCTTTTTGTTGAAAATTTTCAATTTTCATTGCGGGAAGTTAAAAAATTATGAAACTCTGTGAGTTATTGGTACTTGGTAGAACGTACCGGAGAAAAGAGAAACAAAAGAAAATCGATCAAATTTGATATTTAAAATCCAAAGTTAGCATTTCGCAAATTGAAACGATGTTCAAAGTATTCAAGTATACGTCGTAATAAAAAAAATTCCAACGGAATTGATTCTTCGGTTTTTTAATTTCCGTTTTTGTATCAGAATAATATCGAAAATTTTATAAGGAACAGAATGCCATAGGACTCGATGTTGATCCCTCAATATGTATATATCCGTTCAGAAATTGTAGCCGAGTTCATAATATTCACACCCCGTTTCTGCTAATGTGGACCAATTATAGGTAGGTAGATATCGCTAATATATTATATGAACGAATTTTTTTTTTTTTTCGTCCTTTTATCTCTTTACGCTCGATGCATTTATAATATCATAAATATTTATTTTTTATTAAACAAAAAAAAAAAAATAAACTGTATATCAATTAATTAGTGCATCCAAATAGCAATATTTTCTGTATAAAATATAGCAAGAATTTTATCTCTATATATATGATAGATAAAATAGAGAATTAAAAAGCAATTTTTTTTTTGTTTTCGTTTTTTATTTTTAATTCTGTTTCAATAATTTATAATTTATTAATTTTTTTTACCAATTATCACGTAATTTGTTCAATTTGTAACATAAATTATTCTCTTATTGGTCTATATTAACTATCCTATCCAGTCTATATATTATCAAACAGTTTTAGAATGGACCACCTAATATTATGTATCGAGAAAATGTTTTCAAAAATTGATTAATTTTTTTTTTCTTTCTTCAATAGAGAACTCAAATGAAATAAAGAAATTTTATAGGATGATTTTAGATTTTGGAGCAACGATAACGTTGAGAATTTTTTATTTTCAAATTTGTACCTTATATCAACGTCAAGTTTTAAAAAATGTCAATCAAAGTCGAAATATTATACATATATATTAACGATAAAATTTATTTTGGAATTCAAACGGGGTGGTGTGTTGAAATATTTGATTAACTTGTATTTAGTTAAAGATTTTATAAAAGTATTATTATTTTTATTTTTTTTTTTATTTTATATTATAATTTTATTTTCATTTTTGTTAATATTTTATAAAGCAATTCGCTGTAAGATTGTATAATTGAAAAAGTTTGTCTGCACAGCCTGTATAAGCGGTACAGAGGCAAAGCATGAGCGAATCAAATCGTTGAACGGTAAGATTTCCGGGATGATTAACTACCGCAACTTTGACTTCCATCTTGGACAAACTTTTCTCGTTTTAGATGTTAATGTAAATTAGCCTATTTTTTTTTGACCATCTCTCGTTTTACCCCCTGGGGTATATGTAGCTATACGCGAGAGGGAATATAAAAATAAAATAAAATATAAGTAATGAAAAGTAAAATTGATCAAACGCCCGTCGCGCGCTATGCTGCATTCCCCACTTTAATCATCGTGCAATTAATTTTCCGAGGTATTCACAACCAAAGTTTACGGACTCGCTAATGATTTATTATCATGTCGTTTCAGAAACTTCACTATAGCACACGTACACACACATAAATATATATGTATAAATATATGTATATCTGTACACGCCCAAAATATATACATTATATCTATATACCATATAGATATAATTTATATATGTATGTATATACTTGAAGTACACAAGCAGCTCCTTCTGCCTCTTCTTCTTCTACTTCCTCTTCGTCTTAGTCTTCGCAGCTTCGTCTTATATAATCAAAAAGTTACAAGAACTTGAAACATGCCGAATCCTCGACGATTCCGGAGCTTGATGAACGAACAACGCATAACAAAATATCGAAGGTAACATAGGATTTATAAATTATTTGGCAAGGTATAGTAGATAAACTAATTATATAGAGTTTTTGATGAAACTATTTAGAAGAATAGTAATCTGTTGTAATTAATTCACTAGAAACACGGGAACTGTTTTAAAAAAATTAGTTTGATTGAGAAAAGACACGTGTATGTAGTACTGTGTATGAAAATTTATTAAATTCACGATTCAGAGGTTGCATAAATTTTGAAAAAATAAAACAAAAAAAAATAAAATCACTGCCACGCTTTGAAAAAATATTCACACCGTAGGAATAATTTGCAAAATATAAAAAATAATATTATTTCTTAAGTTTATAATTAACGGTTAGCCTGAATGTTTAATTGAACAATTTCGAAAGAGTAAATAAAAAAAGCAACCTTCAATTTATTGATTGGCAAATATTTCCTCCTTCGAGTCTACCTACTTCGAAATATTGTGGTACAGCAGATAAATTTTCCTTTAAAAATGAAACATATTTTCCCCTTTAAAGAAAATGGATTCGACCCATATTGTACGTCATGTGGGAAATTTCAGGTGAACTTATCGCGTTGTAGTATTCGGGGAAATTTTTATTTTTCGATAATCTTTGAAGAAAATATTCGTCCTTGTATAGAAGAAAAATTTTAATCCAAACTATTTTTTTTAAGGTTTAGGTACATAATTTTTTTATATTTTTTCAATTTTCTGATGTACATATATACCTATGACAACTATTTTTTCTAAAAATGTCTACGACAACGTACAGCTGCAGTGTTCGCGGATATTCAATTTTATAATTATAGTATTCAGAAAGAAAATAAAAATCATCATACCACCGCCATTCATATTTGAAAATATCGGTAAAAAATTTTTTTCATCGTTTTTACAAAGAAGAATTAGAAATTTTTTGTAAAATACATTTTTTCATTGATTGAATAAAATAAATAAAATAAAAAAACAAAACAAATTAACAATAATAACAAAAATCATGAACACAGGAACATATGAGGTACACGTATGCTCCGCAGTACCCTGAAAATTTCATAATGGGACCGCCAATTGCTTTTTTATTACGTGGCTGAAACCGTTTCGTTGCTCTCGCCCTAGAGGAAAAGAGAGAGGTAGAAAAATCCTGTACTTTTTCGGATAAAACTACATATCAACGACACGGGTCCAGACCTCAAAAATTTCGATTCGATTTTTGAATTCCTATGTTATCATTCTATGTCTGGAGAATCTATCAAATTTTGTTTTGAATTTTTTCAATCAACCATTTCAGAGCTATGAATTTTGTCAGTCTAAAAAAAGGACCTTTTTTAAAAATCTGAAAGAAATCACAAAAATTCTGTTGCTGATATAGAACAACCTGCTACTTCCAGAAACGTCGGCAACATTTTTCTTATATTTTTTTTGTTCAATTTTTCAAAAATTTTATTAAAAAAAAAAGCTGCACTCATGAGTTTTATGCGAGGGGCTATTCACTTCTGAAATCACTGTGTCACTCTGGAATGAAATCAGGCTTGAAATCATATGAAATCCCATGAAATCATTCAAAGTCGAGTGAAATCAATGAAATTCTGAAATTTTATTGATTTCAGATGATTTTGAAGGAAATCACATGAAATCGGTGGAATTATGAAATCAGTGAATGAATAGATAAGGTATATAGATGGAAAGAAATTTTTTTGGACGTATGACAGAAATGATAAATAACAGACACGCAATTTTCTCAAATCAAAAAGTTGAAATCACTTGAAATTCCTTGAAATTTAACGGAAATCATTTGAAATCGTGAAATCACTTGAAAACTCCCATGAAATCACATGAAATCAACGACTTCAAGAAATCATCCTGAAATCACGTGAAATCAGCAATCACTGTGTCACGAGATTTGGCAGTAAATAGACCCTCGGTTTTATGAAATCACCTACTTACCTCCTTTCCAACACAACACAATATAAGATCAAGAACTTCAAAAAATCTGAATAGTGCAGATTTTAAAGATTTCTGATAGGATAAAAGTCATTAGTGAAGCATTTTTTTGAACAAAATCTTCAAGAAATTGAAAAAAGAAAAAAATATAAGAAAAATCCTGCCTACGTTTCTGGAAGTGGGAAGTTGTTCTACATCATCAACAGAATTTTTGTGATTTCTTTACAGATTTTTAAAAAAGGTTCTTTCTTTAGGGCTGAAAAAATTCATAGCTCCAAAATGGTTGATTGAAAAAAATCAAAAAAAAATTGAAAGATTCTCCAGACATAAAATGATAACATAGGATATCAAAAATCAAATCGAAATTCTTGAGGTCCAGAACCATGTCGTTTTGACGTGGACAGCCCCACATATACTCCCAAAAGTACCTCGAGTTTAAAGACCAACTGCATTAATTTGGTAAGTATACTAAATAAAAAAATGTATCTAAATAAAAAAATTAAAATTTTCCCTCAAAATAATAGATACCTTAATCAAAATCCGAAATTTATGCCAAAAAAGTCAAAGAAATGAAAAAAAAAGAACTAAAAAACAAATTGTATAATTAATACATCTCATTCTTGTGTAATTACTGCAGCATTCAGGATCTTTACTCACCTTGACAATAAGTTCTAAGCTTTCCTCGTCCTTACTCAGTAGAAATCTAACGTTTCACCTTCTCACTCGCCAAAGTCGAGAACGGAGGGACAATCTAATTAGGCTATCCGTTACCGCAGGACCAACAGCAGAGGCAGGAGGGCACAGGCACACAGCGTTGCACTGATTAGAGCCACCCATCATTTGGTGAACCCAGAGCGTTCGCGTTGTTTGCCGAATCACCCGTGGCGATTCCTTGCACCGATGAACTGATTCTCTGTTCCGTTTAAGTCTAACCCTTAAATCCCTGAGCTTAATCAGCCAGGATTTTAGGGCGCGGAGTAACTGCATTTTCTTCTACTAAATCCACCTCCGATTGACTACGCCGGATTCCATCCTATTCGGTGACGATAAATTTTGGGTAAAAAGACAATCAAAGGGTACGGAAAAACGTTCGAAATATCAGACTAAGAAAATCGTATTTGATCAAGCTCTTCACCGATTGGTAAAATTTCTTCTCTCGTTTTTCAATCCTACGTGTCTTGTAGATAGGATTTACGTCATAAATATACACATATTTTGTGAAATGGGGAATTTCATGACGTGATAATGTCGCGGCTATATCGTTACACCTCGATCCCTACATTTTATGATCCTACAAATAACTGTTCTGTTATACAGGTAGAATAGTCGGATATATGGACAGGATGGTGAGTCCATCAAAACGTATGTCCAAGTTTTTAACGTAAATATCTTTGCAAATATTGCTTGTACGATCTTTCCTATGGACTACTTGAAATTGTGAAAAAAAGTATTATTGGTTAAAAAAGGCGTTCTATCGTTTTACGATAAATCTACTGGTTCAAAAGTTATTTTATCATATAAATTTCAACTTTGACTTTGAATAATTTGTGAACCAGTAAGTTTATCGAAAAATGACAAGATACCTTTTTTGTAGAACAATTCATTTTCTACAAGAATATGTATTCATCATTCCAGTACGCTAATCCGTTGGTGAGTTATAAAATTCAAAAGATACAAACAATCGTTTTTCCATGTTAAATGAATGGGAAATAGAAAATCGCGATGTTGCACCTTTCGATATAATTACTTTCGATATAATTTTCGAAAAGAAAAATATTTAATTTTTTTGACAAGTAATATTTTGAACGGTGAACGATTTCGGATTTCAAGTTGCGTTAATTTTCCCTCAGTATATTAAATGCGTTACAAAGTTTCATCCATCCTGGAGGGTTTACTTTACGAAACGATTTTTATTTTCATTTATTATCTTCATTTTTTTTTTGGTACTTTTATTATAACGAAGGTACGCATCAGCGGCAACAAAGTCGCGGTAATAAGAATCCCGAAAAACTCTTCGTCAGTCGGTTAAGAGAAGCAGAAGTAATTCTTTTGTTCACTGATTCACGTTCATACCTACCTACCTACCTGACTACCTACCTACGGAGATATCTCATATTATCTAGATACACACTCAAAGTCGAATTATTTTTTGATACTTGATACACAAACCGCGGTAGATATACGTCGATAGACGCGCCTTTGAGATAACAAGGTATATATGTGGTAATGGTTTTCAATATCTGAAATTACTGGATGAAAAATCAGGAAACCGGTTAATCTGTGGGCCAACCCTAAAACTTTCCGCTGTGTTAAATACGTTACAATTAATTGATACTATTGTGTTTATAATAAATTAAAGAAGGTTATAAGTATAATTAGTTTTCCCTAAACAAATCTTTTTTTCTTGAATTTCTATTCTTCGAATAACTTTGAAACTACTCGACCGATCGATTCCAAAATCTAATCAGATCTAAGTCTTGATGAACCCTTTCGATCGCCGCAAGAATCATTCAAATCGGTTAATTCGTTCCAAAGGTATCGTACGACAAAAAGAGAAATTTTTGTCGTGCAATATCTTCTAAACCAATCCTTCGATTTTGATGAATCTTAAGGCAATCAAAAAGGATATCCAAGAGCTAAGTCTGATTAAGTTTTGAGACTAATCGTACGAACAGTTTAGGAGTTATGCGCTAGAATCATGAAAAAAATTGTTTTTTAATTTGAATTTTCCAAATAACTTTGAAACTACTCGACCGATCGACTCCAAAATCTAATCAGATCGAAGTCTTGATAAACCCTTTTGATCGCCATAAAAACCATTTCAATCGGTCGATTTGTTTTAAAGATATCGTACGACAAAAATTTGTTTACACACACACACACATACGGACGTCCATCCAAAAATAGTCAGAATAGCTTCGTAGGACCCCAAAACATCGAGATCTGATGAAAACTCGACATTCGAAAATCGGACCGAAACCAATAACTTGCCTTTTTTATGAAAATTTTCAATTTTCATTGCGGAAAGTTAAAAATTTAAAAATATATATTCATCAACGTACAACTGTCTTTTACAATAGCCTGATCCACGTTTACATATAGATTTGTAAATTCCTCATGATATCGGTAGCGATTTTGAAATTTCTCTATTATGTAATTCCATGCCATTGAGACTGGACTCATGTTGACAGATTGGTGTACGTTTCTCTTGCAAACAATCATCGACTTCGATTGTGAATACCGCGATTGTATGTACAAAGCTTAACTCGCGATTAACGATGTCCTTTGGTCAAAGCGTACCTACAAAGGTCTAGACCAGAAAAGAACTTCGGATTGGTTATTTGTGAAAAAGTTAAGGGGGAGCAGCACTAGATTTTTACTGACATAAACTATTATCTCGATTTTCTCCTAAACTATGATCCCAAATTGATAGTCCGTTTGGCAGACGATGATTCAAGAGGAATAGATTCTACTTAGTATAAAAACTTCACCGAAATAGAGAGAAATAATTACTTTTTATGCATCGTAAGATGTGAACGCGTCACTTATTTAGACTATTATCAAAGCCCACGTATCATTGACGCGAAAAAGAGAATTAGAGTGCCATTGCGATTGGAATGCCGAACACGATCATTTAAATACATTTTTGATTCGGGCAATATTAACGAGCTGGTTTATATTCCCGTAATTAATAATAATTGTCTTTTTTCAATCACTTGGAAACACATGTTTCCATACTTCTTACAACGCCCGAGAGATGGCTCAGGGCGCGGAATCTTGCACCGATGAGATAGCTGCCATGTGGAAAAAAAAGAGCAGGATTGATCTTGCAGATTTTCGACATGCTAAGCCATCTCTCGGGCGTTGCGAAAAGTAGGGAACCATGTGTTTTCGGGTGATTCGGAATAGACAATTATTACTAATTACGAGAATACAAACCAGAAACTCGTTTTTTTTTATACATTTATACAATTTATACATCGTAATCTTTTTTTTTATTTTTATTTTAAGCACCTAATTGAAAGAAGAATAATAGTTTTCTGTAAATATGAAGTTATCGATAGTTCCCACTTGTGGAATTGTATGATTGCGGAGGATGAAGTGCAAACAAATTCACTTTTTTCAATAATTATAGAAAAAATACTACTTAGGCTAGTCGAAAAAATTGAACGACTGTACTTGTGATTATAGGAAGTAAATCTGGGTCTCCGTTTCATATCAAAGTTTTCAAATTCTTAGCAATAATGTGATTCTTAAGAGATGTGATTCTAGAAGAAATATTTTTGATGTATGTTTTATTAAAATTTGTTTATTTTACAAATTTTGTCTGACAAAATCTGGTATTAAAATCGAAAGTTTTGTAATAAATTTGTTAAACATAATAAACTTGGTTAACATAAGTATTAAGGGGACTAGTACAGCTTGATTTAGGAAATTCGGAGTACTCCAAAATTTATGCATGTATTTGTCAACCAAAGTTTATTTCACATAAAAAAAATTCTCCTTTGAAAACCTTTGTCGTAAAGTTTCAGGCACGTCGTTAGTCCGATTAGGTTCGTTGAGGGCTCATTTTGTTCAGTGAAGAAATCCTCATCACGTGAACAAGGGAATTTTTTTTACGATATCGTATTGGCCAAGTTATTTGCAAATTAGTGGCCTAAATTTTAGAGATTTTGGATAATCGACCGTAATTTTTCACCTGATTTTTGTTTACTGATCCTTACGTTCATAAGATGTAGAATTGCTGTCCGAAGAAAGCAGGACCTTGAGAGGTTGAATTGGACCAACGATGTGCCTGAAACCTTATGACAAAGTTTTTCAAAGAAAAATTTTTTTTGATGTGAAATAAACTTTGGTTGACAAACCAATGACTTTTGTAGCACTCCGAATTTCCCAATCCAAGGTGTACTAGTGCCCTTAACCGATATATGATAGTTTTTTTTGTTGCTGTAATTTTTGATAGTTCATTTATTCTACTATTTGAATTCTGTGATGAGTGGCGTAACTTTGAAGTACAATAGTGAAGAATTTTGCAACGCGACAACGTAAAGTCACAGTTATATCGATTTAGCGTATGTATAGTACTATAGGTATAACATGGATCTGATGTATAGGCGATAAGTCTGCAGAAGATTGGAAAAATTCGCGGGAAAAGTATCACCACGTTAAAAAGCCTCTGCACCCTCTGACCCCCGGCATCCGTGACCTCTGTCCAGGAGACAAGCGGACAGAGAAAGAGGAGGAGGAAGAGGAGGAGGAGAAGGAGGAGAAAGGGACTTCGGTGACCCGTTCCTCTCCTATAACTTCGAACCTCGGGCTCTATTGTATCCCGCGGGCGCTAGTATAGAATCTTACTCTCCCCGGTCCAGCCTTTCGTCGAAATCACACGTATAATTCAATTGACCGTCGTTTCGCCCGTTGAAGAAGGGGCAAATCGTATTTCCGAAAATAAATGTCACGGGGTTCGCGGAACGACAATGGTAGGAACCTCGAGTTATCTGGGAACGCGCGACATCTCCGCAATTACCTTCATTTTTTTTATCCACTCTTTCATCTCTGTATATAGCTACGATTTATGTATCTATATGTAATACCTGGGTTCTTTTTTCATTTTTAATAAAACAAAAATTAGAATATATATTAAAAAAAAAAAAAGATAAAAAACTAAAAACCAAAAAGAAACGTGAGGCAGGTGAGTTGCACCTTAATGGGCCAGCCCTCGAACTTCCCACGCCGGATTCGATTCGCGATAAGAAATTATTAGAATCTATTCATGTAATAATAATAGTTCGCTTAAGTTATATTGATTGTCATGTATTCGTAATCAACGATCTAAAAAACCTTGCGAGATACCGATTTTTATTCGTATCCGTCAATCCTTTCTCGAGATATGGTCAATTGAATTTTTTTTTTCTCGAAGTTTTGTTCGTTGAATGCCTCAAAAACTACTAGACCGATCAAATCAAATATCTAATTGGATTTGAGTGAGACCAAATTTATAAAAATCCGATCATTCGTTCTCGAGATATCGTCCGCGGACAAAAAAATGTTATTTTTAATTTTTATTCTTCGAATAGCATTGAAATTACTCGACCGATCGATTCCAAAATCTAATCCGATCTGTCTTGATGAACTCTTTCGATCGCAGTAAGAACCACTCCAATCGTTCGATTCTTTAAAAAGATATCGTACGACAAAAATTTGTTTACACACACACACATACGGACGTCTATCCAAAAATAGTCAGAATAGCTTCCTCGGCCCCGAAAACGTCGAGATCTGATGAAAACTCGATTTTCGAAAATCGGACCAAAACCAATAACTTCCCTTTTTATTTTGAAAAATTTTCAATTTTTATAGCGGGAAGTTAAAAAAGGGTTCGTCCGGTTTCATCCTATAGTGTCATAAAAGAGATCGACACTTTATTCTTTCTATTTCCATCACTATATCTAAACGTTATTCTTTTTTTTTACACGAAACGAATTTTCGACTTAAGCCAATTTTCTATCTTTATTTAATTTTTTGGAACCTATACTTTTCCTGTCAGCCATTTTGTTTGAAACACACGCAGAAATAATTTTCTGGGTTACTGAATACAAATCTTGAGTTGAAACACAGAGATCTAGAATTCATGCCGAGTCCAATATGGCGTACCAAAATTGTAAAAAATAGAGACAACTCTGCATCAAGATTGGAGCTCTAATTTTAATTCTTAATTGAAAAAAATCACCAAGTTCACATCGATGAACACCAAAAACTGTAAGTAATAATTTTCATGTGACAGCCCATTTTCTACAATTATTATCCATCATTTCGAATTCTCGTATCTTGACGACGATTCCTTTTTTTTTTTATGTAAATTAGTTTACTTTTTATAATTTGGCAAATAGACCCACCGTTTTAATCTTCTGTATTCTGACTTCGGTACCAGAATGAGCAATCCAAAGCCCTATTCTAAGTATATTTCAAAAAAATTCTCATGTAAGGAAAAGTAAATTCTACAAAAGGTCGAAGAAATAGAAATAAATCTCAAAGTTGGCTCGTTTTATGGAAGGATATGTTTGATATTGAGTAGTGGGATTAAAAAAATGTTTAAAATTTATCTTCTTTTTCTTTCATAAAGTCTAATATTATATCCGTACCAATGATATGAAATTAATCATGTTTATCGAGTACCAAATTACATATATCTACATATTCGAAATGTTTATACAACTATCGAGTTTCCCTCTCTAAACTCACCAGCCTTTAACGTAACAGAGCCCTACTGGGACACTGTAAACAGATGGCTTTAATTACTTCAACATTTTCAGCTAAAAAAAAAGGGCCATTTTACGTTTTACTTGTCTGCGGCAATACGCGGGTGGTGAACTAATAGGCCGAGCGCACCCTTGCAGCAGGTTCTTATAAATAAAAATAAAATGAATACGCACCACTGCGCATTCGTATAGTTAGGTAGGTTATATAGACCAGAAATTTTCTGGCTTTGGTTGCCAAGTGCTAGCCAAATAAAGTGCTAAAAAAGATTTCTCTCCCCGAGTAAAAGAAAAAGAAAAAAACCAAAAGTAGAATGAGAAAAAAAAATAAGTGTTTTTTTTTTTTATTTATTTTTTTTCATTTATATTTTAGACCTTCCGAAGTTTTCGTGCTGTGATTTTTTTTTCATTTTTTTTTTCACATTTTTTTTTTCTTTCTTTTTTTTCATCTCTTATTTTTTCCTGCATTTTACCAACTCTACGAGCCTACCCTTCCGTGACAATTGTAGCTCCGTTGTTGAAGGCACTCGTGCAAGAACGCAAACTATTAGAGATAAAGAAAATGCATGAATTTTTTTCTTTTTTTTTTTTTTTTTGTTTCATTATTAATTTTTTATTTTTTCCTCTAGATCTCTACCGCAGGCGTTGCCTCTTGATTCATTTTTTATTTATTATTTTTTGTTTGTTATATATATTATCCTTTACGTTCTCGTTTGCGTTTGAAACTCACCTTTGGACCCTACATGTATGTCTGAGGAACTAAAAGAGAAAAAGAAAACAAGAAGTAAAAAAAAAAACGAAAACAAAATGTAAAACGGAATTATTTTATTAAATAAATTTAAAATTCTTTCATCCCTACATACTTACCGAGGTATACGCCGCGGTTATTAGAGAATATAAAGTTGGGAAGCTATAGAAGGCGCTAGAAGATTGGAAGAAAATTGACTTCGTTAACTAGTTATTAATTAACTGAACGGTTCGGTGCAGCTGAGCTTCGTAAAAGCTATGGCAATTAATCAAAAATATCTCACCTACGTAATTGGAGATTACTAGATGCCAGTATATTATCTGAGGCTGCAGCACACATTGTGACGTAGGCCATAGATTTAAATCGATATATAATAGCGGCTGGTGCAGGTGGTGAATTTAGCATATACTATATTTATTGTATATATATATATATATATATATATATATATATATATATATATATATATATATATATACATAGATATATGTACACAGTTTTGGTACTTTTCAATCGATAATCTCTATATAATCGTGTGTCACGTCCAATTACTGTAAAATATATGACATGTATAACGATTTTTTTTTGTTTGTCTTTTTTGTCTTTTTTTCAACATTCGTAAAATAACAGCCTCGTCAGAAATTCATTCGACACACGGATATACATCTGGTATATAATAACAATGGTAAAAAGCTTCTCGCCAGTCGTCCAAATGTCACACAAATGGAATATTGGATCAAGTATACATATCGTTGGTGTAGGGAGAAGAAAAAAAAATTCAAAAAAAGAAAAAAAAAAAAAAAATTCAACTCTCGAATAAATCTCACTAAGGGCTTTATTTGTATACGATATGTGAAATAATGGAAACCTCTTTGAGGAAGATTCTTTTTTTTTGTATTCATTTTTATTTTTTTATTTTTTTTTTTATCTCCTAAATTCTACGGATTGTGCTACCGTATATATATATCCATAAAATATGCTAAATTCCAAAGGAAGGACGACTGGTAAAAGACTTGCAGCTTGAGTTTACTCCGTTTCTCAACGTATCAAAAATAATGTTGAAAAAATAAAGAAAATCATTTCAAGACTTTCAACAATGTTTATCATTATTATCCTTCGCCACGCGTAGGTTGACTGAGAATTGGGTGAGAATATTATCTGCAATTTATAAAAGCTATTTGGGTAGGTACAGAAATATTATAACTGTTATTTTTTCGACTTTGATAAAGTTCAATCCATATTTCATTGATATTTATCGTCATTTGACAAAAAACGAGCAGGTAAGTCAGCTGACCTTCTGCAATGGGTTAGCCCAAGAACTTTCCACCTATATTTTCCAAGCTAAAAAATCTTCGAAGAAAAAGTTTGATTATAGGTAAAAGAAAAATAAATTTGTAACGAATGAAAAGTTAGTTTATTTTTTTTTTTTTATCTAACAAAAAAACTACTCCATTAATCATGTTCCAAAATTTAATCAGATTCAAGCTAGGGAAAATGTTGTCGATTCGAAATCATAATCATAAAAATCCGATGATCGGTTTTCGAGATATATCATAAATTGAAAAAAACAAAAATTTTTTTCGGAAAATATTATTCTTTAAATAACTCGAAAACTACTCGACCGATAAAATCCAAAATCTAATCAGTTTTAAGTTAAAAAAAACTGCATCGATTGATATAAGAAAAATGAAATCCGTTCATTCATTCTCGAAATAACGTAAAGTAAAAAATTGATAAGAAACACACACCCGATATCCATCCGAAAATGTTTCCTAGGTTATTCTCTGGACCTCAAAACGCATAGGTCTGGTAAAAATAGATCTTTGATTCTCCCAAGTGATTATGATAAAAGTTTCCTTTCCTTGAATCGGGAATTTGATAAAACCAAGGTGAATTTTCTGCGAAGGATTTAGCTGTGACATAAAGAGTCCGATTGTGGGGATTGATAGATGGATACGAGGACGTGAAGCCTATCGAAGAGAAGGTGAGAAAATAAAGAAGAAAAGAAGGATAAGAAAAAATGTTCATCACAGGTACGTGAGTGCCAACCCTTCCCTAGCAGCTCCTCTACCTGACCACCCCATAAAGGAATACCACAACGACGGTGAGATAACCTTTCCTGGGTTAAATCCGGGGACGAGAATCCACGAATGTTTCTGTCCTTCTGAGAATGGTCTGCGAAAGTACTGCTTCAGGGTAGGAAGGAGAGACAACCTGAAATTAAATTGGGTCGTAGCACGCAAAACGGTTGGATTGTCCTTAGTAAACTGCCTTCATAAACAATACTCGGTAGTACTTAACCCCCATTTAATCTTGCAGGACAACAAGGAAGAATCTGAGCGAGATGGTATGGGATAGGTCTCGGCATAAGTATATATATATATATATATATACATATATCTATGTACTCGTAAATGGACACGAGAATTCTTTGGAATACTTCGTCGGTTTACTCAGTCGTGGGAAAATTATGTAGCTTCCGGTTTACAGAGCTGAAGAGATAAGTTAAAGTTGAAATCGTAATACATAGTAGGTAGGTAGGTATATGGATATAGGTATATATGTATACCTATATGTATACAAGGGTAAAGAATTTTTAGGTGAAGAATTTTTGCTCAAGTAAAATTTTTACCCGTGGGTTGAAAATTATACGAAGAAATAAATCTATAGTGTAATATATATATACCGTGGTTGATAGGGCGAGAATGCGACCTAGGCGATATGTATAAACCGGAAGTGAAATAAAACGTAAAATCACTCAAGCGTTTCTCTCTAGTTTACGAGGCGGGACATTCGCGAAATTGTCCCCAAGCTATACCTTTCTTTCGCAGCTAGTAAAAAGAAAAAGCAAATAAAAAATATACGAAAATCCGAATGTGTGTAAGAGAGAGAGAGAGAGAGAGAGAGAAAGAGAGAAAAGGATTCACGAAATCGCAATCGACTAGGCAACCACGTCTATAGTTTATTCTACCCTAGCATTGCCTTGCGAACAACGCGATTTTCTCAACCGGAAATAATTCCCAAAATTATCACCACGAAGTTTCTTTATTTCGTTTTATCATTATTACTATTATTATTATCATTACTATTAGATATCATTATTATTATTTTTATTATTATTACTTTTGTTTTTTTGTCATATCCAGCTTATGCTGGATTACCGTGAGGCAAGGTGAAAAAGTATATGCAAAGGGTTGCGTGGGTGGATGGAAAGGGTGGAAGTTACACGAGGATGATTGTGCTTATATATTAATGTTGTAGGATGCCGCGAGGGAGGCTTGCAGTTAATAATTCCACTCTCCACCTACCTACCTACCTATCTGGACCACCGTTACCCTTTGTATACAGGGTTGTACCGATTCTACAAAAATTCTGGCCTCATACTACGAAGATACAAAATTCAAAAGCGTTTGCCCACCAATCGATGATTATTAACCCTTAAAATGAGAGAAGGGAGCCCCTCTTCGGGACTCCCCCCCAAGAGAGGGGGGGGGGGGGGGGGGGGGAGGTAAGGGCCTGTACAAATGACTTTAACAATTTTTAATATAAGAAAAGCGGAAAAATTTTTAACTATGGAATTTGAAATTTTTCATACAAGAAGCTGTTTGAAACCTCGATACTTGAAATATTGTATCAAAATTCTGATCCTTACATAACAGATATATTACATTTTTGTATTAAAAAATCTTTCTGCCTCATATATGTGCAGATGCATGATTTGAAAAAAATCGTGAAGATTTATTTTAATTTGTAAGCTTTAATTTCCATAATAAATATTTTTCGATTTTGGTAAAACCATATCGTGTGGCTAATGGAATAAGGTCGTTAGCACCAAAAACACGATTTTGCCATAAGGTCGTATAATTTTTTTTTTTTTTCATTCCATCAATCGCTATGAAAATGACAAAAATGCATAAATAATTGGAAATGAAGAATTTTAAAACCTAAAAGCAGAAGATCGTATGTTGGCATATACAACCTAGTTATGCCTTTACGTTTTTATTATAAAAAAAAATTGATGTTGAACGGACATAGACGACCTTCTGCTATTGTTTATTTTTTTAATTTCTTTCGTTGATATTTATTTTTCTAAAATTTTGAGGTGATTACGACCTTATGCTTTTAAGTTTTTTTTTATTTCTTCATTTATTTTTTATATTTTTTCCCCTAAGATTTCGGGGCAGATACGACCCTCTGCTTGAAGATTTTTATTTTTTTTTCTATTTATTATTTTCTCTCTTAGATTTTGAGGCAGATATACGACCTTCTGCTTTTAATTGTTGAATTATTTATTTTTCAACATTTTTTGATGTCTTTATACTTTTCGAAAAGACAGAAGGTCGTATGATATCGCTTACGACCTTCTTCCATTAGCCACGCGATATGTATTAACCATAACACCTAAGAAAATTAAAAAAATTCTATATTCTTTGGAGATGATAACAATTTTTTTCCATTCATGTTTACTCGATTGTTTGCACGTATTACATATCAATTTACTGAATACATATATACTGAATAAACACTGAGCTTGCGGGAAGTTTAAAAAACGTAAGAATAAACAAGACAACAAGAAAAAACAGCAAAAAAAAAAAAAAAATTAAAAAAAATAAAATACAGCTCGTAACGGGATGAGTTCAAGTGAGGAAGATTAGGTAATACATCTCCAGGTAGTCTTTAAAACAACTCGATCTCCAGGGATCTAGATGCCTCGTTTTTACCGCTTTGCCAAGCACAGGATATAAGAACTAAAGGGCTCTACTTACGCGGAAATAAAGCAGTTAAAAACAAAAGTATATATTTTTTAGGAATTTTCAACAAAACAATTATATTACCCCTGATGAATATGAACTCAAGTTGCTGCTGTATATAATTAAATCGTCAGAATTCTATCTACTATTTATTATTATTATTGTTATTATTATTATTATTATTATTATTATTATTTGCTGGCAGTTTTTGAATTAATGTCAACCACCTTAGAATTAGGATTACAAAATTATCCACTAGAAAAAATAATTGGGTAAAGTATTTATTCATTCATTCCTTTTTGGGAGACAAATCCCCTATACGAACTACAGCGTACATGTATGTACATATAAAGCGAAATACAGTAGCATTATATACCGAGATGTTTTCTTTAAATAAAACAGTCAACAGCGCATGCGTCAAATAATTTAATTTCATTGGTCGGCGAGTCCGTCCTGTGACGATATTCAAACCTGTGAGGCAGGAGAGCCAACTTGTAAGAAATTCTAACCTCGATTATAACCACGATTCTAGCCTCAAAAATCCGAATCAACCACTTGGCTACCAAAAATAAAGTTTAAGAGCTAAACTGAAATTTAGGAATGAATAAAACTTTGCATATCGATAGTTACGTATACAGTCGATCTTTGAAATGTGAAAGAAACTTATCTATAACCTGATCTATGAGTACGAATGATTTTTTGAAAAAGATGCGAAGAAGTGGTTTAATTATGAAAATAATAATTCGTATAAAACCTATAGGTAGGTACAGAAATCAGTCTGCCATTCCAAGTCCATAATTCATCGCCCCTTTTCTTTTCTATTGTAGTTTCCTGCTATTTATTAGCTTTCCTAACCTCATAAAATTTCTTCAAATATAATCCATTATTCAAGATCGTATATAAAATGTGTAATAAATATTTTCAGCTTCGATGTACGATTTTCACAAATATACCGTGAGGTTATGAGGAAAGGAAACACAGGATGCAGGCAACCCAATAGTCAAATTCCCGAAGATTTCCGAAGTCATTGTATTCGCAAATAATAACATGGGACGGAAACCCTGACCATGTGGTTGAAATGACAAATACAATGTCTTCGAAAATCTTCGGGGATTTGACTATTGGGTTGCCTGCAGCCTGTGTTTCCTTTCCTTATAACCTCACGGTATATGATGTATGTAAGTCGTTGACAAATTGTTGAAGTGCATTTTTTGACGTAATTATTTTATTTCACTTATCTATGAATTAAATATCATCCCCTAAATTTAACCCCGTAAAAATATATATGCTCGCGATGTTAACTCAAGTAGATGATAAAAATTTTGAGTAATTATAAAAAATTTCGAATTAAATAATATAAATAATATTGAATTGTAAATTGTAAATTATTTTTTTAAATAATAATAACTACGGTAACCTGGAGGATTCAAAAATGGTTGAAACTGAAATCGCAAAAACTAACTGTACTCTTGACTGTGGCTTTACTGCTGCCCAAGCTAAGCAATGTTTTTTATAGTAGGTTCCCTGCGTCTACTTTATGCACATTGTACATTGTACACGTACATTAAACCCACACCTTTATACCCAGTAAAATTAGGTATTCGCTCGGCGAGGATAAATAAAGAATTGAAAATCCGCCTAGCCAGTGCATTAGCTGGTTATTTAATTCACTTAAAAAAATTTCACTAAAAGCCAGCTGCACCTAATTCTCTAGCGATAATTAAAGAAAGCTATTTAGTTGTTTCACACTGAAAATGACCATGTGCATATAATTCAATAGCTGGAGGATGTTTTTATTACAATAATTTTAAAAATGATTTACAAAAACGCAACACGCCTGTATTCGAGTTTGAAAAATACTCTGAAATGAACCTTTATAGTGATTTTTTCAAGAATGTTATATAATTAACTCTCCATGATACTCGAATTTTGTGTATCTATTCAATTTTTCACAATAAAAGCATGTAGTTCATATTTCAACAAGTTATTTTACCCAATCGTTGATATTTCCTTCTGTAATGGATATAAGGTCTAGTTTGTACCGTGACGGATCGTGTCTGAAAAATAGCTGATATAAAAATATCCATAAATTGAGTAAACGATGCGTTTCTTTGAATTATTTCTAAACCTGATGTATTTCGTTATATGAACTTTCATTGCATAAAAATTTTCAATAGTAAGTTATACGTCTGAAACGTTGGAATTTAGATGAAAGAATAATAATTCATCTAACAAACACCTACTTCGAAAAAAAATTTTTTTAATTAAATTATTTTAATAACAACATGCGCATAAAATTTCTACGTATCTCGTTAAAACCCACTTTACACCACGTATTATACAATGCTTACATTTTATGGAGCTTGACTAGTCATTATGAGGCTTTGTAACTGAACAGTTATACTTAAGCCCAGGTTTTCGTTCTCTCTCATGTACTTAGAGAATTGTTTTTTGATATATCTATATTGTGTTATCTAAATGCGGCAAAGACATGAAGGAGAATTTAAATTTCACGCACAATTTACCAGGACAGTGAATATTGACGAAAAAAAAACACAAAAAAAAAAAAAATGAAGAAGAAGAAGAAAATATAAAGGAAACTTATCTACGTATCTACCAATTGGAAAAGAATGCTATATAGTTGGGAGGTCGAGAACTGATAAAGGTTCGATTGTCCGCCAGTCGCAGACCTCAGTTAGTCTGCAAAGATATTGTCCTTTCGTTTATTTTTCTCCTCGTATTCCTGCAGCTCGTTCTCTAGCTAGTACGAGGTTTCGAAGTATTCTGGTAACAGGTTTAGCGCAAAAAATACTATTTCGGGTTTGTTATATATATATATTCTTTTTTTTTTTTTATTTATTTTAGTTCTTTTGCCCCGTTTTCTTCTTATTACCTTATTTCTTCCCCGACTGGTTTGCCGATTTTTATACAGTTTCAATACACCCTAAAAGACAAAATAGTGACGTTTCGCTAATGGAAAAAGACATCACTGACCGTGCAGGTGAATAAATAACAAATATTCCTTTTTCTTTCCTTGACGCTATTCACTTTGAAAAATTCCCAATTCACCATCAATGCGGTTATCAATTATTACCAACGTCTATCTGATCTGGAATTGTAAATGTGTATAGAAAAACCAATATACCTACACCTTTCGGGGAACGCGACATTTCCAAGAGAAATTCGTGTCAAGTCTTGACAGATCTTGAATAAAATATATCTCAGATGTGTTCTCACGTTTTTTTTTTTTTTTTGCTTTCTCAAATCTGGATAGACATTAACCAAAAATGAATAAGAAAAAAATTTACTTGAAATTTTATCAACCCAAATTCAAGCTCGTAATTAAACATCGTCTCTAGATTTATATACCTACGTATTCTGATACTGCATCGGTCTGTTTAGCAATTAGCGATACATTACATCATCAATATCAATTATTTCGACTGATGGCGTGGTCCAAAATCAAATGACTTATGCGAACTACGACTAACCAGTTAACAGCATGTTAAATCGTGATTTCACACTGGTAGAAACATCTCTTAAATTTATATCTCAATGTATCAATCAAAATGTACATTTTCTCGACGATGATAAGATACAAATTTTTGTAGTTTACAAAAAAAAAACAAATCAAAATTCCAAAAATTTGCCTTAAAAATTTACACCTGGCTAGACTGCAACGAATTATCTATTTATTTTTCTGTTTTTTTTTTTTGTTTCTTTTTTACGTGGCCACTAGAGACGAGAATATGTCCTTCAAGGTATACGCTGTACTGTATACCTACCTGCAGTGTACAGGATGTTAGCCCTCCGGGGAAATAATACCGAGGCTTTAGCTGAGGATACGTCGCCAACATGGAGGATCTATACCTATAACCCACGTCGTTGGCTTGATAGAAACTTACATTTTTATTGCGTCTTATTCTGGTATAGATTTCCTAATACAACGACCGGAAGAACGAGTGTCCAGTCGTGATTGATCGTTGCTGGTAAACGGAATTGCAAGGGGTGTCACTCTTAAAAACAATTTAAAAGTATTTTATTTAGGTTATTTTTTAATTTTTTTTTTTTAGTTCTTCTCAAAATTATCTCTTCGAGAAATCATAACGAAGAAGAGAAACTTTTTTTACATACAAAACTTTCGTTTTACAAATTTCGACTTGTGCCTCAGAACGTTGGCCTATTCAAATGTGAAACAAGAAAGTGCATTTTAGAAAATTTTGATAAAAAATTTTAGTACGGACTTCATGCCAATACATACCCCTCTGACATAATGTACATACATACATACTCCTATGATCTGCCACTATTTACGAACTTACTGGTATAGTAAATTTTTTGCGAGAAGCAATCGTAAGGTATAAAAAATCCCGAAAGTAACAGAAAGCATAAGCAAAGGTAGCCCTACGGAGTATATGAGGCGAAGTAGTGATAGAGGTACGAGAAGTCGTGCTTTAAATTCGTGAATTTAAGGGACGAAGGCGTCGCGACGCTTCTACATAATATATAGATGGTATACGGGAATAAATCGACGCTAGCGTTCTAAATAATGCAAACGTACGCCTCTAAGCCCCACGTTTCACGAAGATCCGATACGCCACTGAGAACTACTCGTAGCTACAACGGTTTAGCCTAGCTTAGCTAAGCTTGACTTGGCTTTGGTCAGCTCAGGTTAGAATATATTCCGAGTCAGGTCAGGTTGTGTTATGTCAGCTTTGTTAAGGCTAGGTCAGCTTAACCTGACCAAAACCTTAACGTTGGGTTAGGTCAAGAGTAGTAGAAGCACGAATTTCCTGGGGTGAAGCAGAGCTGGTTTCCTGGACCAAAACAGGATACAATTGCACGTCACGTGTGCCCCGAGCATCGTGCAAACCTGTACAAGCTGCAGTAGCTTTAGGTATATATATACGTAGCTGTATATGTACATACTGTGAATGATGTTCAGACTGTTGGGTGCACGAGTGAGCGTAGAATTTGTCCGGTCGAGCCGACTATCCTGCTGCAGCTACTCCATGGCTAGAAGATAAATTTATCAGACTTTTAAAGTTTCGCGTTTGAACTACCCTGAGAGAAATACGTGGGTCAGATACAGAATGTTTTCTCAAGATCCTCGCTGAATTCGAGGCAATTTTTTTTTTTTTTTTTCTTCATCTTTTCTTTTTTTTTCACGTTTTTATTCAATCTGATATTTCCGGGAACGTGTACCACCGATCTACTTCCAAAGATATCCGACACATCTTTCTATATAGATACATACAAATTTCATTTCACAAAATTGAAACCACACGATTAAGGATTGTTATACAAAATTTCTATTGACTTTTTTTTTTTTTTCTTCACATCTTCATTTAACTTGCGGATTTTGAAACATGATTAAAAATTCTCTCAGATTCTAATCGGATAATACAATATAAATGCTTCTCTGAAAGCTGAGAACATCTTGACCTTAGATTAAAAATTAACATTGAAACGCAGGTATTATCCACTATAAATGCTCATTGTGAATTAATAATGCTGGTAAAGGTCCTGATGATGTTCAGAACATTAGGGTGAAGTATAGGATTCAGGATTAGACCCGTTGCTCCTTTAAGCAAAGAAAAATCGAGTGTTTTGGATGGAATTTTGATCAAAAAATTAAACCCATTAACGACAAGGGTATATCATCAGTCGCAAGCTCGCATGAAATAAACAAGCGAGTTATTTTGCGCAAATTCAATTAATAAAATAAGCTCGCAATTAGTAACAGTTACGATGCTGTATAGAAATTACCGAATTTTCAAGCACAGGCAAAAAGTACTTGATATAACTATTGTACTGCATAAAGCATAGCGCGGTTGTGGTTACTGTTCGAAATGGCAAAGTCAACTTTCGAAAGCAGTTCGAATGAAATAAGAGAAATGTGAGAAGAAAAAAAAATTACTCATCTCTAGTTCTAGCAACAAATTATTCCGTTTCGTTTAACTCGCACCTTTTGTGGTTATATTTTAAAGTTTCTAAAGTATATAGAGTGCAGTTCTCTACTCCGTATTCAAGTACTACATACATTTTTACCCAATAAAGAAAGTGAAATATTTTCAGTATATCGACGCTTCTATATTGTGGATAAAATTTTAGATTCTGATCTCTACAGGGAAGAGTATTTTGTATTGTACAAACGATATTGCTACGATTTAAACTTAGTTTGCATACCGAATCCTGATACGAATAAGTTTAAATGCAGAATAGTATAAGACACTTGCCTTCTCGCTCGATTAAACCGTATATAAGAAAAACCGAATATATCGTCTGTAGTAATACGTTGCTATCTGAATAATTTATTCCAAAACTCTGTGGGTTGAATTTCGGGGACCGTTATGCATATATAAAGACGGTTTGGGTGTAAATCAAATACGGTATATAGAAAACGTTATTATACGTTATAAAAATGGATAAAAATATTTTCACATATTTACCTAGGACCTGATTCAATTTCAAAATTATACATATCATTAATAATAATTACATTATCCGATTTACGGTGAATAAATCAAAAGCTCGTGGGCACTCGATAGTTTGAATTTAGTTTTTTTGGATACTAAAAAATTTGAAATTAGCAAAAATAATTTTTCAACGAAAATAATACTTTAAGACGGTAGAACGTAGAGAATCCGATTCTGTAAAATTTCAAACTGGTATATTTGGACATAGAGTTTAGTCCGACCGATAGCTATATATATACATGTATATTTAAATGTTGAAAAGTTCGTGAATAATTCTTTTTGTCATTTAACGTAAATGTAAAGTCTATTTGCGAGACGCTAGTTGGATAAGAATTTGCAAGTAAAATTAGTCATATCGCTTGTACCAACTGTAATCCTTGTGAAAAGCTTACTGTTGGTTAAAAGTTATCACCAATCGTAAGCTTGCAAGTTCTACTTCATCTTTTTTAACAATGAAATAAACGAAATGTATGTATACAAGTTATGGATCCACGTATACCTACCCTGTTTCAGCTTTGACCGACTATGACTTATGAGAATAATTATTATAAAGTAAGTAATAAAAATGTATGTACTCGGTGTACTATGTAGGTATCTATATATATACTTTGGTTCAAGAAAATGAGATAGCTAACCTTGTCAGATATTCACAAAGCTACAGACAAGCTTTACCTTTCCAGACTTGTATAATGGGAGCTGGATGTTTCTTTGGAAACAAAACGATAACCAAACAACAATGAGACTTGTGTCTACCCGTATGTATCTATAACAGCCCTCCAACATTACTGCCAGAAAAAAAAAATAAGGTTCATTCGAAAAGACAAGCTTATAGTTTTAAAAATAAATCCAAATATTTCTCCGGTTTTCATTTATCTTTATTTAGTCTAACGCGTATAGGCATAACTTTGGCCAAATATATCGGACCCTTGGGATTCGAACGAAATGGGATACAGAACTGAAATAAAATAAACTTTTTACCCTTCGACGGTATAGGTACAATGTCTGGCAGTGATTGCGGCGTATGGGCCGGGATGTAGTTAACAATTTTGAAAATCCTGGACGGTAAGGATTACGAATTTCAATACTTTTTAGGTAGACTATTCCCCCGAAAGTCTGCGTAACCAATTTCAAAAACTTCAGATCAAAAAACACCGAAATTCGACAGCTGAAGATTCCGAAAGACCAAAACATCGAAATTTGAGATTCACGACCGTGCCCCTCGATCAAATTTCTCTATTCTTGGACTGAGTTGTTAGCTGTCCACATTCCGGTATTTCCGAAAATTAATCCTCTGAACTTCAGCGTTTCTAAAACTGCAAAATCGTCTCAAATGAATTAGTAATTTAGTCCAGTTGGAACTTTAAAAATTCGGAACTTGACGCAAATGCAGAAAAAAAAAACTTTGATGTTGCGTTAGACAGAGACTTGCACATGACACGATAATGGAAATCGATTTTCTTAAAGTGACGTAAGACTTTTCAGTAAATAAAACAGGCGAGACAAATGCGACGATATATTTCCTGAGGAAATGGTCAATTTTCTACATCCGTCTTGGATCTCCTGTATTATTAAAACCCCGGTATAACCGCTACGTGATGTGTGTGTATATATGGACTCAAGCTTTTATTTGCTTTATAACAGACGGAAAGTACAGCGGAAAGCCTCTTAGGGTATTCTATTTCGAACCATATTTCAGTCGTACCTAGTACGAGTTTAAAAGTGGAACTTTGTATAAAACGACGTAGCACAAGGCTAGGGATGTGCAGCGTATGACTCGGAAGTGGAGTCCGGGACGTGACTTTGAAAAATTTACTAGCTATATAGACTTAACTGCACCTCTAGTAGGCAATTAGTGACTAATTATGAGTTATATTGCGTATGTATGTATGTAGGTACATCATATAACGTTGTCACATAATATATAACTACCCATATAATAACGTGAAGGGGAAGAGAAAAATTTTTGTACGAAAATATTTCATTCAAAAATATACACAACCACTACATAGGGGTATGTCGAGAATAAACTTCATTATTTCCTTTTTGTTTTTCATTTCTCGCCACTGTTACTCCAAATGATAGATTTTTATGCTGAGTATTGCTTCTCCTGAAAGAAGAGACCTGTAGATCAATTTGAAGTATTCACTCGAACGAAATTTCTATTTACCACATGAAAAACACAAACAATACCCAGTTCGTTTTGGGATGATTTTGAAAAAGAAGAATCCAAGTATGTATTTACATAAAAAAAATTAGTTGGACTCGAGACAAAGCTTGGTGAGCTCAGAGATGGTCCGGAAGAAGGAATTGGTCCAGGGTGCGAAAGTATTTAAAGCTTCGTCTTGAAGCTCAATAATTTTTTTATCATAATAATACCTCAATGTTTTTCCTTCAAAATGAGCCCAAATTTCACTGGATATCTTAATTATTAACCAATTTATTATTTTATTAATAAAAATATTTTTTCAACTCAAAATTGAGCTACAAGCTTCTCCTTCTATGAGAATCTATCATTTAGAATATCAGTAGTGAAAAAATTTTAGTAAATAAAGTTCATTTTTGATAAACACCCACAATCATTTTCCGAGAGGTAAATTATTCCACTAAAAAAATACTTCTACCAAAAATATGGATTTTTCATTCCAGCTCTGCTATCAGTAACCAATTCGCCATATGCATCCGGTTATTTTATAAATTGGCCAACAAGTTGGAAAATTTCATTTATCCACATTGGCTATATACGTATATACACAAATGGTATATGTACATACATACCTACCAATATATTTCCGCTATACACGTTAAACAGAGTAAAAATTCAAACGCACTGATTCCATCGATAGTTAATTTAATACCTAATATATATGCCATATACCTTCCGGTCATTCCACATATACGCGGATGTAGGGTTTAGCTACGTTGTTCATTCAGTGATGAAAAAAAACCATATATATGTACAGAATTTTTATTGTTTTCGAGTTTTTAGTTTTGTGATTATATTTTCATTGATTGTGAAATATTACCGCGAATATTATTGATTCCTGGTATTTCGTACCTGAAGAAAACGAACCGTTGATAAATGGATGGACAAGAAAGTGACCGCGATTGTATAATTCAGTTTCGAGGGAAATGTTAATTAGGTATTTAAACGAACTTGAGTAGGAATTATATATCTAGATATATATACCTAACACCCGCGAGAAATCATCTTTGTTGAATCTTTGTCGCGAGGGAAATTATTACTACTGCTAACTCCGAACTCCGAACAAAGAGGAACTCTGCCGAGCAAGCCCACCGAGAACCTTTGAGCCTCAGAACCCTTGAACCACTCGAACCACTCGAACCCCTCCAATGTTCGTCGCCTTGAGTGCACCCCGTAATTACATTATCTATACTAGGAAGGTGCAGTCCATCTTTCTCATTCTTTACTCGCTCCTTTAACTGTCCCCCATTTTTTTCACTCGATTCTTACCTCTTTGGGTCCAGTCGAATATCAGTTCATGGACCCGACTTATTGTCTAAGTAGTCCGCGATGCTTTTAATTAGAAATTTTTCATTTAATAATATTCTGAGTAGAAAATTTCCATCACGTCAGAATTAACATTGTAATTATTTATAATAAAGCTTGATTATCGTCCGTCCCGGGAATCCAACTGTAAATCGACGGTGGTCGTGATTCGATGTGGAATAATTTTAATAACGAAAACAACAAAAGCGAAATATTTAATTACCTGCATGCAGTAAGCGTTACATTTTGAAGACAAACAATTTAATGTCGATAAAATACGAGCAAATTTTCATAAAACAAATGACGTTATGAAATTATTGTTTGCGCAAGGTATAGTACTGAAATTTTCACTTCCAAAACCTTTGGTTGTGTTAGAAATTATGATATTTAAATAAAATATAAGAATCAAGGTTAATTATATTCCCTTGTTAATATAATACAGGTCGTGTTACTGCAATGGGGTGAAATGTAAATGGATAAATCGAAAAATCATGGAAGGGGGGTATTGAATGGAGGCTAGATTTCCGATAAAATAAACCATATTTCATTGTGATCCATGATCCGACTAGGCCAAAGCCTTGTTATGCGGGTTTTCACCAACTGTGAAAGTTGGTGTGAGCATTCCGTTCTTCCCTCGGCACTGTCCATGTAATTATGACGAATCACCTATCCCATGGCAACCTGGAATGAACCGACAACAGGGCTTGGGCATTCCCGGCACTCTGCCACGAGATACGCTAGTATATTGGATTAAAATGCAATAAAACTTAATTACAACTTCATCAACTATAGGTGATGAACAAAGTTGCGTTACGGCACAAAATGTTGAATGGTGCTTATATACCGGTTCAACTCTCAGCTACTGACTGTAAACTACTTCAACTTCCACAGGTATTACGGATATATAAGTTAGATGGATTGTTAACTAGTATGTACCAAGAACTTTATAGTTTCATACATACGTGTACAGTAACGTAGTGATTTCGTTATTAAAACATACTAATTTAACTTAATTTTTTGTTTATTTTTCCTTTTTTTCCAACTTCCCGCAATGAAAATTGAAAATTTTCATAAAAAAGGGAAGTTATTATGGTTTCGGTCCGATTTTCGAAAATTGAGTTTTCATCAGATCTCGATGTTTTGGGGTCCTACGAAGCTATTTTGACTATTTTTGGATGGACGTCCGTATGTGTGTGTGTGTGTGTAAACAAATTTTTGTCGTACGATATCTTTAGAACGAATTGACCGATTGGAATGGTTCTTATGGCGATCGAAAGAGTTTATCAAGACTTAGATCTGAATAGATTTTGGAGTCGATCGGTCGAGTAGTTTCAAAGTTACTTAAGAAATAAAAATTAAAAAACAATTTTTTTTCATGTTTTTAACGCATAACTCCTGAACTGTTCGTGCGATTAGTTTCAAAACTTGATCAGACTTAGCTCTTGGATAGCCCTTTCGATCGCCGTAAGATTCATCAAAATCGAACGATTGGTTTAAAAGATATTGCACGACAAAAATTTCTCTTTTTGTCGCACGATACCTTTGGAACGAATTAACCGATTTGAATGATTGTTGCGGCGATCGAAAGGGTTCATCAAGACTTAGATCTGATTAGATTTTGGAATCAATCGGTCGAGTAGTTTCAAAGTTATTCGAAGAATAGAAATTCAAGAAAAAAAGATTTGCATACGGAAAACTAATTATACTGATAACCTTCTTCAATTTATTATAAACACAATAGTATCAATTAATTGTAACGTATATTTAACACAGCGGGAAGTTTTCGGGTTGGCCCACAGGTCAACCGGTTTCCTGATTTGTTTTTTTATCAATCTTATCAACATATATTATTCGTAACGGAATCCTTCAAAAAATGAACCAATGTCTAGAATGTCCCATGAAAAATCTTCAAATCTTTCTTGGATATTAATTTTTAATTATCAACAATTTAAAATTAATACGAAAATCACTTTTTCATCCGTGCAATCAATCCACGTGAGACGAAGTTCCATAAAATCAAAAATAATTTTTGAATAACACCTTAAACTGTATGGAAAGTAAGTATATAATTTCCAAGGTGATGGATTACTTGATCAAGTTATATTTCTCAGTCGGTTCAACAGGGTCAAATCTTCCCATACCTAATCCAATTTAAAGATAAGGTTCGCGTGAGAAAAACGTGTATATCGCTGCTTTTTGTTTTTCTTTTTTTTTTTTAGCGACTATTAATCGGTTGACAAATTACAGTTTATAACGCTATATGTTATTACTATACATCTTATTTTGAATTATTTATTATATTGTAAAGTATAATGATCTCATAGTTTTAAATAATATTTGAAAATTCTCGAACTATTTTTTTTTTTTACGAAATTAAGAAGATCGTGGGTGGAAACGATTTGACCGAGTCTCTCTAGAACTTACGTAAATTGACGGCTTTGAAACCCAATTGAAATGGTAATTGTTTGCTCTACCTCGCATTCGTCAGGATTTAGATATATAGGTATATATAGTCCGGTGATTCACGACTGGCGAGACTCTTATTATACTTACATTTAAAGTTCAATGTATATTCATTAATCATTTGAATGTTTCCTGAATTCAAATCGAGAGAATCAAAGTCATAACAAAATATAAAGAGAATCTTTTTACAAGGAAAATATAAAATAAAAAACAAACTGCAGATCTGTCTTCTGTCTGTAATATATGTGTAAGTATATATATATATATATATATATATATATATATATATATATATATATATATATATATATATATATATATATATATATATATATATATATATATATATATATATATATATATATATATATATATACATATAGGTACATAACTGAATGGGGAAATATTTGTAGATCAAGAAATAAAAAAAAGAAGATTGAATCCTTGATATTCTTTTGTTATCGAGATTTATTTTCTGAGCATAAGCCAAAAAGCATAATAGAAGAAAAAAATCTCTAATTCACTAGTTTTTATTCTCGTTGTCAATGGTGATCAATAATTTATGACTCGTTAAGCATCATCAGAATACAACGGAGCAGCTTGTCACGGTTTCGTATGCAGATACCCAGCAAAACTTTCTGCTCGTTTGACTCCCCAGTTAAGTACCCTATTCAGGCATGAGACCCAAAAGTTTCAAATCCCGTCTCAAGTTGTAACTCGGAACTGATCGCCAAGGTACACAGAAATCCCTAGTACGAAGGTACGAAGGTAGGTTGGTAGGTATAGTTGTCTCATGGGCAAAGAGAAGTTGACTCGCAGTTGACCCAAACTTGATGGTAACATCTGCAAATCCTGATGGAATTTTGACTACCAATTACCAGAGTTATTATATCAATAACTTGACCGGATTAATATGATACGCTGACGTCATGTGGGTCATTTACCACTCGAAATTGAGAAAGGAACACTCGATTTGATTAACTAATGGTACATTCGTATCGATCACATGCAGCAGTGTGAAGAGTATATATATGAAGCGAATACAGGTTCAATTAATTGAAGACTTTTGAAATATCTGGCAAGCAGTATGATAACGAAAAATAAATAATCTAAAAACCAATCGCTGACTAAATTGGTTTTCTTCTTTTTTCTTTTTTTCTTTTTCTTCTTTTTTTTTACTGCTACAATAAGTAGCCACTTGCTTTCTTGAGTTCAAGTGATATGGGCTCGGATGTTCTGCTGAATCTTTTGATCAAGATGACGGCTAATTAACTTTGCTTTAAGGGGAGACCTTCATCGTGTCGTATTAAAATCAGAGAAAAAATCGATGTTAAGATTTTCGGGATTTTTCGGTGCAACAAAATTTACTTCTTTTTAATAAACACAGGATGATTAACTAACTAGGAAAATGGAAAAGAAAAATACTTTTGTAATAATAGTTGAATCACTATTTAAAAATATATTAATACATTATCTTGAATTCCATACTTCTAATGGAATTCGATAACTTTTCTAAACTATCCCGGTCAGTATCTCGGGATAGTAGCTGATTCATAACTTTTTTTTGGTTATTCATATTAATTTTTCATATCCAAAAAGAAAATCTGCTACAGATGAGTAACCGATTTAAAAATCAGACATTCTTAAAATCATACGATTATACCTTAGATCTATAATAATTCATGGAGTTTTTTGGCGTTATAAAAATCGACCGCAAACCTGCAGGATATATCGAATTGCCCGGGAAATAAAATTGCATTTTTGATCTTCTTCATACGAATTCTATCCCGAACCCCTTGACCTAGGATCTTGAAATTTGCAGAACTTTTTATCATCATGTTTAATCATCGAACCATCCATGGACAAGTTAATTTGACCTAGGAATCGGTAGTTAAAAAATAATCAGGTTCAAAATTTCTGTGAATATTAAAAAACTCAATTTTTTGTTTCTTAAATTGTGGGTTACTTAAATTTGTCGATGAATGGCTCGAAAAGCACATCCATGGACAACATTCGGACATTTTGGATTCATAGTTCTGATAAACCGTTTGCTGTGAAAGTCCCGCACCATCGAAATGCAGATTTTCACTTGCGGTCTTATAACATCGACTAATGACTTATAAAAATTTAAGTTACAATTATTATTCTGTACCATTTTAAGTGCCCTCAAGAAAAAAAATATCAGCAATAAGATGTTTAGAAATTATTGAATAGTCGTTATAGCTCTCTTTGTTCTCATACAAACAGAATGCCATCTTGAAAATCTATGACTCAAAATTAAGCTCAAAATTAAAAATGATTAGAGTTATGAATTTTCAATGTAAATTAAAACTTTCGTTCATAAAACGTGAACTACCAACTCACAATCAAAATAAAAAACTGTTCAGATACCCTAGATTGCAATTTGGCCCTGGAATTGAATCCGTGCATATTCATTGCATCGACTCTATTGTGAGCCAGTTAGTTATCCATACTTATACAGGCTACTCAGAGGTAGATAATACTAATTCCAGTATTCTCGTGGCGTTTCATATATGATTTCCCGGCCAGAGGGCAGAGAGCGAAATAGATGGCCTTGCAACTCGCCCCGTGTAGCCTGAGTAGCGTAATAATGCACTCACTTTAGCATTCGGAGTGCATCGACACGGACTAACGAGATTTCAGAGCATTTATCATCTCGTTGTAAACCATTCAGTACCAAAGCGATGAAATTATTTGTTCTAGATTTTTTCAAATGAAATTTTCAATATTATTATTTTTATTAAAATTGTTCATCATCATTCCTCATATTTCCTCGTTCAAGACTTATATATTGTCAGAGAAAGAAAATCTTCACCTATAATACAACTGGCGATTATTTTCATTTGGATTTTACTTAAGATGGTAAGAAAATTATATGCAATTAATATTATCAAATGATTAAATTTATACAAGAATTTTTGATATTATCTTGTTAGCTCCACGCTGGCAAGACGCTTGAGAAGTGGCGTTGACTGGTTTAATTAATTATTTTCAAGCGATTTACCCAGAAATCGATATAAGAAAAATTTTGTCAAATACTGATATAACTTCGTTACAGCTGTTATAGGTATGCCAAAAGTTTTAAAAAATAAATAAAAATTATTTCTATCTCGTTCACAATACTGATTTTTATACTTTCTATTACGTATACATATTGAAGATGATGCTATTTGTACAAGCAGGAATCCAGAAACGCGTTTTGTCGAGAAATCGCGATGCAAATACTTGAGTCAATTTTATTTATTTATTTATTTATTTATTTATTTATTTATTTATTTATTTATTTATTTATTTATTTATTTATTTATTTATTTATTTATTTATTTATTTATTTATTTATTTATTTATTTATTTATTTATTTATTTATTTATTTATTTATTTATTTATTTATTTATTTATTTATTTATTTATTTATTTATTTATTTATTTATTTATTTATTTATTTATTTATTTATTTATTTATTTATTTATTTATTTATTCTAGTCTAGATGAAGAGGATTTTCAATAGTAAAGACAGTCTCAAGCTAAAGCTAGAGAAAGACAGAAAATTGTAAAGACGTTAAATAGTGCTGAAATTATTGCCAATGAGAGTTGGACAGACTACAAAGTGAGAAAGCTTGAAGTTTATACTTGAAAGATACGCCGATGTAACAATACGTACTTAACTTAACCCATTGTTAGTTAAGTTGACTGCAGGACTCGCCCGTATTTTAGTAAACGATGTTTTAAGCACTCAGTAAAATTTCCCCGGAAGAAGAAAGAAAAATAAAAAATATCGAATATAAAAATGTAATAAAATATTTAGCATCGCTCAGATGATTCTCCGATATGAATTATACAAGGACGAGGGAGGGGGAGGGGGTTGGATAAAAATCGATTGAATTTAATGAAAATGAAACAGATAAAAAAGCATAGCAATTATTAATAAATAGATATCCGATGAATTTAACGTAAATTTTACCGATCGCCAACCGTCTGAACGTATAGCAGGTAGAAATTTCTGGATAATTTTTATTCCTTGTTAATTTTAATTAAAATCATTTTACCGTGTTTAACTTGATACCAGCTTGTGTACGCTAATTGGGCCAATTATTTAAACGGAATCGAAAGGCAGCTAGTGAGAAGTTTTAAAAAACGGTCGCTGCACGCGTTTGCCAATTTACACATTGATTGGCCTGCAACACTACCTACATACCTACGTGACAAATATTATTTAAATATTCCATCATGTCCGAGTAATTTTCGTAATGATCTCTCGACGTTTCTAAAACGTAATAATTATTCTGTTTTTTGTTTATTTTTTGGTTTTTGATTTTTTTATTTTTTGTCTTTCATGTGCACACGTTACGTTATATTTATGGATAGCTAAAAGCGGTAGTAAATACGTATATTTCACACATTTTCAATTCAGAAAATTTTTCTTTTTATACAGACTCTCATTACAAGAGGATGATGCACATATTATCACAGAAAATCGAGTATTTCAACTCAGTGTCGGTTTATTGATCGAGTCAATTTTTTACTGTCCGGTAAAATCGACCATACACCGAGTGCAAGGATTTGTTGAATCAATGGAATAGATTTTTAGTATTTAGACTTATATGAAATTTTCTGTTTTGGTTTTGTTTTTTATGGGAAACTTAGTCTTGACAAGTCGCAGATAAAAATTTAATAAGAGGTTTTCTCAAGACCAAGTTTTTCACCAAGAGCAAACAAAAATGTATATTTTTCAAAAAACGGTATCTTATTTTCTCATTTTCATGATGAAATTGAATAATTTTAATGCTAATCTGAAAATGATATGCTCAAAACTTTGTAAATTATTTATGCATTTTTCGAGTATCATTCATTCAACACATCATCGCGCTTGAAGCCTGAGAAACATATTTTTATAAGGAAGGGAAGGATATCAGTATAATAGACTGCACTGTCCTAAAATAATACTGAGATGATGAAAAAATATGGGAGAAATTTTTTAACATTCAAAAAACACAAAAAACCAACTAAAAACGGTATAAGATATATTTCCTATTCTTTAACCGATTGAACAAATACAGACTCAATTTTGTACTCGACAGATACGTGATCCTTATTTCGATATAAAAATACGTTTAATTGAAATAAAACAAGAATTACAGCCCTGGAACTTCCCTTTCGAATTTTTGAAGCTCAAGAAATAGTACCTATTAATTATACGAGTAGAAAGTTTACTTAAAAGAAAAAGAAACGTATTGCGAAAGAAAATTTCATTTTCTTTTTTGTTCCACAAAAAATACTAGATCTATTAATTCTGAACAAACTTGAGTATGAACAAATCCTATCGATTGATATTAAAACCATAAAAATCCATTGATCGGTTCTCGAGATATCAACAATTGAAAATTCTTGTGTCAAAATTTTCATCTTTGAATAACTCGAAAGCTAATAAATCGTTAAAATCCAAAATCTGATCAGTTCTAAGAAGAACATTCATACAAGGAAAGATAAAATCCGTTGATTCGTTTTCCAAATAACGTGGGACAAAATAAGCAAGTAAATCAGCTGACCACGATCGGTCAGATCTAAAACTTCCCGCCCAAATCTTTCAAGTTAAAAATAAGAAAAAAAAATCAAATAAACTTTCGACTCTAAAATTCAATTAGATTTAAGTTTTGATAAACCCTTTCGATCGCCATAAGAACCATTCCAATCGGTCGATTTATTCAAAAGATATCGTACGTCAAAAATTTATTTACACACACACACACAAACACATACACGGACGTACATCCAAAAATAGTCAAAATAGCTTTCTAGAACCCCAAAACGTCAAGATCTGATGAAGACTTGATTTTCGAAAATCGGACTAGAACCAATAACTTCTCTTTTTTTCTGAAAATTTTCAATTTTCATAGTGGGAAGTTCAAAGTTGATGAGACGCACACACCCAGACATCCATCAGAAAATTTTCGTAGATGATTCTCTGGACCTCAAAACGCAACTGAACTTTAATTTTTCAGGGTGCTTCTAAAAACTTTCCTTTGTTTAAAACGGGAAATTTAAAATATGTGAAACAACCATGGTAGTTTATTTGTCCCTATACTAGACCAAGAAAAAAAAAAAAAACCCATCTAGAACAATACGTAACAAAATTAAAGTCACGACCTCGATGAACTGAGGTGAAATGCCCCCTGCGTACATGTACCTTGAACAAAAGGTAAAACAATCGCATTACTCGTGACTCGTTGTACATAAAGCGCAGCACAATCCTTCTGTGTTACAAGACTCCTAGGGTTTAGACTTGCAGTAGGTAGGTAGGTCAAAAAGCAAAGTAAATGGAGTCATTAATATTTGAGCTACGGTTAATAAATCTTTCAAGGGATGTTTGGGACCGTATGAGAAGACTCTTGGAGGTTTAACAGAGGTTCTGTTTAGGGTAGGCGTCAGCTAACGGTTCTGCGATCACTCCGTCTCTTTCTTTCTCTCATTTCCTCATTTTCTCTTTACCATCTTGCACAGGAGAAGTTGAATAAACAACGCGTTCCTGTATAACTAACCCAGTTGCTGCTGCCTTAAAAACGGACAATGGCTTCTATTATTTGCCTCAACTGACCCTAACAATACACAGGTTTTAAAATATATGAAAAGAGGGCAGACGAATACCCTCCTCTCTCTTTATACCATAACCTCAACTGCCTCTCGCTCTTAAGTCATACATCTGTTCATGCATCATTAATACTCATTCGATTTAATCTACGGTCAATTTTCTGACGAATAACAATACCTGTAATTGATCAGGAGTTGGATTCAATCAAAACACATTCATCAGATTATACACGCTTACTGCAATAACCTTAAGGGGACATTAAAGCGCCAAAACTCCTACATCACTTGACCGATCAGAATGAAATTTTTAGGATCGATGTATCATCTTTACAGACAGTGGAGCAATTTTTTACTTTTTCAAAATTTCGAAAAACAAAAATCGAAATTTTGAAAAATTCTAAAATTTTGAAAAAGTAAAAAATTGCTCCACTTTCTGCAAAGATGATACACGAATCCTCAAAATTTTATTCCGATCAGTCCAGCGATGTAGGAGTTTTGGCTCCCCGCGTTTTCAAGGCGATGAGCGTCTTTAATGGCCCCTTAAAGTTGATTCACAAAAAAAGTAACACACCTACTCGAGTTCGAGGAATACCTTGAGATGAGCAACATGATTGAACATTCTTGCAGAGACCTATTACCATCCAATTTCCCAAAATCTGATTCTTAAAATTTTAAAGTATGCCAGATTTTGAATTTTTTATAAGCCTATCTTCGCGAATAGTAGCAATTCTTTGACTTTCTGAATTTTTTCAATACGGATATTTTGCTAAATTATTTAGCTCGTCGGTGATATTTGCTTTTTAATGAACACGAGGTCTGGTTGATATCGTGATGGAGAATGTTTGAAAAAAAAAACCGTGCCGAAGTATACATGACTGATAATGAATAGCGCGTTTTTCTCGATTATTTCGGAACGTGATAACTCACTACTTGCCCTTATTGCATCTAACTCCTAAATTAGTCGATGCAATAATTTAACGACAGTTTATTACTAATAAAAAACCGAGCTACACACACCAGGGTGATAACCCGATGCAATTTGTTCAGCCAAACAAGCCTGCCAGATTTTCATTGTTGCACATCCCAAAGTGAATTATAATTTGGTCGCAAGCTCTAGCGATTTGTCGAAGTAGTCCGTTGCCTGAAAATTTATCTGGAAGTGGAAATGATTGTCAGATAATTAACCACTACACAAAATTTTGCGAGAGCTAGTTTAATCGTTAAAGTTACAGGAACATTTACGCAGATATATAGGTATGTGCAATGAATATTGAAAAGGCAGAATTTTAGTGATGCAGATGATCAGATGATCCATCTGAAAAGCAGCTAATAAGCTTAAATTCGTTTTATTTAATTTTAATTCCTACCCTAATGATGAACCCTTGGAATTAAAATCGGGTAGAGGGTGTTTCGTGTATGTGTATGTTTTTTTTTTTTTTTTGGCACAACATCCCGACGTGAGATACAAGTTGATAAAAATAAATGTCCAATTCCGGAATTATTCCAATTAAAACGATATCTTTATTTGATTAATTAATTTTGTCTTTTGTTTCTTGATAAAAATTTCATTGGGTTTACCGCTTATGAATTTAGTGGTATATGTATGTACATACATGTAAGTAGAGGAAAATGGTAAGAAACAATAAGCAAATATAACTGAGCTGGGAATTTGCCAACGTCAGACCGAATTTTAAGTCAATATTGAGACCCCGCTGTTTCACAGTCTGAAGAACGGAAAAGTTATCCAACTTCAGCCACCACAATAAAATCAGTCGTAAATATTTACCCACCGAATTGGCTCAGAATAGCGATAACAGAAGCGCTCGAAGTTGATTTTCTGAATCGATATCGATATCTTCTTCCACGTAAACAGATCTCTCGACCTTACAATAACCCCCGTAAACACGCACACACAAAGTAGCTACTCATATTGGTGTTTTTTTTTTTTTTCTTTTTTTAATTTTTTTTTTTTTTTTTTTCTTTCTGTTTATTGAAGAAAAAAGCTATTTACCTAGATACTAAATCCGAATTCATTTCCTAAAAACGAAAGGAAATATTTACAAGTCAATACCTACACATGGATACAGACTTTAAAAAGTATCAATAAAACATTGACTCAAATGAATCATCATGTGTGTGAACAAATAAATTTTATCATCCCATTATTTCTTCTTATAACTGTTTACTGAAACATTTTATCATTATTTTTTTATCTTGTCCACAGTATTTTTCTGGAACCAATCGATATAGGATTTTAAAAATTACAGAACCTTTCTTATCATATTGGACTATCGAGACATCCCCGAACGCGTTAATCATTCGATAGATAAAAAATAATTATGAGATTGAAATTATTTTATTTTTGATTTTTTGTAAATATGTATAGTGGCTCGAATATTATCGATGAATGGCTCGATAAACACACCTATGGACAATATTTAGTCGAACGATTTTGATGAACCGTTTGCTCTGGATGTCACACACTGTCAAGATGCAGAGTTTCACTGGCGGTCTTATAACTCCGCAAACTACGACTTGTAAAAATTAAACTAACAATTATTTTTCAATAACGTTTTGAGTACACTTGAAAAAAATGGTAGTTATAAGATGTTTAGAAAATATTGACAAGTCGTAACTTCTCTTTGTACTTAATGGTTATTTTACATCCCTCACACTGATCCTTTATTGAAAAATTCAAAAAAGAAATCAATATTCAATTTTCTAGTATTATCCATGTTGATAACTTTCACAAGATTCATATTCGAGTAGTCGATGCTTCGGACAGAAAACCTTTTCTATAAAATCGTATCTGCTTGTTCGTCCGTTTCTCTACCACCTTCTCTCTTTCTCTCCTTTTGTCTCTATCTTTTTCTCTCGTCCTATCCCATTTTGACAAGAACATCGATAGGAATTTGTGGAGAAGGGTATAAAACGTTGTTCACGTGAAGTCGTACAGGGTGAATGTAAGCCGTCGACGAAAGTGTCTTCAGCGACGAAAATCGGTTTGTCTTGTATATAGGTCGATCGAAAAGTCTGGCTTGGGCAAAGAAAGCGAATTTCTTTTCTTTTCAAGCACGCCAGAAATACCCCGGACTGATGTTCCGTCAATTTTTCAATCCCATCGTATTCAACAGAAAATCTAGAAGCTTGAATAAATACAAATCACGGAAACTCGTCAAACATTATTTCCAACTCACGAATCGCAAAGCATTATCCACAGAACAATAATGAGCTTATATATCGCGAAGATCTATGAAGGAAAACTTCAATTTCCTGTTTTAAATACCGAGAATGCAGATTCGACTCAGTACAAAGGTTTCACTCATCTAATTAACTAATTGGCAAACAATTTAAATTATATAGCAGGCTTCTATACTCTGAATATATTATTTTATTTTTAGTTTTATTTTGTTTTGTGTTTCTCCTCATAATGGGTCGCATTAGTGTAATGCATTAGGTTAAATCATCATAAAGTGGTAAACAGAATATATAGCAGTAGGTACTGAGGAACGTAGTGCATACGAGAATGCAAGATGCACCGCGCAGCCCAACTACCAAACAGCCACTTACCATCGTACCGTACCCCACATTTCATCATCTACATAAGTAAGTCAGGAACACTTCTGAAATCGCTGGTCCAGAATATATCCGAGGCTACGAAATTGCATGGTTTTAGAAAATTGAAGAAAAATAAATAAAACAACTATTCACCCACCTGCCCTCCAGCTATTCATCTCGTTAGTAAACGTCGCCGAATCGTTAAGAGTATACTAAGAGAGGCTTGTTATCCGAAGGGCAATTTAGCAATACCGTATTAAATAATCTTTACAATAAAAAACAACAAAATTATATCCAAAAATTTACACGAAAGAACTTCAAGATGTGTAACACGATGAGCTTTTATAGACCAAAATATTTGAAACTTTAAACCAAATGCTCCTTATGCATCACAAATATCAAATTTTTCAATTAAAACTTTGCTGGCTGATTCGTAGATCATTAATTTGAAGAAAATTCGCAGAGATTTTCTTCAATATGCAAACTTTATTTCTATGATAAAAATGATATGATTTAACCGAGTCATCGTTCCCACCGAGTAAATATCAGTCACCAGTGTAATTGATATTTAGATTACTTATACCCAAGTGTGATGAATGACGGGTTATTCAGAAATACAACAGATTAGATATACCCACCCCTCGTTGCACTCCATACTAGCACAAAGTTGATTTCATTTACATTAGTTCCTTGCAAGGATAACGGTCCTTTCTCGCTCCTTACTTAAGATAAGTAACTAAACTGTGCAGGCTCGTACATGATGCTCTTTGCGAAAGCTAATTTCAGCTAAAAGCTTCTTTTCTCTCTCTCTCTCTCTCTCTCTCTCTCTCTCTCTCTCTCTCTCTCTCTCTCTTTCTCTTTCTCTTTCTACGTCTCTGCGTAAATTGGCCCCATAACGGTGCGAACTTTGAGTTAGAATTGTGCGCGACATATCCTGGTTTGAAGAAGCCAAAGTCTGGGTTTTGGAACGTCCACTATACCCTTATGTTCATTACGGTTACACAGTACGAGTTACAGAAATTAATTCAATTTTTCTAAAGACATGGAAGAGTAGATCCATCCCGAGGCTTTTCCTTGTCATGTCATTCCATCGTGAACACAAAGCTGTAAAAAAATGAGAATGTTGATACATAATGAAAAAGTGCAATGGGAATATGTTACTATCTTGTAACTCGGGAAAGTAAATGAATGTTTTCTCACATGTTTGGAAAATCATAATGCGATGAAGTGCTGTAACGGCAACCAGAGACCGTGGACCACGTACAACTACGTACATACATACGAGTGTGTTAAGGTAGATTAAGCATCTCTCGTAAACGAGGCTAATTAGGGAACCTCCGGTGTTCGGCGTTGCCCATGTAGTAGCTCTAGCTACCTCTGAAGCTGAACATACGGCAGAGGAGAAATCCCCTTCTGTTACATCCTTTCACCATTTCGAGGAAAGTATCAGGTAACGTTTTGTGGGGTCGGGAGGGATTCTTCCAATAAAAGGAGGCCCCACTCCCTTGAGATACGGGCTAACAAGTAGATATATAGTTATAATAAGTGTACCTTATACCATAAGGCTCATAGAATGTGCCGCGGATGAGTGCTAATGACTACGTTGAAAGGACGGTGAAAATTTGTGAATAAAAAAAAAAAAAAAATAATAATAATAAAAAAATGTATATAATATATATGTATAGAAATAAAATACATAAATCGAACATTATGATGTCAGATTCGAAGAGATTGTTAAGGTAGTATTTGGTTTACGGTCACGTGATAATTCTATTGCGTATCCCTCGACGAATCGATTCGTTGACGTTTCGTTGTATAGGCGTATATTGTAACTCTCTTGTCAAGTATGTACGATCGAACATCAAGCTTCGTCGTTATTCGACCTCAAACCGTTAGGGATTCTCACCTTCCCATTACACAAATAATACCTACGTCAAATACAAATTCGTGGCCCTTCCAACTCGCAGAATTTGTCAAAATAAATTGCCAATCATTAAATCGAATAACTCATACTTGATAAAACTACATATAAAAAAACATTATGCCAAATGTAATTAAACTGAGGTTTCAAAATCGCTAAATATTAACTCGCCAATGTCGGCAATTGGTCAATCGTATTTTTGACATAGGTCAAATTGGTTTGGTATAGTACCCTTTTAAATGAGCCATGAAAATATCTCGAAATTTGATAACATTATATGTTCGGTTCAGTATATGTATATACTATACACATATATGTCCTTATAATTTTGTTGAGATTTCCACGCCAAGTTGGATACATAATAATTCTCCCGTCAGTTGCGGTTGAATGCCGAGCCGAGTTCTCGTTATTTTGCCCAAACCATTAGGGAATTTCACGTTCCTATTTCAAATAGGACGTCAAGCGGGAATTTAAATTGCGAGAAATTTCGCGTGCAGAGAAAATCCTTATCGTCAAAATGATAAACTATAATATACTCATACACTGTTTTCACGTTGGCATAATTTAATCCATTTTTATTGTATGTATGTACATGTAACCGCATACGTACGTACATGCATGTAACTTATGTGCATCATGCTGCAAGCTGGCGTTCCATGGTAATATGAATATAATACTCCGCATATCTCGTGACCAATAAAATGAACTGGAACGGGGTAAGCGACGCAATCTGTCGCAACCGTTAAATAAAAAACAAACAAAAAAAAAATAAAGAGATAAAAAAATTGCACAACCTCTCAAAGTTGAACCCACAGCATCTATTCTAGCCAGATATAAAGAACCGTGTCAGCCATATATGATGGCGCATAAAGTAAAGCGAAGTGTTCGCGTAAGAAGGAAATCGAAGACACGTGTGTGGCCAGAAAATAATGCAGCACAGTGCTGCACACATATGAAGACGACTCGGGGTGCTTTGGCCAAGAGCCAACCAAAGTAGAGAGATAGATCTCTCTAGTGTTTCGCACTATTTCCTATCGCCCCTGTATAGGTATAATTTAAAAGTATGTATGCACGCATATTACATGTGTGAATATGTATAACCATGACTTAAACTCACCTTAGTAATAGTTACCGTATGAACCACGTGTTACATGACAAAATTTTGCGAATTACAAACATTTTTCTCTTCTTTTCTTTTCTCGCTTCACAAGACAAGGCTGATTCACACACCGTCACAACTAAGTCCGTTTTTATTAACAACTGGATATATATATATATATATATATATATATATATATATATATATATATATATATATATATATATATATATATATATGCGACATCGCAAAAATGGTTGGGTGATAAAGAAATCGTCGTTTTGGGGATTAGTGTGATAATTTATCACTCACGTGATCAGTTTCAATAAGTTTCAACCGATTGTGTATGATCGCATCTCCACAGATAATTTTATGATCCAAATTCTGAGCAATCAATTTGAAATAAGGGACTATTTAAATTGTTAAAAAATTCACAACTTTAACAATTTTTTATTTTTAATAACTTTTTTTTTGTATGAATTTTTATCGCGTTAGTACATTGTTTTCAATTTTCCGCCTAACTTCCGATGTCCAAAATTCAATTTATTTAAGTTATATCTCTTTTATATTAACAGTAAAATTGTGTTATTATTTTTTCTTGTCTCTCTCTCTCTTTCCGTATATACATATAACTTGGGCAAAAAAGAAAGAGCTAAACTTATTTTGTGTCACAGAGAGTATAATATAATAGCTCGAAATTTTTTGCTTTCACTTTACTTTTACATTACAAATATGACGATAAATTTTCGCTGTAAGAGTTATACTATCTCGATTTCACGATACCTACTATAATATATATTTTGAAATAGTGAAAAATGCTTTTGATGGTAGGTCGTTGATCTTGTATCGACACTCCGCACACGTATGCACATCACATTTGTATTATATATGTATATACATATATACCATATCTACTTCGGCCGACAGTAGTAACCGCAATCTTCGTACGAGGGCGTTTACCCCGTTTACCACTGCATTCGACCCGGTTCCTAACTCAGGATGCTCCCTTGCATCTAGAATGCGGAATTCATGGTATATACATCATACATATACATGTATAGGGGTTAAATGGTTGAATCTAAATGCGCGTCTATCCTTACCCAACTAAACATTTGTTGACACGTTCACATCAAACTATACAATATTGTATGTTCACGTGTTGTCATAGGCATTAGGAAGTTCAAGGTGAATATAAGCTTCACATTGTGCGATAATAATTAACGAACACGCTTCTTGTTGGATTATTAATCCTAATTACGGCGCGGATGTTCCTACATGTATACATTACCGTGTCTAACAAGCAGGTAAATCGGCCGGACCTAAAACTTAAAAAATAAAAAAGAGACACACGTATAGAAATTTCCTAAAATAATTATTAGTATAGGCAATTTTAAGATTAGAGGGGTGAGAAAAAATCTGAACTTGTATTCGTGATCAACGATCCAAAAAACCTTGAGATACCAATTTTCATTCAAATCCATTGATCCTCTCACGAGATGTCAGAGATTGAATAATTTTTTTCTCAATTTTGTTCTTTGAATATCTCGAAAACTACTGGACCAATCAAATCCAGAATTTAATCAGTTTTAAGTTTAGAGAATCTGCGTCGATTGATACCAAATTCATCAAAATCGGATTATTCGTTCTCCAGATATATCGTCGGACAAAAAACTGATCACACACTTCCATCCATACACACACATACACACACACACACACCCAAACGTCTATCTGAAAATGGTGGGAAACTCAACTTTTCATTTTCGAGATGAATGCAATAACTTCCCTACTGCTGAGCGGGAAGTTAAAATAAAAATACATAGAAAATGGACATTTTAGTTTTTCACACCTGCCACTCTAAACGTTATTTTTTTACACGAGTCAAATCCTCCCACAAGATGAGCTCTACATCGTGACTCCGGTAGGCGGCGTAAGCCATTATTTTACGTTTATTCAACTATTTGCAGCCTGCAGTTTTTATTTTACATACGACTTTTTTGAAACTCATTCGGAAGGGGATTTTTGGATTATTCAATCCGGATCCAAAGTCAAAACACAAAAATTCAAACGGTGGAGCAAAGTTATAAAGAATAGACTGATTCACATGAAAATTAATACTCAACGGTTTTTTGAACTGTTTATTTTCCAATCTATAGTCAAGATTCGAAAATTCAAAATGATGGATCAAAATTGCAGAAAGTAGACTGAGTTGCCTTAAAATTGCTGCTCAAAGTTTAGTATAGTGTCCGTATCGGTAATTTTAAAAATTTAAATTTGGTATTAGCGATCCAAAAACTATCGACTTTTTACAATTTCGGTATGCCATATCGAACCTGCTATTCTGAATTGTACATTAGAGTGGTTCAAAAAAATACGAATTTGCTAAAATCAATTGCTCATTCGTAGCTCTATACGTTTTCAAAAAACAAAAAGATCTTATGGAGGCTCCAATTTATACGAGCAGTTTTATTACTGCCTCATCGACGATAAAATTAGGCAGAAACCGCAATTTTCAGTGATTTTTTATTTCGTGGATTTAACTGCTCACCGAGATCCTTGTTACTTCCTAATAAAAAATAATTTTTGCAAAAAGAGAAATCGGTAAGACAATATTTACTACTGCCTTAAGATACGGCGCTGCTCATCCAGAAATCACTTCCTGCACCCGGTTTCATTTCGATGAAAAATGAAATGGCAACGTGATATATCTCAAAATTGGATTTTTTTCGAAGTTTTGTATGATTGAGATCGATAAGGCAGTATCAAATATTACTGTAACATAGACTGAGTTTTACAGGAAGTTCTTTTATGTAAAAAGGAAGTGATTTCTAGATGAGCAGCGTAATAACTGACCATTTACGATTTTCAATTTAACACTTGTTAAAATTTCAATCTCGATATGAGGCAGTAGTGAATATTGCCCTATACCGATATCTTGTTTTGGAAAAAATTATTTTTTTTCAAAGAAACAAGTATCTCGGTTGAAGCCTTGAAATTAAAAATCACCGAAAATGGCAATTTCGGTATAATTTTATCGTCGATGAGGTAGTACTAAAATTGCTCGTATAGGCTAGAGTCTCCACAAGAACATTTTTATTTGTGAAAACGTATAAAACTATGAATGAGCAACTGATTCTAGCGAAGGTGTGTTTTTTTTTTTTTATTATTATTTTTTTTTAACCACCCTATTGATGTCTGCCTCTCCTATAGACAAACGTTAATAAAAAATATTCAGGTCGTCCGAACTATGTATATCGATATAATACATATACATACTTATACAAAGAGTCGAATATTGCACCGCAGACTGAATAGTTGCCAAGAAATAAGAAATACTTCGATATGGTTTGACTTTATCATCTAGATATAATAAATTCTTGTTTGATATGCTCACTGCAGCTAGGGTATACATATATACATAGATATATACCTATATTTGGCCGGATTGGTTATGTCTGCAGCAGAAAGTATCTAGTACCACTTGAAACGATTGTGTATATCAGACACAAAACGCAGAGGCTAAAACATAGTACTATAATAAAAACTCCTTTCCAATTAGCGCAAGAGAAAAGGACAAATAAATAAGATAAGATATATACAGGGTGTATCATTTAAGGTGTCAAAATGGGAGGAACTTGCAGTCGATGTAAAGCCACGCCCCTTCAGTCAATCAACAATTAGAAGAATTACATATACCGAAATTCCTATGAGAATAGAAAATACACGAGTAGTATTTACCACTTGTGCCACAGATAATCATCTCCACCACGCTTTGTTACTCAGTTAACGTTTGTATTGATAGCGAAAGCCAACAATTTGAACCGTTTCTGTGAGCGTCGAAGTAAATAGATATGCGGGTATAGAGACTCGGTCGAGTCCCGCGCCGTTCGTTAAAAATTCTTTTCAATGTACTTGGCGCGAGACTCTGCCGAGTCTCTTGATTACTTAGCAGGCTGGTTAAATCGTTGTTGAAATTTGTTTTCCTACATCAAGAAATTGTATCTTCTAATAGGGCGTGACTTCGCGTCGACTAAGTCCCTCCCATTTCATAACCTTAGATGATACACCCTATATATCTTAATACCAGAAATAAAATAAATATTTTGTCTTTGATTCGTTGTCATTATCTTTAGACTAACTATTTTCTCTCAATTTTTCCCAGTCCAATATCATCAACCACACTTTTCCAATTAATTTATATCATAAAAATTCTCGACGTGATGTAAAATTTTCAGATTTTTAATGGCAACGGATAATTTTATACCTATATAGATACAGCCGTTAGTAGAAAGAGGGATTCCCACTGGACATGATCCTGGGCAATGTATGTATGTAGGTATATGTATGTACATACATACATATACGTATATATATACAAATGTCCACGAAGTCGCGAGATGACATCAGTTAATCAACGTTTCAAAGCTACTCTCCTCACTCACTGAATCCAAGTTCGTTGCATTTACGACCTGGCGCCAAGAGTTATACTTGCCCTAATTGCTTTTTTCCAGACACTTGGCTCTATAGGTGCTAACTACATTTGAAGTGCATTCCTGATTACACGATGTGCAGACACTCTTCTAACACGCTAAAATAACACAAAATTGACATTTTATATCGAATAGTAATCCGCAACAAGGGGCGGGGCGGAGGGGTCGGGAGGGGGGGGAGGGGGGGGGGGGAATCAAATCCACTTAAGGTTTATTAACAAGGATGGTCCCTGTAGTGAGAAATTTATGGATATTTTGAAAAAATGTAAACATATAAAGATGAGTTAAAGTAACGAAGGATGAATGCGAATTCGTGCTAGGCTGGAGAGAATACTCGACCCTAAAAAAGACAAAGGTTCATAAATCAGGTCGTTTTTTTTTTTGAAATTTTCGTCGTAAGTCCATTGTACTCGTCGCAGTTTCCTCTGAATATTCAAAAAGCTGGGGGGACGGCAAGAAAGCGAGCGGTTGAAACGACGCACTTGTCAACTTGCCAACTGATCCACCAGTGTTATCAGTTTATCATATATACAATTCAGGTTCTTCGCTCCTTAAATCTGTATAAAACGACCAATAAGCAAACGACTTACAAACCGATTAAATTCTAGATTCCCATACGATTTCAAATCGTTTAGATTCGAAGTAAGCGGAATGATGGAGGGTTACGGCTAATTGGCCAGAGATTGAATTCTCTCGACTCAAATTTTAATCCTCTCAAGGGGGACTGCCTGTACAGTTGACTCTACCAATACGGTAAAATAATTTCTAATATGAGAATGCATAAATTGATTTAAATAAGAAAAAATAAATAAATAAATAAAAAATCTACGTAAATCTCTCAAAATCATATCCATAAATGAGCTGGAAAAGTTTAAACTAATGAGCTTAAAATTTGTGACGCTATATAAGAGCTTTTTGAAACTTATTATACGTATTTGAAATATAATCAAAAGGCTCCTTGCATCACAGGTATTAAGTTTTTTTCAATTCAAACTTTTCTGGCTCATTTGAAGACGTAATTTAAAGGGATTCATGCAGCTTTTCTCTAATTCAGAAGCTTATTTATGTATAAGCAGAGCTCGAAATATTTTGCAATTTTTGTCACGTCAGGCATCAGAAACGATTTTCCGATTTCAGAATTTTTGGATATTTATTTTGCTGTCAATCCGTGCAATTTTTTATCAAAATTATAGCCTTGCCCGCATGCGCAATGACTCGGAACTAAAAATCATTTCGATAAATTGCCTACTGCAGTCTTTCGAAGACAATAGCTTCGGCCCTCAGCCATATAAGATATAGGGCACTCAAAGGCACCCCAATTACCTCTATTTTCTCACAATGAATATTGTATATCCGTGTTGTATATCGAATCATTATTTACCACGTGAAGTCCGAAAGCTTGGTGGGTAAAATAAAATTTCTTTCCCCTGTGGCAATCTGTCCAGCCCTGTTTTCACACCCCCTGTTTCGCTTTGTCTCTTTAAATGGGATACCAGAATTTGGCAAGGTTGAATATCGGAATTTTCTTTGCTTTTTCCCGGGCGTTATAGGACTTACGATACTCTATATATTATAAAAGTTTTCGCTCGTATTTTTAGGGCATTTCAGTTATCGATGGTTATAGAATTATTAATACGAGCAAGGTCCCTGACCCTCGTTGGTATTGGTAATAATGAACGTTGAATTTTCGGCTAAAAAAAAGAAAAGAAAAAAATAATAAAAAGTAAAATCAACCCCTACCATCCGGGTATCGAGATCTTATTCTGCGAAATGCAAATCAAGTGGTTCTAAATTCAAATTAGAATAGATTTAAAGGTTGATAAAAACACGAAGCAGTGACCGGATCATTGAGCAATATATTTTTCTTATTTTTGCCAAAAGTCTAGAAAGTCTTTGCCGATAAATTAAGAAATATTGGTTGTTCTAGATGAAAATTTATTTCCTATGACACACCGTCCAACGTTATGAGTAAAATAATAAATTTCCGAATAATGTTTCCGTAGCAACGTTTTAAGAAAGTTCTGCCAAGTCGGCGCAAAAGAAAAACATCGTAAATCTATATCGATTTCCTACGAACGGGCATCATCCCAGCTTTACTTCAATAAATTTCATTTCAGGCCCTGGAAATGTTTTTGCCGACTTTTGTTGATAGATGTTCCGGAACTTGAGGCGTAATTTTTTCCTTAAGGGTCAGAAACGTTCTCATAAATTCGTGACAGCAAACTACTTTACAACCTTTCACCGACTTTCAGATTCTTTGGCACAGTTCCTTTACTTATTCATTTATTTATTTATTTATTTTTTATTTTTTTCTTGCTTTCTTTTGTTTTCTTTTTTCTCTTTCATATTTTTTAAACACCAACACACCTCGAGGACCAGATTTTATTGCCCCGAAAAACAAAAAATGGACCAAGTCCTTCGTTAGGCCAAGTGTTTATATTTCTAACAGAAATACTGCCAACCGATGGGTGAGTGGGAGAGAAATTTATACCTATACATATAGTTAAAAGTTGTTTTCAAAATCCGAAGAAATTCTCTCGATAAAACTTCGACGAGATTATATCCTCATCGTTGAAGTGATTAGCATAGTTTTCAGAAGCTTTTCTAGCGGACTGAGGGACAAATAAAGTTGGAATATCGATCCTTGAAAAATTACGGGATATTTAAAGAACGCAAAATCAACTGATAACAAGACGATATACTGGGTGAGGCATTTATAGTGACTCGGGCAATTTTCTCCTAAACGAAGCGAGATACAAAAAAATGTTTCAAACATTAATGGTTTTAAAGGGGGCACAAGATAGTGCTTTTGAATTTTCTCCAAAGTCGAAGTATCGAGGTCATTTGAAGGTCAACTTTGGTTTTTTAAATAGAAACCTATATTTTTTCTTACAGATTCGTGTTTTGCATGTAAAAATAAGAAACTTTTGTTTGAAACATTTTTTGTTTTTTGATTTTTTTTTTTGGTACTTTTGGTACTTTTTATTTTTCTTATTCTTTCAATTTTCAAAAAGGTGTTCTATATGAAGAAATGACAAACTTTTGTTCAAAACATTTTTTATTTTTTTGCAATCAAATTTCTTATGGTACTTCTTTTTAATTTTGAAAATTTTCAATATTGAGCGAGAAAATTTGAAACAATTGAAAATTAAGCGAAATATCGAAAAATGTTTTAAACAAAAGTTTCTTATTTCTTCATATAGAACACGTTTTTGAAAATTAAATAAATAAAAAAAATAAAAAGTACCAAAAGTACCAAAAAATAAATAAAATTCAAAAAAAAAAAATGTGTCCAACAAAAGTTTCTTATTTTTACATGCAAAACACGAATCTGCAAGAAAAAATATATGTTTCTACTCAAAAAACCCAAGGTGACATTTGAATGACCTTGATACTTCGACTTTTAAAAAAATTCAAAAGTACTATCATGTGTCCCCCATGAAACCATAAAACTAATATCTGAAGCATTTTTTTGTATCTCGCTTCGTTTAGGAAAAAATTTCCCGGGTCACTATAAATGCCTCACCCTGTTATATACTTCATCATAATTTACTTAGAGAAGAAAGATTCTAAACGTATATTGAATAAAAATTAAAAACTTTAACCGTCGTTGTTTTTCTGCAGTCGCGAACTTGGAGTGTGAGAAATCAATGAAATAAAATTAATTGGAATCCGGTCAGACTGGAAGCTCGAAAGTGATGAGAAGAGGCTTGGCTGTAGTTCAAATACCAATCGCTACTAATTCGCGAGTCGTTCGCAAAACAATTAACAATTATTTACAAGCTCGTTGGATGCTGTGGACAGTACAGCATGTTCGACGAAAAACCTCGAGGTATGTACATTTACTGCTAAATTCCAACTAAATTCAATCGAACAATTGGTAACAATTGCTGCACCGGATTTTAAAAGCCACATGTAAATAAAATCAAAAACGAAAAAAAAAAAAAACATAAAAAAATAAATCAAACACGATTAAAAAGTGAATAAATAAAAAAATTTCACGCAATTTAACCCCGTAACTAGTTGATCGAACGATACAAGACATCCTCTCTGACTCCCTCCCGCGATACACGTTGATCGATGTGGTCAGAAGGCCTGGTGCAATGCGGGGCCTTCTACCAGACTCTCTCCGACGATCCCTCACCCATTTGTAGATAAAAGTGTATGTGTGTGTGTGTGTGTGTGTGTGTGTGTGTGTATGCGTGTATTTATATGAATACAACCAGCGTACCCCACATCAGCTAACATCTATTCTCACCGTTTTCGGGATTCCCTATAGGAAGAGAAAAAAAGAAGAAGCGAAAAAGGGAGAGAGAAAAAAGAACGACAAATGCGAGAACATTACTTCTATTGACCTCCGCAAATTAAAAGAACTGGGTGATCGTACGTCAAGCACTTTTGGCTGGGTGTATCGCGAAGGAAATTACTCTTTAGAAAACTGATAAAAAAAATAAAAAACAAACTAAACAAAACTAAAAAAAAAAAAAAAAAAGCCACCAGATCGAGTTATACCTACCAAAAGTTTGAGTGATAAATATTCTGGTCTTGTTTGTCGTGAGATTGTGGAACCGAGGGTGGAAGAAAATACTTTCACTGTTTTCACAGCTCCTTGAAATACTTACCCTCCTCTCTCTCTCTCTCTCTCTATCTCTTGTATGCATACACGAAAATCATAACTTCCAAAACTGTTATCTCCTATCGTTAACATAGCGACTACAAATTATTCATCCCTAGCCTACTTTTGTGTCAATAGATTCATACCAGCGAGGCACTAAAATCAAAGATATAGTCTCTACTAAAAATCAAAAATTCAAACTAACAGCGATCTATCCGACAAAAACATTCATTTTTTACTATACCTAGAATATTACACCTATTTCTGTAGATATTTACAGTTATTGTCAAATCGATTAATGATTATTTATTTTTTTAATGGTATAATGGAAGATAGTCGAAGAAAAATATGACTAAAAATCATAAATAATAAAAAACCATAAGACTCTGGATATTGGATTCGTTGCTAAACAAGAAGACACAACCGACCAAAATTCTGGGCAAATGGTCTCAGCGAGTATTATCCGGTTTTGTCTGGTGCTCACAACTCTTCGAAGATTATCTTTGACGGGCATTCGGTCACTCAGCCAAAGATGGACGTCGCTATTCTGACCCTGTTTACCCGGGATGGTCCTGAAGCGTGTATATATACTAGCTACGGTATGCATCTATACGTCACGCGATATCAATGTCGTAACAAATCTCTCTCATTCATCCTCGTGTCTCACGGCTGTACCAATACTGAAAAAGCAAACATTCTAAAATAAACAGCAAGAATTTATGGCATACCATATTTCGAATCCATATGTATATGTATGTAGGTTTAATTGTTCCGGACATTTATTTATACACATATATATGCATATCTTTAAATTATTAAAATATTTGCCTCAAAAACGGCTAAGCTTTATTGAAATTATTAACAAGAAAAATCCTCGTCGTTGCAGACGAAAAGGAAAGATTGTGAAAATCCACTTTATGAGACGTTGTTCTTTTGAGTGATTTTTTCACCTTTATCGAGCTTTTCACAGCCTATACTTTTCCTTGGATCTAACTTTTTTGAAACTCATTCAGAAGGGGTTTTTTGGGTTACGCATTCCGGATCTAAAGTCTGAATGAAAAAATTCGAAATACTTATAGACCCATCGTTGCGAAGCAAAATTATGAAAAGTTGACTAATTTAAGTCAAAATTAGTACTCTACGGTTTTTAGAGGATTGCTTATTTCCAATTTCAAGTCAAGAAACGAAAATCGAAATCAATGAATTGAAATTGTAGGAAATATGCGAAGTCGCACGAAATTTACTACTCATGGTGTTCAATTTCCATAAATGTCAATTTTGTAATTTTCTTCATTTGAATTTCAAATTAGCGGCCTAAATCCCCCCTGCTAAGTGAGTTTCGAAAATATCGGATGCTAGGAAAAATATAAGCCTCAAAAAAATAAATGAACATAGAAAGACGGTTTTCACCCGTTGAGCTTTGTATTGATTTGTATAAAAAAAAAACTAACGTATGAGGTGATGGAAGTAGGAAAAATAAAAGTAGAATTTTTATTTTTTTTTTTGTTTTTTTTTTTCTTATATTTGCGAGATATGTTCACCCTCGAGATAAGCATATATGGATCAGGGCTCAAAGTGTCACCGCGTCATTCAACTTTGGCCTCATTTTCCCTTAGCAAGAATCAAAGGTGTTGGGAATAAGTCGGTTCCACGTTACAATTTCATCTTGAACGCGAGGCAATCCCCATATGGCTGGTGCGTTATTCATAACTCGACATTGCTGTATTATTCAGTTGACAGATACGTCTGTATATGTATAAGCGAAAGCTTTTGACCACGTTTATCGTCCATTGGTTATGCGACGTAAAAGCGTTCCTTTGCGATACCAAAGTGACGATATATTCATGTAAATGGCCAATAACCTTTTTTCGTCGAATCTTCGAGGATCAGAAACGCAAACATTGACTTTTGCCTTTTTTTTATATACGTATAGTATATATGTATAGAGGCTGAGCCTTATCAAAATTGAAAAATGGACGTGGCTATTAACTATGCAAAAATCCAATGTTCCGATATATTGAACAACTTACGAGTGAAAACACCCCTGTCGACACGATTCGTCGTCCAAAGAATAACCTTCGATCATTTTCAGATTAACGTCTGATAATCTAGATATGTGATCAATTTTTTGCCCGACGATATCTCGAGAACGAATGAATGGATTTTAACCTTCGTTATACCAATCGATGCAGTGTTTCTCAACTTAAAATTGACTAAATTTTGGATTTGATCGATTGAGTAATTATCGAGTTATTTAAAAAACAAAATTTTTAAGAAAAAAAATTTCATCAATGATTTTGATGATTCCCACCAAAATCAATGAGATTCCCTCAAATTTAAAACTGATCAAACTTTAACTTCTTTCAAAAAAAATATATTGTACTCAAAAAATACTATTTGTTGAGCTTCCGAAATCCGGGCGAGAAGTTTCCAGACCATCCCATCGAGGTTAGCCGACTTACCTGTTTGTTTGTAACTTACTACAATGGCTATATAGGTAGCTAATTTTTAGCGGAAGAGATTAAGGTTGAAGCTTAGAAAAAACGGCCACAGTGTATCTGGAGTCAAGTTTCACATTGTGCCCGCAAGCCACAGAGGGGTTTTCTAACAATCCGGACTAAATACTTAACGTGTAAAAACAGTACTTTGAATGAAAATAATTCCGAGAGAATTGTAAGAATAATCCCTAGGGGATGTAAGGACGTTCTCTCTCTCTCCCTCCCTCCCTCTCTCCCTCCCTCTCTCTCTCTCTCTCTCTCTCTCTCTCTTTGAGTAATAATTATTGTCAGAATTGTTTTACAATACCATTTCCTGCAATGGGGTGAAGTTAACTTAACGTTTTGGTCGAATATATGTGTGTACCTACCCCATTGGTTAGCTCTGCAATTATCCAATACCATTATTGTTGAATGGTCGAATAGATTTGACGCGGAAATTTCATTACCGTTAAAATAATATTAACAGAAATTTTTTAGCCAACGGGTAAAATCTGTGGTTATATTTCGAAATTTACAATGGTTAGCTTCTATTGATTATGTACAATTATAACTACGTATTGTCGATTCAATTATTGATTAAATTGAAATTTTTTCAACTGTATATACATATGTATAATTATTATTATTATTATTATTATTATTATGGGTTTAGTAAAACCAATAGCTGGCAGGGGTTTATCGATTACACCTGCAAATATAATCATATTTATATTTTCGTACCTTTATTCGCATATATACCTATATATACGTCGACGAAGTATACGTATAGGTAAACAATTTTTACTCTCAACCCTCTGACCTTTCACCTCATTCCTCTAAACCGTCGTAAAATTAAATGCCCACTTTACAGGTGAGCCCGGTATTTGGCACACAATTAAATCTCATTTCTCGTTCGCATAGTTAACAAACAATGTCAATCATTCAAATACACCTTCGACCCTGAAGAGCCAATTAAAAATTGGACCAATTAATTTTTAACACAGGCTATTGGCCGTTCTTTTTTAATTTTGATTTTTTATTTTCTGCTTTTTTTAACTTAACAATAGCTGTCCCACTGCAAATACCCAAAATTCTAATTAAAAAACTCCTGTTTCACCATGTACACTCATATAAGTGATTAATTTCATCAATTTTTACTTTTCATTCCCTTCGTGATGTATTACGAAAGAATTGGTCTCGGTATCATGTCGACAAATCTTCACGTTTTCGAAAGATATCGGTTTCTCTGATGAACTCGCAGCATAGATTAAAAGTCCTTAAATTTATAGAACTCGACATTTAAATGATGGGCATGAAAAGCTCCCATATCACCTGAAAAAAATTCAAGTTTCAATTTTTGACCGAAAATATTTTTTCATTTATTTTTATTCAAATAAAAAATCACATCTTTCCGAAATCAAAATTAGTAATGGTAGTATTTAGTAACTTTTTCAATCATAGAATATTTTTCATAAACAATTAAAGTTCACGATGATATGAATGAAAATAATTTAAATTTATAGTTCTTGTTCTTATTCTTGTAAAAAGTTTTCTTAGATTAGCTCTCGATTCAGACTATGCAATACACATTACGATAACGTCTAATATATAGATTGTATTAGGTATCTTGAATGTATTTCAAAAGTTCGAAAGCTTCTAAAGTTAACATTGCTGCAATCTGTATAAAATAACGACAAAATATATATCCACATATATAGAGCAGAGTTTCGCTACTGTATAAAAATTTCTTCTTTTAGTAAACGCGCAACAGGTTTACGTGTCTTCCTCGGAACTACAACTACTCGTCTCTCTGACTCTTATAGACATAAAATAATATCATTCTAGAAACTATTACAAACTTCTTAGATACATATTTTCGATGATTGAAGATCACTTGGCGGAATAAAAGAATAAAATATAACTTTTTTATATAGGTATATATGTAATATTTATTATATAGGTATATTTATAAAATAGTAGAAGAAAATTGGAGCTACGAAACAACGATCGTGTCTCACGTATATACCAACGCGTGCAGATAGAATCGATTATTTCAATTTATATACCACTTCGTGTATATCCTATGAGAGGAAATAAATCGAACAAAATACTGACAACTTGAGTAGATATAACTGCATGCAATAAATATATTATATATGTATATACATTGTACAAGCATCGATTTTACATAAATCAATCGCGCAAGCTCTCTCCGATCTCTATGGAATAAGTTTACAGAGGTAATCTTTTATTGCCTGCATCGGATAAAAGAATTCTTGGGACATGTAAGTATATACCTTGCATATTATATGTATATGGGACATTTCACGTCAAAGCAGTCGGTCATCGACCTGACCCCCTGGAATTCTGATGACCAAGAGATTTTTTCGTTCGTTTCGGTCAAAAATGATACCCCTCTAATTTTTCAATTTTTTTCCGTCATTTCGTAAGGGTCTGCAGGCTTCCTCAAATATTATCGAGACGAAGATGGACATTTTTAAAATCGATGAAAATATTTTGTAAAATCAGGAACTCGAAAACACATTGTATAATTGTCATGATTCGAAAATGGGATGAAAATGCTACATATTTCATTTTTTATTATTTTTTTCAATTTATGTTTTTTAAAAAGAAAAAAAATTTATTTAAATTTATTGTTAATGATGGTTCATCGTGGTAAAAATTAAAATAAAAAGAAATTTATTCTGGGTAAAATTCATTTTTCTTCGTTTTACTCTTAAACCAAAAAGAAAATCGAATCTTACCGAGACGAAATTTTTGAAAAACACAAATCCAAAAAAAAAATATATACATACTTAGCATTTTCATCCCATTTTCGATTCATGATAAAACAATTTGTTTTCGAGTCTCTGATTTTACAAAAAAATGTCGATATTCATGTCAATGATATTTGAGGAAGTCAGACCCTTACAAAATTGTGGAAAAATTTTGAAAAATTAGAGATATCATTTCTGACCAAAACGAATCAAAAAATCCATCGGTCATCAGAATCCCTGCAAAGGGTCAGGCCGATGACCGACTGATTTGACGTGGAATGCTCCGTATATATATTTTCTTTTTTTACAGATTTAAGATTATATCGATTACGGGTATGTTTGTTTCAAAGCTCTAGATACTACATCTCAGGGAAGAAGCAGGTGTTGCAAAAGTTTTAGCTAAGAGAACTCAATGCAGAAGATATGCGGTAAAAAGTAGAACGAAGAATTTGAAAAAAAAATAAACAAAAAACTTTTTTACACCCTTCGTCCATTAATAATAATAAAGATATCACCCTCCAGTTTTTAAAACCCATACTCCACACCTCCACACGTTTAAACTTTATTTATCGATGTATTATACAGTTACAATCATATATACTATATACAAGTGCTGTATATAAGGCTAACAAAAGCTGCTTTCAATTTGATCGTACAGTATTATGTTCAGATTCTTTAGGCACTGATAAATCCGAAAATAAAAAGACGGTCGTCGCTTCCGCATTTATTTCGAAAACCTTGAATATGACAACAAAAAAATTAGAAAATAAATCGAATAAATGTGAACAATTTTTGTAGTTGAGGGAACAGACGGAATTAAGGGTATAGGTATACTGGACCGCTTTAAAAAAATCGACTATTTTTCATTTTCAAAGAGTAAGTCAAAAATATTGTTCCAAATAACGGAAAAAAATGCTGTCAAAGTTTGAGCTCTTAATATTAATATTAAGAGGTGCCGCTTCGCGATTTTCTATTTCTCATCTAAATAACAAGGGAAAATTTTTTTTCAAACTTTGGAATTTTATAACTCGTCAACGCATCAGTGTACTGATAAGACCAGAATATATTTTTGTAGTGAATTGAATGCTCTATAGAAAAGGTCTCTTGTTCTTTTTCGATAAATCTAGCTATTTCCAAATTGGTGTATTGGTTATTAATGATAATTAATCATGACTAACTTGGAAACAGTTGGATTCATCGAAATACACCAAAAGACCTTTTTTGTAGAGCGTACAATTTTGAACAACAGTACTAATACAGAATCTTTCTAAGTAGATTAATTTTCAAGATATAAAAATCGAAAAGTCCCACAAGACCATTTCCCACGTTATTTAGATGAGAAATAGAAAATCGCGATGAGGCATCTCTTAATATTAATATTAAGAGCTCAAACTTCGACAGTATTTTTTTTTCGTAATTTGGAACAATATTTTTGACTTACTCTTTGAAAATGTAAAATAATCCATTTTTTTGAAGCGGTCTTGTGTAAACGTAATGAATTTTACACGTTCCGCGATACAAATTCATAATAAAACAAAAACTCACCATTCATTATCTTATCACTTAAAATTCTGATTATAAAGTCTCTACATTTTATACATGAATTTTCAAATTCTATCAACAATCCTATAAAGTTTAATAAAAATCAACTCAATGATCAATTTTCATTTTGGAGTTAGAATTTATTCGTCGATCAGTTCACAAAACATTTTATTAAACACAGAGAAGCTACTTATAGATCGAAACCAGAATCAAAAAGTTTCTCTGAATTCTAAAATCTCCAAAGGTCCAAGACAAAATTTCAAAATTCTAGTTTGCGGCTAAACTCACTCAAAACGGACATAACTTGCACTTTTTATCAAATCAGAATTTTGTTACATGTGTAATCCTACCTTAAAATTCTAATTTGCACCTCGAAGTCTTCAGTGAAAACTCGGATTTGTGTTCTTGTAAATAATCTTTCAGATTATATCAATAAGGGTAGTTATCTAGACTCGATGTGCTGTTATGAGAGGCACAATCCTCGGGATAAAAAATAGGAGTAAATAGTAAGAATTTGGGGAATTCTTTTTTTTTTTTTCTTTTTTTTTTCTTTATCCCCGACTTGGTCATTGCTCGATCGTTTCACCGGCGAGGAAATGGGGAATGGGTAATGGGGAAGAGGCTACAGATACTAGAACTCCTTTTGGTAACACTGTTCCACCCCATCGCCCAACCATTACAACCATTAGCGGGAGTTCCGGCCCTCCTTGGCACTCCGCAATTTCCCACGAGTTAAGAAACGCTTCTATTTACATTTTTATAGGACGCCATGTCGATAGCCGTTAGGTACACTTCGTAGTATTTACGGACCAATCTAAACTATACTCAAGCCAACGTGATTCGTAATGGCCATCGCATAACGACTCAATAAAAGATGAAACACTAAGTAGAAGAAAAAAAGAAGCAGAAGAAGAAAAAGACAAGAAAAAAAAAAAAATGAAAATAAAAAAAACGCATAGGATGAGCGGAAAAAAATCATCCTGTATGTATGTACCTAATACATATTTATTACATAGATATACGTTAGCCTTTTGTGAAGCCATTCGGTGCTTACCAATCTCCGTACATTCTTTGCAATTTTTTTTTTTTTTTTTTCCTATTATCATATCATTTTTATTTTTTTTCATTTTTTGTTATTCTTACTTATTTTTTGATTTCACATTCTCTGCCAAGAAGCCAAATTTTCTATTCGAATAGAATGTAGTACAAAGGACAGAAAAGCTTGTCAGCAGAGCATTGGCTCGTACGAGAGGCCATAAATCTTCTATTCCATTACCAAACACAGCATGATACTTGAAATAAAATATCTAGCAATTAGTCATTTCGACCTTGACACCCTCTCTCAACATTTGTGCGTAACAAATATCCGCACAGGCTGAAGAGAAGTTCGGTAAAAATTTCGAGGGTTGAATGTCCAAGTGAATTTTTTCTTTTTTAATTTTTAATTTATTTTTTTTTTTTTTCTCTTTTTTTTACCTAACTGCTACTCTTTCGCTCTTGAATTTTCAATTTAAAAACTCTCTGCACCCTAAGTGTCTCATTGTTTTCTCCCCAGTGTAATAAAACCGAGTACCAATTCAAAAACGATGATAATATTAAACAAAAAAAAATAATAAAAAAAAAAAATAAAAAATTTCGAAATAATAAGAGAGAACCGAAAAAAAGATACTCCAATATATGTATAATATTTTACACTTGAAGGGAAGTGAACTTGATTTTGTATTCAACGTAGTGGAATTTTACGGACGAATGCAGGAACTGGTTGAATGACTGGCGAGTAGGTAGGTACTTTACAAGAGGTAAATGCCAAGGGTGACCAGCTTTAATTACTTTTCGTATATATCAGAGATGATTTTGGTCGAAGGGAAAACGCAGGACGCAACTTTAGTTTATAAACGACAGACAGACAGGTAGACAGAAAGAGGAGTCGTTTGTTCTAATAACCAGTAAAGTAAAATTACCCCGTATAAAATGTATGGGTATGGATACCAGCTATTCAATTTAATATACACATTGAATGAATTAAGATACTGACATTAACTTCCTGCGATAATTTCAGATCAAATTTTACAAAGGATATGATTTCTTGACGTATAGCTATAGGCCGTGCAAGTTGCCATCGAGAATATCTTCACGGTTTAAAATCATTTTCATGGACTCCCGTCGTTTCGTAATATCCGCAATATTGCGACTCGTAATTCACATGTTAGGCTTTAACCTGACTTAAACATCGCGAAATAATTTCACCGAAAATTATTTAAGACTGTAGCCATGGTTATGGCACTTTAATGAATATACTCAGTCTTTCTATGGCTGATTACTTGTATATAGTTTCGGATATGATTAGAAATTATTTTTCAGTAGAGTAAAAAATTGATACTTTTTTCATTTCAATGCCATGACGAAATTCGGTTTAATAAGTATTCAATATTTATACCCTAATTATGGAAAATTTGCAGACAGCTTATTGGACACAAAAAGTGGATCATATTAAACACGACGATAAGTTTAAGTCATTAATTAATTAGAGAACTATACGTATAGACTTTTCAACGTTATTCAAAAAGGCAAATGTCAAGCTGGTTTAACATTATTATTTGATTTTCTGAGAACGAAGTGAGAAATTAATCACCAAGGCTCACGATTTGAATTGTTTCTTACATCGAGGTAGGGTTGAGTAATGATACTTTAAAGCTACCTTTAACTGAAGAGAATTTATACTGCAAGGGACGACTATACTCGATGCTTAAAGTATCTTCATAATTTAAAGTATAATCACTTCAATGATTAGTATGTAGAAATAAAAAAAAAAAAAAAACATGGGATTCATTTTGTTGTACTCAGATCCCTTAAAATCGTGTTACTGTATATTTTCGTCGGGAAATTAACAATTGCAAAATTTAGATTATGAGAAAAATTTATAAGACGTAGTATAATCTCGATCCTCTCTCATACAGTTCCGTATAAAACGAAGAATGTTAACTTTCTTATAATTATTATCATTATTATTATTATTATTTACTATTGTCAATATTTTTTTGCGGAATTATTTCCTCACATTCTTTGCTCCGATAAATCCCTCGACCATAAAGTGAACGCTTGCAGCATTGACCTAGTATATAAATTTTTTACATAACCCGGTGGATTTTCTCTGGATTTAGTCTGCGGAAATTTTGAAATTTTTTTCTACCAAGAATTTCTTCGTATCCCCATGAAAATGTAAAAAAGATGGAAAAAAAAAACTAAAAAAATATTCTGTATAGAATATAGGCGCATTTTATTATTAACAAACACCTTATACTTCTGTCGTTATTCTTTTCACTTTATACCTACGTTCACTATAGAGTTATTTGTTATGCAAAGGACGAGGGGATTCCACCTCTGTTCAGTGCGCGATTTTAACGCGCTTGAATTTTTTCAAAAATTCATGCACACTGAACGCTTAAAGTTCACAATTTATGCTCGAGAGGTTTATCAGGGCATGTGGATGTATGTATGTAATATGTATGTACATTGAAAAATTGACGAAAAAATTTTGCAACAATAATTCTAGAGTTCTAATTCTAACAAGAATTATATTGCATTCGCATATTAAATTACTTATCAAAGCTCTACTTTAAATTAATAAAAAATTAACTCAATATCATTTAGTACGTATTTACATACATACGTGTAACTCATTATGAATAAAATCCCATACGAAAGCCACCTTCATGCAAAGTTTTTGTAATATTTTCCAGCTTGTATGATTACAAAATGACATGCCTGAAGCATGTTTTAGAAATGAAAAAATAGAAACAGTTGCCACCATGTATTTACGTCAAAAGCTTCTACAATAGAAAATGAAAAAACAAAATAAAAAATATAAAAAAAAAAACTATTCATAGAACGTATAGAAGGGTAAAACAACTGTTGACCGTGCAAAATTACATACTGAAAGACAATTACTCTTTTTCCTAATAGTGAGTATACGTTTGTTTAGTATTTAAATGAAACAAATTTACCGCTTCGAAATATATTGTTTTTTATTTTGTTATTCTTTTTAACAACCAGTTTTAGAACAGGAGTTTGTTAGTCCATCGAAGCATAATAAAGTAAAGTAAAATTGAAGAGTTCTGGGTCGTTGTATTCCAGAGTTTAGATGCAGTAAAAGTGAAAGCATTTGATATGCAAGGACTTGGATTAATCAAATTGGAGCTTCGAATCTAGATATTTGGATCTCCAATTGATTAAAAAAAGAAGCCTCTATCTGACGAACCGACAATTCTTTGATGCAATGATATTTTTTCTAGAAGATTGAAAAACAGTAAAATAAAAATTTTTTAAAATTGAAAATTTCACAGTAAGAAACTTACTGCTTGAGTCACGCGTTTACAGTATCGAAAAACCATCCGTTTGACGGACTTCAGCGATTTCATTTCTGAACAATTAAACACCCAAATATATCCAAAATCGAAACACTGATTGATCTAAATTATTGCAGCCACGATCACTCACAACTTTTTGAAACTACTATATGATAAAATAAAGCTTGATTGAAGACCGATTTCGACATATGCCAGACCTTCAAAAATACCTCTATTTTATTTCCGAGGTGTAATCCTACCCCTTTATTCAAATTGTGAAGATGAAGTAGACCTATGATGAGATTGTTCGTAACTAATCATCGCAATTTTTCATCTTGAATAAAATAACAGTAGCAGTAACCACGAAGAAATATTCCATCTTCTTCACCCTGGCGTTATATACCTACTCCTTTAAAATCTACGATATTTCTATACCTGTCACATCCACCCTCCTCTATATCTGCAATATTAGGTTGCCCTTACAGTTGACACGACGAAATCGTTCAAGCCATAAAGTATGAGATTCACATCGAAAACTTTCCTGATATTATAACCGCAGAACTTTCTGACTGTAAAAATCATTCAATAAAATCCTGTATCATCTACTGTAGGATCGTTCCTTCGGTAGATCACGTGATACCGGATGATATATATCAGCTGTCAGGATTTTTTTTTCTTCTTTTTTTCGTTATTTTATTTTATTTATTTATTTTTTTTTTTCTTCCGCTATTCTTATCGGCACGTTAGTTTTATTTTGATTGGATATAGTATATGACGTATAGAAAAAAATCAGAATGTTTTAAGAGTTTGTTGCGTGGTTAGAACCTATACAATTTTATTAATATCCAGATAGAGATTTTTCATTATTTTTATTTTTTTTTTAATTCTTTATTTTTTTCACTGATTTAATGCCTATTTATTAACTTTATTTTTCAACAAATTCAATATTTTTAGTAACGAAGATCGGATACAGTTTTTCAGAGTGATAAATCAACTTCTTTATACTTTAGAGTAGGTATAATCCATTTAAACTAGAGTCCGCAAAAATAAATCGACATTTTTTCGATCGCTGATTCCGAAACTGAGATGTAAAATTCTATATTTGAATCTGTTTCTATTATCAATCTGAATATTTGAATCATACGAATCTGCAAGATGTTAGTCCCACAAATGTTTCGAATTTGAAATTTTTTTTAACCTTAAATTCCAAATCGGAGATCCAAAAATTTTCGCATTACTTCATGCGGGCAAGTTGCATGAACATTGGCAACACGGTGTCGAGTTTTGCGGGTTGATCAAATGAAAAAGCTTGTTGTCGATTGAGGTACCACTTAGACTTTAATGACAGCGTTGCCCTTTTGGGAGATTGATTATTCGACGTTGTTGTGAGGTCGAAAAAAACGAACGTTGATTAGATTTGGCACATTCAAAATGGTAAGATAGTATCAAAAAAAATTCCCTTCAGTTTATGAATGGTAAAAATTTGAAAATAAAATATTGTTAATTATTTTTTTTTTTTGGAAATGAAATCTTACCTTATATATATATATATATATATACCATTCTGCATATAGCAGGTCGTATGATTGGCGTATCTTGAATCACGTCCTACCAGTTAAATGTACGAAACAGGGAGGCGAGTTATCGGACATCGTAGTAGCAGATGGTATTGAATTCGCTGACTTTATTCCACACGTAATAAAACGTCGGGTACTTCCGGATAATGAAATTCTGGCTTTAGTACCACGATACTAACCAATATCCTACGTTATGTGAGTCCCTATACGTACACAAAATTTCGGGACATATGAAAACATTAGGTGGCGAGGGTGGAAAGCATGGCATTGTTATATCAATACCTCACACCTACTCACTTGCACCCCTAACCAGAGGGTTAAATAATGCTTTGAAATTTTTGTGCATTTGCATTACACGTAGATCAATATTTGCGACATGTAAATTCGTAGTGTCTATACCACGTGTACAAATGGTATGTTAATAATTTGAGCCAGGAATAATGAACAGCAATAATTACTGCTAATGATGTTTTTAGCATTTTATTTATTTATTTTGATTTTTATTTTTATTTATTTCTTCTATTTTACATTTTTGTTTTACATTAACTTTTTACCGTGTTCATGAATGCTAATTAACATGCGGTTAAACTGCTTCGAACACACATATATTACTTGCCTATGACGAAAAAAATTTCTAAAATTAATTTTTCTATATTATACTTATCCAAATCTAACGTATCTAAAAATACTACAGTTAGTTCTTTGATGTTATAACTAATTAACTATTGAGAAAATTTTTGATAAAAAAATTTTCTTCTATAACGATCATTAGAATTATCCGCAAGGATTTATTATACCTAAGTAAATTGATAATTTTATTATAGGTATCATAAATAACGGAGTTAATTTATTTCTATGTAATTATCGATGAACGTGTTATGTGGATAAGTATAAAAGAAATTTTTTTCATCTTTGCAGTGATCGACTGAAATTCGTACTCGCATCGTTGAGTATTTTCTAGAATTTCAAATACATAAATGATGTTCATTTTATACGAGATAACATCATGTGAGGAAGAATACTTCTTTCACATTCTGAATTGAATTTGAAGAAATGTTGTTTTCTTTCTTTTCGACAATGAATATTGGTATAGGAGTTTGGAATTTCGGTTTGAATTACCCTTGAATTGGTTGGCATAAAGCTAGATGGGACCATGTAAGGCTGAAATCCGTATAAAACAATATAAAAGCAATCACAACTGGATTCGAGGATGAATGATCATGAAAGATATTTCCCAAAATCCGGAGACGAGATATTATCTATATATATATTTTTTTTTTATTCAATATCTTTTGTCTATTTTTTTATTTTTTATTTTTTTATCATGTGGCTCGACAAAGTGAAGGCGAGAACGTGATTACGTTTGTTTAAAGTCTTTGGGAATAAAATTGGAAGCGGTGACAGAAAACGGCGAGAGAAAAGCGACGTGAACTGCCGGAAGCCAGTAAATCTCCTGCCGCAGTCAGAATTGAGTTACGGCTCCATTCAGCATCTCCGTTAAGTAACTTCTCTTCGGCCTCGCTTTGCCTCTTGCTTCTTCTCCACCCCTTCATTCTCCGCCTTCCTCTTTCTACTCCTCATCCTCTTTCCCAGTCGCAATGCCCAGGAAGTTGCAGTATATAATATATATATACTTATAGATATATATATATATATACATATATATATATATATATATATATATATATATATATATATATATATATATATATATATATATATATATATATATATATATATATATATAAGTATATATATATACGTATACACATATAATCGTCCCGGTGCATCGCAACGCTTTCTTCCAGCATCCCTTAGCAATCTCTTATATAACGCGTAGGTATATAATTCCGAGTGGTAAATCGTTGAAGGATTTCAACCATTCGATGTTTCATTTATTCTTTGCTAACGAGGTGACTGACTTGAATAAGCCGTAACGTGATCGAGCGGAAACATCTACAAATCCTGAAGTCGTTGCTAAATGGTGATAAAAGTTCTTTTTCGATGAGTCTTATAAAACGGTAACTTTTTTATTTAAATGAAATTGTAATCGTCCCTTCAACGAGAATGTGTCAATTTTCTGTTCTCATTCTTATTGATTTCATTCATTCTCCTGCTATATATAAACTTAAGTAATGATCAAAAGTTTATTACTCAACCGCAAGTTTTTCACTCTAAGTTTCACACTGTCTTTATATTTTCATGATGAATTGAAGGAGCTTATACACCTTGGTGATAATTTTTTATTTTTTTTTTTTTGCTTTTTCATTGATAATCAATACTTTTTGTAATCCGAAAGAAATGTTCTAAAATTATATCATTTCCGGGAAAAACAATAATACATAGAGATCAGGGTGCAGTATTTCATTGTCAGGATCACGTAAGACAGTATTTTTTTTTCTCAAAGTTTACTTACATAAAAAATCAGGAAACCGGTTGACCTGTGGGCCAAACGGAAAACTTCCCGCTGTGTTGAGTACGTTACAATTAATTGATACTATTGTGTTTATAATAAATTAAAGAAGGTTATCAGTATAATTAGTTTTCCGTATACAAATCTTTTTTTCTTGAATTTCTATTCTTCGAATAACTTTGAAACTACTCGACCGATCGATAAAATCGAATCAGATCTAAGTCTTGATGAACCCTTTCGATCGCCGCAAGAATCATTCAAAACGGTTAATTCGTTCCAAAGGTATCGTACGACAAAAAGAGAAATTTTTGTCGTGCAATATCTTTTAAACCAATCGTTCGATTTTGATGAATCTTACGGCGATCGAAAGGGCTATCCAAGACCTAAGTCTGATCAAGTTTTGAAACTCATCGCACGAACAGTTTAGGAGTTATGCGCTAAAAACATGAAAAAAAAATTGTTCTTTAATTTTTATTTCTCAAGTAACTTTGAAACTACTCGACCAATCGACTCCAAAATCTAATCAGATTTAAGTCTTGAAGAACCATTTCAATCGGTCGATTCGTTCTAAAGATATCGTACGACAAAAATTTGTTTACACACACACGCACATACGGACGTCCATCCAAAAATAGTTAGAATAGCTTCGTCGGACCCCAAAACGTCGAGATCTGATGAAAACTCGATTTTCGAAAATCGGACCGAAACCAATAACTTCCCTTTTTTATGAAAATTTTCAATTTTCATTGCGGAAAGTTAAAAATGAGCCAGGATAAAAAAAATTCATATCTAAAAATCAAATTCATCAAATGACATTAGATCGCCTGATGGTCGAAATTGCATAAATATCGAACACTCTCTTATAAAATTTGAAGAAGTTTTGATGAACGATTTTTCTCCGGTGCAATCGATCTATATGTATAATGATGGGATCTATAAGATCTGAAATAATTATAAATCATGTCTAAAAATGTTAGTAATCAGGTGTGAAAAAAACTGATTCGATAGAATATTTCCTAACAGAAAACTTATAGAGATTCAAAAAATATTATTTCCAAGGTGTATAAGTCAGAATATGGGAATGAAAGGTAACCACCGTTTAGAACTATCAAAGTTCAACTTGTGAGATAAAATTTTCTCAAACCTTTTTACTACAAGATGTATTTGACTATTATACGAAGACTATGAATTCTCGGCTTTAGTCATATATGTATATATGTAAGAATCTACTACAATAACGATAAAGTATACACCTACCATGCTTGTTACCCGATTCTACATGCTGTACCTAAACTACCAACTACCAACTATCAATCTCTGTCACGAATCAGGTTTTCCCTGTAGCTGACACCTGCCTTGTAAAGAAGAGAGCGTGACACACGAAAGAAAGATACGGAAATAACAAATATTCACGTACGTATAGCATGAAACCTTGCGTGTCAGGTAATAGGAATTCAAACTAGTAGCTATTTTGACACGAGATGACAGTCGACGAGTGTGATAAAAGCGAAACTGTTATGCATAGATTTGAAGAATTCATCTCATTGATTACAATCGATAACTTATAGCCAATCAATAGTTCCATCATTTATTGTGCTGAAAATTATTCCAAGAAAGCAAAAAGCAGTCCTTAATTAACGAAAATGGTCCATCAATAATCCCAAAGTCTTAAACAACGTAACGTGATAGGGAAATCTCTTCGCTGCAGTGATTCTTCGAAGGTCGTCGAAGGCTGACTCTTTGAGAATGATATAATCTACAGATTACAAAGAGCTTGTTAATAGTTTTAATTGCCAATGTCAATTTGACGCAATTGCAAGATGACGATGAAAGGAAGATAGTTTACAACATATGGTAGTTTAACTCTTGTACATATAACGTAACATCTATAAGCACTGTTACAATGACATTAAAGTTAATTATACTTGAAACTTTAGAGGTAGAATATTAATACTGTTGTTTTAGTAGCTGACTCCGTTGAGTCTATATACTGAGTGAGTACCCACGCTACTCCATTTAATTAGCAATCTCACAATTGCGAAACGTTGTATTGTGTTGATGATATAGTTTTGTACGAGGTAAAACTGATCGCTTGACCATAATTTACTTTGAGAATAAATTTAGTTTAGACTTTATTTCTAATTTTCCTCGACTAGTTGCTTTTGATATTTCCTAATTTAAAAAAATCAAAAAATCTATTCACGTTTTCGGGATTTCAGAATTCGAAAATCATGAAACAGGCTCGATGAAAATTTCTGAAATTTACAGGACGAATGTATATTCAGATGATGGGAATGAAAAATTACCGTTTCTCGTTCAATTCGAAAGATTGCTTTTACGAGATAAAAAAAAATCGACTTTCAATTTTAGAATGTCAACCTACTATATCCTTCACAACTTTCCAGTCATTCAGTGGTTATATGGGTTTGTAAATTGATGAAAAATACCATGAAAAACCGGATTTTCCGTGTCTATACGTACATCAACACATGTAATTTTCTATAGGGCAGGAGGGGGGGAAGGAGGGGGGGGGGGGGGGCAAAACGGGGTACTTAGGGAAATACTTAGTTTTCGAGAATTCAAATACGCTAAATCTTTTTTCTTATGATTGTAAATTATTTTTTATTTTTTCAAAACCAAAATTTTTCCAAAACAGTAAAAGAAAATTTTTTGAAAATTCAAGATAATGCTCGATAATGTTTATAGAAGCCATTTTTGACTATTCAAAGAACATTTTGAAAAATAAAATTTTTTATAAAATTTTGCGGGTACTCCATTCCCCCCCCCCTACCCCATTTTGCCCCCACCCGCTTCCCTAACGAAATTTAATTATCATCTAACTTCGATTAAAATATTCAATTAAAAATCCTGTCGTTTGTCAAAAATCTTCGTATAAATCGTGTATGTAAAAAAAATTTTTAAAAAGTAAAAATAAGTAAAAAAAAAAACGTGAAATTGTGGGGGATTGCTTTTGTCAGTTGTGAGTGCCACTGTATCCGTCTTCCCCCCACAGTTATAAAGTCAGAGCGGGCTTAGGTCGGGCTCTACTGTTTGAAATCTTCTTTTTCTTTCTTTTTGTTACTTTCTTTCGTTTTATTCTCTTTTTTTACTCTACCACGAAGAATTTTGAACACCAGCTCATGAATGCAAATGAAACCGTTGCCTTTCCCCTCGTCTTATTATTCGCCACGTATTAACCTACCTGCGGCTTTACAAATGGCTCACTGTCATTACCACTATTTATTTTAACCAGTTTGCAAGTTATACAAACGAAACAGAGAGCCAACCAAGTAATTATTATATCCCATAAAATGTGTACATAATTATTATTATTATTATTATTATCATCATCATAATTTTTTTGGGGGGTTTTTTTTTTTATACTCTCACTTTCTCATTACGTTTCGAAACACGTTTACCCACAAAATTCAGGCAGGCGCACGTTTATGGCAGCGAGTGTTTGATTAAATCGTTTTAATGAAATTATGTTTAATTAAGAAACAAAGCGAGAATTTAACGCAAGATACCTGAAGAGAAGAATATGGAAAAAAATACCATATAATATATCTCGCCAAAAAATTTACTTTATCTCTATAACCTTATATCTATATACGAAAAAAAAAAAAATTTACTTTTTTTTTCATCTTTTTTATCAAATATTTAACTATACGGTTTGCTTTTCAACATTGCGAATACAGCTCGTAGTAGAAACTTTTCTCTGAAATTTCAAAGCGAAAATCAACTAATAAAATAGTAAAATATTACGATACGATTTGACTATAGTAATATAAGAGAAAAATATTTTATAAATTATTGAATAAATGTTGTACAGAATTTTTTATCCTTAATTGGTAACCAACTCGATGAACGATATATTCAGGGAGTAATATATTTAAATTTTAATTGACCCTCTTGCGGTTATGGAATAGCGGAATAAAATCAAGTTTATTTTTTGATAGGGTATGTAATTAAATTCTGTTTAAACAAGATTTACTGGAAAAACGTAATGCATTGGTGGATGGGAGATTCTGAACGGCAAAAGTAAACATTTTTTTTTTTTTTTTTTCTTCGCGAAATGTAATCAAGACCAGACCGGGATTACTATTTTCTTATTTTTGTATATTTTTTTTTATTATTTTTTTTATTTTTCTGAAAGGCCAAATCTACTTTCTCTGTAACAAGGTAGTTAATAATTCAAACTATTTGCACGCTCTTGGTGCTAGCCGGACGCTAGCTGGGACATGTAGGTACATTTTAAATCTCAGGGGTCGAAGCTCCACGTTTAAAATGACTTCTGTAAAGGCTTCAAGGTTCAAGGGTTAAATGCCAAAGGTTGGGTTTACCTAATTACTAGAGAAGTTTATGCCACTGTTTGCATCTATCTGGGACGTGTAGAGTAAACGCGTTGACCTAACGCTTTGCTGTAGAACAACGTGACGACAAACTTTCTCGAGGTTTCATTACATCGTTTGACAAAACGTTTTCCCCCAATTCAAGTAAACAATCATTTATAATCCACAACATGTATAGGTACACGATATAAAATATTTTTTCACCTTTTGGGTACGTATTACGAAAATTACTTATGTACCGATTTAATTAGTTTCGATAGAAAATGACTTTTTTACTAATTTTAAAAAATCTTCGAATTTTCTGCAGGCTTCCAAAAACCGAAAAAATTTACATGATTTTACATTTAAATTCCGGAGATGACAATTTGACATATTTCGTTCGATTTGAACGTGATTCGACTTTAGATATTTGGAAATCGTCGTTTTCGTCTCATTTTTTAATAATTTTATTTTCGTTTTATTTTTTTCAGAGGCAAGTTTATATGTTAAAAAAAAGGTATTACTGTTATCGTTACGTATACGTGCTGGCTTTACTTCCTCTCGACCATCGGTGTGAACAACTACCCTTTAGTATCATATCGTTCGTAGTATTATTACAGCGGGATGAACACATCTTTGTTATACAACGTTGTTCCAACTCTCAAATCATATGAGCTGTGTACGGTATTGACGTAGACTTTGTGGCGCGTTGGAAAACTGTCGTAGGAAAGAATGGAGAGTAAAAAATAAAAAAAATAAAAGTTAGAAAACAAGGAAAGAACCCTTTGAAAAGTATTTGGAAAACTATCTCAATGTTGTTGATTGTCATTTTCTGTAACCTACGTACGACACACGTGGGATATATATATATATAACATGATAAAGCTAGAAACAGGGGGTGAAGAGAATGAAGAGGCGCGTGCGAAAACATGACCAATGCGATTAACGCAGATGCTTTTAGGCGAATGAGAGGCAAACACAAAGTTTACCAACTTCTGAATCCCACCGTGCGGTCGACCTTGTAATTCCTAACTCGCTAAGCTTGGGGGGGAACCAAGTCTTCGTTTATGAATGTTAACAAAGGCTTGTTCGGCTCCTCGAAACACTAGTAGTCCAGTTAAACTCGAACAAATTTTCTTAAATGGTAAATATATCTGGAAAAAAACAAACTGTTACTTCGTAAAGATGCTCGTTATGACTTACTTTTGAAGATACTAAAAATCTTGAAACCGAAATGCTGCGCTCGAGCTGTAATCTAAGAATGAAGATACTCGTAACCAGTTTTTCGATGATATCTCGGAAACCGTCAATGATGTGGTAAAAAAAGTTTATATAAAAAATGAAGGAAATTAAATTATCTATAAAAAAGATGCTATACGTTTTTTCCGTATGTTCATTGGTTCCATTGTATCGCAAGGTAGAACGTGAGATCAATTGTCACGTTTGAAATTTCATTTTTGGGTTATATAATGACTGAATACAGCGAAACCAATGAAGATAGAAGAAAAGTGTGCTATTCTTTTTTATAGATAATTTAATTATCTTCAGTTTTTATTTCAACCTTTTTCTCGATATCATTGACGATGCTTGAAGTATTATCGGAAAACTAATCTCGAGCAACTTTTTTCCAATAATTTATAGCTCGAGCACTGCACTTAGAGTCGAGGATTTTTATTATGTATGTACGTAATATAAAGGTAAGTCGCAAAACGAACATCTTAACCGACTTACAGTTCTTTCCCAGTTATTTTTTCTACATTTCACAATTTTATTGGACTTACGGATCTAGTTTCAATACATATAATCGGTTTTCTTTTCATTACAGCATCTTCTTGCGACACGGTATTCAACAGTGATCTAACGAAAACTGGGATCGTAACATCACCAGGCTACCCCAACCCCTATCCAGCAAGATCATACTGCAGATACGAATTTCAGGGCAGAGGTAAAGAACGGGTCCAAATCATTTTCCAAGAATTTCATCTCCACCATATTTCGACTGATCCAAAAGAGTAAGTAAAAACAAATGGTAAATCGTTTTTGACTAAACGAACAACGTAGCAATTTTAAAGTGATTTTAGTGCAATGGATTATACCGTTGAAATATGAAGGGTAGAATCTAAACCAGTAGGTACATTTAGTCAGATGGATTAAATCAGTATATTTGGATATACATAGAAGTTTTGTCACTTTTTTTTTTTTAAATAGAATATGAAGGTCCCGTGGTACCCCAGCTAGAGATTGTTAGAAACTGGCTGTGCAGATATCTCGAATTCTATAACATGATAGAACCGCGAGACAATAAAAATACCGGGTAATCCCTGGGCGCATCTTTTGTGAGAAAAATGAAACCTGCATCGAATAAGCATCCGTGTCCCCGTAAAACCGGGCAGAACTCAGTATCAAGGATTTTCAGTATTTTCTTTAATTTTTGAAAATCATGAAGTGCGTACTTACCAAAAGAGAAAGAGAGAGAGAGAGATAGAAAGACATCTAACTTTTATGATATAAAATTTCTTAACAAAAATTAACTCGGGATAGAAGCTTTTGCGAAAGCTCAAAGTCCTGGAATGAGTGGTCTGTCCTTTATTTGAAAACAAATTTGATAACATTCATTTATATAATAAGATATTAGTTGAGATGAAGAAAGAAAAAGGGGAAAACAAAGGCAAAAAGGAAAAAAAAAATAAAAAAAAGACTACGAAACAACACGAAACTTTGAGTGAAACTTCGCGCGATAATCAAGAAGCACGGTGTCGGATTACAGCTGGAATAATTGCAGACTAACAAAACCTGTAAGAAGTTTCGAACCGCGAAACTTCAAACCGCACATCCCCCTGAGGCGAGGGAAAACTCTGTAGACGCCAGACATCGCGTTGAAAAGTAGATCGCCTACGTTATGTATGTACATACCTAAAATGGATATATCTTTATACGATTCTCGTATGACAATGTCCGCTCTTCCGAATTCTGAACTTTTGCGTAAATAAATAAATTAGCATAAGTAATATGTTATACGAGAAAATCATCACGGTGTAATAAATTTATTACTATTTCTTTGAAATCCAGTTATTAAAATTTTCCAAAATAAAATATCAGGAGTATATAATGTGAAAGAGCCCATATGTAGACTAAGTAAACCATCACGTGGCTCAAAATCGAAAAAAGGATGAATCAAAAACAGGTTGAGAAGGCAGGGAGGATTGCAAAACGGTACATCATATGAATCATCATGAATCAAATCTGATTAGTAAACTTAGATGCAAGTGAGTGTAACTCTTGCATCTTGGAAATGACTGAACATAGATAAAAATTAAAGTTGCAATTATTTATGAATAATATTTTGGGTATGTATGTACCCTTGAAGAAAAAACTACAATTTATCTTTGTACTTGATACTTATTTTATGGGCCTCACACTCCTATGTTCCTTACAATTATAAAGTTATTGAGAATAATGCAACGTCGTTATACTCTGAAAATGATGAAATTCATTTACTTGGAACTTTGGCTCTTTTGATAATTTTGGTAATTCGATTGTACCTCTGGTTTGTGCCTAGAGTGAATTTGGAACGCTTTGAAAACTGTTAAGTAATGAAGAATATATAAAAAAAAGGAAACACGTATATATATTTGTACGATTTCTGGTCTGGACATTCGTCCCGGTGCGAATAGTGACGTGAGTGTGTAATGGTAATGGCGGTCTGTGGGCCATTTCAACTCCGATGGGAGAAACTTTGTCACGTAACTTCTCATCGTCGCTACGTATTTACGGTTTCCTGTCACAACGTGGTATTCCATTACTGCATCTTCACCCACGGGCAGTTCCTGTTCATTTTCCTAATGCAAATATGTGCCCACGAATGCAAAGCCACTCGGAACTGTATATTCAGAAAATTTTTCAAACCTAGGCAAGTTGCAAAATTTTCGTATACGTATGTGGCCACATTTCAAGAGTTTGAAACGAAACTTCAATTCATAAAATACTTTCAACAATTATTGCCAATAAGATATTATACGTTGTTCTTAAAATGTAAATGAACAATTGTAGATTGTAAAATGAAATTTAATGAATATTAAAGTACTAAGAACTTCCGCGTTACCAAAGAATTGAAATTCGGAATTCACATTCCAAAGGAAACCGAGAATCAAATTAATATTTCAACCTTTCATCCCGATGATACAGAAATACCGTTTTTATGTATCCTTAAGGGATGCCTGCAGTACAGACGACTTTACCAATACATTAAAAAAAAAAAAAAAAAAAATACTTGCACAATGAAAAGGCATGAACTGCAGATTAAAACAAAGCTATGCCAATCTCTTCGAATTGTATTCACAATAATGAGTTAGAAAAGTTTAAACTAAAGAACGCAAGATTTGTATGACGCAGAGAAAGCTTTTGAAAACCTCAATATTTGAAATACATTCAAAACGCTTTTTGTCGATGTAATTCGAAAAGATTTACACAGCTTTTTTAAATTCAAAAACTTTATTACCTTAAGAATTTCGCTATTTACCAGCATCTGTATGGAACAAAAATGGAGATCGATTATCTGATATATAGGTAGAATACCTTTGAAAGAATTCTAATCCATAAAGTATCCCGTTGACCTGCCTTTGTCATGTTTGAATTTTTGAGTACAGTAAAAAATCAAATATTTAACAACAAACAATAACTGAAACTCGAGTTAGTCGATGCAGTACAGCTTCAATCCGAAAGCTTCAAATGACGTATCGTTTATATACAGTTGGAAATGAAGGGGCGTTCTTCTCTGTAAAAGTCTAAGTTTTTTTTCTCTCTCTCTCTCTCTCATTTTTGTTTATTTTCTTTTTTTGATTAGTATCAATGAAAGTTTCCTCAGGTTCGTCCAGCCCCCTTTTTTTTGCCTCAGCCAATTTTCTTTATTATATCTACCAACTTTGATATTAAGTTCGATCGTGGCTGTGCTCATTATTATTGTCATTATATCATTATTACCTTGTTCTTTTTTGTTTTTTCGTTTTTTTTTTCACTTGGCTCGTTTCATCGTTAATGATTTTATTCTATCTCCACCTCAAAATGACATGAGAAAAAAGTTAAACATAAGGAGGAGATGAAGAGAGAAAAAGAAAGTATATCTTGAGGCTAATTATTTACAAGTATCTACTCGTATTGTTCACGCAGCGAGAAATTATTTTTTTGGGAAATAATTCATCGTTAGTTAACAAGATCCTGACCGTGTCGAGTTGGCAGGTGATCATTAAATGTGAAAATGAACTCGAGTCATACTTTTTAGGTGAAATTTATGTTACGTGGTATTACCTAAAGATGAAATTTTCTTATTTGATACAACTGCAGTATAAAAGTATAATAATTACAAATTTGAATTAAAAATTGTGCAAGTAATCGCCAATTTACCAAACCTATATAATATACCAACCGGTGCCAAATGGGGTTAACGAAAACGAGCAAGCTAATTCCGAGGCTTACTTTTCCTGTCCATAATAATTCATTGCCAACCCCCCGCCCGCTCTTTATTCACGTTCGCGTGACAAGCATTCCCGTTTTTTACCAAATGTAAAAATGAATTCATACCTCCCACCCGGAGCTACGGGTATATAGTCCCATGTATGTTTCATCTTTTCCCTTTTTCATTTTCATTTTCTCTTTTTTATTATTATTATTTTTTTTTTCTTTATTTCTTTTTTTATTTTTTTTTACCGTTTTATTCCTTCATTCGCAACCCCTCGTCGGTGAAAATTTCAGCCAACCAATTGGCTCTGCAGTTACCCTCCCTCACAGAATCGATTTAAAGATTAAAACACAGCTGGTTGTAAACCTCTATTAGATTTTAGCTATATGTATGTACATACCTAAGTAGTTCTATTCAGAAAAAGAGAACAGAAAACTTTCTTTTCTCGAAATAACCGAAAACTGAACATAATTGGGTAACACAATTCTGGTATACTTAGGTACTTTCTCGAATACAGCTACTATTCGAAATCATTGTAAACTTTTATTCTCTATCCAGTTTATCCCATTTTCTAATTATCTAAAATTTCTAATTGTAAGGGATTTAATGACATTGTTTCACCCGTTAATCTGACCAAAATCAAAAAATAAAAATAGCAAATTACATCTACAAAAGAGCTATGAAAGTTTACATTAAAAACCTCAATATATCTGTGATGCAAGAAACATTTTTATCATAGTAAGTATCAAATATTGAGATTTCAGAAAGCTCCTTGTTTGAAAAAAAAAATTTAATCTTTTAGTTTAAACTTTTCTAGCTCATTTATGGATACGATTTGAAGAGCTGATTTTTTTTTTTTTAAATAATTTCATGCTATCTCATGGTAGAAATTATTTTACAGTATTGGTAGTAATCTGTATAGCCGGGATCCCCTTAAGAGCACCATGGGATTACTTGGCCAGAAAATGGCGATAATCATAAAAAATGATCGCACTAGGTATTTGAATATATTTGTTTTTTTTAGTTTTTTACTCTACAGAATCGTTCCATAATTTTAACAACGTTCAGCGTCTGCATAGATATACGTAGTATGTATGTACAAGTGTATACTTATATGTCATATGTATGTGAGTATGACAAAAGTATAAGAGAAAATAAAAAATACGTTGACGTTGTAATCCACCCCTTATTTTTTGGATATTCTTATCTGTCATCCTGTCTGTCTTGTTCTGACTCTTTATTTTTTTCCCTCATTTCTCTGTTACTCTCTCGGTATTTCACCCCCTTATGGCTTTTGCGAAATGACATGAGAGACTGACGGGTCGTAGTGAAAATCATACGTACTCTGGAAACCCACCCGTTTTCCAACGCGCAAGATTAATAACTAAATGGACGAGCTAGTGAATTATTGAATAGCTAAGCGTGGGGGGAACAACAAATTCACAATTTACACACAACGTGGAACATACGAACTGGCTTAAGCAAGCAACGCTTAACCAAATATACAGGGGTATTTCAAAGTTTCCTATATTGACGAACACGTGGAGTTTAGTATTTCTTGACAATTATTATGACTCGAGTCTACGGTACGTGTTGCGAAAAAAAAAAAAAAAAAATGGGATGCTATCGCAGCCAGCTTAGAAATAGAATATTCAAATTTTCAACAAATCTCCATATTTTGAAGTCCAGAAAATCACCTTCGAACATTTTTAGATGGTCCTCTGGGACTGAGTGTGAGATCAATTTTTCAGCCGACGATATTTCGAGATTGAAGGAATGGATTTCACCAGTTTTTTGTAACTTAGAGATGATTAGATTTTGAATTTGATCGGTCCAGTAGTTCGTGAGTTAAGAAATATAAGGGGACCAGTACAGCTTGGTTTAGGAAATTCTGAGTACTCCAAAATAGATTTATTTGTCAATCAAAGTTTATTTCACATTATTGAAAAATTCTTCTTTGAAAACGTTTGTCGTAAGGGTTTAGGCACATCGTCAGTCTGATTAGGGTTGTTGAGGGCTCGTTTTGTTCAGAAAAGAAATCCTCATCACGTAAACGAGGGATTTTTTTTTTATAATAACGTATTGGCCAAGTTATTTGCAAATTAGTGGCTTAAATTTTGGAAATTTTGGATAATCGAGCGTAACTTTTCATATGATTTTGTTTTTACCGATCCCTACATTCGTAAGGTATCGAATTGCTGTCCGAAGAAAGCAAGACCTTGAGAGGTTGAATCGGACCAACGATGTGCCTGAAACCCTACGACAAAGTTTTTCAAAGAAATTTTTTTTTTTTTTTTTATGTAAAATAAACTTTGGTTGACAAACCAATGACTTTCGAAGTACTCCGATTTTCCCAATCCGAGCTGTACTGGTTCCCTAATCGAAGAAGAAGCTTTTGTAGAAACAAATTTCAATTGAAGATATCTCATCGGATTTTCATGATTTAAATTTCAATCCAACTCAAATCTGATCGAATATCGGGATTAATCGATCGAGTATTTTTTGCATTGGAATAAAAAAAAAATAATTAACTATCCTCATGGAATACTAATTTTTGATTTTGAAAAATCTGTGCTGGAAGTTCTAGTGGTTGCCTATGAATGTCAGACGGCTGACTTTCTTGTTTTTCGACCAACGGACGTTTCCCACCCCATAAAACATCGAAAAATCATATTTTCATTCTCGTTCCAGGTGCGAAGGAAGCGACTCGCTCTTGGCATACGTTCACATTGATGGAAAAATGGAAAAGATCGATTCCTTTTGTGGCACGTCAACACCGAAACCATTGATGAGCAACGGTCCAAAACTATCCTTAGAATTTAATGGGATCGCATCATCTCGGCATGTACGAGGATTCAAAGCGACATATTCATTCACTGAAAGTGAGTATATATATTATACATAGGTACGAGTATACCTTGATTCGAGTATAGTGTGAATAGACTCCGTGATATAACCCATTACATACATAGTTGGTCAAAAGGCGAGACATTCTTGAATGAAATTCAAACCCGGTTGAGGTAGCCAATTATTATTGTATACTTCCATTCGTATCAAGCCACCGAATCTCATTGTTACACATAGCAATGAATTGGATTTCGAGAGAATGGGTAATGGTATAATGCGTTTAGATCTCCGGTAGGTATAGCTCGAGAGGCTTGCCGGCGGAATCATTCTCTCCGATTCGAAAAGCACTAAAGCAGAATTACGTAGAAATCTAGCCGCAAATTACCTCTCAACCCTTTACACTAAATGCTAAACGCTGTACTGGAGAGTACAGGGTTTTGCTGGCCTCAATGAATACACGAAGTCCCAAAGCGTTTCCAGTATTCACCGACCCAAAGGTTTTGGCTATGCCAAAAGGATCTCTATACCAAAGTTAAAGGTCGCACAGAATCATAGTCAAACTGTGACGAGTTTCTCTCACGGGTGAAACCCCGAGGGCAACCCTCGAGAAAATCCACACCAGTTGACGACACACGAAAATCTCTATCGCGCCAGATTATACCAAAAACAAAAACAAAAAATAAAAAAAACTTTTGGAATGTTATTAACTGTAACGATTATCCATCACCTCGTTGAGCAATAAGTCATCCTAGGTACATACACATTTCCGACGCGATGTGACATGTGTGTATACGTATACATACCTGCGTTTAATGATCTTACTCGCGATTATCTTCCTCTCCCTCTCCCTCTCCCTCTCCAACTCTTTCTCTCTCTCTCTCTCCATCCCCTATACCTATATGTGTATATCTCTAATCTATCTATATCTATGTATTTATCCACACGTATCTTACCCTCTCGCTGACACCTGCGTCAAAATTTCAATTTCCGTTGAGTATTCTATCGCGATATTAATACGACATCGCGTGGATCTGGGTGCGGGAACGTTTGTCAATTGACCCCAGCTTTACGTGACGACAGCTGCACAAGCGTAAATTGAAATGAAAATTTGCTGTAATCATTCACCGAGTATAAGGCAGGTAGGTATTCAAACTTTAAACGAGTAAGGTTTGACAGATTTTTAAGCATAAGATCCATCTTTAGGAAGCAATTTAATGTTACATCCCAGCAAATGAAGGCTGCTTATAAAAGTTCGTTTTATCTTTTTCTGTTTTCTCCAAATTACCATTAAAGTATTTCGGAACGATGCGATACACGTTTAACTCGTAAACATCGGTTCGTTCTCATTTTCTATATCTCAAGGGGGGGAAATAAATGAAATACACAAATTTTGTTCAACGAATATATGGATATCTGATATTCCATCTTCGAAAACTCATATCTCCAGCCTCTCTCATTTTATATATGAAAATGAAAAGCTCATTATCGAAAATTCTTCGGATCTAGTTAAGGAAGGATTTACGCTTTTGCAATTCGAAAAAAAAATAATAATTCACGTTCTCTTTACAATCATATGCTAAAATTTTCATTAATGCGTGTACAGTAGGGTGAGAACTTTTTTTTTTACCTGAAATACTTGATCATTTGTGTCACCCAAAAATTTTACAAGTCTCCAAGAATTTCGAGAATAATTAAGCATAATTAACGAAATCAATTTTTTTTTATCATTAATTTTTTTTTTTTTTTTCATTACTCTCTGTATTCGTTCGTCGTCATTATCCGTTATAAAAGTAAGCAAAAGTTTCAGATAAAAATATTAATATTTATAGGTAACTCGAAAATATTTTCAAGATTTCGAGAAAAATATTTGACAAGTTTTCGAGGTTGCTTTAAATATTAATATTATGGCTTGAAAATTTTCATACTTTCGTTCGCGTGGCTAATGAACGGATATGGAGGGTAAGAGTTGTGATAAAAAAGAAAAAAACGAGACGTGTCGCTTTTAATAAATAAATATTTTTTAATCTTTGAAATAATTAAGTCTTCTTTTAGTTTATAATTTATTTCTGCACCACTCTCTGTATTTGTTCATTAGGAAAAAAAAATGTCAAACCTTATAATTCTAATATTTAAAGGTCGTTCGAAAACTTCTGAAATTATTTTTGAATACGATTTTCACAAATTTTCAAGCGACCCTTAAATATCGAAATTATCAACTAAAATTTTACATTCTTCTATCGATGTTGATCATGAATATTGAGGGTGAGAATCGTGACAACGCGAATAAAAACAAGAAAACAAAAAACGATTCTTTTCATATTAATTTTTTTGTTCTAATTTTTGAACGATCTTTGAGAATATTTCGATCCCCCAAAAATTCAGATCATGTCTTACTTAGATATTAGATACTAAAAACTTTGGGGGTGAGACAGGACGTGTAAAATTTGAGGTAAGAAAGTAACCACCAACTAGTTTACAGAATTAGTACATTTCGATACAAGTTCGAAAAGTGTTGATTCTCGGACGAGTGTAAAGTTTTTCGTCCGAGCGAAACGAGGTTGACAATCACACGAGTCTAAAATCATCTTTCGCACGTGTATCGGACTTTGTTTTTCAACACAACGTGCGGAAAGTTAGACTTTGTGCTCGCGAAGCGTGCGCAAAATCGAACTTTACGCCCGGCGTGTCGAAAGATTACATTAAAGATGTTATTCTCATAACGAAATTGAGTCAGTAGTGAAGTCGGGAATTTTTCACCCCAATTTTTTTGTCTTTTTATTTTCTCACCCTGGCTCCGTAAAGAAATATAAACTTCATATTAGCAGTTTGGTGTATATTCCTGCTAACTGTTTAATGTACGTTTCCGAAACGGTTCTAATTCTGCATTGTTTTGCGGCATGCGGAAAAAGCATTGTCCAACATTTGCTCTACACCATTGAAGTGGTTAGTGAATTTTCATTTTCATTTTCATCCGTTTCCAGTCTTTAATTAAGACATTTTTATTCCACAATTTTTTCATTCACTTGTTTAATTTCATTTACAAAATTTAAACTCAGTCTATAGACATTATAGCTACTAAAACTCACAATCGCAACAATAATTCAAACAAACACGAATAAAACTCAAGTTTCAAAGTGCAGCTTTCGTTATAACTTTAAACACTTTGAATAAGCTTCGTTTCTCGATGTCGAAAGTTTGACTTATTCGGTATTCACTATTCAGTAGTATCTGCTTATGGCAAACTTCTCCTAGACGAATTTGTTCGAATAAATACAGTAACCCAAAACTAAATTATAGTCTCTAGATTTTGCACAAGCTTCTAGTCATGTTTACTCGCCTTGCGAAATTCTAATCACTTACACAGACACAATTATTGCAACAATACATCTTTCCGCTCTCTTTAGTGCTTGGCTATAAATTAATCCCTGAATCATTTACCGAAATACAGAAAATCGAAGTGGCGGGTCCATTTTCGAATATCGAATATAATTCCAAAAATTCGACAATTTTTCATCAAAATTGGTTATCGAAGGTTTTTATGGTGCTGATTTCTAATCTGAGAGTCAAAAAAAATTACCAAATTCACATTGATAAAAACTAAAAACCTCGAGTGGCAATTTTTATGCGACTCTGCCTACTTTCTATAATTTTTGATACACAGTTTTGAATTTTTATATCTTTACTACAGATCGGAAATGAAGAATTTCAAAAATTTGCGAGTGCTAATTTTGATGCAAATCGGACTCATTATTATGATTTTCACTTCTTCAAAAGGGGGCCCACTATTTTGAACTTCTGTGTTGTGACTTTCGATACGGAATAATTAACCCAAAAAAACTCTCTTCTGAATGAGTTTCAAATAAACGATGATAGATTATCATTATCCGAATAATTTTATCCTGCTCATCGTGACTACATGGATATTCAAATGTCGTATTGAATTCTTCGATAAATCATATTCGGATAAAAAAAAAACAAAAAAAACGAAGAAAACTTGACAAACGAAATACCGCAGAATTGCAATAGTTTCATGAATAGAATTTTTCAAACAGATGAACGAGGCGATAATCCAGGTAATTAACACCTGAATCATTCTGCTATAATCGTGGTTTAGGAACAGAAAATAATTTCATGAACAAATGAATGAATTAATAAATAAATACGAAGTTTTATAACGCGACATTACATTGCGTGTCTAAACTGTATAATAAAGAATTTTACCAGCAAAGTAGCGGAGCAACTACTTTATCTAGATTCTACCTCGCAAACATTTATTATGAACGTATATACGGTGTTACGCGTTAAAGTAACGAGAAAATATGTAAATCCAATTTATTCCTGGCTATATCGATTCCGTTCCTACACGCCTACTTTCACTAATTTTTCATTTTTTATAAAACTTTTTATTACAAACTAAATACAAAAATTCGTATCGCATTTTAGCGACTAATTTTCAAAAATCAACTATACTAACTCATCAAACAAATTATACGAATAGAACCAGTCGTTTTCTATCCTTCAATGATCAATGTAGCCAAAAATGTTTGACTTAAAGAAAAAAAATTAAAAAAAAGAAAAAAAACTTAAAAAAATAAATAAAATAAAAATTAATAAAAATCCGGATGAATTAAATTATTATATGATCGACAGACTCCGAAACGTGTGTTAGCGTTATGTATAGCAAAAACAGTAAATGAATTGGATCAAACCGAGACTGACGTAGTGAAATGTTTTATTAATGAGAAACAAAAAAAAAAAAGAAATGATAAAAAAGGGGGAAAAAAATGTTCTAAAGAGAAAATTTTGCGAGAAAAAGTTTTAGCAATTCCTCCGATATCTGTGTGAGCATTCGTGTATATCTAGACGACGTCCGGAGATTGACGTAACTAAACTCAGCGAAGTTTAGCAATAACAGTTTTGCTAAGATTCTCTAGGTTGTCAGAACGGAAGTGTAAGTACCGTTACCAAACTATGTTATGCGTCAAGTAGGTATACCTAAAGCTACGTTGTGGGATAAAGGGAGTGACAATCGTCTACGGCGTTAAGGGTCCAGAATTTCAACCCATATCCACAATTATTCGCGACAGTCTATAATACCCATAAATATCAAACATAGAATGGCGTTTCTTTAACTTTCCGCAATGAAAATTGAAAATTTTCATAAAAAAGGGAAGTTATTATGGTTTCGGTCCGATTTTCGAAAATCGAGTTTTCATCAGATCTCGACGTTTTGGGGTCCGACGAAGCTATTCTGACTATTTTTGGATGGACGTCCGTATGTGTGCGTGTGTGTAAACAAATCCTTGTCGTACGATATCTTTAGAACGAATTAACCAATTTGAATGATTCTTGCGGCAATCGAAAGGGTTCATCAAGACTTAGATCTGATTCGATTTCGGAATCGATCGGTCGAGTAGTTTCAAAGTTATTCGAAGAATAGAAATTCAAGAAAAAAAGATTTGTTTAGGGAAAACTAATTATACTTATAACCTTCTTTAATTTATTATGAACATACGAGTATCAATTAATTGTAACGTATTTAACACAATGGGAAGTTTTCGGGTTGGCCCACTGGTCAACCGGTTTCCTGATGTTTTTTTTTTTTATAAAGTATTTATACAAATGGCTATAACATTAGTTTTTCTCTAAGGATGTGAAGTCTTGAGGAATTATCTACGAAGTCTTATAAAACCTTTTGAGATCAGTAAAAATACCTGAAAGTTTTTTGAAAACTTGTTAAATTTTATAAACTCTTTTTTTTTAAATATATCTATAAAATTTCGAAAAACTTTATAAAATCTTATCAAGTTAGGTGATATATTTTCATATCTTTACAGGTCATTTTTAATATACGAAAATCTATGAAATCTAATGAAATTCTAAGAAATTTCGTAAAATCTTTCGAAGTCTTTCAAGTAATAGGAAATCTTGAGACTCTGTATATAACATCTGTGAAATCTTATGAAATCTTTGAAATCTTTTCCACCCATGTAATATTCAAAAATGATAATTGCTCCTCATTTCCGTCGAGTGTCTATAATTGATTTCCTGTTAATTTTATCACATCAGAAATAAAAACAAGTAGATAAATCGATTGACCATGATGGCCCAGACCTAAAACTACCCGCCCAAATTTTTCAAGTTGAAAATAAAAATGGAAATCTTGTTGTGCAATATTTTTTAAACTAATCAACCGATTTCAGTAAATCTTTGGATAATTGAAAAAACTATTCAAAACTTCAATCCGATTAAATTTTGAGACTAATCTGACCAAGTAGATTAAGAGTTATGCAACAAAAATGTGAAAAAATGTTCTGTTCAATTTTTATTCTTTGCATAATTTTGAAAATACTACTCGATCGATTGACTCGGAAATTTAATTAGATTTAAGTCTTGGTATACCCTTTCAATCGCCACAAAAATCATTCAAATCGGTTGATTCGTTCCAAAGGTACCGTACGACAAAAAAAGAAACTTTTGTTGTGTAATATCTTTTAAACTAATCGTTCGATTTTGATGAATCTCATGGCAATTGAAAGGGCTATCCAAGACTTAAATCTGATTAAGTTTTGAGACTAATCGCACGAGTAGTTTTGGAGTCGTGTGCTAAAAACATGAAAAAATTGTTTCTTATTTCTTATTCTTCGAATAACTTTGAAACTACTCGACCGATCGACTCCAAAATCCAATCAGATCTAAGTCTTGATGAACCCTTTCGATCGCCATAACAACCATTCCAATCGGTCGATTCGTTCTAAAGATATCGTACGACAAAAATTTGTTCACACACACACACACACACACACGCACGGACGTACATCCAAAAATAGTGAGAATAGCTTTCTAGTACCTCAAAACGTTGAGATCTGATGAAAACTCGATTTTCGAAAATCAGTCCGAAACCAATAACTTCCCTTTTATTTGAAAATTTTCAACTTTTATAGCGGGAAGTTAAAAAATATTGTCTATATTTCAGGATCGAACGTCGTCTTATGAGACAAGATTTAATCAATGACCAAGTTTGTTTGTCGTGTTGATAATCTTGAAGAATAAAAGCTCACCAATTATGTTAAAAATGTGCTTCAGACATGCAGTGCAGCCAAGTGGGGCGTTAGAAGATAATAAATTCTAAGCTCGTGTATGAGTGTATGCATGTATGTACGCTTGTATGAGTATGGCTACGGAATGTACGTACGTACATACATACAGGTATGCTCAAAGATTATTGAACGGGTAGGGGCAGGTATTATAAAAGTTCTTAGAAAAACTTTATCAATTTTACGAAATTGCTGGTTTGTAGAAGGTATATACATATATATTGTATATATATGTATGTATGTATGTATATATGTATAGGTACGATAGAAAGGTATTCGTTCATTGACTTTTGCCTTACTTGCGTTTTTAAGTGGCCAAGTGTGCAATATCTGCTGAAAAGTTAAGAACTTTACTATCTTTCTGTTAAAATCTCACCACGCCAAACTTAGCACCAAAGTAGAAACATGAGTTATATTCGAAAAGAGATATACAGGGTGAGTTTTCTCCAGGGTACTGAAAGGGTGTGGCTTAAATCGGCTGAGACTCCACCTCCTCCTATTCATTCTTGCTATCGTCAGAATAACAACTTTCACTCATTGTCAGCTACTTTTTGTTTAACTCTTACTGTGCGTCTACAATACACAAAAATGTATGAAGCCCTGTCAAAACAAGGAGATAATAGTATTTACCTCAATTTTTGAATAATTCAGAATAATAGATCAATTTAGATATAAAGTTATCTGTATTTGAATGGAGAATATTGTACTGACAATAAAAAGTATGAAAGAAAGAAGGCGGAGTCTTAGCAGATTTAAACCACACCCTTTCAGGACCCCGGAGAAAACTCACCCTGTATATACATAAATCACGTAATTATTTGCTTCATAACGACATTTTAAACACCATAATTATTCCACCTGCACTAACACAGGGTCGATAACAAAACGTAAATTCCAAAATTGCAGAATGAGCATTTTTTACACCGTTCTAAGTGTTGAAATTTTTTATTCTCGGGGTATATATCGAAGCTGGAACAATTTTATTATATCGATTTTTATTTATTTTTGCATTTTTTTATTTTTTTATTTTTTTTTTTTTTTTAATAGAACAAGCATCTACACCCCGTTCAGTTTTATTTCTATTGTTTTTACCCAACTGTAACGTCTATTGTGTATTATTTTTTATACGCTGTAGTATGTGAACGCTAACAGAACAAACTTTTGCAATATATCTTTCCCTTGGAACTCGTAGCAAATAACTAACTCAACATATACGAAAATATTACAAGTTCCGTAGACAGATGGAAGTCAAAAGGTTTTTTTCAGCAAACTCTCTCTCTATCTATCTCTGCCTCTATTTTTTTCTCTCCTCTTTCCCTCCCTCCCTCACTCTCTATATATAATCTATCTCTCTATCGGTTCGTCCGTTTTATCGACGAGCCATTTATTACATTCGAAGAACTTTTGATTGGTAATGTTGAGGGTAGGAGAAAAAGTAAAAAAAAAAACAAAAATTGTTTGCCATTCATATGTGTCCGAATGACAATGTTCGCCAAATCATTCTCACTGTGCAGATAATGCAAGCCGAGTCAAATTCAGAGTTTCACTCTGATAACGTGACATCGCTTTAGTTAGACATTTGGTACAGATATTGATCCAATCTTATTTGAATATTTAGAAAATATTCTACATTTATTTAAATCCAAGACTAATTAATGATATTCGATAAATTTTCGTTTTTATATACCAAAATTTTGTCATTTTTAGACACAGATGCAGAGATTTGAAAAATAAAAACAAAATTAAACGTAAATTTTTTTTCATGAATTAATTTGATGAATTAATTAACACAGAAAACTGCACGGGTGTACATTCGTTGTGCCTAAAACATTTGGAATTTTGACAAACAAATACTTTAAAACGGCCATTAATTATTTAGATTGTTGAAAATGAACGTCGAGCCGTACAATCTTCGAAGTGCTTTTCGTTTAATCACTTCGGAATTGAAGCCATGCAGTGTAAACGGTCATTTCAGCGGTGATTTTCAACTTGAAAATATGAAGTTATAAAATATTGAACAAAAGGAAAATTTAAAGTAGTTTTGAAAGCGCTTTTAGATCATAGATAATAAAAATTTGAATGACCAGAAGTATATAGTATATGGATATAAATTCTTGGCGTTTTTTTTACTACTGGCAGATGTCTATAAATCCATGATTGGCATGGATAATTGAAAATATCGTATATGAATGATATTTCTATGCCGGATATGTTATGAATCTTTACTCACGTCCATAAATCCGATATCGAACTGTCCAAGGCGTCCAACTGCTCGCTCTATGTGACCTGTCCGCAATAAATGAGCGCGAAAAGGGGCGAAACGTACCCAAGGGATGAACCACGACTTTGAGGGTAAGAATTGTTCGCTGGTTGGATACTCGATGCTCGATGGTAGTTGGGCAAAGGGAAATTCTCTGCGAGTCGTGAACAGGGGGAAAAGAAAACATAAGAAATTGGCATCCGGACGAATAAGAGTGGTCTTCGCTTTTTCTCCAAAGAATCCGGCGATTTGTCGATTTCCTACTTTGCTGTATTGTTTTACTGTGTGATGTAACGTAACGGCTTGTGTTCACACGAGCGGATCAACTTCGTATTGTCCAAACTCAATGGGATCCAATCGCGAATGGACGAATACGCGGTATCTAATTTTTTGTATTTGGAAACGTTGACAAAAAAAAAATGTATGGACTGTTGCAAATAAAATTTTTCCACGCTGCCTGATCAGATTCAAGTTTTTCTTTTTTTTACTTTTCATCACCTACGGTGATATAAGAAAAGTATTGGAATTTCGTCGAAAAGTGACTTTTGCTAATTTTAACGAATCTTCACGTTTTCAACTCTCTAGAATCCGAAAAACAGGTTTTTAGAAAGATCTCGGTCTGTCTGTCGGCTTGTTCCACAAACTCGCGCGGTGATCTCGGAAACGGCTCGATGAAATAATCTGAAATTCACAGGACTTTACAACCGAATGATGGGCATAAAAAATTGCCATGTGTCGTTTAATTTGAACTTCCGGTTCTACCGGAAATGAATCGATTTTCGCTGTTTTACTGACAAACCTATACTTTTTTCTCTGTATTACCTTTCTAAATGAAAGAATATATTCATCCGAGTTGAGAATTTCATATATATATATATATATATATATATATATATATATATATATATATATATATATATATATATATATATATATATATATATATATATATATATATATATATATATATATATATATATATATATATATATATATATATATATATATATATATATATATATATGTATATACATATATATATATAGATATATGTAAATATATATATATATAAAATATAGATAAATATATATATAAAAAATATATATATATAAAAATATATATATATATATATATATATATATATATGTATATATATATATGTATATATATATATATATATGTATATATATATATATGTATATATATATATATATGGGGCATTTCTTGCCAATGACACCAAAAAAATTGTAAATATACCCAGATCGAGTTAGAATAAATGCACTGTATAAAATTGTTGTTTGTCAATATATAGGGCGATCCTTGCCAATGACAAGAAGAAATTGTAAGTGTACCCAGATCGAATTGGGATTAAACACACCGTATGAAATTGTTGTTTGTCAATATATAAGGTATTTTTTTTATGTGAAATTTTCAATTCCGATCTTTTTCTTCGGTTTGTCATTACTTTTTTTATAATTTTTCTTCCTCTAACAAACCCATCCTTTTTTTTCTATTTGATGAAAAGTACTCCGAAAAACTGTTTTTTTTCTGCTTGTTGTTTGTTCTTAATCCATTTATTAAATTACCGTTAGTATAGCCAAACGTTTTTGAAACAGCCTGTATAAATCCCTATAACGTCGTATTTAAATGGCTATATAATATGTACTTTAAACGCGTAGAGTTTTGAGAAATAAAATGATATTTATATATTATACATATACAGACAGAAAATAAGTATACAACGGGGATTTGTGACGTTAAAAAGAGACGCGAAATTTTTCCCAGAGTAAAAAGTTTTCCATCTGAATGTTTGCTCCGCGAAAGAATTCAAAGAAAGATAAAATAAATTCCGTTTCATCACGCGGATCGTGAAACCCGTTTATACCTCCGTATAACTTTTTGCTGCTATTGTTTGTGAAAAAATTTTCTTTTCTTTTTTTATTTTTTTTTTCTATTATTTTCTACGCATAACCGATCACGTCGATCCCTCGTATGTATACATACCATGAACGAAAACATAATGCAGAGAAAATGGTATGAATAATGGATTTCAGTTTTTCGTTTTTTATTTAATTTTTGTTTAAATTTTGATTCTTGAAAAAAAAAATAATAGGAACATTTATTATCGACATGTAAATCGAAGGGATCGTTTACCGTATATATATGTGTAGACTGGAAAGTTTGTCGAATTATTTATTTTCAATTATACTGTATAGGCAGGAAGGGTTAATTAGAATTCAAAATTATGCTGACGTAATGCAAAATTTAACTTGATTATAACGCAACACTATGCACATACATTGACGACGAATTTACAGCTTAACGCAAATACCCTAATAATAGCAACGTAATTAGAATGTATTAATATTAATCGTGATTCGCGGATAGTCGAGTGTGCATGCGATAACCCGTTACCGGCTCATCGATCTCGGGTTCACGAGGCTATCATATCATGTTATACCTATATTAAAATACATACAAAATTAGTTGAAAATAAGAAAAAAACATACATCCCTTAAAATAACGAACAATCAATATCGATAAGATAATATTTATCTTAATACACATATTACAGGAAAAAATATTTGACGATCTTCTTTATTTATTAACGGAGAATCAAAAATCATATTATTTTTATATATATTAAATTTGCTGGAAAATTTCCTCAAGATCCCTTCCTAAGATAACCTCCGGAAAAGAAATTTATTCGTTTACCCGGAAATTACCTACATCATTTAGAGAATATGTCCTATACATGAATGTCAAAATATCACAAAATACAAAGAAAAAAAAAAAAACAAAAAGATAAAAATGCAATTTTCGTAAATTTTACTCCATATTCCTGTCCCTATTTATGAAGCTGAAATTTATCTTGAAAGATTATTTCCCATTCAAGTTACGTGTATAAATTATAACGGGCAATACGCCAGCTTTTCTATATGCCAGTAGAACTTTTTTTTCCCCATACATGCTCTATCTCTCCTGACCCTAATTACCGACATATGGTTCGTCGGAAGGTATAGAACGACCGATACGATGATATAATTATTATGTAAATGAAGCTAAAAAATTGATAAAAACTAGGTACAGGTGTGGGAATATATTTGTAATTTTTTTTTTTTTTTTTTCGTACTATATATATAATTATTTCTATTTTTTAAATATATTTTCGGAATCTATTGACACGTATATACCTACTCTCAAAACTGTCAATCCATCGACCAACGCATTGTGGTAGTCGGATTGTTGACTATGAAAGCTTTAATGAAACCTGAAACAAGGTAAACGAACAGAAGCAATCTCAAGAGAACGAGGAGTGTGGATGTCGCACATCATTGAACGACATAGCTCAGCACTTGAAACGGGATCTGAAGATTGATCGATTTCAATGTATGGTTAATGGAAGTTGAACAAAAAAAAATCCAAAAGACCGGACATATTCTTTGAAGAGATTCTCTCGATTCCTATACCTTCCATCAATAGATCGTGCAATCGAGTTCGAAAGAATTTTTGCTTCGTCTACAGGACTTATTGTTGACTTCGTCCTTCATTGAAGCGTTATCGGACTTGAAGTTTGACTTATATACTTAAAGCTTAAGAGTAACTTAGAAATGGATTAGACGAACGGATAAGAAACCGAGCGAGATAGGACCACGTCGAAAATACATCGCGCTTTGTCATTATTTTGAAAAGCTTTTGTCGTAAAAACAAGTTCGACAGTATATAGCATAAACCCAAAACGAAAATAAGAGAAAAAAAGAAAAAAAAAACTTACGTATAGTTTCTTCACTGTGAAATGTGCGGCCTTAAATCGTAAGGAGAAAGCTTCGGAGATAGAGGAAAAATAAAAAGTAAAATGTAGACCGAAAATAAAATTATTTTAATATAATGAATCATGAATAAATTATTTTTACAGATTTTGGGATCACTACTGGACGTCAGTTACCCGATTATCCTTGCGCCTTCGTATTCAACAGCAACGAGACACGGAATGGTACATTTGTTTCGCCAAATTATCCTGGCGTCTATCCTAGAGACACTGAGTGCCATTATTTTTTGAATGGTCAACCGAAAGAGCGAGTTCATCTTCATTTTCATTACTTTGATGTCGAAGGCGTGTTACCGTAAGTTAAAGCTCTGTTCATACGTTTAGTTAAGAACTTAAATACAGTAAAATATAAATGAAGAGTAGAGAATAGATAATTCATTGTGAAAAGCAACTTACATTGACGTTAGTGTATTAGTAATTGTAAGTGGAAAGCTGTTAAGCTTTAATTAATCAAATTCGGGTGTACCCTTTGTTACCAACGCACTTTACTCTCGCCTAAGGATTTCTCTCTAATCTTACGATATATTCCGAGACTGAGATACTCGAAGTTTCAAACTTACCGGAGATTGCAAATTGAGTAATTGATATCAGCCAGGTCGTATACTTGACTATATACGTTATACGTTTCACCACGATCGAGATCTACGCCATGCACTTCCATCTAATGACCGATTTTGTGAAAATTAAATAAACCCCTTCAGACCCCTCGAAGATACGTAGAAATATCCTCCTTTTTGAAAGTAACGTAATTAGAGAGTATTTTCAAATGATTAGTACGCCTTAAAGGTATTTACTTATTGACTTAATTTTTTTACAGATGATTGCTAGTATTTTTGGACATTATTAAAAATTATTTCAAATTTTATGGAGCTTCGCATTGCATATTTTTAAACCATCAAAGAAATAGTGAATGTCGTAGGGATGTTATTTTGAACGCAAACCAATGATTTCCGGTCAAATTGATTATTGGGTACAAGAATTTTTTCGTAATTTTTGAGTAAAAAAATTCAAACATTCCTTCCAAATTTCAAAGAGATTCGATGAATTGTGCATCCTGTGCCCCGCGACGATCACTTTTTCTAAACGGAAGTAATCAATTGTGAAAAAACTTAATCAACGATATGAAAAACCAGTGATTTGCAAAATATACAAAATTGTATCCACTCCCTGAAAATTAATGAAAAAAATATTTAACCCTGTTCCAGTACTCTGAAAAAAAATTTGTAAAAATTGTTTCACATAGTTTAGTCGAGAAATAAAAATTTTATTAATATAAACTTTTGCCGTGTAAATCTCAAATTTTGAAACACGATCTCTTAAGAAAATTTGACAACAAAAAAGTCGAGATTCTGTAGCTGCGAAACGAAGGTTCAAAAAATATGTAATAATTCACAGAAACTTATCTCAATGAATAAAGTGCCGTAATAAATCGGCAGGTAAATCTAAGAGGGTTAGGGTGAGGACCAGTTCAAGATGAGATGGACTACCTCGTATACAAAGAATAACAGAAATGAAATATAGTATCTCGAGGTGAATTTGATTAGCTAATTAAATTAACCGCTAGTATACGTATAGATCATTTATACTTATATACTTTATACATATTATTTATCGAGGTAGAAAAATGAGTTGGATATTCGGTAAGTGAGGGAATATAAAAGACAAGAAAACAGATAACGATCGATCATACGAATTGCAGTGACTCGGGCGACCGACGCACCGACGTATAGATATAAGCGAATAGATTATCTCTTTTCCCTCTTACTTATTTTTAGCTCACCACAATAACAGCGTTTCTTCCAAGATATCAATTTCTTCGAGTGGAACATCCAATTCCTCTTTACATCGATACAACTCAATTCATATACGTATGTATGTACATACATACGTAAATACATAAATACATACACCTTGTATATATATATATATACGTATACCGATGTTTTATGATATCCTCCATTATACCTGCGTATGCATGTATATTCACCTATGTACATATAGGTACATATATATATATATATATATATATATATATATATATATATATATATATATATATATATATATATATGTATACATATATATGCGTCTATCGAGACACTTTTGTAAAGAAGATCGTTTGCGGATTTCTAACGATATAAGTAGATAATCCAAAGATAGAAAGACTGTCTAGCACTTAGCAGTAGAATATCTTGAAAAAAGTACACGTATGCGTTTATATGTGTTAGAACCTACATATCTATCTCCCTATGACCCTATATGTATTATGATAAGCGATCGAGATAGGGGTATGATATTCGAGGTAAAGTAAATCGATTAATAAAACATTGACCGCGAAAGAATGAGCTGCGAATATTATGGGATTGAATTAGTAATATGGATCGTACAGCCGCAAAGGGATGGGATTGGGAAGGGGGGGATAGGGGGATGAAGTAATATATTATATATGTGACAAAATGCGTATAGGGGTTGCATACATATACGCGTGGCCATAAATGAAATTGGATTACTTATGGAACTGCCAAGTGGAAGCCATGAAATCAATTTATGAGATAAGCGCGAACGATCATCTTGAGATTTGCTACGAAAAATCGACAAGATTTACCGGATGTGGAACACGGCTTTTTGAAACTATGAAGTAAAACGATGCGCTAAAAGGACGATCAATGGAAAGTTTAATTATTTACTCATTTTCAAACTGCAGGGAATAGGTTTCGAAACTCGAATACTTATATGAATATCATTCAAATTCATTATGCAATAGTTTCATTAATATTCTTTGTAAAATGAAAATTTTTTTTCGTTATAAATTTTTAGGCTCATTCATTAACCAAAAGACTATATGGGAATTGTGGAAATTTAATACAATCGTTGATAAGTGTAAGTTCTTTGGTGATACATATAAAAAAAAATATTAGTTTTGGTGTGGAAAACGACATTTGATAATTTTAATGAATAATTACGTTTTTGGGTCTTTAACATCCGAAAAACAGATTTTCCGAAAGATATCGGAAACGATCGAAAAATTACAGAATTTTGCAGTAAGACGTTGAACTTGAGAAATTGTAATATTTTGTATTCAATTTTAACAGTTGTTTCCAAACGAAAGATATTCGGATTTTAATTTTTGAATATGTCAACCTGTATTCTCCACGTACCTACTTGATTGTAATTCCGATAAAAACGTGGGTTTGTGGGATAATAAAAAGTACCGTGGAAAACCGTCTATTCTGCCTTTTTATTATAGTTAAACATATCGCGTGACTAATGGCAAAAGGTCGTAAGCGCCAAAAATTTTTTTTTTCAAGACATATCAGAAACGCATAGATATGTCGAAATTTGCCAAGAAAATGTATTTTCAAGTTTTTTTTTTTTTTTTTGGCGCATACGCCCTTTTTCCATTAGACACGCGAATTATTGTTTAAATATCAAAATAAAAACAAAAACAAGCAGGTAAATCGGCTGACCACGATGGGCCAGACCTAAAACCTTTTGCCTAAATCTTTGAAGTTGAAAAAATCTGAACAGCGGTTGATCCTGTGGGCCAACATTGAAACTTGCCGTTATTTTCAAGCTCATAGATTATTTATGTGTATTTGAGCTCTTCAAGCTCAAAAATTATTAGGTTGGATCTCAATTATTTTTTTACTATTTTATGAAAAAAAAAAATAAAATTATGTTGTGCAATATTTTTGAAACTAATTAACCGATTTCAATCAATCTTTCGGTAATTAAAAAAGCTATTCAAGACTTCAATCTGATTAAATTTTGAGACTAATCAATCAAGTAGATTAAGAGTTATGCGACAAAAACGTGAAAAAATATTCTTTTCAATTTTTTTTCTTTGAATAATTTTGAAACTACTACTTGACCGATTGACTCCAAAATTTAATTAGATTTAAGTATTGGTATACCTTTTCGATCGTCGCTAGAATCATTCAAATCGGTTGATTCGTTCCAAAGGTATCGTACGACAAAAAACGAAATTTTTCGTTTCGAAATTTGACGTCCATTCAAAAATACATAGTCAAAATAGCTTCCTAGGACCCCAAAACGTGATGATCTGATGAAAACTTATTTTCGAAAATCGAACGATAACCAACAACTTCCCTTTCTTTTTGGAAATTTTTAATTTTCATAGCGGGAAGTTGAAAAGTGGATTCTGTACATCGATTTCAAACGCTTTTTAGAAACGTTTATTCATTCGACTTTATGGCCATTTTCAGGATACGAGTTTTTATTTTTATTTTTGATCGTGCAGTTTTCCATATATCGCCAATGCAGTCGACCTCGAACAAATACCGTGTGTAAAGAGCGAGGATCGTTCAAATTTTAACAACGGCTGACAGAGGAGATCACTCTATGTGCCAATGTAGGGAATTTGGGTATGTGTATAGATTTTTTTTTTGCGTTTTATTTTTTATTTTTTTTGAGGGGTGCGGGCGTCGGGGGCTCTAAAGATGCTGATAGTGGAACCCTAAAGCCGTTTACGCGCAAACTGGGGCTTTCGAGATCTGTGACTTTTTGAAATTGAAATTTTTTATCACACACATATTACGTTATGAGTCCGAAACGGTTAGGCGGTTCGAATTCAACGAAAGTTCACCTTTTTTACTCGCAAATCAAGGTCTACAACATTCCTTTAGTGTAATCCGTAAATATATATATATTATAGGTATATATATATATAGTATATACGCTTCGAATTCAAATATGCTATCAAAATATTGGCTAGAATGTCAAATGCTGATTTTTACATATAAATAGAACAAAGCGAAAGCTAAAAATAGAACAAACTTTGAAAGATGAGATGCTCATTTCAACTGATAATAAAAGCATTGCTTTACAGATTCGGGATTATAATTAAAATTAAATAAAACCTGCACAATTTTTCCTTTTTTTTTTCTTATCTGAATAATTATATTTCTAACTATACAGGGTGAATTTTATCAAAGTTCTAGCCTCAGTTGCTATTGAAACATGATTTTTGGAAGAATAAAAAGTGGGATCCCGTCAAAGTTGGATTCACGGAACTAAGACACGCACAAAGTAAAAGTTACCTTTAAGGGAACCAGTACAGCTTGGATTGGGAAATTCGGAGTACTCCGAAAGTCATTGGTTTGTTGACCAAAGTTTATTTCACATCAAAAAAAAGTTTCTTTAAAAAACTTTGTCGTAAGGTTTCGGGCACATCGTTGGTCCAATTCGACCTCTCAAGATCTTGCCTTCTTCGGACAGCAATTCAACATCTCATGAACGTAGGGATCAGTAAACAGAAAATCATGTGCAAAGTTACGGTGGATTATCCAAAATTTTCAAAATTTTCATAATTTGCAAATAACTTGGCCAATACGATATAATAAAAAAAAAATCCCTCGTTCACGCGATAAGGATTTCTTTTCTGAACAAAATGAGCCCTCAACGTCCCTAATCGGACTAACGATGTGCCTAAAATCTTAAGACAAAGGTTTTCAAAGAAGAATTTTTTATAATGATGTGAAATAAACTTTCGTTGACAAATAAATGCATTTTGGAGTAGGTATTCTGAATTTCCCAAACCAAGCTGTACTCGTCCCCTTAACTTTTCAACCCCCAGTCGTTCAATTATCCGAAAAACTTCTTTTGAGCATATCGAAGCCACACCCATTTTTGAACTTTGATAAGAATCACCCTGTATATGACATTATATAAAACTTGTTTTCCATTAGGAAGCAGTGTGCTGAGCAGACAATCCTTCCATTATTTACTGCATATTAAATGCACGACGATATTTTTAAAGGAATTATCATGATTTTGCAATAAACTGAGAATAAAAGTTATAAGATATTCGTAAAAACAGTGTTTCTCACGCTAGTTTTTATCATCTTAAAATTCCATGTAATCACGAGAAATGCTATCAAGTAAGATCATTAAATAAAATCATGAGAATTTTTTTTTTTTTTTCTTTCCAAATGTTTGTTGTCTGAATTATTTTTATTAAGAATTAGAAAAAAAGCTTACTCTGAATTAAAATGGGCCACTATGATTAAAAAAAAAAAATTCTATTCAACTTAAAATTTTAAAGTGGCTGCATAATTGCCCGAGCTCATCAACTTGCCCTATCCCTTTCTACAAATCGTAACTAAGCATTTTTGAACCAAAAAAAAAAAAATTGAATTCCTTTGTCTCAAAATTGGTGTCTTATTTTGCCCCGGGTTTCGCTATAGGTTGTCTATCAAAAGTTGATAGTCGAATTTACGTTCTCGTAGGAGTGAACGAACAATTTGAACAAGGTGTGGCAAATTTTCATGCCCATCATCCGTATGCGAAATTTTGAAAACATCAGATTTTTTTAATCTATCTGTGTTCGAGATCATTCGGCGTGTTTATCGGACAGACAGACCGACATCTTTTTGAAAACCTGTTTTTCAGTAGTCTAGAGGTTTGATAACGTAAAGATTCTTGGAAAATGAGTGAAAGTCATTTTTCTACCAAAACCAATGATTCATTCCATTTACCAAAATAATGAAAAGTAAAAACGCTGACTCAAAACGTAATTTCTTTTACTTTTTGGTCCAAAAAGATTTCGCTATAATTGACAACCAATTTTCACGTTCGCGGACTTTTAGCATCTTTAGCATGATCTGAAAAATGGCTCGATGATGCAAAGATTTGCAATTTTTAGAACTTTACATTCTAATTATGGGCACGAAAAATTGCCATATCTTGTTTAATTTAAATGTTGGGTCTTACGAGAAAAAAAATACACTTTCAATTTTTTACTAAAAATTTTTATTCTAATTTTTATTTCTTTGAAATTGAAGATTCTTTTATTTCCGACTTCACAACAATAGTATTCAGTAAGTTTCACAATCAAAGAACAGCTTATATCCACTTTTGTAATTTATAATTTCAAATTTTCGGAATGATCGCCAAAATGACAGGATAAAAAAAAATCTTAAATTTCCACAATTTTACAGTCAGATGATAGGCGTGAAAAATCGCCATATGTAGTTCAATTTCAACAATCGCTGCTACGAAAAAAAATTCGATTTTCAATTTTTGAACGTCAACCTAAAATCCTGATAATTAAATTCCGGGTCTTACATATATTTGCAGGGTGACGAAAAGTACCGTAAAAACTATCTTTTCAATGAGCATCACTGGCAATTAAATCCAAATTATATAGAAGTTTTCATAAATGTATAGAACTAAAACTTTAAATTCCATTAAAACTTGCAGACAATCATTTCATTGCAAAACAAAACTTATGCATTGTACTTAAATCCATTTTCACAGATATACCTAAGTGGAAAAGTTGATGTACCTACTTAGCTAATATTTTTGCACCTGAGGTGCTTTTGGGATGATATAATGTTCTTAAAAATCACTGTAGTAGGTCCTGCAGCTTCTTTTTATTCGCCTATTATAAATATTTCTGTATGGTTTTTTAAATTTATTTTTACAATTTTGTATCCCGTAGCAATTAGCCTGAATATCAAATGCTGAGATTCTTTGTCAATAAAATTCTCTTTTTGATTAATTTATCTCGCGCGCGGAATGAGAAAATGACAGTGAAATGACATGGAAAATTTTTTTGTTGTACAAATATCTGCAACTTGTGTAATTTGTTGCCGTTTATTTATCGACGTTATTTGCGGTATGACAAAACTGAATTTTGCTCTGCATATTTACAAAAAAAAAACAAATATAAAAAAATACCGTCACGACAAGACTTCCTTTTCCCTACTGCTGAGATTCATATTTGAAAAGGAAAATTGCTTGTAATTCTTTTCGAAGCCCTTCTTGCCCAAAACCTTCAAGTTTCCGTCTGGTAATATTTCATCATGCATCTTCGTGACGCTACACGATTTACACGAACCAAGGAGTGCGAACTCCCTGTTCTTGTTATCCTTCATTTTTCATTTTTCATTTTTGTTATTTCTCGCCTTTTTTTTCTCTTTATCTCATTCGTTTTTGGTTATTTTTTAACTCTATATACTTTCAGACACTAACGTTAGCAATTGATCTTCTAGATGCGAGGCCATCTCGGCGAGTGACTTCGTCGAGTTTTCCAACTACTTGACCCGGGATAGAAAGTATTCACGTCATTGCGGTCAACTGAAAGAATTCGACGTTGAAAGTGATGGAAAATTTTTCAGGGTTACGTTCAAAAGTAACGACCGACTTGACGCGGCTGGATTCAATGCAAGCTACGTATTTCACGACGAGGAAGACAACTTTACGGTTAAACCACCCCAGGGTAATGCATCGACGTGTAAAGGTAATTACACTAATTATATTAAAAAAATTACATTATAATTACAGTAACTGAAGACAAGCTTTGAAAATATTTCGTCTCGTTTTCACGAGAGTGGAAAAATTGAAGAAACCACAAGGGAGAACAAACATTATAATTTCTACTCGAATACAGTTGTAAGAATAACACTAAAAGCCAAATTTGTAAACTATCATTTACAATGATATGAAATTCTATGTAAGAGGGATAATTGTCATTACGAACAATCTGTGTGATAATTAATATCCTCCGGACTGTTTTTCTTGTGATTTATTAGGCTTTAGCTCGTTGGAATAACGCCAGACGAGTAGGGAGCTTCGTCGAGAAGATAATGGTAAATAACAATTAGTTGAGACGTGGGTATTAATGAGATTTAGGAATTATAAATGGATTCAATATCACCGTACCATCTTTACTCAAACAAATATGTGTTATAATATTTGGCAAAAGATATCTGTAGTCGTTATAAAATTGACCATTTGTGGTCTACAAAAGTGATACAACGTCATCGGCTGATCAGGGGTAAAATTTATAGAAACTAAATACAGAAGCAGGTGGTTCGACTCACTTGCGAAGTAGACACAAAATGACTAATAATGAAAAACGAAGATAAGAGAGGTTACAACTAATTAATAATTTCCAAACAACTTATGTTTTTGATTTTTGGGTACTTAGAACATTATTGAAAAATAATTTCTATCAACGTTTCATTTTCGTAAATTTTATGGCTCATGATTGGTTAGAATAAGAAATTCCAAAAGCGAAGGCTTAAAGAAAAAAAAAAAAAGACTTCTAAAATTACCCTCAACACCACGATTTCTTTGGAAGATGGCAAAAGACTTTCCGCCAATGAATAGATAGATTTTTATCAAATACTTGTGACAATATCAACAGGTAGTCGCAGTGTGCAATCAGTTATAGAAACCGGGATCTCCGGGAGTCAAGTTGAACGTGCTTGGCGTGAAATAAATTAAGGAAAAGTCTAAGAATGAATGAAAAGTCGGAAAACTGTGTGGGTATTAAATTCCGAGAGCTGAGAGATCGCATGAATTGTATAAAGAGGATTGTAAGTGGACTAGAGTTCTATATAAACGTTTAGAAGAACTAGTCTTTTTAATTTTTCAGTTTAATTTCAAATGAAAATCAAACGTTCAGGAACCTGATAAAATTTTGAGAACAAAAAAATTAATATCCTAAAGATTTAGACAGACATATCCTACCACGTGGATGTGGAGGGAAGACATAAGTACAAAAGCTTGTTCGGTGTTCAATACGAAAATTGAAATTCGAATGATATTACGATCAATTTTACGCAACAAACAAATCGCCCTTATTTTTGAGAAAAAAGTATTCAGGAAAATCGTATCACGAGACATCGGCTTCAAATTGATCTACTCAACAACCCGGAGCGCCACCCCCATCGTAGAATGTCTTATTATAAAGTATAATTTTTCAGAGGGGTTTGCAGACGTTTTTGAATCTATATCCTCTGCACGAATGTAGTGCCTACGAGTTGTCAGTTTGAGCAAAATTTCTTTCGATGTCTTTTTTGTTTCTACATTTTATTCTATTGCCAAATATTATGACAAAACATGGCGCATACGACGCGTTCTATTACATACCGACGTACTCATTACAGAATTTTTATTATCAAACCAAAAAAAAAACAAGCCGGAAAACCAGTTTTTCGGGGTACTTTTCATTAAAACGAAAAAAAGTATGGATTTGACAGGGGAAGAAAAAGTATTAAAAAAATAATGAAAAACCGAAAAAAAAGATGACCATTGAAAATTTCACATAAAAGAATGCCCTATATATATATTAACAAACAATAATTTTATACAGTGCGTTTCATCCTAATTCGATATACAATTTTCTCTCGTCATTGGCAAGAAACGCTCTATATATTGACAAACAACAATTTTATACAGTGCATTTATTTTAATTCGATCTGGGTATATTCACAATTTTTTTGGTGTCATTGGCAAGGAATACCCTATATATATAAAATTATGAACTCGGAAGAACATATTCTTTCATTTAGAAAGGTAATGCAGAGAAAAAAGTATAGGTTTGTCGGTAAAACAGTAAAAATCGATTCATTTCCGGTAAAACCGAAAGTTCAAATTAAACGAGACATGGAAATTTTTCATTCCCATCATTTGGTTGTAAAGCCCTGTGAATTTCAAATTATTTCATCGAGCCGTTTCCGAGATCACCCCGCGAGTTTGTCGAACAGGCCGACAGACAGACCGAGATCTTTCTAAAAACCTGTTTTTCGGATTCTAGAGGGTCGAAAACGTAAAGATTCGTTGAAATTAGCAAAAGTCACTTTTCGACCAAAACCAATACTTTTCTTATGTTACCGTAGGTGATGAAAAGTAAAAATAATATTTTAATAATAATTATTCTCATTCGTCTCGCTACGGTTGTCGAAAACTAGGTGAAAATCGACCGTCCGAGATCAAGAAAACCCGTTGTTACTAATGAGGTCGCAAAAACGCTGTATACACTTCTCTATGAATTAGATTCTGATTAAAATTACTCAAAATATTGATGAACCGCGGTAAAATTTTGTTCAAATTGTTCAATTCTTCAGAATGTACGCGTTTGCTGTTTCAGGTGAGAAAACAAATTTGAGATAAGAATACAAAAAAAAAAAATGAAAAAAAAAAATGCAATTAGCGATAGGTATTCATGTATATTATCACTTTGTATCTTTTTTTTTCATCCCAATCTCTTGAAAATATTTTTCCATAATTAAGCGTATCGATTTTATACGAACCTCGGTAATCCAATCGCGGTGTATTGAGTAAAGTGGGTGAACATGAACGATCGTGGTTTAAAAAAAAAATTCTAAACGTTTCGCTGCGCCAGAATGAAAAATTCTCCGTATAAAATTTCATCGTTTTTTTTCTTTTCTTTCTTCTCCTCTGTGATAAAAAAAAAAATATGTGGCAATTTTCTAAAAACATTTTTTCGATTTATTATACCATGATCCATTGGTTGGTCCATTGATCCGAAATTTTTTTATATTCAAAAACCGGTATGGCTAGGGTATAGTAAATTTTGAACATCGTTTTAATTTCCGAAATGCTGTAACTTTGGTTTGAAATATTGGAATCGATTACAATCTTTTATCCTTAGCAGGTTGTTCCAAATACCAATAACTCAAGGAGTTTAAAATTTTTTCATCAAGCACGATATAGAAGAAGCTCCACGGTCCACCAATCCGCGCCGATCCATATTCCTTCATTTTACTCTTGTACACCTAACGAATTTGATACTGTCGCACCTAAAATAGGCAACCGAAGTTACGCCACGATTTAAGTTGGCAATGCCATGTTAACTCACTCGCCACCTTCCAACGCTGCAACCCTCAAGATCGGCATTGCCAACTTAAACCGTGGCGTAACTTTGGTTGCCTATTTTAGGTGCTACTGTATCAGATTCGAGTATAAATCGAGTATAAATGTATATAAAAATATTTAATGAATGTAATTCGATTTACAATAAGAATAAATTCGCTTGTAGCTCGATGTTTTTTAATTAGAAGAGAAATTAAAATTCAGCAAAACGTTATAATAGTCAAAGATATCTTTAGTGTAAGATAAAAAGTAATTAATAGTAATCGGAGACAACTACTATACAGTATTTGTAGTGCCTGTATAAGGATAGTACCTAACTTTTTCTCATTTTATAACTTATTCCTTTCTTTTCATTTAACTTTGACTTACGACACTTTACTTTGATTTGTTCGCTGGCAACTCCTTGAAATTAGCTTCTACAACGACGATAAATGAGAGCCGTTGAAATTTACAATAGAAAAAGTTGTGTGAAATACTACGACAGGTTCGCCGGGCAAAGTATTATTCGAAATGGCAAAATATACTGTACAAAGTTTCTGCCCACTGATTCAAAAGAGAAACAATACCGAGAAAAAGTCACCATGCGTTCACTTTATTTCAGAAAAAAAAAAAAATTAAAAATAAAAAAAAAATATATAAAAAAATATATATATGTATTTTTTTTCTCTCTTTACCTTCTTACTGTTATTATTTTTTTCATTAAGGTAATAGCTATTATTATTATTATTATGATTACCATAATGATCATTTTGTTAAAAATAAAAAATAATAAAAAAATTTGAAAAGAAAGAAGAAAAGATTAAACCCAGATGGTAATATTTAATCGTAGCTTTTGAGGTCAGCTTCCAAATTCGCAATTTTACAACCAGTGCAGATAGAGCTTCAACCGCTGGAGACATGTAGAAATTTCGCCCGGAGCACTTTGCGGATGTATAGCTATAAATCGAGCCACTTTTTAATATGCACCGTATTACACATTCAGTTTGCTTGGATCTGTAAACAACGAATTTTGGGTTTCAATATCCGACATGCAATTGGTCAACTTTGTCAAACGACTGGGTATTATTAATGCAGGAAAATAGCATCGCAGATAAAAGCGCTCAATTATCTAGACCAGTTTTTTTTTTTGTTTTGTTTTGTTTTTATATCACTGAAACGTGATGAAACATTTTATTGACTCTGTTTTTTCATATTATACAATTAACAGCAGTTTCAGACATAATTGAACATTTTTTTTTATTTTCTAGATTTTATAAAGTTCGACTTGCATAAATTGATTCGAAAAAATGTCGTTGTCGAAAGCTGCAGGTCGCATCGGTCATTAAAATTTCTCCAAAATTTTGAGGAAAAATTCGGTATTGATGTAACTTCAGAGCGAATCAGTAATATTCCATAAATTTTTTTTTTTTTTAGATATTTTACGTACTTACAACAATATGGAATACTGCAACCTTATATATCTCAAACTAAATTAATGGGAGATAAAAAAATCGGAGATATTTTTCGATTGAAATATTTTTCTCTTTTATTATAGGTACATACATACATACATACATATAGAGATTTTGATATTGGTGACGATGAGTTAGTTTTTGATATGTATAGAAGCCTCGCGTTGAGAGCCTGAGGGAGTGTCATCAATTTTTCGATATCCCCAGAGCAAGATATAGTCGAGACCCTTGGAAGTCGGCAGAGCCAAATAATCAAAAATTTATCGTACCAAAACCTGCGGCTATTTACGAGGCACGAAAGATGCTATATTCTTTACGCAGTTCCAAAATCTGTCTATAAAAAATTAATCCACATATATATGTATATCGCAAGCTCGATGCTGCCAAAATCGTACAAATATATATAAATTATTATCACATATAATATACATATATACATATAGATTAGGAATTGATTTTACTGTATTTTTATTTTAGTGCTTTTCATGAATACAAATGTAGGTATAGTCTAGGCCCAGCCAGAAAAAATTGAATTTCTCTCGGGCAATCGAGGCTTTAATTATAAGATGAATAGATATTTTAACCGCAAATTGTTTTTTTTTTTTTTGCTTTCTACTGCAACTTCGTTTTATAAGATGAAACATAGTGAAATTACGCTCTTATGATTTCTACGACGATTATCTCTGAAACTATTGAGCTTGGCAAAAAATGTTATAGAAACTTTTTGGAGTTCATAAAATTTTCTTCAAAAAAGCTCTCTTGTAAAATTACTCTAAACCTCTTAATTTTGGAGATACTTTTGAAAATAATCTACAAATACATTTTATACTCATATTTTCTATATCCCAGTTGTAGGAAGTAAAGAAAGAATCAATCTGCGGTTAAAATTTATATTCATAATTTAACTAAAGCCTTTCGGAATTATACAACGAGGCGCAAGTTTTTACAGGATCATTATTAGGTCAAATACATTCAAGTTGTTTCGGACGAAATAAAGAATCAATTTTTTTTTTTTTTTTTTGGCTAGGCTTAATGTGCAATCTATGCCATACGTTTATTAGGGTGTTCCTTATTTAGGTTATTTTTGAATTTTTACCGTTTTTACCCCTGAATCGGCTCCAAATGCCTAGAAAAAAATCTGTCCAAAGTTTCAGCACTCTATGTCAATTTTGCTCAAATTAGGTTTACGCAATTTTTTAATCCTCTTCATATATCCTGTACTTATGCAACCAATACTAGAATCACGAATTAATTTATTTAATTAAATTTTAATTATGAATAATTATTTTTAGTAAAATGTTAAACTTTTCACAGGGTATCGAGACTTTTATTTAATGATTGAAAGAGGGTTAAGAGGTTTAGAGAGGTCGAAATTTTTCGAAAAAATCACCCCACAAAAATTCTATTAATTTAAAAATATTAATTATTCACAATGAAAATTTAATTAATTGCGTTCTGAAAAATGTTAAAAAAAAAACAAACAACCAAAAGAAAAAAAAAACGTAAAAATTAAATTTGGAGAAAATTGACAAAAAAGATAAAGGGCTAAAACTTTACACAGATTTTTATCTACGTATTCGGAGCCGATTCAATTGTGGAAAGGTTTAAGATTCAAAAATATCCCAATTGATAAGGACCACCCTAATATGTCCATATACCAATATGTATAAAATTTCTTATTCGCCTCGTCTTTTGACAAATATTTTTCTTACAGTTCTAAGATATGGCAGGTACTTATAAACGATAACAAGTATGATTCCTATGAAACCTTACACATAATCGTTTTCTAATTTTGTACGGTTTCTTTTTGCGGTCATTTTACGTAATTTTAACAAAAATTATCCTCTTATCTATACACGTATGTTTTATGCGGGTATAAAATCAATGGTAATTAAAATACATATATAGAAATTATTGAATTAAATATACATACCTACGTAATGACGTGACGCACGTAATAAGACAATACAATATACATATGTTAACTCAATAAAAGAAAAATACTTATACATAGATCTATAAACTATTGCACCTGTAGAACATGCTGCAACTGGAGTATACTCATATGATTAACCCTCTTGAGAGCAGAGCAAACAAAGTTAATCGTATCTGGGTTCGTTGTGCAGTTGCTGATTAACGCATCGGTTTGTACAGACAATTTTTATCTTTTAATGAAAAATCTTTTTTACCTAGTTATTACGATCATTTTGTGACGAACTTTATGGTAGAGGTTCTATTCTTTTAATTTTTTAGTAAACACTTTGATCATTTTTTTGTTCTTTTTTCGATTAAAATCTATAGTTGAATTTATACTTTTTCAGATAGAAGAGTGATAACGTTGTTTTTGATTATTAAAACTTTCTAAAAATGAGGTAAGAATGTAGCAAAAAGTTTTATGTCATCTGCTACACGTTTGCAATAATTAACGAATGTTTTTCGAAATTTTTAAATAATCATTAAATCGATTTACGTTCATTAAAAATTTACAAAGTAGGTACTCAAAAAGAAATAGAAGAACAATTTATTCCATTATCGAACCGATCTTGTGAGAATTTCCCAAAAATATCAAGTTTTCGAGACTTTTTGCAAAATTAAAATAATGTCGAAACTGCAGATGGCGTTTGAATATTCATATAACTCAATAAAACGGTTCTAGGAACAAAAATAAGAAAAATAAAAGAAAAGAAAAGAATAGAAATGAAGTGAAAAAGGAAAACCCTCTTTGAAGCTTTTGTACCTGTACCTATAAGTACATGCGCGTACGTATCCCCAAATTGTGACAAGAAGCATGGAAAGATCACTTAGAAGTTACAATTAGCGGTTAAGTGCTGACGCGGGGATTTCATATTCCACACCATTACGATGTAATTTATGATATTATAACCGCGGCAGTAACCAGACTCTCTGACTCTCGGTTGAGTTGTGAATCTGCAACGCGAAACCCCTTGGCCATACGAAAATTACTTTGAAAATTTACAAAAGTTGTTCGAACTTTGTACTTTACAACGAAAATTAATTTTAACCTGCAGAGTCGCGACTAAAGCTTATACCCCCACGTTGCTGCACCCCCCAGAATAAACCGTCTCACCCTATACATACATCACGTTTTATCTAATCTTAATCCGTACATGAGATCTCACAGTTCTTTGTTTTAATATTATTTAGGGATACAAATTTAGGATAAACTGTACGGAAACATAACCCACATATTTACGTCTCAAGCTCTTAAACGAGATTCCTTTTCCAATACTGTAAAATAATTTGTACCATGAAAAAGCATGAAATGATTTGAAAAAAAAACGAAGTAAATTTATTCAAATTATGTGCTCGAATGAGCTAAGAAATTTTTAATTAAAGAACTCAAAGTTTGTCAGACTGCAGAGAGCTTTTTGGAACCACAATATTTGAAATCTAATTAAAATGCTCATAATTGCATCAGGGATATTGAGTTTTTAAATTAAAATTCGTCTTGCTTATTCGTAAATGTGATTTAAAGATATTTAAATTCATGTAGGTATAGCTTTTTTGAATTCAGAAACTTTGTTCAAATTTTTAAGAATTTTCAGAGTTTTACAACAATTTGAAAGATAAATAAAATAGATAACTTTCATAAATTTTTTCTGTCAGTAATTAAATTTTAGTTATACTAAAACAGCTTTGTTTCATTCTGTATTTTTTTCGAAAAAAAGAATTAATGAAGCATAGCTTCCAAACGATTAAGTCAACCATCTGAAACAAATATATGGTTGCTGTAAACACTTGAAAGTATTTTGTGTAAATTTTTAAGGCAAATCAAAAGTGACATATGGGTTAGAAAAAAAAATATTTTTGTTTATTTTTCATAAAAATTGGTGTTTTTGGTATTCGAGAAAATCACCAAAAAAAATATCAAAATCTTGATTCGAAACTGCAACTTTTTTGTCTAATAAATTTTCTCAGGTATATGATATTATACTTTTGAGATACGGAGGTTCGTAGAAAAAAGTTGGAATTTGAAAAAACTCAAAAAATGCGATCCATAAGAATTCTGAAAAAATTCACATGAATTCTTTTGAAATATTTGTGTAATAAGACAAAATTATGATTTTTTTGGGATCGATAAATCGTTCGAAACATATATATATATTTTTCTTACAGATTATATTTCAGATTATATTTCAGATTTATACAATTTTTAAAATAATTCAAAAAATTTTTTAGAATATAATATACAGTATATAAAAAATATATTTTCACCAGAGAATTTATCCGACACAATAAACTTACAAAACTACGATTCGTTCGATAAGAGCGAAAAACTTTTTGCTTCGTCAATTAAACTTTTCTCCGATAACGAGTATGTATATGTATATGTACATACACGTAGTAAGTCAATTATTACCTATACTGATGTGAATAAATTCCGATGAATAAGGGAGTGAAAAAAAAGAAATGATTAAAATAAAAAAAAAAAATTAAAGAACTTGAAATAAATTGTTGATTAAAATAATTGTTAGAAAAAAATGCAAAAAAAAAAAAAAAAGAAAAAAAAAATATCGAAACGAGAAAGAATAAAACAATTGTCGTGAGTATGCAGGTGTAAAATTGACAATTTTGGTAGACTTTATTAGCCTGAAAGATGAGGGTAGACTTCTGGCTCGAGCCGGATAATTCTATTCCGAATGTTCGTAATACTATTACGTTCCGAGGTAAGCCGCTGTAATCGGATTACTTGACTCGGAACTAACTCCAGCCGCTATTTCATTCACCGGAGAGTTGCCACTTCCGGTTCCTTGGCTAAAGTAGGAGCAGGTATATCTACACGAGGAGTTATTACAATAAGACAAAAAATAACTAAAAAATGTAGGAAAATTTTTATTTTTTTCTCTTCTCAAAGATAAAAAAAAACTTGTCTGACAAATACAGGAATAAACGCATTATAAAATGTGTAAAAAATAACTAATTAATAATAAACTATTATTTTTCAGGTACAGAGATGTTACTGCTATTAATTCTGCTAGTATTCGGAAGTTTTCTTCGGGGCTGAGACTGGTCGAGAAATAATATCCAGCTAACTATGACTACAGATAACAATTGTTTGACTAGTCTGCTAACTAAGGGTAATTCGCAGATGAATACCAAATCCCTTCGCAAGTCTACAGGTGATCAAATAATCTCTATATAAAAAAAAAAAAATTAAAATTAAAATCAAATCATAATATAAATAATAATAATAATTGAAACAAAGTTTTCTGGGCCTAGGTTTAATTCATTTTGTTTTTTTTAATTTTTTTTTTTTTTTTGATAATTACAACGAAAGTAGATACGAATGAACGGAATTAAGATAATATACTAATTGGGACAGTGACTATTACCTATAATGTAACGGTGTCATTAATTTCCTAGAAGAATAAATTGACTCTAAATATTGATCAGCGACGTTAAGAAAGATATACTATGACAAAAAAAAAGAAAAGAAAAAAAAAATTAAAACTGATACAGTTTATATAGATATTATAAATAAATAATATAAATATTCGTAATTTATGTAAAATAGTTGAATAAAGTGTGTTAACGAATACGTGTGTGATGTGTGTGTGTGTGTGCAAAAAGTTAAAAAAAAAAAAAAAAAAACAAAAACCAAAAAAAATAAATAAACAAATAAATAAATTAAAATAATAAATAAAAAAATTAAATAAATAAAATAAAAAAAAAAAACACCAAAGACAATCATTATTATTGCTTTGCTATAGCTACATGTATTGATGGATGATAATTATTCGTCAATTTTGATCGCTGCAGCTGATGATATGATGAAAAGTTTTGTCATTAGAAAATAATTAAAATCTGTCTCGTAATCCGGATTTCGGAATGTTTAGTAAAAGCAAAAAAAAGAAAAACACACCCATGAAGCTGCATCGATTTAATTAGCCAAAATAGAATAAAAAGAAAATTTTTTCATTTGATCAGCATACAGCTATTTATTATTTTTAATTAGTTAATTTATTAATTAATTTTAGTTACACGATCTGGAATCATGAAATTCAAATATTTAAAACAAATTTTTGGTCGCGAATGTGGGTTAGTAATAATTTTTCAATGACTGCATGCCTCGAAATTAAGAGGATGCTATTGGTCCTACCTTTACCGGCTGAAAATAAATTCGTTGAAATACTCCGAAGAGGTGATCAAAAATTATATATATATATATATATATATATATATATATATATATATATATATATATATATATATATATATATATAATAGATTTATTCGATGATTAACGATAAATAGGATCGATCCAGCATGCGAAATTCATCAAACTCGAGAAAAATTAGTTTTTTACGTTCGTCTAGAGTGGGCGTGTCACTTATTTTGGTTAATATCAAAGCCTACACGTCAAAAACGCAAACACCAGCAACATAGTCCCATTCCACATGCAATGCCAAATATTTCTATCTAAAAATTTTGTTATTTCAAGCAATAATGGAGCCAGGATATGTAAAGTTGCAGATTAACTGTAAATAGTAAATTGTCGATTCTCAACAGCTGAGAGATGAATGATCTTTGGTTCCCGAAACGCCCGATAGATGGCTCTGCGCGTGCCATTGCAGTCAGCAAATCTTTTGTCTGCTTTGCACTGCAAGATTGTTCGATAGCTCTGTCTCCACCCCTCTTACATTTAACGATGATTCACGCGTTAATCTGCGAGTTTACATATCCTGGCCCCATTGTTGCGTCAAACAACAAAAATTATGGATAGAAAATGTTCGGCATTGCATGTGGAATGGGCCTATGTCGTTGGTTTTTGCGATTTTGACACGTAGGCTTTGATATTACCCAAAATAAATTACACGCCCACACTCAACGAGCATAAAAAATCAATTTTTGCTTCAGTTCGATGAATTTCGCGTGCTGGATCGATCCTATTCATCGTTAATCATCGAATAAATTTATTATATATCATTTTTGATCACCTCTTCAGACTTTTTTGCGAATTTATTTTTGGCCGGTAAATGTATACGACTGTAGCATCCCCTTAAACTTCAAACTTGATATCAAACAATGTATAATTATACATATACCTACAGTTAAATATTGTATTATTATTAATAATAGAATAAACGTTAGGCTAATATGTGAATATTTTGGAATAGATTTATAATTCGTTGATAACTATAAAATCGTCGATTTACTATTATACGGATAATTATTTTAAAAAAATATGGTGCGGACGACACATTGTATATGTTATGCAAACAGGTATGAATGAGAAGATTTATATATATTATATTATATATAATACATATAGGTATACATATAAATATATATACACGTGTTGACCAGTTATCTCATGCTGACTGTTTAATGCTATTTATATTATTAATAAAATACTATTAAGTAGTAAGTTATATACCTAAAATGAAACTAATTACATAATGTATTATTATCAAGCTGTAAATACTACTAAATTGCATTCATTTATAGAGATATGTGTAAATTGAAATTGCCAGTGGTCGAGTAAAAAAAATCGAAAATCATCAATGGGATGCAGGTATATATGTAGGCTGTATATCTTGAAAAATTATGTGAAAATTGATGAAATTAGTTCAGTTATAAAAAACAATTCATAATTGTATGAGTGATGAACTGAGGACCAGAAAAGATAATCGATGATTAAAAATTTTCACTAAATTAAAGAAAATTACGTTAAACACTGCTTTTATCCTCCTGTACTTTTCTACTCCAATTTATTTATTTCAAATTTTGACAATTTATTTATACAATTGATTGTTGAATCTCCATCGTTAATAACCACACGCCTACCCTGCGGTATAAAATATAATTATATGATACAGGGACGTTAACTCACGTCGTAATTTTGATAATTAATGGAAACGAGCTGTGAGCTATAAGAATCATACTCTGCTCCTATTACCGCGATTAATGATCGTTCAACAAGTAGTTACTCGACACATACCATTTTTATGATATCAACGCAGATAATACACGATGTGGAAAACATGTTCTATTGACTCGGCTTTTTCACATCTGATTTCCAGTATTTTGACACACTGTTGAAAATTATTTTAAATTTTATTATGAAGTTTCGATTTGCGTGGATTTATTCTATCGAAGAAAAAGTGGTTCAGGTCACATCATCAAAACTTTTTTAAATTTCGAGGAAATATCCGTAATTAAATGTGATTTTCGAGAGACGAAATTTGCGTAATGCGAAGTTCATAAAATCTCGAATAATTTCTAATTGTGTGTGAAAAATCTGAGTAATCAGCTGTGAAAAAATTGAGTCAATAAAATATTTCTTCAAAGAGTACCAGTTATTTAAAAAAAAAAAAAAAATTATTTCCGAAGTGTAGATTTTGTATATAATTTACACAAAAATTAGAATTGTACAATCAGTATGATAATTTTAACGAATCCATTAATTATCAAGAATTTGAAATACTAGAAATTCGACTATGCTGATTTTTCTAGTATTTAGTTAGCAAACAGTGGAAATAAAAATAATCTAATGTATTTTCCATGGTGATAATATAAAGAAGAATAAATCGACATATAGTCATCTGTAAATTCATTTATAACGAAACTGGCCACTGGTTATCACTAAAAAATTTTCTCATACTTTCTTATTATATAACAACAAGCACATGAGAGATCGAAGAAAATAGAGAAAAAATTGTGCTGAAAAAAAAAAAAAAACAAAAAAAATTGTAAGTAAAAAAATTTTCAAGTGTCCATCAACGTCTGTATATTCATATTATACTTTTCATGTAATTTAAATATACCATACGTTTTTATTTATTTTTTTTGTTATTTTTGAAAATCAAAAGGAGTCTAGTTTTGCCCCGGGTAGAATTTTGTAGTCTCTGAACCCAATTACAAAACGATCATTCCTCTATTATGACCGAAGATAATGAGACGCGATCAAATTGACAATGTCCAAACCTGGGGCAAACTAATTGACCCGAAAGGCTCTACCCGGTGCTTCATTTACGGTGAAATCATTTACCCTGTTCTATACTACGCTCTGGACACTGCAGAGTTAACCAGATAATTAATTAATACTTGTTAAGTTACTACCTGGTGCAGCAAGTTGAAACTATAGCCCAAACTAAAAACTATGGTAGCCGCCGCCCTCACTGCGGAGGATGTATTTTCTTATTGAGTTTTGAGGCTCTTGCCAAACTGTCATATATTATATATATAAATATAAGTTATCAAAGATGTAATTTCATTCACCAATACGGAATTAATAAATTAAATCATAACGTCATGTAAGAATATAAAAATTATTTATTACCTCATCCCCAGCTTTTAGCTATATTTAAATTGCTACAGATATTATTTAATAATTTAATTTTCATAAATTTTTATCGATGTTTGTAAAACAGTAATTCAAATGGGGTTTCAGCCTTGAGAATACAACAAATTTTTTTTCGATTTGCTTAGATCATAACTCGAAAAATAATTGACCCATCAGTTTCAAAATTGGTATATGTTTAGATTATTTAATTACAGAAAACATGAACCTAATGTTAAGATGATTGCATTGTTTAAAGTATCCTTTCTGATTGCAAAAAGTTGTGAAAAAATGGTAAAAAACAGTTTCTCTTTAAAACATGTTTGAAAAATTAAATTTTTGACTCTGATCGGTAACTTTAGATTCATATTATTGAAAATTGTCTAAACAATGGAAAAAAATCGGTTACGTTAGTTTCAGACCAAAATTGCGACTTCCAAAGTGTACGCAAATTACTAACTCGAATGAAGACCTGCTATGGAACGTAGTTGATATGTAACTCTATCAATTGCAGTTCAAATGACTTGAAAAAAATAGCAAATGTAGTTCACAATTAGTAATAAAATATCCATAAAGTTTAGAAAATATCCATTAAATTCTTGCCCGTCGAAAAAAAAATTCCGAAAACCATAACTTAATTTTCGGCGGCATGAAGAAGGTTCACTTCTTAAATCCTGCAGACTATTTATTAACCCTTCGTGGTCACACCTCCGATTTCAATCAAGCTGGTCACAACCGGGTCAAATTGACCCAAACCCATTTTTAAACGGTTGTCACGTGAAAACTACCGGTCCGATCGAGACCGAAAAAATATTGAGAAATACTTTGAACATTCTAGAATATTATGCAGTAAACGTGGGCATATCAAAATTCAAATGGCAATATGTTCAAAAAAACAAAAATCGTAAGGTGGTCAATGCGAAAAAAACACCTCTTTACTCAAAAAATCATTACTTTTTGAATTTTCAATATTTTTAAGTGAAATTATAGTGGAGCTACTCGTGAGATATGGTACTTTTAGGGAAAAAATAGTCCTATAGTGTGTGTTCCAAATACAGATATTTATTTTGGGAAAAAAACTATATTTATCTTCAAAGTTCAAGCTTGGGTAATTTTGACCTGCGGTGACCACGAAGGATTATAAAAATTTTTCGAATTCATTAATTCCTCGTATTCGTCATAGTTACAGGGTAGACCATTCATGGATTACGGTCAATTAGGGTATGACACAGAATGCCACTTGTCCCCTGCTTAATTAGTTATCAAATTTATTAAAGCAATGATTATATGGTGGTTCATCAAACTATTTCTAGTATAAGGTTAGTTTGCATCAATATATGGAAACCTGGTAAACCCAGAGATTCACCGGGGAAATATCTGTCCGCGTAATAACGTCAACATACTCATACATGCACCTGATTGTAAGTATGAGTCGATATAAACTGCCGTACGCAGATAATTGCACACGTATATATATATGTACACACATGTATATACATCCTATGTATATAGGCCACAACGACCGAATCTATAAACTTTGAATTGTCTGGTTATAAATTTATTCACAAGGGACGGAAAACACAAACAGAAATTTGTGATTAGATCTGACGCAGAATTGAGTTTAGGAATTTCAAAGTAGGTTTGTAATATCCGTTATAAAACAGGAATAAATATTGAATTTTAAATCGCCCTGATTCACCCGTTTGATTGATATGGGAACTATAAACCGCGAATTGAAAATATAAAATCTTATCCACAAGTTTATATTTTTTGGACATTTTTCTTGTTTTTTTTTTAGTTCTTCGTTTGTAGGAAAAGCTTGTAGTGAAAAACGCACCCGTAAATTAGACATGGACCTCTATTTCGGAATTTTAATATCGTGAACTTTAACGTTTCCGAAGATTCGAAATCGTCTTAAATAAATTCATAATTTTGACCATTCAGAACATTTAAAATTCATAACTTAATCATAATTCATAACTTTATCATAACATAATCCCAGGAAGAACATAATTATATTATACACCTTGAAAATGATTACATCGTAAAATTTTTCGTTGTTTCAAAATAACCGAAAAGTCTCATAATTGTCTGACTAAATTTTTTAAATTCAATCGTTAAAATCGAGTTAAAAAGGTATATAAGCTTTTTGAAATTTTCCATGACAACCACCTGAATTGGATTACACGTGCATTACATTGCACAGTATGTTACGCCTGTCAAAAGTACTGAACACCAAAAAAGTGTTGTAGCCGACAATAAATATACCTCATGAAGTCAAACCAATTGCGTTCTGTCGACGTTAATTGCTCGTTTCGAGTCACTGGGAAACATTTTTTTTTTTTGTTTTCTATTTTTATCGTTTTCAATCATTTTATTTCAAATAAGAGATTTTTAGGTTGTACGGAAACATTAATATCAATATACATACCTATATGGGGATTTTTACATCAAATTTGATTGTTCGAGAACACATTTAAAACTATGTGATCATTAATCAGATTAAGCTTTGAATTTATTACTTTTACTATATTCTCTGCTCTGTAGTTTATATACGTAGACTGAGAATTTAGTAAACTGGGATAAAAAAAAAATGAAGTAAAAATAAAAAATGCAATAGGTAAAAACTAGTCTTTTACTTTATGTATGCATATAAACTAGAAATCGGATAATAAAGTGGAAATAATAAATTAAAATTTAGCAATCTGATCAATAATCTCAATTTTAATGTATTTTCAAACATTTAAATCTCAATAATCTCGTAAATGTTATCGGAAAGAAATTTTCTCATATTATGGCTAAAAAATTCTCCAATTCCAATTATCTAGTAGAATGTTGGGTAACAATTTAAGAAAAATCTAAAATGACGCACTGGAGTTAAAACTGATTTTTAATATCAATTATTAACTATTTTCTTTTTTTTTTTGTTTGAAAATTTTGTACTTTTCTCTATCGATAATTTGGTACCTACCAGTTTTGCGATAAAAAAAACCGATTCATGAGATAATTGATTTCGAAAATATCATCTTTTCGGAAAATAGAGAAATTCATGCCTTTGGCCACCGTGAAAATACGTGGAAATCCCGAAATAGTTGGTATTATCGCACAGATAAGTTTCAAACAAATCCAAAAAGTCAACCGTTGAAAGATGCCTGCGTATATTATCAAATACCTAAGAAATTATTAATTCCTTTTCTAATTCAATTGATTATTTAGATTAAATTCTATTAATGATAGGCAAGTGGTTGTCACGATATCCGATAGTAACGGAAATAAAAAAAAAAAATTTAAATGTAGGAAGTTAAAAATAACAGAAAACCCATTAAATTTAGTAGAATATATATATTTTTATCGAAACACGAATGACATAATCAGTTCATGAGATTATCGTAGACAACATCTTCCATTTGCGTGAACGACGGTGTCGTAAAATCTAAATAAAACTCATATAAAGCGGTAGGTATGTATGTACATACGTACACATATAAAGCTGTCAGTTTTGCCCTTGAAATTCGAACGTATAACGTCATTGAGATACGATATTAAGAACGTTGAGAAGTAAAGGTTTCTTTTTTTTATCATAAACAGCGAAGCGTGTAATTGAAGCACGCGACTATGCCTCATCACCGTTTTGTAATCTATATACTAATTAATATAGTCGCTGATTAGACGCTGGTAAATGACCTCGCGACTGAAAGCTATGAAATTGTTACAAATATTTACAATAAAAATTTGTTTCGTTCACAAGGGAATATTTTATCTTTTTTTTTTTAATAAAGTACAAAATAAAAAAAGGATTCCTCGCTAAAAACGCCTTTCATAAGATATAGCTAAATGAATCTCAAATTTTTCCTGATTTAAATAACCCAAGAAATATATGATTTTTTTATTTTTTATTTTTTTACACGTTTTCATTTTATTGATATTATGCAGTCGGATTATGAGATAAAATATTTCACGGAGTGGTACTTTACGGTGAATGAAATTCTCTACAAAAAGTGTCCTTGAAATTATTTCTTTAAAGTAAATCGTTTAGCCGTGACAAACGATTAAAGGAAAATTTCAACGTTGATAATTCGTAAACCGTTAAATTTACCGATCCGATTTCGAAATATTTTTGGTAAAAAAATTTAAGTTTCTATAAAATCTCATTATACGAAATAATTATGCACCATAAAAACCCAGTTGCGTAATACCAATTCAGAAAACAAAAATAGACAAAAAATCGTATCTTTTTCCTGCATTATGTAAATGAGGAAAACTTATAAAATGCGTTCTTAAAAAATCTTTTCACGAGGATTTCTGACTTTATTTTTTAAAAGATTATCAGATAGGAGTGAAAAAATAATAAATATATTGCCATAAAAACTCAAATACTTGAGAGAACTTCAAAAAACTTACATCATAGACATCTAAAATAAAATAAAGCCGTTGAATATATTCGCAAAAATATCTTCAAAGACGCTAATATTAAAAGCGAGTTAAGTTTGAAGAATTCCGACATTTTCAGCTGAACGTGAATTTGGATTTCGCGCGTCAAACTCTATCGGTAAGAAAGAAAACTGCATCGGTTCCCAATACAGAAGCGGGAAATTTCGAATGAGCGTATTCCCTTGTTGTAATAAGTAGCATAGTAAATGCAAGGGAGCTGTTGACTGATCGTTATCGCAAACGAATCAACGAAGGGATTTAAAAGCCGGCAGTCAGCTGTTCGGCAACACGTATATTGCACACAACAAAGTGGCTCCGCCAAACGTGTTTTTGGGGAAGTTAAAGGTTAACCGTCGATGCCGAGATCTAAAAACCGCGCAGAACTGGTTTCGAGGAGTGAGGAGAGAAGACGTGCGCAGTCGCGTGCCAAATACCAGTGGGAGGAAAGCGATCTCGCGATCAGCTGGAGCTCGCAAAATGTTCTTTCTACAACGTTCTATATTGTAAGTACTATTTAAATATTATTTAACACAATATTATAAACAACTTTACATACAATTAATATCAATTATCAATTTAGAACCCGATTAAATATTGTCTATAACAACCTTGTCTCATTTTCGCGAATAAACCTGAGCTGAAAAAATACCTGCACGGCAAGCCCACATTCCCGATCGATACAAAGGCTGGTTCTCTACAGTTGATGCGCGCTGGGCTTCGCAGGTGTTTTTAGAGCTGAGTAGAATAAAAAAATAAATAAGTTATTTCCGTTCTTTACCCAATAACTATTTACAATTGAGTTTTCCTCTACTCGTACGCGTGTTTCTCGTCAAACGTTTTTATGTGCTGTCACTCGTATCCTGTCAAATACAAAATCCATACTAAAAATCCTTTCCTATCGGCACATATCGCTAGTTTAATAATGTTACCGTTCCACGTTGATATAGTATGTGCGTGTGCTCGTGTGTATGTCGTGTCATATTACACGTTCAATTATTATCATTCGGCAAATCGGTCGATCCTTTCGTTGCCAATAAAACAAAACTAAAATAAATGAATAAACCCCTAAGATTGATACAAGAAAATCTGATAATCGATAGGCAATTGTTGGGTTTCCCCGATTACTTATTCAATGGTAACATTCTTTCGTTTTTTTTTTATTATACAAAATTCAAGCACTGAAGTACAAAACCAAACCACAGATCAGGTTTTGCGGTTATAATACTTGATAAATCCTACCGGTTTTCTTAGTAATCGTCTAAGTTTAATTGATCATCCCGTTTTGAAAATTTTCAATTAATACACTTCGAACGTTATCTTATAATTTATCAATAATTTGAGAATTGGAGTGCTACAAAGAATGAAGGATAAAGATACGAATTGCACAGAGAATAATTATGGAAATATTTAGCTAAAAGTTTTCACCAAATTTAATGAATTGGCGATTATCAGTAATGTAAAATGTTTAATCCTCTGTCTACTAGCTATAGTTGGCACAAGTCTGATACAGTTGGTATATTAAATTGTAAAAATATGTATAAAAAATAGTGATATTTCGGTTTATGTTGTATATAATTTTAGCGAAATAAGTAAATAAGTAAGTAGGCAAAGTTTACGATTTGATAATTCTGTTTGTATTAATTTTTGTACGTTAATAAATTTCTACGTAAATTTTTACAACACGAAGATTTTCATTTATTCCAATAAAAGAGAGAGAGAGAGAGAAAGAGATACGTCAGGAAGTACAGCCTACCACCCTAACCATACCCTTTGCTATACACATTAGGCAAGAGTATAATCTATACAGTAATGAAATATAAGCTACCAAAGATCAATAAAACGTACGAAGCAATCTTCGAAAAATATTTTTCTAATTTCGTTGAAATCTCTCAAAAGAGAATACAAATATAAAGATACGAAATTATTTCCATGGCGTATAAGTATACGTATAACCCCTTTAAAAGAATGCCCGCTTGTTATTTTATCGGACTATAAATCGTCGTCCACAGACATCAGCTGGTTTCACGGTGCAGGGCAGTACCCCCGAAATTCTAAAATATCTTTAATATTTTATTAAACTGTGCCAAAAATTGTTATTATTATTATTATTATTTTTCTTCTTTCTTTCTTACTTCCTTCGTTTATTTTTTCCAAGCTGCGGAGTTTACTAAACGACCAATCGACATTCTATTCCTTTGACTAACATAATCGGAGTGAAACAAAAAACCACTCGGTATTTTTTTCCTCACAAATAATGCATGACTATGTCGTGTCATTTTTGTAAATTGATGCGCATCACTCGACGTTCTTATTCATCTCATTCTACATGAATTTTAAGGTCCTGTATACGTATATATGGTTGTATCTATACACAAACATACTTACTTACAACTTGAACGAAACGAATGCTGATAACAAAAGTATAATCTATAAATGACAGTTGGCATGTTCATGGCAGTGATGGTAATTAACTAGTTAACTAGTAAATGTAATAAGTTAAAGAGTTCATTTCAAACCGTACATAGGAGAAAACTCGTTTTTTCTGCCGAAGGACACAGCTCGATAATCGGCATTGGTAAAAATAAACCAGATAGTATGATTTTACTTTGTTTACTATTTCCGACACACGTGTATTTATTTTTATTATTATATATTACACGTATACGATTGATTACTGTACCAATTTATTCCGATAAAACATCAATCGATTAAATAATAATCGATAGTGAAAAAATTATTAATATACTCTAGAGTTTATACCTATATAATAATTAATACCTTATCGATATCACGTTGGTATTAATAATTGCGCTAATTATAAAACTCGGGTATCTATGTATCTACTGTATTATCGAACTCCGGAAATTCAGGTTTGAATATCGTTAATCTAATTGCATGCGCGGGTATCAGGTGATGCTAAAATTAAAAAAAAAAACTGAAATAAAAATAACTAAAGCAGGAAATAAAATTAAGAAAAACCAATCGCGTTAACTGATACTCCCGATAAATCAATCCGCGGTACATAATTTCTTCCACGAAAAAACAAAAAATCTATTTATCTATAACCGGTTGAGCAACGGTTTACGATCTTCGCTTTGTACTAGTAGATGTTAATAGACGATAAGGCCACGGCTGCTGGGTTTATATCCCGAGGTACTTATTTTTGACGCTATTATATTAAAACGCGTTAATTTTGGAACTCAAAAATTATATAAACGATTCGTGTAATATGATCTTGTCATTCGATTGCGATATAACAGTCCCATTATGACTGATGATAATAAGAAATTTTTTGGAAGTAGAAAAACACTCGTTTTCTCGTTTTCAATATATACTTTCTATATCCAGTACATTAATGTATATACCATGAACAAATAACAAGGAAAAAATTTAATATCCTTCTGTCATATTTATTCCAGCTGTTTCAAATCTGACTAATTTTTTTCTCAGTATTTGCGTAACAGGCTGTACATTTACGTTTATATAACGGGAGGCATTCTAACGGATAGGAAACTGCTGGTTTCGCGTAATTAGTATTTAGGCCATAAACGTTGCGAAATCGAGACTAAGTCAGTCAATTGCAACGTTGCAAACCAAAAACAAAAAAAAAAAACGAGTTTTCCGTAATGAGACTGAGAGTTCTTGGACTAACGTTGGATGTAAAAACTCTGACGTCATACCAATTTTTTTTTTTTTTTTTTCATTTCGTTTCTCGTATTTCCATTCTATCCTAGTGACATAGGCGTATCTATGACGTCGTCAAACGGTCTGCAAACTGACTAAGAAAAATGATGAATATCCACTGAAAGAAGTGAACTCATATAGTGATGCGGAACGAGGTATACCGATACGTATATCTACACTTCGCAATACATGCTTACGGAGCAAGCAGTCGTCGACATTTTATCGTACAGTCAGTTGAAGAATTTTTTCAATGCCAATATGTTGAATCCGGCTAGTGGCGAGGCTTATAGGTGAGAGTAGTATATTACGCGAGAGAGAATCAGGCTGTTAATTGGATATTAAAATACAACCTCGCAAGAGTTGAAAGACTCTTAAGATACATAAATAAGTTTTGTAACGATTTATCGTCGTATAAAATTTTGATCGACAAGCTTTATCAGCATATTTAGTTGATACATTATTGGCACGTTTTAATTGATGATAATCTATTTTAACCTCGAGATAGGTAATAGGCGATAAAAATCTGACAACAGAATTCAATGCCCAAAAAAAAAGAATCAGTGCGAAGAGCATACATATGTATACCTATATCCAGGATTTAAAAATTAGACACATTTTGGGATAAATAATACACAAATATCTTGTTTTCGGTTTTTCATCTTGATGTTAAATTACTTCACAACCTGCATCATGTGGCCACTAGCATATTACGTAGATGTCAGTAAGTTCTATAAAAATTACATAATTTAACCGTTGACTAAATAACTAACTAACCATTTGACCGATCGAATTGTAATTTTTTGCACATGTAGTCCTCGTGTGTAGTTCTAGCGTGGACTAGAAGATCTTAAAAATGTTGGTTCATTTGGCCGCGAAAAAATCGTGAAAATTTAAAGTTTTGTATTTTTCAGTATACGAAATTTAATAATCTGAAAATCTATGAAAAATTGAACATTTTTTGATAATCCTAGTCCACGCCGTAATTACATCGATATTAAATAGACTCACTAAGCTGCATCAAGTTTGGACTAAAATTGATCTCGAAATAAAGTCAACAGTTAACCTACGTCATTTTAACAGAGTTCACTACGATCTATGCTGGTGGCCACGGGATATAAGATGCGAGGGTGTTTAACATCAAGATTTGTAGGTGACATTACGTTGAATAAAAGCTTAAAACAGGATTTCTATGTATCGTTAAACTCAGTCGCCATAATCCCCGAAAATGTGTCTAATTTTTACGTCCTGAACATACACGTTACCTACCTTCTAATGAGAATTAGGAAGCCACCTAAATAGGTACTCATTAAGACATAATATATCGTTTGGTTAATAGGCAGAAATACCTTTCGTTGATACTTCGTTCTTTCGTACTGCAGTAAGACAGCATTTCACGAATGAAATAAATCGAAATTCTTCAAGAGCCTGAGAAGTCTTCGTTCTATAACCTCCGGGCTACGCAAGCCTGTACCGAAATAATAATAGTTCTCTATTCATGCCCTCGCGCATTACAAGAGTTGCATTCTATTGCACAAAGTCTACAATTAAGATACGAAAGAGCCGCAATCTCTGTCGATATTCTTAGTAAACCAACGCGACAGATTATCGGTAGTTAAATAATAATCAACAGTCTTATTTTATCTTCATAATTAGATTGAAATCTTTTCTAACCGTCAGACATCGATATTGATTCTAAGATTTGTCGAATTTCATTATCGTAAATGTCGATTGATATGTGAACCTATATCAAAACGATCGTCTTTTGTCTTTTATTTATTTTTTTCTTCTTTGTTAATTTCTTACAAACTTATGAGTTTATCGAATAAATTTTTTACTCCTTATTACTCGTACGCAATTAATTAGTACCTTGATCAGATAATTTAATTTTAGACTATAACCAGAAGAAAAAAAAATGGGACGTATATAATAATCAGGCTAAATAACCAAGAATTACGTATATACATATAACCACAAGAGAGGACGGTGGCAAACTGCCAATGAGGCTACGAAACTAGTCGGGTAAAATATACCGTAGTTTATACTTATACACCAGGGCTGAGTCTTTTCAATATTTAATCTCATTCCACATCGTGTATGCACACGGTTAGATTACGCATTTGTCTCTCTCGGTAATACGCTTATGTATCTAATAACCACAAGCTAAGCGTGGTTAAAAAAAAAAAGAAAATAAAAAAGTAGATAGAAAGGAGGAAACAGAAAAAACCACCAATATTACACACGCACGTTGAACTAGGTGTGTCTGACCCACACGCTTTTTGCACGTGAATTATTAATCGTAACGATTTTTAATTAATATCTCCAATCTCTTAACCGCGAATTAGTATCGTACGTTGATTGTAAATGATATTTGAATTAGTTTACAGCGGTTATACTTAAGTACATATACGTACGTAGGTAACATACGATGACGTCATTAGGTGTCTGAAGCAGTTATACGCACTCTAAAAGTTTTGTGGAATCCAAAAGAAGATTTAGTAAGAAAAGAAAAAAAAAAAAAAAAATAGAAAAAAAACCAATAAAACGAAGTGGTTAGAGAAAAAATTTTTGTTTCTTTATATCTACTGTTTTATTTATTTTATTTTTATTTTTATCTAAATTCATTTCGTAGGCAATTTTATATATGTATATATCGTTTGTTAGGATTGTCTAGTGGGCTGGCCTTCGTTTCCAGTTGCGAATTTTAAAAATACATTCTTGTCTTTTATTTTTTTTTATACCACCTCGTCGATTGTGTGATTTAACATTTGTCCCAGATAATTTTAATCCCGGAAATTTAAGTTGTTCGTCTGTTTTTAAGGAAACTTCTGATCGTGTCGTAACAAAACTCGACGATATTTCAGAAATCAAATATTAAACTAAGATATATTCCTATGTAGTCGATAAGTTTACTCCAAACATCCGATCGTTTGTTAAACACGTGCTTTGAATTTTTTTTTTTCTTTTTTTTTGGATTTATTTAACAATTAAGAGTTTTGACTCGTGTGAACAAATCTCTCGTCGACTAGCTAAGTCAAACTCCTATCATCACCGTCAACATATCTGATTGCTAGCCAAAATATTTGTTGTTACTGACCTGAAAAGCTATCACGAATACTTTTCGATTTGTAACATTTTTCATTGCATATAGATAGAGGGGGGGAGGCAAAATGGGCCTCCCTAAAATTTTCAATATTTAATAATGAGTGGGGGCAAAATATGGGCCCCCTCCCGCATTTTTTTTGTTTTAATTATAGTATAAAAAAAGCTTTACAGGTATCATAGGCGAATTGAGGAATTTCGGCTGCACCAAGTTATAAAATAAAAAATAAAAATTTAAGAATAAATAAGAAATAAAACAAAAACTGTACCCCATCATTTCGCTCCACATTTTAAATTTTAAAAAAAAATTTTTACTGCTCATATTGATACTGAGATATGTATTTAGGGACTCAAAAGAAGCGGAATCATTGAAGAAAAAAAAACTCATGAAATGGGCCTTTTTTCGTTAAGGGGCCCATTTTGTCCCACCCTCACTTATGTATGCGTTTTGCGAATTTAAAAAATCCGGGAATGTAGTATAGGTACATAAATAAACGAGAACAAGTTTTGTTGTTATTCGGGTATTTACCTTGTATGTACAGGGTGTATAAAAGAGTTTGGTCGCCGCTTCAATCGGTGATTCTCCAGATCGAGATCGGTGAAGATCTTGAATAACACCTAACCGCAAAACTGACCTTGCCCATTCATTAAAGGTCAAATTTTTTTATCGTTTCAAAAAATGCTACTCTCGGAGATGAACAAAAGTCTCTGAGGAACCATGGGTCGAAATTGTATCCCGCTTATCGAACAGGGCATCTGAACCCAAAAATAATTCGTCAAAATACTGAGCGAGTGTAAAATTGATTCTGCGGTCGACTTCAATGGACATGAATGAAATTTTATTCCAGACCATCAGAAGACTATAACGTACATCTTTCAGTTTCTAGATGACGAACGCAGCCTAAAGAACACTTGATTTGTTACTTTATTCGTAAACTTTTTATAATATCACATATATTTGAAAAAACTAGAATCCCCAAAAAATCATTACTTCTAAGCGACGAGCTTGCCGAAAAAAAATTATTCATTTGAATATCATGAATTGACGCACTCTACCATACGGTTACGGTTACCATACGGTAGAGTATGTCAATTCATGATATTCAAATGAATAATTTTTTCCGGCAAGCTCGTCGCTTAGAAGCAACGATTTTTTTTTTTTTTTTGGGAATTCTAGTTTTATCAAATATGTGACATTATAAGAACTTTACACGAATAGAATAAGAAATCGAGTGTTCCTAAGGCCAGGTTCGTCATCTACAAACTGAAAAACGCACGGTATAGTTTTTTGATAGTCTGGAATGGAATTTTATTCATGTCCATTGAAGTCGACCGCAGAATCGATTTCTCACTCGCTCATTATTTTGACGAAGTATTTTTGGGTTCAGATACCTTTTTCGACGAGAAGGATACAATTGCGACCCATGGTTCCTCAGAGACATTTGTTCATCTCTAAGAGTAGCATTTTTTGGAATAATAGAAAAATTCGACCTTTAATAAAAGGGCAAGGTCAGTTTTGCGGCTACATGTTATTCAAGATCTTCACCGATCTGGAACTGGAGAATCACCCATTGAAGCGACGACCAAACTTTTTTATACACCCTGTACATTAGAGTGGTCCTTATTTTGGGTATTTACGATTTTTTTTTACGATGGTCCTAAATCGGTTCTAAATAAATGCAAAAAAAATCCTGCCAAATTTGAGCTCGATATTTTACCCTAACCTAACCGAACTTTAACCTGCCCCCCCCCCCCCCCCCCCCCGCCGCTCCTCGAATCAAAGTTTTAAATAGGAAAATACGTGTATTTTATACTGTCAATTTATTTGAGCATTTTTTTAACCTCTGGTAAAAATTTATATAAAAATTTTTGATTCGGCACAATTTTTTTATTGCTGTAAATGGAATTGGAACTCTTCTCGCGTCGAATGCGACACATTGAATTTTTCAAATTATCAAGTTCAAACCTTCATAACTGCGCCAGTTTTCAACTTAGAGGGTTTTATCTGGTCTCAAAAGATGGGGAAATTCAACTCCATATCGACAACGTGGGCCCTTTTCATGCAGACGGACACATACATATATATGTATAATTAGTTGTACACGTCGGTTTATGCTCGATATTATATGTATTATATGTATGCTCACTTTTCTGACGCTCAATTACCGGAAGTTCTTCATTTGCTATTTATTATGTTATGACATGTCCAGTTAAACGGCCTTTTATAATTTTTACATATATGTATATATACCGTACATATTTATACAATAGAAGTCACGTTATGAGTGCAAAATTATATTTAGTTAGACGCAATTCAGTTGTCACGGTCGCTTGCAATAGTTACGTGGAATTGGCCAAGTGACAATTTTTATATATATTTTATTTTTTAACTCTAAAACAAAAACGTGAAAAAAATATACACTTTTTTAACATTTCCATAAATCGTAACATTTTTGTTTCTTTTTCGTACTTTATACATACTTATGTATATCGCAGGGAATATTGCGTAAATGTACACTTCCTGAGATTGATTTTGAGATACCTTTTTGGACAATTCCCGAAACAGCCAATCAGAACGTGAGAATCGCTGTAGTCCAGAACACTGATTGGCTGTTTCGGGAATTGTCCAAATAGGTGGTTTAGAATCAACCTCGCCAAATGTTGTACATAAAATGCACACAAGGAAATGGCCTTTGAAATTGTATTGAGGTAAAACGTGATATTGTGATACGGTTGATATGCAATATTCAGCGTTATGTAATCGATGCATTTCACCTCACCTCATAAATCTCGATAAATGGAGAAAATTTTTCACCGATATAACACATATGTTTCGTTATACTGATAATTTTCCTTATCGTCGATTTTCCCCTTTTTTTTACCTACACATCTTTGGTTTGATTGACTTTATACTAAAGCTTCCCGATACCGAAAGAGAATACATCTTCTAGGATTTTGTTCCGAAAGATTAGATACGCTAAATTAGATATGTAGATGAATTTCAATTTGTTTATTTTTATTTTATTTTTTTTTTTTCGGTAAAAGTCATTTCATAAAGATTCTATGTTGCAGTCGTATTTTTTTTTCTTCAGTTTTTCCAAATCGCTGACTTTGAAACCGTTGGACCAATTTTGACGATTTTCATTACCGAAATCTGCGGAACTTGGAAATTTCAGATAAATCCAACTTCGTTCTGATTCGTTGATTTTCGGTAGAGTTACGAAGCACGATGGAAAGAAAATTCAATGTTCTCAAACCTACTTTTCTCAAACTTTATGTAGTGATGGATAAAGATCCTATACTTGTTCTGAAAGTTGTGTAAATGAACGCTTCTGATGAAAAAAAAAAAGGAAGAACAGTCAGTTATTGTGCCATTGATGCAAAAGATGTATAAGCTACCCGAGTGCAATATAAATCAAAATTCAAAGGTAATCGGAATGTTGAAAAAGTTAGAAAATCGTGATTTTCAAAAGTGCGTATTAACTCCTTTCAAACAAATATTGACTGTCTGGGATTTTCGGAAAAGTTTAGATCTATGGTCAAGAAAAAAACGCCTCTATAGTCAAGAAGAAAAAAGAAATATAAAAGAACCAAAATGAAATTGGAATTTTCTCAAAATGTATAAAATTTATAGTTATAAAAAAAAATAAAAACAACCAATATAGAATCTTGAAAAAATAACTTTTGATAAAAATTAAAAATTTAAATTTAAATTCGTTTCCAGAGCGTGAATAATTTTTTTATGCCAAACCCTGAAATATGCAATCCCTTGAATTGTGTAAGGAATAAGAAATTTTTATTCCAAAACAAATATTTCCGACAAGTTTTAATGGAATCAGCCGAGAGTTAAAAATATATGATGATAATTAGATGAAAGAACACTTTTGTTTGGCGTTAGGTCAGACCTAATCTAATATTAGAAATATTTCTGGAACACCTTGTATCATAGTAATACATATTGATGACTGACTGTAGCACAAACCGTACATCTGAATAGTGGATCAACTTCAAAGGATTATATGTACATTGAAAAGTAGTGTGATAAAAGATAAGCTAGCAAGCAGCCTTGAATGAATATATGATTAACAGGGTGCTCCTCGATCTCCTCTGTAATTTACGTCCCACGAGAATTGACAGAATTTGTGTTACACACGCGACAAACAAGTGTCAAATTACAGTTCATTTTAGTCAGGGAATACAAGATAATTTTAAATTTTGACTAAAAGTAAAAACTATCCATAACAAATTCTTTGAGGAAAGTGTTAATCATAATGATTGATTATCTCTAAAGATATAGATAGAAAATGAAAATATTTTATTTCTATAAAACAAATCGATAGATTCTGATATAAGAATATATATATGTTAGGACTTATCACATAACGATACTAAAATTAAAAAGTTTCCATTTTTTTTTTTTAAATAAAAACTACTTACAAAAAAAAAAATATTTTTCTGTTCAACCATCTTTTTCTGATTTTTTTATTTTTTTTGTCTGCTTTTGAAATAATATCAGTGTCAATTTTATTTACCTCAATTAAAAAAAAAAAAAGTTGTAACTTGTACAGTAAGAAAAAGTGTAATTTCAAATAGCTGCAGGGAAGACTTTAGAATTGTTGGAATTTTTCACATTTTTAACTGAATTGAATTAATGCATCTTTCAGTATTTAATTCTACTACTACGGGGGTATATAATACTGTAACACTACACATCACTTCCCGTGTAAAATTTCACGAATAATTCGAATCCGTTAGTCAATTGAATTGATGGAAATTATTTGAAATCAAGTATTCAAAAATTGTAGTATAAGCTAAAATATTGCTTTTTTATCGGTATATAATTACTGGAAATTGGATAACCCTAAAACTTATTCGTCATTATTATTAATATTATTTTTTTTATGTTGCATTTTCTACCAAATACCATAAAGTATTATCTTTTGATCCAAATTATTTTAATTCTACAAGTTTTGATTTATTTTTAGTTTTTTCTCAGTACTAAAAAATCATAACATTTCTTATTTTATTTTTGACAATCTTTCACTTCCTGATCGCGAAAGTCTTTTGATAATCATCTTTAACACGCATATCGTATGCCCTGTATAAATATACCTTAAAACATTCATTTTTATACGAAAGCTCTGAACAAATTCGAATGAATACTTATTTTTCGGATATTAGACGCCCGAAATCGAAAAGATTCGTTGAAATGATACAAATACTCAAAATGACTTGACATACTAATTATCCCTAATAAAATTCACCTATCTTGCTCGCTGCTCATTATAAAAACTTCGTCTGCTTTATTTAAGCAATTGACATGCGGTTTGAAGTTGTACAAGAAACTTCGTGAATATTTAAATATCGATACTTTTAATCCAATCATCTGATCATTAATCACGACCTGCTTCCCACTTAAATATGTTGAATCTTCTCTCTTCTACACGTGTTCGCGGTACATTCATACTTGAAAATTGGAAAAAATGAAGAAAAAAAGCAAGGGTTGTTTTTTTAGGCCGTCCTACAGCAGGGGTGGGGCTGGCGCTTGGGCGCGCGCGCTACCACCTTCGCACCCCGCCATAAAAGACATTCAGCATAGAGAGATTCATGAGGTATCCGGAGATGTAGTACCCATCAACATGGTGAAGGGTATAGGTCATCTCCGAGATCCTAGATTGAACAAGGTACGCAAAGCAACCAAGTTGTATTATTTTTTTTTTTTTCCATTACCTAATATTATTTTTCATTCAAGTCTTTTCGCGACTTGTACAAGTAATTTCTTATTTTTTTCGATATTTCAGGGGCTGGCGTTTACCCTGCAAGAAAGAATAGCTCTCGGTATCCACGGGCTCCAACCTCCCAGATTTAAAACTCAGGAAGAACAACTAGCCCTATGCAAAGCTTCGGTGATGAAATACACCGAAGATTTAAACCGGTACCTTTACTTGGTTGAACTTCAGGTAATTTACTCTATAAAATAATCGTGTTTGCTTCGTATATGTTCTCATTCGTTAATTAAATTTTTCACACCAATTTATACCGTTTCCGCGTACCCCAGGAGAGAAATGAGAGACTCTTCTTCCGTCTTTTGAGTGAAAACATCGAACAAATGATGCCCATAGTCTACACGCCTACCGTTGGACTTGCTTGTCAAAAATTCGGTGTCATTTATCGACGACCTCGAGGTCTATTCATCACCATTCACGACAAGGGTCACATCTACGAAATCCTAAACAATTGGTTAGTGAATTCTTACCCTTATCACTATAAACGTCATATCTGGGTGCTTTGACAAATTACAGTTTCTCTATTCGATTTAGTCACTTAGCGCGCTGCCGTCAAGTCGCGAATAAATTCACAAGTCAAAACATCAGTATCGGCATGATGTCTTTTGAACGGGATTTAAAACCGTCAATTTAAGATGGTTCCAACTTTTGCCAAGTGACTAAACCGAATAGACAAGCTGTAATAATCAGATTCTAGGGGCTTATTCTGTAACTCCGCCGTTACTATGACTGCAATAACTGCATTACAACAATGTCAATTTATCTACATTCGGAAAACCCAATTGGCAGTCACCAATTGTTTTTCATGATTTCGGTATACTAATTTTCTTACAACTTTAGATATCCCGTATTCTGGTCATAAAGAGCCCAAAAGTAGTTATCTTGATGGCTTTCAGTAGCTTTTAATACCGATTTTTTTATTTGTTTGTTTGTTTTTTCTTGCGGTTACAAAATTCAGCTAAAAATACTGAGGACATGTGATTTTTGAATTGAGATCTTGAGGTTTTACTGAGTAGTTAATCTTTTTTTTTTTTAAATTGATCAAAAATGTCTAAGATATCGATGTCCAAGATCGAAAATCTTCGAAACATCGATGTTGAACTACTATTAATACACGTATTAAAGATGAGTTTTTTTTTTTATTATAAATGAACGATAACAGTACCTCGACATTTATATTTCAGAATTATTTGTTATTCATTCTAAAACAATCATTAATTATTCAATCGAACCCCTTGAGATCCCATTTGAAAATCACATGCCCTAAGTATTTTGAGCTGAAAATGCCATTTGTATGTAAAAAGTGTATTTTTAAACCATTTACAGACATCAGAGTAAAATGAAAATATTTCCATTCTAAGAAGCGGCAGATTTAGCATGAAAATACATCCTCAATATTCCTATTTTATTTTTTCTAAGACTCTAAAGAAATCACTGAAAAAGTCCGTGTTCAAAAAAGTTACAAGAAATTCAAATTCAATTACAATCAGAAATCAAAAAAATTTGAAAAAAAAAATATGCTCTTGAATTTTCTGTGTCTAGAAGAAGTGTCTATAGTTAGAAGAGAATCGGTGACGGTGACACCCTAAATCTATGCAATAATTTATGGAACTACCCATCTCCTTCCTACAATCAGTCAGAATTATACTTGTACCAACATTTAATTCCCTCTAATTTATATAAACAATATTATTCAGGCCAGAGCAAGCAGTCCGTGCAATATGTGTTACCGACGGCGAACGCATCCTCGGTCTAGGAGACCTCGGTGCTTGCGGGATGGGAATTCCTGTAGGGAAATTAGCTCTATATACTGCTTTAGCTGGTATAAAACCACATCAATGTCTACCGATAACAATCGACGTAGGGACAAATAACAAACAATTAAGAGATGATCCCCACTACATTGGGCTAAGCAAGCCAAGATCTCAAGGAGCTGAGTACGACGAATTAATCGATGAGTTCATGGCTGCATGTGTGAAAAAATATGGACAAAACGTTCTGATTCAAGTAAGTATTTAAGATTAGATTATATAACTATATTATTCTCTTGTAGATAGTATGTGCGTCAACTTCTACACTGTTCTATTGTCTTACTTTTTAGTTCGAGGACTTTGGTAACCACAATGCTTTCCGCTTCCTCGATAAGTACAGAGATAAGTTCTGCACGTTTAACGATGACATTCAAGGCACAGCCGCAGTCGCCGTTGCCGGAATCCTCGCCTCAAAGAGAATTACAAAACGGAAAATGGGCGATAACAAATTCGTTTTTCTTGGTGCTGGTGAGGTGTGTCTGCAACAATTGACATAACTAGTATACACATACTTTAGGATGTCTTCAAAAATGAAACATTATTTTTTCGTACAAAAAAAATCGTACAAAAAATTTGCTCTGTATCTCAACTCTAAGAGGTACCCTGAGCCGTTTTCTCATGATTATTTAACACTTTGCAGCCTGCACTTTTCCTTACATGCAAATTTCTTGAAACTCACTTTGAAGCGGTTTTTGGATTGTTCCTTGGGGTGCTAGAGTCAGAATACAGGAATTCGAAACAGCGGGCTCATTATGGTGGAATAAAATTATAAACAGTAGACTGATTTACATCGAAATGAATAACTACCAATTTTTAGGCTTGCTTATTTTCAACCTCAAGTCAAGAGCCGAAACTTCAAAATGATAAATCAAAATTGTGGAAAGTAAGCTGAGCCGCAGAGTTTTTAGTGTCTGTTAATGTGAATTTGGTGGATTTTGTAATTCAAGTTTGAATTTAGCAGCCCAAAAGCCTTTGATTATCATTTTTGCAAAGCTCTCCACTTTCCATAATTTAAGTATGCCGCCTTCAACCGTCATTTTGAATTTCTATATGCCTACTTCTATCTAGAATCCAGCTAGCCAAAAATCTCCTTCTGAGTGAGTTAAAAAAGATCAGATGCCAGGAGAAGTGCAGACTTCAAAAAATGAATGATCATAGAAAAATGACTTGCGCCACCTCATGAAATTCATATATTCAGCTCATCTTGTGAGGGAATTTGTTTTGTGTCAAAAACTAAGGTAAAAGTATGGAAAATAAAATGTTCATTTCTTTCGAGATATCCTAGTAGATGTATATAGTTTTTTCTTACAATTATATCCACTTACTGATGCTTAATACTAATAACTAAATAATAAAAACAGGCAGCGATTGGAATCGCTGATCTATGCGTTAAAGCGATGGAAGCTGACGGCTGCACGGAAGAAGAAGCTAGAGCCAATATATGGATGATGGACATCGATGGGCTACTAGTTAAAAATCGACCAGATGGTAACCTGGACGGTCATAAAGCGTGGTACGCCAAGGACCACAATGTGATGAAGTCGTTGTTGGAAGTAGTGAGGGAAATAAAACCCACTGTTCTTGTTGGTAAGGATGTTGGATTTTGGAGACTCGTTGTTAACAAGCAAAGAAGGAACAATAATTCACAAGTTATAAAATTATTTCGTTTTCTTAACAGGTGCTTCGGCAGCTGCGGGTGCATTTACTCCTGAGGTACTGAAAGAAATGGCTAAGAATAATGAAAGACCACTCATCTTTGCGCTTAGCAATCCTACAAGCAAAGCTGAATGTACGGCACAGCAAGCTTACGAAAATACAGAAGTATGTTTGAAAATTTCATACTAAATGACAAAGCTCTGAAAAATTGGGATTATTTTTAATATTTAATATTTCATTTTTAATATTTTGTTGCGAAATTAGAACACTTTATGAGCATTACGTACAAGAAATTTCGCAGAATAATTTTTCAGACATTCTCAGAACTTTATTAAGATTAAAAAAAAAAAAGAGCAAAAAAATAAGTTTGTAAAATTTTGAATTTTCAGACTTTTTTTTCTTGAAAAAATTATTAAAACTCGTGATGAGGAATTTTCTCATTATATCGAACAGCGTATAAGAGAGAGAGACAGAGAGAGAGAGAGAGAAGGCGACACAAGTATTTCTTTTCCAACAAATAACAAAAAAATCATTGCAAAAAAATTTCCAGGGTCGTTGCATCTTCTCGTCAGGATCACCCTTCGGAGAGGTGCACTACAAAGGCAAGATTTACAAACCAGGACAAGGAAACAACGCGTATATTTTTCCTGGTGTTGCTCTTGGCGTAATCGCAACCGGATGTCACCACATCACAGAGGAACTCTTCCTTATTTCTGCCCAGGTTGTAGCTGACCATGTAAAAGACGAGGATTTAGAAATGGGAAGCTTGTATCCACCGCTAAGCTGCATCAAAGAATGCTCCATCACTATTGCCATAAAGATAGCGCAATACGCGTATAAAAAGGGTCAGTTACCTATAAACTTTCTATATTGTTAAGGAGGGACTTCGATAAAAAATTAGATAAAAAACGACTTTTTCGTTTTTATAATTACTAAAAACAAATCTAATGAAAAATTCATTCCGGCAATATTTGAATTATGGTAGTATATGTATTGAAGAAAAATCATTTCATACTTCTGCGATGAAAGTGTATGTGTAAGGAACCTTTCGCAGAAGATTTAATTAGGTATGTGGGGAAATAGAAATTCTATTTCAGCGAGTACCTGAAATTAGGTTACAGATCTCTTCTTTTGAGAGAATCTACTTCACATCAAAATCCATCAATTGGCGTATTAGCAGCATAAAAACTTTTAAATTATTTTTCTATGACTTTTAAAAATTGTCAGACAACTTTCAAACATTAATATTTTCTCTCAAGCATTTTGTATACTTCAACTTATACCTATTGATAATGAAGAAATACAGACTAGGATAAGAGTTGCAATTGAAAGAATTTTCTTTACGTCAATTTATTCCAAATTTAATTATTTTCGAATTTCTTGAGCACATTTGAAAATAGTTTGTGGCACTAAAATACTTGGTGGCATAGTCAAAATATCATAAACTGTAAAACCTTTGGAGTGAGACAAAAGATTAAGATTTCAAGATAGAAAAAGTTGTCACTTCAATGTACTAATCAATAGGCTTTCGTTTTAGTTTAAGTATTATACTATACTCAACTAATATTTGACACTCCAACAGGTGGTTTGGCCAGCGAATATCCTGAGCCAAAGGATATGCGAAACTTTATTGTGAGCAAAATGTATGATGCGAGCTATGATAGCCCATTGGCAAATATGTACGATTGGCCTGGTGACTCGGCCAAGCCTCGAGTACTTCCGGAACAGTAAGTTTCTCAATTTGCTTATTAATAAACATTTCTTAATGATTAATTGTTACGATTTTTATAGCAGTAATTAAAAATCAAATATAATTCGTAGAATATAGTACACGGTACATAGGTATATATCTACAATATATTCTTTAGCTTCACGTTTATTTTATCCATTACGCAATTAGTAATTTTCATTCATCATTTTAGATCAATTAAAAATTTTTATTTATTTATTTTTTTGTTTGTTTTTGTTTTTCACACGCTTTGCCAGATATTTACCATTTCTTCAAGCAGCTTGTCCGTCTGATTTCGTATGTCTGCACGATTAATGGTTTCTCAAAAAGTGCATAAAAATTCAATTTCATGAATTTTAACTTATTTGAACATCTTTTTTGGTTCTTTCTTTCCTTTCGATAGTTTTTTGTAGCTTCTCTTTATTTTTCCACTCTTTTATGAACTTTGTAATGAATCAATTTTAGCACATTAAATTACGCGAATGTTTCTGCTTCTCTACTTCCAAAAATCACTTTGCCATCTTGTGGCACTGTTACTGCATTTTTTGCACGTCAAATACTTACACGATACTCTCTTTATCTCGTTCTCCCTATTATAGAGTAATGATTATAAAGTGAAGTAAAATAATAGGATAAAACTTAGCTAAAGCTTGACTAATCTTTTTTCAGAGAAAATGTTAGAATTCATCATGATTTGAAACATCTGTAACAAAATTCGTCGACCGGATAGTTAGAATAATTATTGTTATTACTACAGTTTATTATACAAGTTGGATCGGGATTGTATCCAATTAATTGGCATGTGAATGATCATTCTTATTGATAAATTATATATAAGAGAATGATCGGACGTCAGGATGAACAGCTCCTCAGCCAATTTCACCCCGACAAGGAACTTTTGACCACAGTTTGTTCTAGTCCTTATTTTGACAAAGAGGCATTGATCTAACGTAACAAAAATGAAAACAATAAATAAAAACAATCAATAATCATGAATAGAAAATAAAATGACTAAACTCAGAATGTAACAAATTGCTAAAATTTTAACAAAGCACGCCAACGCATGTCTGTACTAATACACATTTTTAGCTGCAATCATAATAAATACATACTACGTACTAACTTTTCTACGCGAGGCACTTGCTTTAAATGACTTATTTCTTCTCTTCATTAGGAAATAATTCGACTAAAGAAATTTATTTATATATATATATATATATATATATATATATATATATATATATATATATATCTTCTTTCTTTTTTCGTAATTCTTGTAATGGATGCATGCCACGCTTATTAGCCTAAACAATAATAAGTTGCAACACCTTTTTACACCAGTATTTTATACCACTGCTCAAGTTAGTTAGAATCTGCATATGAACAAAATGTATTATCTCTATACATTAGGGGGTAGTCTTTAATTTACTCATATTCGAATTTCGATGCACTTGTGGGTCAAAATGTCTCCAAATATATACATTTTTTGTTAAATGTAGCCGAAAGCCTAGATTCCTATCTTATTTCTGAATATTACCTCCATGCCATAGAATTTTCACACTTTTTGATCTTTTTTCCCCAATGTAGTATCGCTCTAAAAGATCTGTAGCTTCGTAAATTATATCGTTGGAAATCTATAAAAATTTTCACTCAATACATATATCGATATAGGTAAAAAGTGTGCCAAATTTCGAATTTCTTTGACAGCGACAGGAAAACAGAAACATTAAACTCGAAATGACAACAACCGTGAGTTATTTAAACAGACAAACCTTGAGACTTTTAGACGGTACTTGGAATGGAGATAAGAGCCTGGGGTTTCGGGTAAATTTTTTTTAAATGTATTCGAAAGCATCTTTGACCCATAGGAGCATCAAAATTTGAATATGACCAAAGTAAAGACCTCCGTAATATACATACACATGTATATACAGATTATGTTACGTACTAATGGATAGTGCAGTGTTTGAAAACCACTATTAACTTGTAATTGGCAGCTGAGAAAAATGAAATTAGAAATAAATTAAAATTTTTTTCTTTATTCATTAGATCTGTGATATTTTATTCTATATAACTATTGTATTACGGTATACCAATAACACTTTACGTTATTTCGATAAATTTTTCGAATCCAATTCATGTTAATATAATTAACAAATATCTAATATTTATTCTCTGCATCATCTTTCTCTGACAATTGCCAATATAATTGTATTATAGTTTGACAAATGATATAATATCGTTATATTGAATAATGGGCAAAAATTATACAAAACAGCCCGCATGTATGTAGGTGATACATTGTCGAGATATATGGATATATACAAGTCTCAAAGAACGTTGATGATCTTTAATTATAAAAAAGAAATAAGAATCAAAATGATTTTTCACAATTCGTTCAAATTTAAAAAGACTTGTTGGTATACACGTGGCTCGATGAAGCAATAAAATTATTTCAAAATTATGTTTTTGGCAATCAAGCTACGTATACGGTCTAGTTACATAGTAATCAATAATTGTATTAATTGAAACGATTTCTGGAGAATAAAAAGGGCACACATAAGCGAAATAAACAAGACAGAGCTGCTTATCTGAAGAGCTACATATATGTGCCTGTTTTCTGGAAACGGTTTTAATTATCCGAATATAATAATTATTATTTATTTTTTTTTTTTTTTTCTTCCTCTTTGCTTTTTGTCGATGAAACTAGCCAGTATACGAGCTTCTAACATTATTAGCCTATTATCTAGCAAGGTAATATAGATTAGTTAAATCAGCTTAACTAACTCTCTGCTCTGTTCTTCCCCCAACAGATTGTGAGGTGTTGGCGATTCTAAAGACAGGATGATGTCAAATGTTATGCACTGTGTTACTAATTTAAAAACGGAAAAAGAAAATTAACAGTTCGGAAAAAAATAACAAAAAATAAAAAAAAACAGGAAAAAGGAAAATTAACTATAGATATATCATTCAGTATCAGTATAGACGTATTATTATAATATCTAACTCCTCATATTAAGTGTCGTTAATATCGATAAATCAATATATTTAGCATTATTTATTGTTAATTTAAATGAAAAGAGAGAGAAAAACAAAAATCACAAAAAAAATACAAAAAAAAAATCTATCTATAGAGTACTTTAAAATATGTTTAAAAAAACAAAAAAAAAAAAAAACAAAAAAAAAACAAGTGAGCCTGGAGCCCAGTCATAAATTATTACTATCTGCGTTATTTGTCTCGTTGACGTCGATGCCGCGTAATTATGTTAAACAAAATAATAATAATAATATTAATAATAATAATAAATAATTAATTAATTTTGAAAATAACAAAAATAAAAAGAAGAATGAAGAACGATGAAGAAGCGAAAACAGAAATATTTTCATCGTAAAAAAATTTATCCAAGAAAGAAGAATAAAAAACAAAAACAAAAAACAACTCCAAATATAAGTACGAGATACTTATATATCATACTGCAAGATATATGTACATATATTATAATATATGTAAACGAAAAGTTGAAAAAAAAAAAAAAAAAAAAAAAAAAAAAACAATGACGATTTATAATTAAAGAAAAGAAACCCCCAGTATTAGGGTCATCGGAGGCATGTAATTAGTTTAATTATTTTATTTTATTTTTATTTTTTTTATTTTATTTAAAAACCCACTGCGCATACAGTTCATATACACTCGCTATTATATGAATAGATTTATGTAAAATACATAAAGCAGATATATTTTTTTCTACAATTGTTAATTCGAAATGTATAAGAGCAATTATAATTGTGCTTTATGGGTATAAATATATATTGGAAACAACAGTATTTTTTCTACTTATTGTGAATCGCGTCGTTGTACCGTAACTTAAGTATCTAATCTATGTATTGTACATTGTGTACAGTACATAACATCAGAAATCGTGAAGCAAAAGAGAAGAAGAAAAACAATAGTAAAAATAATAATAATAATAATAATAATAATAATAATAATGATAATAACAATAATAATAATCATTTGTCTTGACAACTGACAGTTTACACTGTTTATAAAAAATGAGAAAACAAGAAAAAAGAAGCAAACAAACGAAGGGTTCCTAGATTATCATACGAGAGGAATTTAAGTATTATAACAGCACACTGAAATTTATTTTCCATCAGCTATTCTACTATACTATACTATAGATGTATAATATTATATTTCGATGAAAACTGCCATATTTACATAAAACAAAACAAAATATATATTACCATCTTGTCACATTACCATAATATGTTATATTATTATATAATATACAAATATCACTATTATACAATAGAATACGACTATCTTTCATCATCTTACACATAAGTACACACACATATTATACGTATGTATGTATGTATGTATGTACATACATACCTACGTATACACGTACTGTACTACCATTAACACAAGGGGAGAAAAAAGAGAAAGAAATAGAAAAGAAAACGCTACTTCTTATTATAATCTTAATTTTTATTTAAATGATAATAATTTATTTCATTTCATTTACTTTATAGGGTATGATGTGTAGTTCACACAATAACTATAAATGACGAACTATTTTAAACGGCGAATATATGTATAATAATAATAATACATGAATAATGAATATACATATGTGTATTGTATATAGGTATATATACTTATATATACATATAGGTATATAAACCGTGAGAAAATTCACAAAACGTAAAAAAAAATATATATATATATATATATATGATGTATATCTAATTGCAAATTCATTACTTGACAAAAATTTTTTTTTTTTTTTTTTTTCAATATGTATTTTTTTGTTCATCATAAATTCAATTGGTGTTTAATATAAGCATGTGAAAAGTAATAAATAAATTAATGTTAAATTGTTTAAAATAAAAATCAAATCCCAACTAATCTTTAACGACTTTTTTTCGAATTTTTTTCTCTTTAAATTACCACATGACTTTAATTAATTAAAACTGTTGGTATGTGCGGTAAAATAATCATTTTTCTTCCAGCAATCAACATTATTATATTATTATGATTGAAGCATGAGAGGGGAAATAAAGTATTATTATACTCCACTTGAAAATCTCCGTTTATAATATCGTTATTTTTACTCAAACAATTGCGTTCCTATATTACCTACTTGTTGTTTCTATTTATCAGTTCATTTCATCATTCTATATTAATAATTTATTTTCAATCCAATTAATATTCTTTTATCTTCCACCTTTTCTTTCCAATCGAACAATCGACCCTTCTTTTTCTCTCCTTCAGACATTATTATTTGTACACCAAGATTATTACTATTTATTATTTATTACGTATTAATTATTCGTGTTTTTTTTTTTGTTCTTTTCTCTTTTCTTCGTCTCCTTTTTTTTCTTTCTTTCCTTTTATCAACTGTATTATTCTACTTATTTTTCTCGTGCGTTATAATAAATCTACCATGCAATTTATCTTTGACTTTTACTTTTATTTTTGCAAGCCACTTATTTTATTGTGCTATAATGTCATCCTCAAAGACACATTTATACATATATTGAAGTCAATATTATCTATCGCTCTCCAGCTCCATGACACCTTATATCTCATAATTATTTCCACAATTTTTAAAACTTTTCCATGATATGTATACTAATAATATCATATTCTTTTAAATATTAAAGTCATAATATTTTTATTGATAAAACTATTTATAATAATTCTTAGCAAACAAATATAATAGATATGCATCTATAAATACATTTTGTGGTCAGATTTTTTTCAAAGTACTTTTACAACAATACGAAGCACATGAGACAATATATTTATACATATGTATATATGTACCTCTGGTGCAAAAACCTTTCGCCAAGTACATTAATGTGGTTTTTCCCACAAAAATAGTGTTGCAGCCATTCAATCTACAAAAGTATTGAAATCAATGGGCATTGCCAAGTACAATTAAATTTTCCCAATTAATTTCTGAATGTGACCTGATCCTACTTTTCGGTAGGTATTTACATTTCGATGTACATAACTTACGTCACACGTAATAACATGCGATATACGCACTTATCAGAGAAGATCAATTGAGAGTAAAATTAAGAAACAGAAAAAAAAAATTTGGAGATAGTGGTACTTGGCGGGGATTTTTGTAGTAATTTAGACATCAGCCAAAAATGCCCGCCAAGTACCACTATCTCCAAATTTTTTTTTTCTGTTTCTTAATTTTACTCTCAATTGATCTTCTCTGATAAGTGCGTATATCGCATGTTATTACGTGTGACGTAAGTTATGTACATCGAAATGTAAATACCTACCGAAAAGTAGGATCAGGTCACATTCAGAAATTAATTGGGAAAATTTAATTGTACTTGGCAATGCCCATTGATTTCAATACTTTTGTAGATTGAATGGCTGCAACACTATTTTTGTGGGAAAAACCACATTAATGTACTTGGCGAAAGGTTTTTGCACCAGAGGTGCTTTTTGGGGGGATTTCATTACTTTTTGTACCATCTCGATTCAGACTAATTAGTCTTATTCATAACAAATTGTATAAATTATGTCCTCTGAAAATTGGTTCAAGTTTTAAGAAATGTTAGTGGCAGTTGATAAGAGTGTGTATGAATTTCTGTAGAATTGTATTTAAACAACGTTCAGATGTTAGCAGCTGATACGATATATACGATAGTTGACAATATCCGTGTTTTAATTGAGTATAATTCGAAAACTACACATCATACGAGAAATGTTAAGTGAAAAAAAAATTTCAGTTCGAAGTAAACTTCAAAGTGATGACGTACAAAAAAATACGACGGTTCCGAAAAGTTGAAAAAAAATTATTATAAAATTGGTTTTTAATATTTCTCAACAACCTTACGTTTTTTACCATCCAAAAATTTCAGAGGATATTCCTTTATAGTGTAAAAAGAATGAGTACAAATTTTATCGTGGAGCCAGATTTCAGTTAGGAGATATATGAATTTTGTACCGAATTTATTGCGAACCAAAAGTACAACTTTTTTAGCACTGCGAAGTTGAAAGTTTTGTTTATTTAACGGTTTTTAAAGATTTTTTGAGTCGATACGGTCTTTGCGATACAAAATTTTTGTTGTTTTTGTTTCGAAATAAATTCAGTAAAAAATTCATATTTTCTAAACTAAATCTGAGTCCACAATAAAATTCATGCACGTTCTTTTCACACTATAGAGGAATATTCTCTGAAAGTCTTAGCCCCAAAAGACGTATGGCTTGTGAGAAATTTCAGAAACTAACTTTATAATAATTTTTTTCCAACTTTCCGGAACCGACAAATTTTTTCGTACATAATCATTTGGACGTCTACTTTAAACTGAAACTTTTTTATTCTCAACATTTTTTTGTATGATGTATAGTTTTCGTGTTATACTTGACCAAAACTCGTGCCACGACGCTCGTACTTTCCTCATTCATCTAGATCCAGAAATATGCATCTGACAACTTGACAGTGACTATTTCCATGACCTAAAAAATCAAAACGCCACTTGGCAGAAATTGTGCATTTTAATTTTCAGGCATTATAGAAACGACTTGAAATTTTAATTTTAATTATATTATATATTATTATAATGTATTATTAAAATTCTTATTGAATTAGTATACCTACTTCATTTATATCGATCTCATAATCTTTAGCATGAAAGATGAGAAATATTACTATTTTTTAATGTCTTATATTAGCTCTTTTATCACGGAGATATGTCTATAATTTTCACGTCGTGTAAAGTGTCGTAGAAGCATATGACATGCAGACCGAAAGAAAATGGCAACATTGCTGGTGGACGACTACCTCGTTCCGAAAGGAACTGACAATGGCAACATAGCCGGTGGGCGACGACGAAGGAAACGGAGAAGGAGAATTTTTGTTGGTCGAACTGAGGGTGTCTGTAATTCGGAAATATTATATCTCAGCTCTCCGTGCACCGATTGCATAAAAATTGGGCTTAAATGAAAGCTATTTGAAGCCATATTCTGAGATAAATATTTGAATCTCGTGTATAACTCGAGTCGGAAGTTATTAAGGATAACACAGTCGCCGTATAGGCCGTAGAGCTCTCATGCGGGTATAGAGACTCGGTCGAGTCTCACGCCGTGCGTTAAAAATTCTTTTTAATGTACTTGGCGCGAGACTCTACCGAGTCTCTTGATATCAATTGAACTCATCCACTGAAAAACAAACTACTATAATAGCAGTGGAATTTTCCTAGAGGAAAAAACTCGATACTTCTGGTTTTTGATATGATTGTCGAGAAAATTACATAAAAAAAGCAATAATCTAAACCTAAAGATAATTAGAATTCTATTTCTATTGGTATTGAATAAATTTTTATTTTTTTTCTTTTATTTTATCGATAAACTGTGATCGGTATAATATTTGTCTTTATATACTTTTGTTTTTTTCAAAAAGCTCGCTCAAAAACTTGATCTTTATGATCAAATAACAAGCCTCAAAAAAATTCAGCTCTTAATGTTAATATTTAGAGGCCGTTCGTCGCGATTTTCTATTTCCCATTTAAATAACATGGGAAATGTTATTGTGGCAATTTCAGATTTTCTATATCTCAAGAACTAATCTACTTAGGAAAATTCTTCGTAGCTACTTTTGTTCAAAATTGAACGCTCTACAAAAAACGTCTCTTGGTATTTTTCGATGAATCTAACAGCTTCAAAGTAATTATTTGTTACTATATCATGGTTATTAACCATGACTAACTTGAAAACCGTTAGATTCATCGAAAAATACCAAGAGATTTTTTTTGTAGTGCGTTTAATTTTGAACGAAAGTAGCTATGCAGTATTTTCCTAAGTAAATTAGTTCTTGAAATATAAAAATCGAAAAGTGCTATAAGAACATTTCCCTTGTTATTTAAATGGGAAATAGAAAATCGCGATGAGCAACCTCTAAATATTAACATTAAGAGCTGAATTTTTTTGAGGCTCGTTATTTGATTTGTCAAGATTTGAATGAAGATAAAGGTAAAGAAGAAGTTTTTGAGAGAACCTTTTGAAAAAAAAATGCTCGGTTTATTTGGCCCACCCTAATGTATATGGGGCTGTCCACGTCAAAACGACACGGCTCCAGACCCTAAAAATTTCGATTTGATTTTTGATTTCTTATGTTATCATTCTATGTCTGGAGAATCTGTCAAATATATTTTTTTGAATTTTTTCAATCAACCATTTCGGAGCTATGAATTTTTTCAGCCCTAAGAAAAGGACCTTTTTTAAAAATCTGAAAAAAATCACAAAAATTTTGTTGATGATATAGAACAACCTCCCACTCCCAGAAACGTGGGTAGGATTTTTCTTATATATTTTTTTTTCTTTTTTCAATTTTTCGAAGATTTTGTTCAAAAAAATGTTTCACTAATGACTTTTATCCTACCAGAAATCTTTCAAATCCGCACTATTCAGATTTTTTGTAGTTCTTGATCTTATATTGTGTTGTATTGAAAAGAAGGTGAGTAGGTAATCTCATAAAACTCATTAGTGCAGCATTTTTTTGAATAAACTTTTTGAAAAATTGAACAAAAAAAATATAAGGAAAATTCTACCCACGCTTCCGAAAGTGGTAGGTTCTTCTATATAAGCAACAGAATTTTTGTGATTTTTTTTCAGATTTTTAAAAAAGGTCCTTTTTTTAAGACTGAAAAAATTCATGGCTCCGAAATGGTTGATTGAAAAAATTCAAAAAAAATTTAACAGATTCTCCAGACATAAAATGATAACATAGGAAATCGAAAATCAAATCGAAATTTTTGAGGTTTGGAGCCGTGTCGTTTTGACGTGGACGGCCCCATATACCTATATACCTATGTATATTTGGAATGCCAAATGATAAATTCGGTTTCCACGAGTAATTATTATGCAAGTTCTAGATCCGACGATGATTATGGTACGTATAGGTATAACTGCTAATAGGAAGCGAAAGGTGATTTTAATTTCAAGACTCTAATATATGTATATGTAGAGTATAAAATATATAAGGTATATAAGGTTTACACCAATATATATGTATATATACATATAATGTACAGGTATATAGGTATATGGAGAACCGAGGTCTTTTTAGACGATAGATCGCCACCGCCGTATAACTAACTCCCCATCCGCAGAATCGTAATATGCGATTCACGGCGGGAATGACTCAATAAATGAAAGCCAGCGCGTTTCGAACAATCTCGCAGTGTATATTTACAATACGTCGAAGTTGGACGTATCGATAATAACAAAATTTAGCTCTGTTATCTGTCGGGTAATAGTAGAAAATCAAATAAAAATAAAAAAAACTGTGCAATTATAAAAGTGGATATAGGTACTACGTTATAGATAGAGGCCGATGTATGTATGTATGTACAATACGAATGAATAACCATATATCACCGTATTTCTAAAACAGGAAAATCAGCCAATATAGATAATCTAGTCAAAAACAAAACAAAATAAAATACCAACAGTCCTTTATTTTCCCAATAGTCAATCAATTGCTAATAAATAGGCAATTCGTTGATGATTTAATATTTTTATCGATTATTCATTCCGATAAGTTCTGAACAGTTTACTACCAAAAACGTTGTCTTATCTTGACCAATAATTCAAGGTTCAAACTCCGCAATTGCAACATAATTAAACGAGACAATTGTTTGTTTTTCGTTCACTCATAAATCGATCGAGCGTCGAAGAAGTACTAAAAATTTATTTTTCTCTATAAATTTAAAAAAAGTTTAATCTACTCACAATGGGCACCGCTTACGCTAAGGATTCAAAAAATCTATACACTGGTTCCGGAACTCTCCAAGTATCTTCGTAAGTATAGAAATTTCATCATTTTTCTCTACTAATTAATACGAAAAATTTTCTCGGTCTGCGAAATCAAATTTCATTTCGTTTCTTTGGTTTTTTGGAATCCAAACATTCAGATCCAGAACCGATATTCGATTTTATTCTAATCCTAGTCTGAAAGTGAAATTTAATTTATATTAATGCAACTCACACATATTTCTTTAGCTCGTAATTCACTGTAAAATAAATACGTATGGTATGTACTTGACGTGTTGGTTTCTGACACATATGAAGTTGCACCCTAATTCATATCTCTTCGTTTTTGCTAGTATAACCATAGTTAAACAGAAGACAAAAGAATCGGGTGCAACTTCATATGTGTCTGAATCCAACACATATGCGTGGAAATGTTTAAATATAGAACTCGTTTTGAATAACATCATTTTTCCGATATGAATAAACCGAATGTATATCCCGTCCGCGTGAAATTCTGATAAAAGATAAGAAATAATTATAATTGCAATTATTTTCAAGACAGCTGTAAAAGATTATGGGTCCGCAAAATATATTAAAATTTACTTCTATGTGTATAGCTGAATCGTGCAATCCTATGAGAAATTTTTACTCCCTCAAAGATTTAGCTATCGCATTTATGATTACAGAGCAATTGATATTTTACCAAGTTGCTTAATTCTGATTGAGAAACGTAAGATAATGTCTGCAATCAAACATCGGTACGATATAATGCAAAATATCAGTTGTATAAAAAACAATTGAATTTATAATGAAATTATCAATATATATTACGTTTTTCAGTGTTTCATTTCGATTAACTACAAATCTGAGAGGTTTTGTGAAGAAAATATATTTTTTATAGCAACGGTATAATACGGACAATTGAAATAACTCTGAAGGCAAAAAATTCCTCAAAGACGTAAATTCATTTTGTGAAAACGTATATAACTTATACAAACGGGGTCGTCGGCCTACATATAAAAATCGCAAAATTTCTTAAAAATTTCGCAACATTATTCGGAGAAAGGTTCAAGGAAATCCGTTAACCAGTATTATACATAAGTATATCGTTGTAAAGATACGCACCTCGCGCCTCTAGCTGTTGCAATTCATTATAAAATGCCAGTCATTATTTTTTCCTTAATTACTAGTTGCGAAAATCACCCGGCTTGTTCGTTACACATATATACGTATAGGATGAATCACACTTGTTTCCTTTTGTTATCAGACCACCTGTAATTTCCTGTCATTTGCGCAGCCAAAAGATTATACTCTATAAAAACGTCCTATCCGTTCTATATTTAACTAATTTCATTCGCCAATTGTTATATCAATTCTTTTGTGCGCTTTACTTCATATTATTTCAAAATTTTCAAAATTTTAGAATAAATTTACAACCGAAATATACAGGGTGTCTCGAAATTCGCGCGCTAGCTGCATACCGTAATTGAAACGTAAGTTTAACTCCTGTGCGAAAAAAAGTCCGCGAGGACTTAGTCTTCTTGTAAAAAGCACTTAGGTATAATAACGAACCAAGCAGCGTTATACATTCAGTCTTATGTTATAGTTCGATTAAGAACACTATAATCTAATCACATATAGATCGAAGAAAAATTAATGTTCGAAACCGTTAGTGCGATGATAATGTTGAATATACGAAAAGCTCCAGTTATCAGTTAATTATACTTTATTATATGTTGCATCAGAATAGTTGAAACTAATTATTAATTGGACAGCTATAGCGACTATCTGGTAAAGAAATACATACATATGTATAGCGATACGTTGAGATATCTTATAATTTGTTTAACGAAACGATAGAACATCAATAATTTCGTTAATTGAAATGAATGTAAATGTTATAAAATTTTGTAAAAGTCAAAAGTGAATTTGCAAAACAAAAAAAATTTAATTTTGTCAACGGAAAAATACATAGGTATGTACATAATTTAGAATGTATAGGTCAATTTAATGCCAACTGATGAGTGGAATTAATTGAACTATTATCTAACCGAGATTGCCAAGGCTGTATTAATTTTTTTTTGTTTTCAATTTGTTTATTTATTTATTTATTTACTTATAATTTTTTTCATGTAATTCCGTAACACGCGAGATCCATTCATGTTAATCTAGTACGTTATTACGATTGGTTCGCGTATCGTACGATTCAGATAACTTGTAATAAGACGAGAATCTTCGTGTATAGATCGCGTGACATAAAACACGTGGGAATCACTCGAAAGAATCACGTGTGTAAATCGAGGCGATTAAACAGTTACCATAATAGATTAAGAAGCAATAATTGTGGGATCAGCAGTTTGTAGAATAGCGTTGGCTAAATCTTGCAATAATTATTAAAACTTGAACAGTTACTTACCAATTCTCTTTATTCATGTATTTTTTTCTTAAATTTACGAAACCCTAATCGTTATTGGTTCGACATACGGGCAGATGATGTTCATATCTTTGAACCGTTTGCTGAAAACCTAAATTCATAGATATGTCTTTTTATTTCCGGTTATACAAAGTGGGTCAAACCGAAATTATAGCCATTCTATACAGCCAATCGATTCCTTTGTGTCTGAATTATTTATGAATCGTAAGAAAAGAAACTGTTCACCAAATTACAGTCACGAATAATTTACAAAAATTTGATTACCTCTTTATTTTTGGTGTGTCAATAAAATATATAATAATCATGCAAATCAGTATAACGAGCCTTTTATACATAAGCTATCTCAAAAAAGCATTCTTGAATCTTTTTCAGATCTTTTTCTCCAACTGTTAATTTTTTGACTAATATTCAAACCCTATCTACAATTTTTTGAAAATCTCGTACCATTCTAAAAAAAATTATGTTTTACTCCGAACATTTTGACATCTGACCGATTTTCTTTAAATTTCTTTTTTTTTTTGTTTTACTACTCCAAACATTTTGAACCAACGAAACACCATGTTTTAACGTTCCGAAAATTCTCAAAAAATTCTCAAAAATTCTATGTTCAATTCTGAATATTTTTATGCTAGACCCACGTTTAAAGTAGAAAAATAAGTTTTTTAGAATTTTAAAAATTTTTTAGAAATGGCCAATTTACAGACGAAGGTTTGAATATTCAAAACAAAATAAACGGTTGAAGAAAAAAATCTGAAAAAAAAAAATTCAAGAGTGCTTTTTTGAGATAAATGCACAAAGCGAATCAAAAATGCTGAGGAAAAATCATTGGTCGTGTTGTCATGGAATGCCCATCATATATATAGTATAAAGTTATATCACTTCCGGTTTCAATATTGATAAAAAAAACAGTGAAAAAATTATTAAAAGACTTATGATATTTTTAATTTTATTTATGAATATTGACACATCTCCAAATTATAATAGAGATAATTTTCGCTAAATACAAATTAATAATTATCCGGTTACTCCATAAATTATTCGACAATAATTTAATTATTACGTAATATATTATTTTAAGATCGTCAGCTGTGGCACGCAGCTAGTAAATGTTGTTAATGCGAAATTCATTTATTATTTGGGCATGCGCAAAGAAGCCAGAAAAGATATAAGCCGCAGCATCTATATGTATACATATATCATACCTATAAAATGACTCGACATTACCCTTACGCAGTTGCTCGCCTATAATGCCGGTGGCAATCTGGCATGTCATACCGCAAATTTGACAAAATCATATAGATAATAATAATAATCATAATAAGAGTGTAAAATATCACGGGAAACAATATAGAGCTGATAAGTACAGGACAGTTGAATCCTGTTTTTATTAAAATATGTCAGGAAAAAACATTTTATTTAAGTTAAATAATTTGTTTAAAAATTTTCAACGCAGTTTGAACAATTTTAATTACGATATTAAAATTCACGACGTATCTATAAGCAGTAACAGTGAAGAGTCTAAAAACAATAACTATAATCGTGAGAGGTAAGGTAATTTATACCTTTATTTATTTATGTATGTAGATATTTAAATGTTTGATAAAATAATCGATAGGTATGTCACAAATCGACAAAAATCATCTATCGATATAAAATAGTGAAAGTCATACAGAAAATCAAAGTATTTCGCGGTTCAAATGCAGAAAATATTTGAACAAGACTGTTAGTATATATAACGTATTACATCTGACAGAAGTAAGAACTCCCCACTTTACCAACCGCGAAATCAGATGATCGGCTGATTAATGAGTCATCGCGGTTTGAATACGCGTAAATTTGAAGTAAAAACTTTCCATATACGATGGTTTAGCGATTCTGTTAAATATTTACATTAGATATTGTTAAATTTCTATATATAAATGAAAAAAATAATATAATCGCGGTTTATTACAAAGGACGTATATTAATAATACACATAACTATACCGATTGAACTTAATCTAATAACCGCGAAAAAAATATATTTTTCTCGTAATGAATATGATATATTACACATACATATAAGAAGTCGGGTCGCAGCGCCGACGCCGAAGATACATAATCTACCGTCTCTTCGCGCCTGCGCTTAGCGATTAACGCGCGGCTGAATATTTAGCCGTCGTTTTCTAGCTCGTCAGTTGCAGGTTTCAACCGAAGAATCGAGCTGACAGTTCCTGTCGAGAAGCCAAATCGTACGAATACAACATGTCAAGTCTCGAACGTGATCAACTGGGGCAAAGGGGTCCCGGAGACGATGTGTGCGCCGGGTTGACTCGCGGCCTAGACCACATTAAGAATCCCCAATTGAATAAGGTGAGATTTAAAAAAAAATATATATGTATAAAAATTATAGTAAAATAATTATAAAGAAAAATAAAATAACACTCATATTTGATATTTTCATCAAACTATTTCGCCCATGGATTAACCACTGGTCTATATTTGTGCTATGACAACCGCGTGCATGTCGATATATACCAAGCCTTTGCATGCGTACGCAATTTTATAGGGTCGATGTTATTTAGGGATAATCGCATATTACTTAGATGACTAGCAGAAAGTATACCGAGGATCTGATTTTAGAGAAATACTCTTAGAATTTTTTTATGAGAACGTAATCTTCTTTGACCACTTTGTTCAATTTTTTATTATTTTTTTTTTTTTTTTAATCAAAGGACACTGCGAAAATTGGAGAATCTATAGATCATTCGCATAGTATACATCATTTTTTTTTTTAATTTAAATCGAACTTACGTTACACTGAACTTGGATACGGTGACTGCAGATTGTGAGCCCACGTGGGTTTGACACATTTGTTAAATAGGTCAAGATTTCAATGAATGAACCGCCGAATAAAATGTTTTCTTTTGTTTTCGGTGGTTTTTGTGAAATTTGAAAATTTTGTTCGGCAATAATAATCACGTTGTGCAAGAACATTTCCCAACTTGATGTATGTACAGTTGAAAGTTTCACAATTTGCGGAAAAATCTACACAGTACGTACCTATGTATATCGTAAGACGTGTTAAGTCTGATCCGCGTGTCTTGACAGGGTATAATTACGGAAGCGAGTTACATGTAATATTCTTGTATCAATTAGGATATGGGAAAGTTTAGTTTCGGTTAAGTATCGATACAGCAAAATTTCGCTGAATTTTTAAAGGAGTTTGAAAAGTTTCTTTCATCAGAGTTTAAGTGGAGGTAAAATTCCAAGATTAGGGATTATACGAGGATAAAGGATAGAGGATAAAGAAATAAAATGTGACCCAAGTTAGTATAATTCTAAGAACATTGAGGATTCAAGGAATGTGGTTAAGGCAAACATTTATTGCACGTATACATCATACGTGTGTGTATACTCGTAATTTCCAAGCTGACGAAGCATAAAATATAGATATAGATATATATCTACGTGACTAAAGAATACCACGTGCCACAAATGTCATCGAGGAAAAAATTGAACCAGAGATTTTGAACTCCGGGTATAAGATGGATTACAGGTATACCGAGATAGAATAATATTTATCTATCTCGTATACATAACAAATTGTTTATTAGTTCAATTGTCAGATTATACAAAGTTTACTAATCAATTTATTTGAACAGGACATCTTCATACATATATGTATAATATACAAGTGCGTAAGATAAATATATTCACCCACGCAAAGTTATTTGTTTAAAAAAGATCCTACAACAAAGTCTGGCGATTATGACGTCTTATCTCTCCCGTAGTCACCAATTCTGTACAACTTGTTGAACTTTGAATCTGTACTTGAATTATTATTAACAAAGAAAAAATAAATAAAATAAAACTTTCCACCCAAATTAAGAAGCTTTGAATCTTCTAAAGGGTTGCATTTAGCAGCTATGGGATTTTTATACTGATCGTTTGATAAAAATAATTTTTACTATAGGAATGAAGCTTCCGAATTTAAGAAAAGCTGTGTCAATCTTTTCAAATCGCATCCCCTAAAGATCCAGAACAATTTGAATTGAGAAGCTCAATGTATAAACTACTATGCAAGAAGAATTTTGATTACGTTTCAAATATTAAGGTTTCAAAAAGCTCCGCAAATCTCAAGTACTTTAGTTTGAACTTTCATATCTCATTTGTGGATATAATCCGAAAAGATTTTTTAAACTAAGTTCATGCTTTTTTGTAATAAAAATTATTTCACACATTAAGACAAAGGTCAAGCTTTAAATTCGTCCAGGTAAATCCAGGTATCGTTAACCTTATACTGGGTTGAGTTAGGTTATGCAAGGATCGTGCCACCGTAAGGCAAAGCATTATTGATCCATTCCCACCGAATACCTACCTACCTAACGGATTCTAAAGCATCCATAAACCGAGTCAGGAGGGCGGCGATGTTCCGCGTCGAAGTTGTGCTCGGTCAGAGAACAACCCCCCGGCAACCGTCGCCAGGGTTAGTTATTTTCTAGAAAAACTTAAGTTTCGGGTGTAGGTGTATTCAAGCTCTCCTTAATTCATTCGTTAGAATCAGTATATTATGGCGGACGTTACGGAAAGGACCTGGTGGACGCTGGTCCCCCGCCAGGAGGAACATGTGCCAAGAATCCCTGAGACCCTTCTGGCCATCGATGGAAGGGTAGCAAAAAATAAAAAAATTAAAGAAACTAAAAATAAAAAAATATATATAAAAGAAAAAATTAAAATTAAAATAAGAAAATTAAATCACCATTCTCAAAGCACCAATCACATACGCAAGCGTAGCTCTACAAACCTCACGTAAGCATTAACTCTAATCTAGAGTCCGAAAAAGCACATCACCTGCCTTATTTTATAACACATGCGTAGTTTCATTAATTATTTATTTAAATCACTTGTACTGCCTAGTTTAAAAATATCTTTCTTTTTTTTTTTATTATTATTCATCATTATTAATTTATTTTTACTCCCTTACCCGCACGCGATTTCTCACACGGAGTAAATATCTTATTGTATGTATGCACTACTGTATATAGATATATTTTGCATCCAATTTTATTAAATTATAATAATTGAATTAATTTACTGAAATATTTTCTTCCAATTTCTATACGTACATAACAAAAGATTTATCGAAGATATTTATTAAAATGGTTATACAAAGAGTGAAAAAGGCATATATAAGACTTATGATAAACGATATATTTTAGAATAATAATTCTGTTACTACGTAAATGTTAGATATTGATACATAGGGTAGGCAATGGCTAAGCCGGATCTGGTCCAGACTAAAATTAGACTCAAAGTTAGTTCCAAGTCGCATCATTTTGCAGTGGCTACTTCATCCATTCAGAGAAATTTGAGAGCTATCTATAAAATTCATCTGAGAACGTAGATATAATTGTTTGATTTAAAGTTAGAAAGAGGATTAGAAATTCATGATCCGTTTTCTATTTGAAATACAACATCTTTTTCAACATACTTACAGAACGAAAAATAGAATACGTATATATGTATGACATATGAATAATTATCGGAGTTTCAATGCAATAGTACAGCGATAATTCCTGCACTTAAAATTTTTGCATATAGTACAATTTTATTGTTTCTGCGAGCGAAAATATAATTATTTTAATTACTGTTATTTATTTAAAAATAATACAATACATTGATTAGAGGATATTGTTGTTGCTGCGGACTAAAAATACATGGGATATATATATCGATATTAATTCAAAACATTCGGTTGATAATTACATCAGCGATTTTTCATTCTGAGTAAATATTTGTCAGTCGTGGTTTTTATTGTCGCAGATACCTATGCGTATTAAATTTAATTATTTATAAATGACTGCGATTTTGTATATTCACACGATTTAAGTCAAGATATAAAGTTGTCATAGCTACGAGGGTAGAAACGATAAACTATAAGCGCATAGTTTCTATAGGTCACACAGGCCATGACTCGGGCACAGTCATTGTTTTATTATAAGACCTAGACAGCTGGTTTTCCTAGGCGTATGACAATAGTCTGGAGAAATTTCGTGTAATCATCACTTGATCAGATTTCAAATCTTAAAAAATCGAAAACATATTTTTAATCAGTGATTATATAGAAATTGCAGAATATTGATAACCATGATTACGTAACGTTTAGATAACGGTTGAAAATCGTCTAATCAAATACTGCAGACAAACCGAATACGCAATACCTGTGATAGAATCGGAAATCAGATTCACGATATGAATCAATAAAAGATATAATCGCTCCAAGCATATGTAATAATATGACAATTAAATAGTGATCATATCTAAAGAAGTTAATGGCAATCGAAAGGATATCTTATGATATCAATTAATCATCAGTACAATATATAATCTACTTGAAAGTAATTTACCGGTCGCTGATTAATCAGTTTTTTAGATTAAAATTAGATAAGTATAGGTAAACCTTCCAATAGAAACAGAATATTCGATAATAAACTGCCTTGATCTCGTGGTAGTCATTTGAAATGTCTATTTTTTCCGCAAACTTAATACCCAACGTAGTTATATCTAGCGATGAACAATCCCGATGCAAACCGCTTATGACGGAAGGACTGGCTTTCGTGACTAAATTTATACTAGCTATAGGTATAATCTCTGGGTGAAGATATAATGCGTATAAATTGACCTTGCGGGATTGTGGTAGTGACAGTACAATTAATATTATATAATGGAAAAAAACTCCATTACTGCAGTGTCTCATACATTAAAGTCATAATTTGAACTCCAAATGTTTGATAACGAAGTAATTATACCGAACAATTTATTGACACTATACATTTGAATCATTTTTTTTTTGTTTTTCATCTCCATAAACTGTAAAATGCTTGCGGATGTTGAATAACTTCAGACCATTTTACTATCCAATATTATTCATGTAGGTATATAGTCATAAATATACAATTCATATACATACTCCAAAGTCCCGCCACTGTATGTATGTACAAGGAACGAATAACTAGACTGTTGAACCTTGAACCTATGTTCAGTTAGGTCAGGTTAGGTATATAGGTATGTTTGTATCCCAATGTCCACTATGAGTTCCCATTTAAAATCATATCTAAATTGACATAGTGAGATACCAATTATTCTGTCCAGCAGCTATCATATATATGTATTTCGTCAATCATTTGATCGGTATAAACAATTTGATTCAAAATCTATTGATGAATAACTTCACTTTATTTTACATTTAGTTCAACGAATACCGTATAAGTCAGGCGATATATCGGTTTTATTGCAAGGTTTCTACGATAACGATTGTATAACATTGGATTGCAAGTTTTAATAATAAATTACTGATTTCGAGTTATGTGATGTAAGAAAAATAATATTTAGTACCCACGTTTTGGAACTCAGAAATTTTTCTAGTAACGAACATCATGGCCGTGAGTTAGTGGAGGACATTATAGCAAGGAAAGTGGTTAAAAAATTGGCAAAATCTTATTCAAGGACACCATCAAATCGTAATTAAACAAAATTTCGAGCTATGTTTAGTACCAGGAAAGATCAATACACAAGTACATAAAGATATAGCAGAGTTATGCGATCATTAGTCAAATTAATTACAGTGATTAACCCCAGCTCGCAAATAACATCATGAAATCTAAAAATTCTTAGATACTAACAACATAAATCAGAGAAAAAACGCATAGATTAAAGTAGCTTTACGTCAATCGATCTGCGCACTAGCAAAGTAAACGAAACGTGAAAATATGGGTAAAAATAGAAAAATAAAAATGAATTTAAACAAATTATGTATGAAAATTATTTGACTTACGTCTACAGATATCCCTTTGGCCTTCGTTTTAAATAGAAACTATTTTATGATTTTAAGTCTCATGACTTTTAATTCATGAATCGTGCGTAATCGCAGAGCAATAAAAAAATTATTTCATTACCAAAAATGTATTATGGGTACGTGGTACATGTATAATCCGTTGAAGTGAACGGGAATACTTACAATAGTGTAAATTAGAATTGACTATGAGTTCTTTCCACCTTTCATAACGACTATTGCGCTTGAGTACTGTTATACCATTAGCCTTGCAAATAGTGATTGGTTTTTGCAATCACCAAACGAATTCTATAAATCATTAATGCGAAAAATTTCTTGATAATTGTTCGATTAGGTAGTCATTGATCAACGATCAAGCAGACTCATTCAATTTAATGATTTAGCGATTCAGTTTTGGTGACAACATTCATTTACGGTGACATGAGAATATAATTAAAATTGGTGCCTAATTAAAATTCATAGTTGATTGGGACAGAATGCAATAGCGCAAAAATAATTAATTACACACACACAGGGATAGCGTGAATTGTACTTCTCTGCATGTTGATGCGATTTTAATAAGCTTTGATCTTTGAGCTTTGAATGATGATTGAAATATGTAGTGTAATATTTTTTCAACTCCTTGACCCTTGACCAGATGTTAACAGCTGCTGTATAATTTTCAAACAAATACACAATTATAAGAAAACACATTGTAACAAATTTATCTTACGATTATAGTTGTAAGTCAAGGCAAGTGGATGATTCAATGATATTCATTGAATTATAAATCGAAGAAACTTTTGGTCGCTGTACATATTTATCAATACATATTATTTTGCAGCCTCTTTCTTTGCGAAAAAAATCGTAATTTATACCTTGGTAATAATATGACCTGATTGAGCACGAGATAAATACCAATTGTATGTACAAACGAATGACCGGACGTGTAGTTATACTCAGTCAATCGTTAGGGTCCTTGCTCCAGATCAATATAGATTAATTTAGATCATGGTATTAAGAGATTCTAGTCTCACCTTCACGATTACGAAGAATTAACGGCGTTCTTTCATTTCAACAATAAATTTTCAACATACGTCCGCAGGCGTGACATTGAAAATTTATGTTAAAAACAATAAGTTTCTTTGGGAAATTGAAATGAATATGCAAAAAGGCACTGCTTCCACAATCTTGAGAGAATTAATCGATAAAAAGCTTATTGTAGAAAGGACTCGAAGTCTCTTTATATATACGAAGAGTTAATCACTTTTGAAATCTGATATACACTTCTCCATGAAGTCATGTGATAATTCTTTGAAATCTTGTGAAATCTAGTTTACACAAGATCTTATGAGTGATTGACTCCCATGCTTCGGACGAGGATGTATTGCATTTTATTGAAGTCCAAAGTCGAAATGTGACTTTACACCTATAAGTACTTTGATGTACTGCCATTAACTGAAAACTGTTGACAGTAGCTTATTGTTTGGTTCCTTTCTGCAATAAGCCATTTAATCAGAGTCAGGAAAAATTTACTGACCAGTAATATAAGTTCAGTTATAGATCGCCTTTCACTCTCACTCTGACTTGAGGCCAGCTGTTCTCTCTTGACACAGAAATGTAATGTGTGTGTGTGTGTGTGTGTGTGTGTGTGTGTGTGTGTGTGTGTGTGTGTGTGTGTGTGTGTGTGTGGAGCCGTCTTACGTCCGCGTGGAATTGTCTTGCGTCATGTTTCAGTGGCTTTGTCAAGGTCATTTCGCCTAGGATATACAGTGAATTATTCATAGACCCTCAGATGGTCTATTATTTTATCGTAGACTTTGTACTCTTTGCAATAAAAGTTCGACAATAGGTAGCCGAATGTAATAACGGTCATTATCTCCAAAGGATAATCAGTCACTGCCCTGGAAATTTCAACACTTTATTGTCAGATAAACTTACAGCCAAAATTACTTCCACAAAACTCTTACGCTGGATTGCGCAATAAATTCAAGGAACATTTGTTTCATCAAGGATATTATGCGGCAATTCATCATTGAAAAGATCATTTTCAGAAACACAATCTGTGTACTTTGTCCATCATCAATTACTCCAGCTAACCGCCGGTAGACCTTTCACGTCATTATGGCAATCCTCCAGATTTCAGTATACTTATCTACATATATTTCTGAAATGTTGACGACCTTTTATGCAAATTTTATTATCCGAGAATAAAGTTAAATTTTACTGCATCGCTTCAGTGTATCACTACTCTGTCGCAGATCGTTTGTTTGATTGAATCACTATTAGGGCAAAACATAGAACTGATTCTGTTTGAAATTCAAACTTTGTTGTCACTTGTGACCATACGATATGTTATCATCGATTCAGAATTCACGTAACAGCAAAGAAGTGCAGTAGCTTATTGTTGGCATAAGCAGCCAACGATAAGTTATTCACATATATTGATTCGGTATTTCATTTGGTTTCCTACATTACAAATGGTTGGTGGATGAAACGGTTAGAAATAGTCTGGCGAAACGTCTTCTTGATAGGGAAAGCGAACTTGCGAAAGCAATTCTTTTTGCAAAATTCACATCACAATGTTATAATAAATTCGTATTTCTAATATTAGTCATATATTATCGATGCTTTCTAGGTCTTTCACTAGATTCACTAGACCTGTAAATGCATTTACATTTTTATATATGTTTCAGGGAATGGCCTTTACCATTGAGGAACGGCAAACGCTAGGCATTCACGGATTGCTACCTGCTGCCGTCAAGACTCAAGACGAACAACTAGAACTATGTCGTTTAAATTTGGAACGTTACACCGATGATCTCTCTAAGTACATCTACCTCACCGGTTTACTGGTAAGCTTCATCAAACTCGGTTTCAAAATTCCTAGTTAAAAAAGGAAAGATTCACAAAACCAGAAAAAGTTTTTTCGCAATTTTTTAAAACGGTCTTTAAATATTCCAGGACCGCAACGAAAGACTGTTTTATCGCCTCCTAGGTGAAGACGTAGAAAAAATGATGCCCCTTGTCTACACTCCCACAGTTGGTCTTGCCTGTCAAAAATTTGGCCTGATATATCGCAGGCCACGAGGTTTGTTCATCAGCATACATGACAAGGGTCATGTTTATGACGTCATCAAAAACTGGCCTGAGCATGACGTTCGTGCTATCGTTGTCACCGATGGTGAACGTATTCTGGGACTTGGTGATCTAGGAGCCAACGGTATGGGAATCCCCATCGGAAAATTATCCCTTTACACAGCCTTGGCTGGCATAAAACCTCACCAATGTCTTCCCATCACCTTGGACGTCGGCACCAATACTCAGGTAAGCAAATCAAGACAAAAATTTTGTGTTTCTTCTTTTAGAGAATGTTGATAAGGGTCATTAGCCCACCTTGAAACAAAAATTGATCTGTTTTCACAAATTTTTTATCTGTTTTTATTTTGATTTTTTAGACACTCCTTGACGACCCTTTGTACATTGGCCACAGACACAGGCGTATTACAGGTCAAGAATACGATGAATTCCTTGAAGAATTCATGCAGGCTGTTGTGAAACGTTATGGCCAAAACACTCTCATACAATTCGAAGATTTTGGCAATGCTAACGCATTCAGACTGTTGAATAAATATCGGGATAGTTACTGTACCTTCAACGACGACATTCAAGGTACCGCCTCTGTCGCAGTAGCCGGACTACTCGCTTCCCTGAGAGTTACGGGTACTAAACTTTCCGATAATACTATCGTATTCCAAGGCGCTGGTGAGGTAAGTTCATCAGAAATTTAAGAAATAAGAAATTTCAGCTCAAGTTATAGATATCAAAGACTATCGTTCACTTCGTTATTTAATCTGTCTACCCGTGTATGATACTTTTCTCGTTTTCGTACAGGCTGCTCTTGGTATTGCGGGGCTTTGCGTAATGGCAATGCAGAAGGAAGGCACGACTTTGGAGGCGGCAAAGAACAAGATCTGGATGGTCGACTCTAAGGGTTTAATCGTGAAAGATCGTCCCGAGGGTGGCATAACTGAGCACAAGCTACACTATGCTAGAGATAGGGAACCGATCAGGACTCTTACCGATGTCGTAAAGACCGCAAGGCCAAACGTCCTGATTGGGGCTGCAGCCATTGGAGGTGCCTTTACGACCGAAATACTTGAGGAAATGGAAAGGAATAACGCGAGGCCGATCATTTTTGCGCTTAGCAACCCTACGAGTAAAGCAGAGTGTACTGCAGAGGAGGCTTACATCGCTACCAAGGTAAAACTGCTCGAAAAAATGACCTGAAACTAAATGAAAACTGTGTTTTAAGGATTGGGAGTAATCTTATTTCTGTTTTTTTTTTTTTGTCTATTGCAGGGCAAGTGCATTTTTGCTAGTGGTTCACCATTCGCTCCGGTCACTTACGAAGGTAAGACCTTCCACCCTGGACAAGGAAACAATAGTTACATCTTCCCAGGAATAGCACTGGGTGCAGTTTGCGCTGGGATGCGAATTATTCCTGAAGAAACGTTCCTGATCGCTGCCGAAGCATTAGCTGCTATCGTTACAGAAGCAGACCTTGCTACAGGTGGACTCTATCCACCACTGAATGATATTCAGAAATGTTCTATCGCGGTAGCCGTGAAAATTATGGCGTACGCCTACAAGTCTAGTAAGTATTTCAAGTTCAAGATCCTGTATTAAATTTGAAAAATTTGTTCTTAAATAATCATGAATATCCCGGAAACTATTTCTGCAGTTTTAATGAAATTTTTTCGGTTGGTATTCGTTGAGGCACCGGGCTGTTTTACCAAATATTGGATCATAGCTAGAAAATTGTTAGATTGGTCTCAGCTAAATTTGCTGTAGAAATTAATTGTGTTTTACCACAAGCAGCATATTTCACTAGGTAATATTTGTCGAGTGGGAAACTATACCTACTTTTTTGTAACACGGGATTTTTTTTTGTTTATTTCTTTTGTCAATATTTGAAAAAAAAAAACTAGTTAGGATCTAAAATTGTATAAAGTCATTTACAATTCTAATCTTCCTAGACTTTCTGGCATTACATCCACCTAACAATTCATCAATTATGTAATCAGTTCAACGCCACTGTACAGAAAAATGATTACATAACAATTGCAGAGCGTATTTTATGCACTGCAAACTAGACATGCAAGTTTACTGTGAAATATAATTCTCAGAAAGTCTCGTGGTACACGTGACTAAATCGATTCTGACCAGTATGAAGTTACATACACGTTCTGATATCTTATTACTGTTTCTGTTTTCTTCGTTTCCTTTTTTTCCTTATACATATAACAGGGAAGCAGACACATACAAATTCTTCCGTATTCTACTTCTCTTTTTGACATACTTACCAGGAGGTTTTGTTGACGCATCTCATAGGCGAACGGAATGAAATAAAACAGTTAATCGCGGTTGAAAATGTGCGAGACAAAGAAGGCAATATTATATTGTTATCTCTTTCTCTGTCTAACACATTGGCGAAAGGGTTAGCATAGTTTTGTTTTAGTTCTTTATGCATGGTGGTGACAGAAAAGAAAATGACAAAATAATGTGTATGTAACTTCACACCGGTCAGAATCAAACACATAACGCATCACGTGGTATCGTCTGCTTCCATAATATTAAGGACTCTTCCTACATAATATGCATAATCACTAATTTGTCCCATCGCCGGCGTGTGAACTGTGAAGTAACTGAAGTAGATATGATATGTTAGTGTCGCGTGGGACCCAATTGAGTAATCGATACTCACGACTGTCAGATTTCAAACTACGATACGATTTATAGAGAGAGACTAACCTATCGACCCAAATCCAATTTTAAAAGCAAATTACTTATCGAAATGAGTTACGTCATGATAGATTCTAGTTAATTACAAGTCTAAGAGGAAGTTTTGGAAGTTTGTTTTAACAAATAAACTACAATTACAATAAATACAAAACACCTATGTTCAGAGAAAAGAATATTGATAAATGAATTCGAGGATAAGACGTTCCTGAAAAATGATTCGCGAGGCTTTGTGGTAAAATAATGACGATTTAAGGGGATATAGGTATACACTCACGTAGTGAAATTTGAAGGCATTTTTTACTCAAATGAGAAAAAAGCGATCTTAGGAAAAGTAAAAGATATAGCGGAAATTTTTTTAATTATAAAATTTCCTCAGGTCTTCAGGTATATGATAAAAACAAAAAAAAATCAAGAATATTATAAAATAGTGGAGTTATTCGCCCGTAAGTGTGCAGCTGTGTTCCGCGAATGCGTTGATGGCGTAGGTTCCTACAGTCGATCAGAAGTTCTGAAAGGAAAAAACAAAAAATTTTATTTACCATAATAGATGTATCTTTCAAGTGAACCAACAATATGACTGGATAACAATCGTAGAATCGCTAGAAATTTGGAAGCGATCCGAACCTCGATTCGTGAATTATGACACAAAAATGATTTTAAAGTTCGCAATTGAAATCGGCATGCCCTGTCTGGAATATATTTGACTTTACTTGCTTTAGTATAAGCCTGCGCTATATGAAGGGCCTTCTTCAGTATTGACAGCATCCTTAGCATTCTTTTTTGTATTTCATTTGGCAACTCTAGCCTCTCAACTCAACTCTAATCTTAGAGAACCGAAATGAGATTCAAAATCACACAGCCGTCACATTTTTTTCGTAGACGCACTGGCTGTTTACGTTCTTACTCTCTGTTTTCGTATGCTGGTTTCCATGAAATACAATTTTTAACGTATGTACGGGCATCCTGCGCTCTATCTTCCACCCTTAACGTCCAAACTGCATCGCTTACCGCTGTTACTCGTTTTCTTGTATTTATAAATTTCTCAACTTGCAAAATTGTCATAGCTTTGCGAAGGCTCAACGTGAACTGAGCATAATCTAATAACCGACTGACCTGTGACCTCGGATTAAGGGGAGAATTCACAAACACATGACAACAGCTTTCCTAACCCCGCGGTACGGGCGTTATACTGCATGACCCGACAGATGCAACGATACACTAGACTTCATATGACTTCCACAATTTCTCGAATTTTTATTGGTCATGGGTCTAAAATATTCTTAGAAGATGAGGTCATTGTAATATAAGGAAAAAAATAGGTTTTCTGAAAATTTATGAGTGTACATACCCCCTTAAGAAGAAAGAAAATACAATTGGAATGATTTTTCTGTTTAAAATTATGTATTTATTTTTGTGTACTTAATTTTTTATATTAATATTATTTTTATATTAGCGGGAATATTTGAAAAGACGAAAGAGAAAAGAAAATTAAATTAATCATAAATCGAAAAAGTGAATTAGGTACAACATTTTTTATATCAATTTATAATTTTGCGTCTAATGGGCTAGCAAGCTTTTAGTTGCCGCAATATTCACCTTATTATTATTATTATTATTATCGTTTTGGATTAAAGCTTTATGATTTATCTTTTATTAACCAGTGAAGTTCTTCTATTTGAATTAGGCATTTTGTATTATTTAATAAGCGGGTATGTCTGTTTATACGAACCAATATGAGAGGATGAAATTAAACAGTGTTAGGTTGTAAGTCCAATCTGGCTCACAGTTCCAACTGTTATTAAAGATATTTCCGATTTTTAATTACACGGGAATGCAGAATTTAATGTTTTTAAAACTGAAGATACTTCATCGATAACAGGTAGTCGTCAATCAGTACGCAATATTCATTTGATAACGATAAAGAAGCTTGAAAAAGAAAAAAAAATGAGATTAAATACATAAAGAAGAAACTTGTCTTATTATATAATGTTTATCTGTTTTAAATCATTTTTGAAATTTTTTTTTTTGTTACAGACCTCGCTACCGTTCATCCGGAACCAACATCATACGAGGACTTCATAAAGGCACAACTGTACGATACTAAGTACAAGCCTTCAGTGCCTCCGACTTATCCATGGCCCCAACAGTAAAATATTATTATATTCAAATTTAATATGAAATTCTTTTTAACGAGACACTGATTTAATACAACTATTACTGCGGATCATAAGATTTTTTTATCAGTGTATATATATGTGTATATATATATATACATATATATACATATATATACATATATATATATATATATATATATATATATATATATATATATATATATATATATATATATATATATATATATATATATATATATATATATATATATATATATATATATATATACATATGTATATTTATATTATATACACACACATACATATATACGAGGGTGGTCTGAAAAGTTTCCGACCTTAACGTCATAAGAGCAGTATGTTTATTAGGTGGGAAACTTTTCAGACCACCCACGTATATATATTTTACGATGTAATGTAAGGCAATTGTTACATGTATGGATATCCAGATGATGTTATTTAATGAATTATTATGATTAAATTAGTTTTTATGTGAAATCGTAAACTGCAAGGAATGAAGTCTAACACTTGTACGTATAATAATATGCGTTATGTGATTCTTTGATTAAATGAACTTTTTTTTTTTTTTCTTCATCAAACATTCGACGAACTATTGTAAATTAGTAAATGCGTGTTTTTAAGTAATATATTTTCTTTTCGTAACGTTCTTAACATAATATTACACAACCTTATTAGTTGTACAGATAAAATAAAATAATTATTACTATTTAAAAACTATACTTATTGTTCATTTATTTACCATAGAATAATTATACGGGGATGATCAAAATGATATCTGTATTTTTTTTTGGTTTTTGTTTTCTTTTTTGCTATCTGATTAATTTTAAACGAATAAAATTGAAAATAGATCGAAAATAAATTGTCGAATCAGTACTTTTTAAATGAATGATACTACCGTTATTATTATATTATACGATATAGAAATTAAAATAATAAACGTAAAATTATTAGAGAAATTATACACGTTAAAGTTTTACTGAAGCAAGAAATAAAAAAATAAAAAAAAAACCCAAAACAAAAACAATCTAAAGATTATTATTATTATTCTATTTTTGTTTTGTTATTTTTTTTTACTTTTTTTTTTTAATCACGTGATGTTATATTTACATGAGAGATGTAAAGTTAAAATAATTATAATAATTAAGGACAGTACGCATCATATACAGAAGCTTTTTTTTTTCTTTTAAAATATCATCAATTGTGTCTATACTTTAGTGGAACGAAAATTCAAAAATTCATTCAGTCGATCATTTGTCAAGAAAAAAAGAGAAGAGAAAAAAAAAGAAGAAAAAAAAAACCATATAGGTATGTATATTTAAAATAGGGTAGAAATGTTAACGAACTCAGTCCTTTTTTTTCTGTCAATTCAAAAACAAATTCAATCTATGAAAAAAAATAATCCAATATCTAATCATGTTCATCATAGTCAGCTAAAGTAATTCAACTATTTTTATCTTAAATATGTATATATTCATTTATATATAATATATACACATAATTACCACGGAGTAAATGTTATATGTCGTTTGTAATAATATGAAACGGCAGGTACTATCACAACCCGCCATTTATCGGTTAGCTATAAATTAATAGCCCTAAATTATAGTCTCCTCAATAATTCGTCTTGTATAGAATTTCAAGGAAATACCGATCTCATTTATTCTGTTCTGTTCTTTTATGTTTTATTTGGTTTTTGTTTCGTTTAATTTCTTTATATTATTAAATTTCCATGACCAAATCTTTTACAGGACTTGACTAATGTCAGAATACCATTATCGTATGATCATATTAGGTGTATTCATAATCATCAAATTTAATTAGCTTAACACAACTCTTTAACGATTGCAAAGTTATTATATTATAATCTTTACTTGAAACATCATGGTTGATAAGATCGTAATAAAAGAAAATTAAAAACAGAAAATAATTAAAATGTACAGATGATTTTTTTTTTTGTTTTTTAAGTCGTTTAAAAAATAACTTTTACAATAAATGGGACACTGTTACTTTAGACTAAACGCAAACACCAGATCTTACGTGCCAGCACCAAGACCCTGTAATCATTTTTATCTTCAATTTATATACCTATAGTTACTCAATTAACAACAAACAATACAGTTATCATCAAAAATCTAAGTTACAATCAAAGTATTCCAGAGCAAGTAGGTGTATAGCTTTGAATATTATCATCATTATTGTTAATATTGTTATTGTTATAATCTAATTAAAATTTCATCAATTCTTTGATATATGTCTATACATATATCATACGAAATTCGTTTTTACTATAATTATAATAATGAAAATGAGACGAAAATTTATACAATTATCAACTTTCTGTTATTAAGAGTTTTATGGAAGTTTTATTTTTATTCTTTGTTTTTCTAATATCGCATCAGGGTTGTTGTAGATCAACTTTTGGCGAGATAGTGTCCGTTTAGCTAGGTGATTTGGTCCCTTATCTACCTTCATCGTGAAAGCGAATGAGATCGCTCGTGCGATTGAACTGAATGATCACCGGCAGCCCTTAAATCCGGTAATCGTTGAGATGCAGGTAAAGCGTCAAAGAACGCATGATTCAAAGCATCTTTTAATGTTATGCGTTGCGTCGGTTCGTACTCGAGCATTCGCCCGATCAATTCAAATAGTTGCATATGGTCTTCATCATCCGAGAGTAAATAGCGCTAAATAAATATCAGAAATATATTATACTAAAGAAATATGTTCCATGTAAAAAATTTTAAATAAATAATATAAATTCGAAACTCACATGCAACGGCTTGCAATTATCTCTGACGTATCTACCGCCTGAGCTTTTTTCATCCCAGTCCAATTTACCGTGATAAAAATATTTAGTTTTAGTTTTACGAGCCATACGGTGCGGGATAGTGCCTAGTATCCTTTCCATCATTGCTAAATGTTCTCGATTGTCATGTGTTTGGAACAACGTGATACCCAGATACAGTTCGAACAAAATACAGCCAATAGACCAGACATCACAGGGTTGCGCCCATCCCAATTCTGCCAAAATATAAGTTATTGTTTATTTGATAGATTGAAATTCGTTAAGACTTGGGAACAAGGAAATAGGAACATGTGTTTGTTCTCTTGAAAAAAATAACAACATTAGAACAAGATTCGTGTTAGTTTTACCTAAGATTACTTCTGGAGCTCTGTAATGCCTCGTGCTAACGATTGTGCTGTGATGTTCGTGGTCGAAAGTTGCACTACCAAAATCGATTAATCTGATATCTGTTCTCTTGACGCGCCTCACGTCTATCCTCTTAAACAAAAGAAACTTTTATAGAGGTTTATAAAATATTATCGATATATGTGTTGTTGAGACAGTGAAATCATTTTAAAAAGCAAGAAGAATGCGATATTATGTATCAATGGGACAAAAAAATGGAAGAAGATAAGAAGAAACACATTAATCTGATTATTTGCCCAGAAAATATTAGTGTCAATATCTCAAGACGGATATATCAAGATCTTACCTTTTTGCTGTTGTAAGATATGTCGTAATCCGAATCAACGAAGAGTATATTTTCTGGTTTGAGGTCGGTATGGGTGAGTTTTGTATCATGGAGAAATTTTACCGCGTAGCATAATTGGTACCCCATATGTCTCACGTGATCCAAAGGATAAGGTTGATAATTGTTGTCTCTCTGCAGCAGAGATTTCATCAATTAAATTTATGTGGAGAAATTCAATGGCAAAACCACGAGAATTATTTAAGTGATTACAGTTAAAAATTATTCAACTTTCTATGGATTTCAACTTACATAGAGTTTAACAAAGAAAAAGTGGCTGTCACAGGATAAAAGTCGCATCGTTCATCGAACATTTTTCAAAATTGTAAAAACCATTGTAGAATTGTATTATTTCCTGCCAAACCAATGCCATACAGAAATAAGATCTGTCTTCCACTGTTGTGGATACTCAACACACTTTTTGTTTCTAACTTTAATTTTCATATCTAAAAATTAAATTCATCGAAATTTGAAAAAGTTTTGTTGAACGATGCGACCTGTACCCTAAGAAAAAAACCACTTGTTTTTCAATTCTTTGGTGAAATTAATGTACGAAAGATAAAGTCGATAAAATGTGAAATAATTTTGAATAATATCTAAAAGAAAAAAAAAAAAATATTATTTACTAGTTATGAAAACACCGAGAGTTATTAAAATATTTCTTCACAGCGTTATGAGTGATTAAAACTTTACTTACCAAAAAATCAAACACGCTCAGACCGAGCATTTCAAAGGCAATACACATGTGACCGTGGTAGTCAAACCAGTCCAACATTTTCACACACAAGCTATAAGAGAAAGTAAAATTCATTAAAACAAGGTAAATTATATTTAGTTGAGTAGGGTTCGTAACAAAAATCTAAATTTCAAAATTAAAAATAAATCATTTAGTCTATGAATATAATTAGCAAATTCGGTTTCATGACGATTCCATGCCTTACGTTGAATCACTATTCCAAAAGAGAATAATGTGTACTAGATGAGTCATGTCAAAAATACTTTGGTAAATAAATCAAGTTTTATATATCTGAGGAAGTAAGAGTTTGAAGATTTGAACAGATCTTAGAAAGTCAAGTGATGTTTAAACACTACGCATAAGAGGTAGTGAAATACTAACTGTTGACACTCTGGATCCTTGAGTGCAATTTTCTCCAAAGCATTTATCTCAAGTTTGGCAGCTTCCCTGTATTTTTCAACGTTCTTAATAATTTTCAAGGCCATCACGTGATCCCTGCACAAATTATATAAACACACGTTAATGAGACCGTTAATACTTGATACCTAAGTTACAGTTTCAATTACGGTTTGATACTTAGTATATCTATTTCTATCGCAACCAAAGTATATTTATATAACGTTTCATTCAACATTCCTTAACGAAGTAAATTGAATAATTTCACGCAATAGCTTAAAACTTTGAATGTATTTTCAAGATATTGAAAAATTTCTGGAATAACTGCTGATTGTCTGATTCGTTTGATTTTCACTTAATAAATGATAAAAAAAAATATATATATATTTTTGCAGCTCTTTTGCCAATGTTTTGTTAAAGTAGCTAGTCAAAGCTGAATTTTCAATGTATTAATAGAAAATCTAATGGTCGTCGTTCAACCACCAACCAGCGATCCCGGTCTCTCTATTTTTGGAACCTGTTCGCGTATGAAAGTTAATTTTAATGTCAATTCCGAAAGTCTGAGGAATGATCTGATTAAAATCAATTATAGTTATCAAGCAAATCATCATTGAGATTAGCAGTGAGTTCAAAATTCACATCTACTGCACCTTTACAACATTTTGAATATAAATATTATGTTTATAAATACAATGGATAGGTAAGTGCGCGCGAATTATCTATAAATATAGCAATACATGTAACTTAAGCTTTGATTACATAAAATTGATATTTTATTTAGGTACAGGTAACTCGTTGAGCAGTTTGTTTCAAACCTTAACTGAAATGTTTAAATCGGAGACAAAACTGACGGTCAAATTTCATATAGATCAATTATAGCGTTAAAGGTTGATTGTTAAACTTACATTTGCATATCTTTAACCTTGACAACTTTTCCAAAAGTACCCTCGCCCAGGGTGGCCAGAACTTTATCTGTAAAGTAAAAAAGTGGGTAAGTATATAGTAAAAACGGACCGATCACTTTGGAAGCTGTCGACATCTAAATTTTAAAGGCGTATCCTCGCTCACCTCGAGATTCGCCATTCTACCAAACTACTACCGTGTGAATGAACATTGATCAGCAAGTAAATAAAGAAGTTTCTATAATAAAATTGGGTAGATTATACTAAAAAATAAATAAATAAACAGAAAAAGAAGTATACAGATACATGAAAAAAAAAATGGAAAATTTTTTTTTTTAAAGTGATAGAAAAGAAACTGTATAAAGATAAGAAACAATCGGTGAACTTCAGCTGTGTAAAAAAAATTTTTATCGAAACTTCCAAAGCGATTGGTCAGGTACAGCGAATAAATGTCGTAGTCCTAAAACTCCTTTAATAGTTGATACCTTGTATATAATATATATTTATCCCTTGAAAAAACAAAAAAAATATCATTTCCTTAACTATAATTATCTCAAATTTTTAAGTTTTGTTTTCACCTCCAAAAGGATAGACAAGATTTTAGAAAAAAAAAAAAATAATAATAATAAATAAAAATAAATGATATGCGTGCTACAGTGTCTTTCCTCGAAAAGGTAATTGACGCATTAAATTCAGAGTATTTATAAATAAGGAAATTCAATTTCTGTTATCACCGCATTTTTCAGCCCGATATAATAGCATGTCCAATAATTGAAGCTCTCAATCTTATATCCTACACCACAAGCTCGTTTAATTGTAATTATCAAAACAATCAGACAAATAGAAAGGGTATATTGTATAAATAAAATAGTGAGCTAAATGTGGTCGAAGATAAATAGACAGTAAAGAGAGAAATAGAATGACTAAATTGTAATTTAACGTCGGACTGAAATTTGCGGTGAGAGGATGAAAATGGTTAGTCAGTATCCTCTCTCCGATCATATACTGTACAACTGCATCTGTAAAGGAACGTTAAATGACACGTGGCATAAACCGCAATTTAGGGCGCGGGTGCCCGATGAACATTATTGAAAGATATAGAAAATAAGATAAGATAAGAGAAGAGATGAGATGAGAAGAAAAGAGCAGAAAATAGAAGAGAAGAGAAGAGTGAGAGTGAGAGTGAGAGAGAGAGAGAGAGAGAGAAAGAGAACAAAAAATAAATCAAAATAAAATATTTATATATATAAGAAAAATAAAGGAAAAATAAAATGAAAAAAAAAAAAAAAAAAAAAAAAACAGAATTAAATTATAAGTAGAAGAAAAGAAAAGACACGTGTCCGTGTCGTGACACACGTTCACGCCTATAGTTCAGGTACTATACGGCTTGACAGTAATGACTAATTATTGGTAACATGATACAATAACTGCAACAATCCCAGATTAGCAATACTGTCGCGACCGTACCGGACCCGTTCTTTCTTAAATCTACTACAATGAGTGTATTCACGTATTCACGAACATCTATTTGCCAGGATGTCGCCGGATCGGTAAACAAGATGGCCATCTTCGTCATCCTCGACGGACGGTGGTCGAGGGCTCTATTAGACGGATGCCGGTCGTATCACAATGACGAAGAAGAAGAGGGGGGATGGATTGAGCGCGAATCATTTTCGTCCATGGAGCCATTATCCATCCAGATCCGTCCGAGTCATTCGATAAAACGGATAGACCAAGTAGACAGAAGTCAACAGAGGTTCCACCATAGATTTCCACAGACCAGTATGACCACATTGACCGAGTAGATGATAAACGGTTTCATTGGCACAAGGACACGCGGATGAACGTAGTGAGGATGGGCGTCGACGACGAGTATTTCAATGAGTCCAGGCATCAGTCGTCGCATCATCATCATCATCATCACCACCATCATCAACATCATCATCATCATTTTCGTCATCATCATCGTCGTCGTCATCATTATCACAGCATCATCATCATCATCGTGATCATCATCATCACCATCATCATCATGACCGATCCGAACCAATCCAGTTGATTTACCATTCGTCATCAAAGTCAGCAGCCACCATTCCAATACAACGGAGATGTAACCCAACAATCAGACAAAGAAGGGGAGAGGGCAAAATGGTTTGCCAAGTCAGAAACTTGTGGGTACGTGTGTTACCAATTATTACCATCGGCACAAAAGTCATTATATAAGCATTCTAACATTATATATATATATATATATATATATATATATATATATATATATATATATATATATATATATATATATATATATATATATATATATATATATATATATATATATATATATATATATTTATATATACATATATATATATATACACACATATATATATATATATATATATATATATATATATATATATATATATATATATATATATATATATATATATATATATATATAAAAATGTAACATGTATATAGGTATGTATGTGGATTGTGTATATGTCCCAACGAATAATGTCTACACAATGCTATATATATATGTATACATATATGTATGTATTTGATATCAATATTATGATACACACACACACACACATATACATACATATAATATGCATCTTTGCACATCATGTGGTTTTTTTATTATTTTTTGTTTTTGCACTATATGCTACAATGTGGGAGCTGCAGGCTGGTAAAGACGTTTATGACCAGTCATGTTTGAAATCTTTTTCCATGGATATTAATTGTGTATTATTATTACTCGGATTTAAATTGAAGAAGGAACAAAGATGAAAATTATTAAAAAAAAAAAAAAAAACAATAAAAAAAAAAATAAAATATTGAGAACAAAAATATACATATATATACATGTATATACTTTATAACTGAGTAAATTTTCAACACGTGAGCTCGTAGCACGTGGTCATTCTATTAGACTATATTGTATCTGTATACATGCACATTTTTTTATTTCAGGGAAATAATAGATTGTTGTAAATTTAAACATCGGGACGAATTTACCGGCTTTTCAAATTTATTACCTATAACGTTGACTGAAGACTTCAGTCAACGCCCTATTATCACGTTCATTTATATCATATTTGCGAATCGAAAATGTAGTTTTTCTTTTGCTTTTTTTGTTATCGGGAAGTCGGATAAAGCGTGGCTTCTTAATCTTTTGCCATCTGGTGGCGGGAAAACGAAATATTGCGAATAGGTTACGTACTTTTGATCAGCTAGCCATTTTAGTGTCACGTATTTTGTAAGTTATTCAACGTAAATTGTAACGGTAAAATGTTTAAAAAAAATATGCTCTTAAATTTTTCTAATGCATTTGGTGAAATATTATCCTTACTTTGCCATATCCAAGTCTCAAGTCTAATTAATATTTTTATTTTAAAAATTTTCGAACCGAAAGATAAAACAAATCGCCAAGAATTTATAATATGACAAAATCTATTTGTTTTTGTTTTTTTTCTTTTTACTGTTTTTCACCTTTATTATCATCTCTTGTAAATCTAGCTTTGAATTTAAATGTTCAGTTAATGGGTCTCACTATTGTTAATAATTTTTCAACTCCGTTTAAGGATTTTTAGAGCATAAATTCATTCTATTAAAGAGTTCCATTTCTTAATTTTCTTTATTTATAGAGTTTACTACATGCAGAATGAAAACTGTGTTAATTGACTTTGAATGGCAATAAGTGTCCTATGAAGCAGAAGTTAGCAGAAGATTCCGTGCAGAAAATAGGCCCGCGCTTTTATTTTCAGCTATTTTAGGTGATATTCATGATAATTATGAGAAACTTAGGAGTTTTATCGCTTGCTTATCCTTCAAAAATTTGTTACGATGTCATTCAATGACCGTACGACTACTGTGCGCGACAAATTCGCGGGAAACGACAAGCGTGGGCCAATTTTCTGCTGGGAATCTTCTGCTAACTTCTGCTTCATAAGTGTCCTAGGGATCAAAATATCTGCTTAGTCTCCGTGATACAGTAAAAATATCATGTAAAAATAACAGAAACGGAATTAAAAGAATATAAAAGCTGATATACTGCCATGTCAGTATGCTTGTGTTAATAAATCAACATTTGCAATGCCAGGATCATTAACAGTAGAAGAAAGATAAAATTCTAACTGAAAAATTTCAAGATAATACATATACTTCCCTGCATAACTTATATCTCTATTCATTTACTCATAATTATTTTAACATTTCATTCAGCGGTAGATTTCAATACCTTTATAATGATCCATGATTTAAAAGCGTATAGTACCCGACCTGACCGAACGTACTCGCACTACTTCTGTTAGCGGCCACCAGATAGCACAGCCAAGTGCTTACTTTCCCGATACTTTCCTTTTGTTTTTTTGTTTTTTGTTTTATCGTTATCGCGGTGATATAGCTACACGATGATCACCTATATCATCACTGCTTTCGCACACCACCAGGCTAATAGATAATTCTAAACCAAAATTTTATTTATAAAAGACTAAAGGTGCAAGACACGAGTCGGAGGAAAACATATAGACAAAAGGTGAAAGGTGAAAGGAACAAAAATAAAGAAATTAGATACAGGTATATTGTTATTATTCTTATTTTTATATAAGAAAAATACCGTATCGTATTAAGTAACGATTCAAATTTAAATCTGGGGTATTCAATGTTGGAAAATAAATTGATTTTTGGAGCTTGCTTCTGTTAATAGTCTCAACCTTGAGCTAAATTCTGTAATTTGTCAAGAGACCAAAGTAGTTGAGTTTGAGAAAAATAAAACAAAAAAACCGTTGACTCAAAAACGAATATTTCCGAATACAATGACTCCCATTATACGCCGAAGCCGTTAAACGTCTCGACTTGAAACATTGACATTCGCTAGACCACAATTACACTGGCTATTTCGCGATGAGCGGATCTAAAATGACGCAAACGCATGTTTCTGGTACATGAAGATAAGAAAAAGAAAAAAAAAAAATGAAATAAACTAATAATCTATAGTGAATTTACGAAACTTTACTAATAACTGAAATTAAGTTTAAAAAATTTGAGTCTTGGCCAGTTTGATCTAAGGCAACGATGCATAAAGCTGTTGATCTCGACCGTATTCGTCAGAGACCGATTTGGACTGTGATCTTAATCGTTATTCCGAAGATTCGGAAATCCGTATCAAATTTCAACATTGGATACCCGCTAATGCTTACGAGAAAAAAAAGTTGAAATCTAGTATTCTAAAGGTAACTATAAAACGACGTGTGTCTCGCACCGTGGAACTAGACATGATATTATATTAATGTATCAGTATAAACCGCAAAACGGCAAAGTGACGATAATGAACATAGAAAAAATACAATAAATATTTATGGGTATAAGTATATATGTATAGATAAGTATAAGGAAAAAACTCTCACAGCAAACGCAGGCAGGCGTGGCAGGGTCGGGTGGTTAGTTTTTGAATTTTGAATATTGATATTTGACTTTTATGACTGTGAGGAGATGCAGCAGCGCGGGATCACGAAAAAGGCTTGAGCGAACGGCGAACTCGTGCAGAATGTAGGTAGGTATTCCACAATCCCCTGCCCCCCTCTACGGGTTCAGACAACTTACAGTCGTCGTTAAATTTTCACCCGCAAACGCGTCCCCCCGATGATATTTCGAGGCGATTAAATCCGCCGTACTAATCGCCTGCTGTAGTTCCTGCTTCTGATGCTGATGTTGTTGTTGCTGCTGCTGCTGTTTGGGACGTATTTTTGCGACAATTTTTGCACTCGAATTACTAGACTCGGCATAATCTTCCCCGGCAGCAGCGGGAGTAACAGGAACATTATCTAAAGCTGCGTATTTCATTATCAAACTCTGTATCTCTTTCCGTTTAGCCTCTCTCTCAGAAACGGCTAAATCCGCGGCAACAGTCGCGGCCTCGTCAATAGCTGCGGTAGGTGTTCTGTCAGGATCAACAGGATCGAAAATATCACGTCGTTCAATTGACCTCGGGTCAATTTCTACGGGTCTTAATTGCCGCATTGATCCAGTCCTATCGACCTGTTCGCTTCGGCCTGTCCTACTGTGACGCACTTTTCTTGAAGACCTAGAATCCGCGTGACCACTTTTGTGCCTTCCATATCGTCTGAACGATTCTGAAGATAGAAGAGAACGTCGTTCACCCGACCTGTGATAACCGGGTGTTTTTTCACGCGGTAAAGCAGCCGTGCTAACGTAAGGGTACGCCTTTTCACTAAGCAATACTGTGTTGTTACATGATATTGATGAATTCTTGGCACCATTTCCCGGCGGTAATGATGGCTCCAGAGTTTTATCATCCCGTTTATAACTACCATCTCTTCTATAGTAACTATGATCACGATCAAGGCGATGTGAATATCCCCTATCATCACGTTTACGAGATCCATATCTCTCTAGTACCGATGAATACTTGTCCTCCAAACGGGATCGCGTGCTTCCTAAGCTTGCCGATATCCCGGATGAAGAGGACTGGTCGTTTGTTGAAGGACCGCGTACCCGAGTGGTCAAACGTTGAAGAAGACTTGAACACGAGTCACTGAGGAGTTGAGTTACGCTGGTGGTAGAAGATCGGGAGTAGCGATTTCGCCTGGTAGATCCTTGCCGAGTATTCGACATTTTTTAGAAACAACGGATATGTAATAACAAGTGAAAATCAAGAGAGAGGTGAACAGATAAGATAAACTGAATAAGTTTAGGGCCTTTTATAATTTCGATACTCAAAGGTCACTTCAGGGTCACTCGAGGTCGACACTAATTGATCACCACGTGCCACGATGATAATCACCTGATTTCACGCGAGGAGTATAATAAGATGTTGGGATAGGGACGACATCCGACATCGTCGCCGTTGGGGATTAGATTCCTTTAGTTAAAAGGGGGTTGGAGGGGGTTGGTTGGATTAACGGAATTGCATGGTCGTATGTGACTAAGCGAAGCAGTTTTTTTTTTTTTTTTTTTTCTCTATTATTTCCGTCGCGTATTTAAACGCGGGGGAATTTAAACCCGACTCCCGGAAGTTGTTGCCGGTGACTCGATGATTAACAAAACGAAATAGTATGCGTATAAGCGGGGATGAAGAAGACGTTAAACTAGGAGATAAAACAGCGAGAAGACGAGAGACAAGAGACGAGAGACGGTATACGGGGATAAGAGGAGATCGCGTGTTGTCCCGCGAGAGAGATGCACTGAAGATACAACCTAGTCGACGTCTCGACCCGAACCGCCCCGCCAAATACTCTGTCGTACTAAAAATACCGACCAGCAGAACTGCTCCAACAAACAACGCCGTCCTCTAGGCAGCACAGTCGACGATGAGGAAGGCCGCCGTGGAAACGGATTACGTAAATTGTATTTGCCAACTTATTTTAAAACTTTTTTAGATTTCGTTTTTAGTACCGTTATCGACCACCGTCTCTCATTTTCGTTACAACCATATTACCAACATCAAAAATGCAAATACCCCTGTGCAATCGAGAACTGCGCAATACACGATGATTTTTTTACGTCAAAACTCGTCATTTTGTCTCACGTATTACACGACCAATTTTTATTTATATTTTATTTTTGTTTTTAAACGTTCAATAGAATATTTTCATAAACAAAATATCACGTTTAGACGCCTAATCCCAACGATTTGGTTCTTCAAAGCTTGACAGAATTAAGTATTTAACTACCTTCTCTCTTCTCTCGGGCATGAAGTTTGTTAAATCATGTTCAAAGTTGTACGTATATTGACTAAACATCGTAGGAATGAATTTTCGTTATATTATTTTCATCTATTTTCAACTATTAATAATCAGATTTCATTTACAGAGATAAATTAACTACGCGTACAAATTTTAACTAACTGTTGTTGGTATCCTTGACAGATTCTCGAACTAACGATTGACATTATTTTATCGCATAGAACTCGATTGTTATAATACTCGATAGTGCCAGTTTATAAATGCAGTTAAAGTAAGCAAGTGAATAAGTTCAAAGTTCAAAAAGATTGATAAATAGAATGAACATAACAAAAGAACAATCGATCGAGTTTATTTGCCGAGAAAGATCAAATACATAAAAAAAAAACAAGAAAATAAATAAAAATAAATGAAACAAATCGAACACTGAAGATACTGAAATAATTTGTAATATCTAACGCGAATCGGATATTTGGCGCTAGTTGATGATTTTGTTGATAGAAATTCGGATATTTATAGACTCAAAGAAACGCCAGCAGAAGCAACACTAACAGTAGCAGCAGCAGCAGCAAGGTCGCGGTTCCCGTACCAGTAGATCAGATAAACGTACACAGAGTACGATATACGTCTCTAAAGTCTCCGTTCTTAAACTTCAATTCACCAATTTGTCATTCTCATAACTCATAACTCACAACTCACGTAACAAAGGTCAGAGCTCCGGAGAAATAGGTCAGCAGATAAGTTCACAACGGTGTTAAAAGCGGTGAATATATATTCCGAAGCGCCCAAAGCTACGGCAAACATTCCCAAACTATGTATCCAACTAACATTTGAGGTTTGATACCTCATATGTATCAGTCGAAACCGACCCAGTTTTAGTTACAGTTTTATAAATGTATCGCGTACACGTTGGCTCTTATAAATCGGGCGATCATGCCTGATGCAGAAACGCTACTGAACGAATATTGTATTATATTGCTTCATAAGACAATCAATTATTTATACCATTCTCGAATCACACTTCAGTAATCTGTTTATCATTGTTTACTTTTTTTTCTTTATTTTATTTTCTTTAATTTTAATTTTAATTTTTGTTTCTTTATTTCGTCGCGCTGCTCATTTTGGTGGTGAGAATATCGATGCTCGATACAGTAAATGCAAAACACATTAATTAGTGTTAAAAGACTTGAGAAAAAACGAGAAAAAAAATAAATATATAAAAAATATAAAAAAAAAAAAACAACGATAATTTTTTTAGCGATAGGGGGGGATGATGTTGCCGGTTAGTCACAGACTCCTATACTTGAAAATACCGATATTATTTGGGTATTGAAATCAAGAATTAATCAGAGCGAGCGCTACCTCGGATATCGAAGTTTCGGATTCGGGAGTAACGTCGATTCGATTCGTTTCGATTTCGGTATCTTCAGCAGCTGTATCTTCGTCTGCATAAGCAACAGGCTGACCGCCGCAAGGTTGCGGCAGTCTCCAACCCGCCACCCAACTAGTGGCAGCAGCAGCTGCTGATGGCGACTGGGACGGCCACCAAGATGATTGTTGACGATTAGCCATCGGCGACGACGGTCCGATGTTTGTCGGAGCGCCGTTGCCGATCAGAGTCCACCTTGAGTCCAGATTGATCGATTTTTAATCCCTTTTTTTTGGTTTTTTTTTTTTTTTACTATTTTTTCTCTTTTTTTTTGTCGTTCCCTTACATCAGCCGACGATCTTATTAATCGTTTATTTATCACTTTCTAAGTAACTTCTCGATTATATCATGGCAGCAATGAATCCAGACTATCAACGTAAATGTAGCTGATATAAAAGAAAGTATTCGAAGTATGATTTCCTTTCTTTATTTTTTCTTTTTTTTTTTCGTTTTTTTTTCTGTTTTTTATTCACACTACTATAAATCTGCAACTTCGTAGTAACTCGGTGATATCTCCCGGGTTTTTATTCATCCCGTAGGACATATTATGCAGTTTAAATAAGTTTTTGTTTTTTCGTTTTCTTATTATCTTATATTTTCTATTTTTTCGTTGTTTAACGAAGTAAATAATTTGGACGCGAGATTTCGTCTTGGAGTTTCTTCTTTTTTTTTTTTTGGTTTTTTTTTTTTTTGCGTTATCGCCCGTTTGTGTGTTAAATGGTCAACCTCCGGCGAGCCGGCTAGCCGGTAAGATCTTGGTGGACGCTGCTCCGGCCATCTGGCACAAGCTAGCACTGAAGAACGCTGCAAAACCGCGGCTGACGCGAGTTTCATCGAAAATAGCCAGTGTTCAAAAATAGATACGAAGAAAGAACCGAAGCATCTCCAACAGTCAGCGGCGTCCTCGACGACGACGGAAACGATATAAATGCAACGGGGGAAAACCTCCGCGTCCGCGTTCATTACCTCACAACAACGAATACGAATACGAAGTCATCTTCTTCTAATGTTTCTTACGTAAAAAATGACAACAAGTGAAAGAGGAATTGTATCGCTCTTAACTTCAACTAACAATTTATTCTATAAAATAAAGAAAATAAAGAAAATAAAAATAAAAATAACGCGTTGGACTGATTGAAACATATGAAAATAATTTTTTTCCTACTGCTATTTAATGATATCACGATAGCATCACCTCACAGTCAATTTGTGATAAAGATCGTGAAAACGCGCGTTTAAGCGGTACATTTAATATACATATACAAATTTTATTTGTTAATAGAAATTTTCTTTCATTAATATTATATTTATCTTCATAGCCAGGTGGTGGTTATATAGAACGAGAGCAGTTTGTTGCTATTGTTGTTTTTGCCGGTATAGAATATTGAATAATCTACACCACATAGATCACAAATTACGTTTATTCGATGAGGTTGATTCGTAGAGATTGAATGGAAAAAAAAAACAAAAAAAAAAAATAATGAAAAAAAAAAACAAAATCGATAAATCGCGTAGAAAATAGTAACGTACATACCTATTATATATGTATATATTATATGAGTATAATAATAAGTTAAAAAGGACCTAACAGCAGCGGCGTTGATTCCCGTCCTCGTTACCCGTCTCCCCGTCGATAAAAACGGGAATTATAAATTATAACACGAATTTAAGACTGACCTGACTCCTGGATGGTGACCTGTGACGGTGTCGCGAAGGCTCGTGACTCGGTGACAATGATCCATGATGACGATGAGCACGCGTACGACGACTCGATCCAGCCGGAGCGTGATGCGCTCGTTCTCTGTGCTGAGTGTGCTGCGTAGTATGTTGAGTATGCTGACGTCCACTTGAGGGCGAACGACGATGACTTCGTTTGTAGCGACGTTCAACGCTCGTTCCACGCTCGTGTTGTGCTCGGGACCTAAGGACTCTCTCGTCACTGTAAATAAATAAGAAATAGGAACGATTTTTCAAATTTCTTATTCATTCATTATTTTATTTTATTTATTTATTTTTTTTTTCATTATAGTTTTTAAGATGCTTTAGGTGAGAACAAAGAATGTAGCTTAGTTCTTTCATTGGCGTGAAGTTGTTTACAAAACTCTACGAAGAAAAACATAAAAAACAAAAAAAAAAAAAAAAAAAAGAAGAAGGAATATTAATAATAATGGAAAGCAGCCAAGGAAAGAAGAGGAGAATAAACTCTGTTGCAGCGTAGAAAGTTTGAAGAAATAATTATTTATATACATTAAAATTTTCTTCGTATATATTTTTCCAAAAATAGCTAAGCTTGGCCAATATTATAAGTTATTTATAAACATAAAATAACTGCAACATAGGATTTAGACACGCCACGTAATAACTCGAATTTCGTTCATGTTCATTTATAACTTCACGTTTCGTTTGTCTCGTAGGTATGTACATGAATATACTTTCTACTATACCTACCTGGTCCAGAATAAACAAACTTTACTCAGTAACTATCGATTTTTGAAGCCTGTATGAATGAATATAAATATTTCGCCTCAATTTTTATTTTTATTAGATTTTACTCCTCATATGGATGAAATGAGAAGTATCAAATGCCTGAGTATATGTATAGCCTTGAAGTAGCGGTTATAATACATCCCACTTCTACAAGACCAAAGTTACATATCTTAAACGAGATAATAAGCAGCGGTTTGAAACTAAGCTTGTAGTACCTAATTTTTCGAGGGCAAATACTTGAGAATAATATAAATTGAATAATAAGACCGGATAATAATATAACTCGACCTAGGACTTGATCAAAATCAATGTACATAAACCATTCTCTCGACTGTAACAATGAATATTATATTCTTTACTTCGATGTCCTCGAAATGATATTTCGTATGAGTATAATGTATCACCAATTTAAAGGTCGCTTAACTGGGTGATATTTATCCGCAATTGGATTTAATAAACTGCGATTTGTAAATAAACGTATATTTATCTTAAATAAATTTTCTCGGTGTCAGATCATTTTAGGAAAGTAACACTTACTATTCGACGAAAAAAATGAACGTCTGAGAAACGTGATATATTAAAGAAAAAATAAAACGAAATTGGCGGGCTTATGTTTTTCAACAAATTTTCATTCGTCAAGTTTATTCAACACACGAAAATTTCTAAACCGAAATTTTAGCTTCTTTACATCTCTGTGTTACTATACGTACATATACCATAACCTTAAAACGAATTGTTTTTGTCTGAAATATAAACAAAACTATAATTCTTGTATATTGATAGAATTGTCGAAAGTTTTCACGCGTTTGGAATTTCATCAATCGTATATACATATATATACTTATATTTATATTTCTCGATGAGAAAGGAAAAAGAAATAACCGCTGGAAGCCTGTAAGTCGTTATGTATGGCGAAAGCGTAAAGCGACTACTGAGAAAGGTATAAAAATACAATTATAGAGTAGGTAAATAAAGTTGTCGATGTAATAAACATAATAAAAAGGATATAATTTGATGTGTGTATAAGAAGAAGAAGAAAGAGAAAAAAAAACACACACACACACACGAGATAAGGAGATTTTTTTTCTGTTTTTATTTATTTTATTATCCCTTTCTCGGCCAAATCATAATTGCGGTTTTGGACAGAGGCCAAAGGCCTTGGAAACTCTGGTTAAAATTCAGAATAGACTAGGCTGCACGCGGTGTATATACATATATACATATGTGTATGTATATGGGTCAGTTAGAAATTTGCAGCGTAAATAAGTTCCTCAATACCTATAAACACCCTACATCCAATACATCCACGTTTCAATTCATACGGGAACTGCGCTTTTAGACACGCGCGTGACTTAATGATTCATCGTGAGGTTACACCGGGTGTCAATTTACCAAAAATAATCACTGTTTTGGTTTTACGATAAAATTGATTCATTTAAAGTCCATCAATTTTTCAGCTATGAACGATAATATGTATAAATTCTCTCATTAATTTATCGTGATTATTTATTTTAAACAGTATTTAAATAATTTTCCAGATATTTCTAGATAAATCTGAGTGGTTTAAAAACAATCGAAAGTTTGAACCCCACAGCTGACATTTATCCATAGGTTTTAAAATACTTGCAGAATTTATTATCACCCTATTTAATCAATTTCGTATATATACTTTACCTTGGCATCCACGATGCGAGAGCTACGTACAGTACTGGCATCCTTTTCCGTCTCTCCTCCTTATCTCGTTATCAGTCGAAAGATTTAACTATACGTCAATCGATACTAATTTACACGCTTAAAATGTCAAAAGTAGTCGAAATTTTATCCCAACAAAAAATGTATATCTGCGATACGGATATTAAAATAATTAAATTTCAATTTTCACAAGGATTAGTGGAATTACAGATTTCATCGTATCCTTAAAAATCGATAAGTGGAGAATATGAAAACCACATAAAGGAATTTTTTTTTTTACGTTTCTAAATGCGAATGTGCAAATGCCAAAAGAAGAAAAGAACGAAAAATAAAACGATCTTCATAAAATATGGAGTTTTCTGGTTTTTATTCTCATCTCCTCAATCAACGTACTACCAGTCGAACAAGTTTCGAGTCTAGTTCTGTTCCGGTATAACTGGGTGGACTCGCTGTAACGGGAGATACTACACGTACTGTATAGAATGATGCAAAAGACGAGAAAAAAAAAAAAACTAAAAAAAGAAAAGAAGATTTTACTAAATAAGTTCTCGACCGGAAGTTAAGTAGTACGAGGAAATGGCCTTAACAGTAAATGTAACATTGAAGTAGTCCGCGGTATAGGATACGCGCAAGAGGCGAAGATTAACGAATCGCTTTAGAACTCGTCTCCTTATGTCAATATGTCATAGATGTCGGGTCTTCAAATCGCAAAACATTCAGTTTCTATTATTAAACACTGCATGATCGAGTCGCAGATGGCATATGAAGTACAAAGCTGCGTCAAGGTCGAATTATGACTCGTATATACTAGTTGATATATATAAATAATGTATATATCTGTATACATATATGATTGTGCCTTAAATCGTACCGAGAATTAAATCAAACGAGATATACGATAGATATGAATATATATATAAGATGATTCATCATTTTTTTAACCCTTACTTGACACACTGAGGCATGCAAACCACCCCAGGCTTTTCGTAAAAATTGTCATTTTTATAAATATATATTTTTTATTTTTATCATGAATAATTCTAATTTTTGGCTATATAACCTACATAACTTCAAAAAGTAAGGTCTTAAGTTATGAAAAAAAGATTTGTAAGTTAAAATATTGAATAGTTTATTTGTTATAACAATTTTTGTCGCTGGAGTGCAATCCATCTCAGTGTATCGAGTGCGTCACTCCACAGAAGTGTGTCAAATAAGGGTTAATCAAGAAATTGACTGAATCGATAAAAAAAAGACAATATATTGTATACATGTAGATATTTTGATAAAATTTCGGAAACTCATAAATATCGTAGTCTGAGGGTGAAATTCATCAAACTTTTAATTGAATTTACTTTACCTTAATATACACAGGTATACTAGCATTATACGTATTTATAACCGAGAGAGAATTCATTGAGTATATTGAATGTAGGTCTGTAGGTCTTCGTCTGCTGTGTCGAGTGTCGAGTATATGTACCTACACGGATAACGAGTAATATTTGTCGAATGAGATTACATCTATAGGTACGAATACCTGTTGCAGTCTGTGAAATAATAATCATATAGTTATGTACATTTTTAATGTACATAATAATACATATTTTTCATTCGTATAATATATATTATATACTCCATGAATTTGAGAGTGAAAGAAAATAAATACGTAAAATCAATTCGAAAGAATAACAAACGATGATAAATTGTCAATATATAAAAAAAAAAAAAAAATTGTAGCAACTGATAAGTTACGCTGCACCAATAATTAATATTAATTTGTTACTCTCAGTATCAATAACGACTTTATATATCATCGTCAAACTTCGGCGTCAAAGATTATAATTGAAAAACTGTATCTTCATTTGTCTAGATAGGTTTTTAATTCATGATCGGTCAAACGTGACGACGAACAATTCAAATTGACGATTAAAAATATATTTCTATTCTCGGGACGTTATGTAGACAATTATTGTCCATTTGGGATGAGGGGGAAATGAGAAAAAATAACAATTTTATGTATCACTACATACCTCCCGAAATATGTAATGAATTTTTCCACTTTTTAAACTGGCGAATAAATGGAGGCGTTATTTACGTATCGAAAAAAACAACAAAAAAATCATGTAACGTAGATTAACCCCGAGCAAGGATAGTGTGTATCGCCGTTGGCTATTTGTGAGCACTAAATCAGAGCCAAATATGGACGATCGTGCGGATGGTGTCTATGTCGAAATCGACCTTGCAAATTTAATTGCTTCTATATACTATTAGGACTGGGATTTTTCGTACGAATTTTATAAACATCGAGTAAAAGGAAGTGAGTAGACATAGACACGAGTTGAAATAATTTTTTTTTTTGTTTTTTTGTTTTTTTTTTTTTTAATTAAAAAACTAATCGTTTTTCGGATTTTAGACGAAGCAATTTCGAATGGAAGAGAATAATTCATAGTTTTAAAAGAATTAGATTTTCGGTATCGAATGAGAAAAAGGAAGAAAAAGATTGACAATGAAAAATTGATTAATAAAATATACCCACAAAATATTATAATTCACTAATGAATAAACAAAATATATATATATATTTCGTCAAGATTGTTACTTAAGGCTAATTTATTTTAATGAAGCTTATTCACTGCATTAACCTGCAGCGCGTCTGGTACGATTAATTCGTCTGTATATAATTTAAATAAAGCCGTAAACGAACGAACAATAGATTGCACTTCCGCTTTGATAATTTTTGAATCCTTAATTAATTATCGTGATGAATATAATCTCGTTGTTAAAAAATTTATTATGCATAAAAGATGGTCACTGCATGCAGATAACCCGAGGGCGTTAACTGGCTCGAAATTGCTCAAATTGTCGGAGATTAGAAGCTTCTTTTTTTTATTTTTTTATTCACGATTATTAAGTACCGACAAAATGAAACTTAATTATATAAGGAAATCGAATTAGTGGTTCAAAAATAATTAATTGATTTTTTTCATCATTATATAAAAACTGCAGTGATTGAAGTTGACTTACGGCAGAAAAAAGTGCAGAAAAATTAGCATAAAATTATGAGAAAAAAAATCAAAAAATCATGAATACGAATAGTGGGAACTCGCATTTAGCTTCCAAATTCACACTCTTGATTAATGGAATATTTGAATTAAACTTTCACGGAGAAAAATCTGTGCACCGTTTTAGATTCTCAATTGTTTAAGAAAAAAAAAAATAATAAAAACAACGAAACGAGAACAAAAATAGATGTTCACAAAATTATTAAAGCACTTTTGTGTAAACGTGATAATATCGATCGACTAATGAAGATAAAAGGTCAATTATTATTGACAAATCATAACTTAAACTTGAGACTGTAGTTATTATACGTATATGTATCTCAGTTTGTCATTTACACGTGTGCCTCTGAGTATGTAACCCAGCTACTCGATGCACGTCTAAAGCACAGACTGAACTGAAGCTGCCATACAGTTTATGGAACATCGCAGACATACACACGGACAGTATATATAATATAATACGGAGAAATAAAGTGGAGGGTTTGCCTTGGACGACGGCATTGGCCACGAACCAGGGCGTTTGTCCATCTCTTTTTCACAATTGTGATTATCTAGTTATTACATTAAATACGATAATCATCTATGTAAGATTTAGATAAATGTATTCAATTTAATTATTAATAATTATTCAATTTAAAAAATAAAAATAAATGATAATTTTATTTGTTTCGGGGTTATTACATAATTAATATACAGAATTTTTTTTTCAATTGACAATTAATAAAATGATGATCAGGGGTATATATTATAATATGTAGTTAGATAATAGATATTCTAATTATAGTTTCATTATAATATAATAAATCGATTAGTTTGATATGACAATAAATAAATATATGAGTAATCATTACGAAAGAGAAGTGAGGACCGTAAATGGACGTTGAGTAAATGCGAAGATTACCATATGCAGAAAATATCTGTATAGTATTAATTGAAACTCGAACGTTATATGTAGTGTGTTTTGAATGTTTTGCAAATTGATTAAATTATTCCTACAGAAAAAGGAGTAAAAAAAAAAAACCAATCAATGTCTAACAGAGTTAGGTCCAACGTAAGATTTGTTTTTATTTATTTATTTATTTTTATTTTTTCTTCTTCACTTTATAGGACTTCAATAATTCCAGTCCCCCCAATGATTGTGAAAATTTTGTCTTTTTATTTTTATCTTACAACAACGTGGTTCCGCGAAAAACCGACAACGCCCCTAGGCTATAATTATTTACAATACACACGTGTATAACGTATATAAGTACGTAAGTACATACATATATAAATATTTCGATAGACTTTTAATTGTTACGTACCATTTGTATCCGAAATAACACATTTTTCCGTAACAAAATATAACCATTTTCAACAGAAAAACTTTTTATTTCAGAAGAAATTCTATATTTTGTTTTTATTTTTATTTTTATTTTATTTATTTATTTATTTATTTTTTTTTTGGAATACGAAACAAGTACTAAATTGCTTTAAGAAACTCGATCGTTTTGAAAATTAGAACCGTCTCCATTAGCAGTGCATACTACTAATAGAGAAAAATAACGGTTGATTAGCTGTTTACCGATTTCATTCTCAAGACATGAGTGATACACAGCGGCAACATTAATTATATGATAAGACGTTGACACATCCTAATTATTTTTCTTCTAATCTCAACTCGGCGTCTCTTATCTATACATATATGTATGTATACTATATAACAAGGTCTCGGGTGTAGATTTCTTTTCGAAAATTGCCGCGTCAGATGTTATATCATTCTATGTTACAAAAATATAAAATATAATAATGTAATCCGTTTTTTACATTTCGTGAATAAAAAAAATACACTTTAATATATATTTCAATCAAATTTGACACGTACACTTATATGCGTTATTATATCTTCTATAAGTAAGTATAATAGCCGCAACGAAATCAATCGCTGCTGGTTCATGTGTCACGTTTTGACAAAGGTATGATATAATTTACATGCGTGATGTTACACGTATGTATAATGTATGTATGTACATACATACGAAGGAATAGTAAAATTCCGAGAACTATGGATTGAACATCCTAATTTATTTAAATGAAATTAAAGTAAAATACTTGACAAATGTAAAAGGAGAAATAATTATTCAGCGTCCTTGATTTAATTACAAATTATTAATTACGGATTTATAACGTACGTACAAACTTTTAGAATATTTGGAGTTTAAGTATTTATAGGAATATTCCGAATATAATTTTCATAAAAACTTTTTAATAATTTCGATATATTTGATAAGAATAAATGTATAAATATAGCAGTATGTATTTCAATTTAAACCTCGATTTAAACTATATTTGCGAAAACAAGATAACAATTTTATGACGCATTTAAACATTCAACTTTTTCATCAATTTATACGAATAATATCGGATTACATACGCAGCGTTAATTCAATTTATTCTTCATGAAATGCCTGGATGGATGATTATTTCACTGGTAAGAGGCGTTAAAAAAAATTCGGTAGATAATTTGACCACCTTTTTCATCAACTTTTTATTTTTATTGTTTTTTTTTTTTTTTTTTTTCTAAACATAGATATGTATATGTGGTTCATGGGACATGGATTTAATCGATAATAAATTAAGACAGACGAAAGCGAGGCAGTAATTAGGATTTTCGTGTTAATTTCATGTGTTTAGTCATAGGCACACGTTCATCTCTGAATATAAAAATCATAAAGACGTTATACCTATACCTACCAAACTTTCTACAGTATTTTTATTTAAGGTGGAATTTTTCTTTCGCGGATAATTTAAAATCACATAACTTATGATTTGTTATTTACGAATTATTACCAATGATTAGCCGGCTTGTGCTATATCCGAATATTTATAAACTGTATATGGTATATGTAATGAAAGTTGTAACTATAGTAAATTAAATATGAAATATATCCTATTTTAGTATTTAAAATTTTCGCCGTTAAATTATTCTTCACTTTTTAATTTAATTCAATAATTGCACATCATATTTCTACTTCGTTTATTTTAAATTAAACTGCAGCTGTTTATCTCACAATGGAGTAAAAAATTCAATCAGTCAGTATTTAATAGATTTCGAGAAAAAAATGGAAAAAAAAAAACTAAAATGAATTCCAATCGAAAGGGTGGATAAAAACATTAAGTAAGTGGGGAAAATCCAACTTAAATTCAACTCTTTGATTATTTTTCACAGTAATATCCTCTTTTCTGAAAAAAAAAAGAAAAGAAAACAGAAAAATCTCTCTTTTACTTTTAATTGTTGAGAGTAAAAAAAAATCATTCAATAATTGAGCATCTCGCATCTTTTTGAAATGATCTGGAATTTGCCATGTAATGAAATCACGTAAACTGTAATAATAAAATTGACTGAATAATCTTTCAAAATAAAATAACACAAAAGCCAATCGCGCATCTGTACAGTTTTGAGAGAAAGTTCAGAGTTCCAATAGACATGTTCATATATTCATTTAAGTATTTTATATATTATCAGATTAAAATATAGATAAATTTTACATATTTCAAATAAAAATTGTATTACAAGTATAAATCTACTCACCTATAAGTGCCCTTGCTGTGAGGACTGTCATAGTTGTCGATGCGTCTACGCTTGTGTTCGTACTGAGGAGAAACAGCAGAACGGGAACATGTCCTAGAGTTACTGCGTGAACGATGGCGCCTTCTAGTTCGTGGCATCTAAATAGTAGAAAAAAATAAAAGATATAAAGTTTATGGATTATTAAGAAATTTGAATACCTTAGACGTGAATAAACGTATTTACTTATTAACTGGTGAATAAAATCTGGACGATATTTCGCTAAAAACTGGTTTACTATGCTCATGATATTTGCCAAAGATATAATACTACGACTAAGGCTGATATTTCAATGTTATTTAATTTTAAATCGATATTTTACAACGCAAAATTAATTCACTTTTCATTCATGCATGTGCCGACGGCTGTAATTTATCACTGGATAATTGTCATTGCGAGACTTTACTGTAATTTGTTTTTTATTTTGTTTTTATCTTTTTATAGAAAATTTGAATAAATAAAGATAAAAGTATTGGAACAAAATGATCCTCATAAATTTATATAAACACGACGTCCGTCATCGACATGCAACTTTCACTCTTTAAAAAAAAAATAATTGTGTATGTATTTTGATTGATAATAATTGAAACAATAAGTTGCAGTTTGAATAAACTGAATGTGAATAAATAATAGAAAGAGATGAAAAATAAATGGAAAAAGCTTAAGAAAATAAAGTATATAAAATAAATATTTGAACTTGGATTGACGAAGGATGGTGTGCAGAGCTGAAAAAAAAAATTTCTCTTTATCAGGGGGATTTAAAAAATATATGTTGAGAATACTTTATACTGAATAATAGAAACGAAAAAATTAATCGTAAAATTCTGCAAAATAGAGACACTTCTAGAATGTTATAACATTAACAGTGTACTCTAGAGAAGGAACAGCGCCAATAACTTGTATTTTATTTCAAGTTGGCAGAACTTGATAATAATAAAGAAAAATTTCTTTACCATAACTGTTATTAAATGATATTCCGTGAAAGAAATATGATGATCGAAGAATGTAAATGTTATTAAATATAATTTATCATTTTAAAAGTGAAAAGAGTGAATAAAAAAAGAAAAAGCAGCTAGTGATATTTTTTTTACTAGTTTTTGATCGAAAGTACGTGTTGTAAAAAAAGAAACGATAAAATACAAGAAAATACGAATAACAAAAAATGAATGATAAATGAGATGAGATATAGCAGACTGAGATAAAATGAAAAATGATTTAAAGTATAAGACTTATAACGTGCACACATCTGTATAAAATCAATGTTAATGAAAAACCCCAACCTTGAAAGAGTCGTAATCCATGTTCGAGATTCTGCTAAACGAAGAAAGATTTTTGATAAAGTTTTATTTCGGTATAAAATTAAATCGAAATTAGATTGACGGTTAAATCGCGATAACAAATATCGTATAAACTAAGGCGAAGTTTTGTTGTGACCATACGCTGGTGCGAGAACTTTCAAGGGACGGCCATCTTGGAGGCGAACTCTCTCTCATCTATGAGAGACGCACGCGCAAGTTTATCTCGATTTCGACGATATTTGATTAGAAATAATTAGTTAACGAGTACCAAATAACGATTACTTACTGTTGATATATAAAATATGCTCAAATGGTTCCAAATATAATCAAAGATACACGAGAACCAGGACCGTGAAGATGTGCGACGTACAAGACTGTTGTATGACAACGACGAGGACATCGGATCGATCGGATTGCCTCCGATTGGTTGTTGCCGCAAGGCCGAGCCTCGAAGCAGTCGAAGCGTGCGCGAGACCAGGTGACGTCACAACACCGCGAGATTCAAATATCTTTGTCAGACTTAATTTTCGTTCGACGAAAATATTGACATTCAAGAAAGAGAAAAGAAAAAACTCCATTCATTCATGAAATAGTCTGATGGAGCAATACCGTAAAATTTGATACTCACATAGACAAATAACGATCTGTTGAAAGTATGAAATATCACCGCATGCTATCGATTACTATTTTCACGTTGGACAGATTTATTGTACGATTTAATATTTGTGTACACTATTCAAATAAAATCAATCTGTGAATTTTTTCATATAAAATAAACGAATCACATAATTTGAAAAGTCCGAAATCATATACAGATTCATTCAACACATATTTGACTTGGGTAGTTGCGTAAATAATTAATAATAAATACTGCGTTCAACGAACCCTGCGATCTTTCGTTAAGAACTATTCGATCGTCAATGTCTACGTTCTATTGAATGCAACTCGCGGCGATATCGATTTATGAATGATTTTGGTCAAATGGGGTCTATGGGGCCTGGAACGAGGCTCCATAACGGCCGTTAGATTGCCACACACGTTGCTGCAGGCTGCCTGGCGGGAAGCCAGACAAGTAGATACCTACGCCTTGAGGCATAAATCGGCAGCAAGACCAAGCGTGAAAATTATCCTCGGCGTATGTATGTATAGGTAGTGTGAGATTTTCTGTAATAAATAACTTCAAGATGACTATACCTGTTTTCCGGCTTTCCAGTATCTCATTACTTGAACAACACTCTTGAATAGCGTGTTCCACAAATTCCAGAACATATCTTTCCTCTGTGATAATGAAATTTAATTCAATACTAGAAACGCTAATCCTCGTATCTGCTTCTACACTACACATGTGTGGCACACGCCGCGCTTCCCGCGCGATAACCAAACGAAACTTATGTCACATGTTTGGTAGTACGTGACTGTTGTTCACTACTTTACAGGACGGTGGCGCCACCCGACTAAAATTATACCTATAGTTAGTAAATCCCCCCCCCCCCCTGACAAGCCATTACATGAATTTTCAATTAATTACCAGTCAAAGAAAGAGTATTCATACCTATACTATGCATACAGACTTGCTATATAAGGTTGTGTAGTTTGCAATGGAAAAATTCTAAATGTTAGAGATAAATTTTCGTGCATATTTATAAATGATAAAGAGACAGCCTAAAGTAGCAGAGGTTCTCAATAAATAGAATGATTTCACATTAGAAACTTATCTCATATTCATTTTAAGAAGATGTATGTATATTCTACTTAAAATCAAGCGTGCAATGTGATGATATTGCTACAAACAACACCTTTATGATATTTTATTAAGGATTGTAAAGCGGAGCTTGGTGTGGGTTACTTTATTGTAAATTGTAATGAATTATAGTTTTTAAAGTGTTATACATAAAACATATAATGTTTAGTAATTCTAGATAAGAGTATCTATTTCCGATTGTGCAATACTATATACCTATACGTATACATATATAGGCGTATACATATCCGTGATATGCAATATGTTTGTTATCATATTTGCTTGACTGCAATAAACCATCATCGATCGTGTAGAGACCCCTAATTTTTTACTGAAAATCAAACTGGAACTAATTCGGATTTAAGAGGTTCGAATGCGATTATTTTCAGAAACACATAATACAATAATTTTTCTTATTTTTTTTGTTTCAATATCGCGAAAAAGGGTCCTATACATCATAGTAGGATATCCCGTAAGACGTCCGTAAATTGTAATTGCGGAGTGGCCGCTAGATGCTCGATTTTCTCGCCGGTAAAATGATGCGATCACAGAACTACATAGCGCACAGTTCGTGAAATAAACGGCTAACTCTATTGCTGATTTTCTTCATTCTAGCCTGATCAATAATAATAATTTTCATTAATGACATAAAGAATAAGTTCCGAAGTCCACATTTCATGCATATCTTTATGTAATCACAAGGCATCGAACCCTTCGATGATTGTGAGATGTAACGAGAGGACTATCACACTGTTTGGGAGCTGATTATGTCCGTCATTCACGTTGTATTGAAAATGACGAATCCAAAATCCGTCATAAGAGCTTATTATACATTAAGTTTATTCTCTTGTAATCAGACTTCTTTCACTTTTGTTAAAACGCAGCACCTGTACTGACGATGAGACAAACACCCTGACTTTGTGGGATCACTTCTAAACATTTACCAAGATTTCTCACGAAACATTTCTGATGTCGGAATTATTTCTACAAAATAATTGTGTTATTTCCAAGGTAGTTACGTAATAAAGTTTTTGTTACGATACTGTACCTTATGTACATTATTATGATGTATGTTCAAGTACTAATATATTTATGTATGTATTACCAAATACTGGATGAATTTATTAAATAAATTATAGTTAACTTTCTATCTTTAAGTCCTATTGTTAGCCAGGAAAAAGATGTGAGTAAAGCAAAGATTGTAATGTACCTCAGCCTCTGAGGTGGACTTGATTATTTTGACCTGCTGTCGACGAAAGTGCTTAGCGGATGGCGCTAAAGATATTAATCGCCAACCAAAGTCTATCCATGATTCGCTGCGAGACCACTGCAACAAACCAGAATTGTTTATAAAATGTAAGAGCGCCGGCCATATCATCAGCCCAATCATGGAATGCGGTGGAAAATATCTTGACTATACATATGAAGCGGTGCAGATAAACTATATGAAAACCACATTATGCTTATAACGGCTACTACAGCTTCCCGGATGTGTTGGAAGTCCAAGATTGAGTATGGTATGTTACGAAATATCCGGTTTAGTGAGAAAAAGAACAAGCTGAAAACATAGACTGCTCTCAATTATTTATTATTTCATATCAAATGTAAATGTTAGACATTATAACATCAACAATTATTGAATAGCTGATCATACTACAGATCCGCAGATCTTGATCCGTAGTGCCTATAAAGACGGCGACCGTGTCTTTTTTGATCCTCTAAGATACTGTATTACCACATCGCACTGCAGTTAGCGAACGTGTTTTGTGGGGTCCGCGAAGCCCTATAAAATTATTGATAGGTTCAAGTTGTCATTGGTTTCATTGGTAAATCTATACGACTAGTATCGATGTTGAAAAAAACTCTAAAGTTTTGGCCTGGTATTCATACGATACTAAATATTAAAATTTTCACTGCAGTAACCTGTTGTGTTATACCCAGGTATACACATGGATATGCCTAGTCTGTAGAGCAAATGGTATATATAGGCAGTAATAAATCTGTCCGAATTTTGTTAATGAGGATTTAAATTACAGACGCTTATGTTTACAGAGTTATATAGGTGAGAAACCGGATACAAAATTTTAGACGAAAATTATAAGACTAAATGTATAAGAACATGGGAGAAAAACCAGCAGCCTTCTTGCAGCCAAATTTTGTATAAATTTCTTATGACTGTTTGCGATTAGTTATAGGTTAATGTTATACAGAATATTTTCAATAACTTCATTCGAAGAAGTGGAAATTCAAACATTTTTTTACATATTTGAAATTGAAATTATCATTTTGTCTTGTCTCGTCACGGTACCATATTCCGCGTCGAAATTTTTTTAAATAAAAGAGGTGGAGGATCATCTACGCGATTTTACATGACGAATACCATCGAAGACTCATTCAAATTTATAATCTTATCTGAATAATTGAATACTCTAACGTTATAGGGACTGAGCAAGTTCTGGAAATAATTTGATAATTCTTAACGGAAGACTAAAACCGATAGAGTATCATCGTTTCGACATTTCTTGTCTCTCCATTCCATTCGAAGACATTACAGACGAGTTAAGACACTGAAACCTGTGAGCAGTAGAATAGAAGGACTGATCTCATCGCCTGAGAATTCTCATTCATTCAATGTGCTAAAATAAATTAAGTGGAAAACCATGGCAATGTTTCCCTGCCTAATAATGGGATTTGAAATTTTTTGCAAGATTAACTTTTTAAAATTTACACTATAAATGCAGAGATCGACTCTGCTGCACTCATCGAGTAGTGTGTTTAGTATAAAGTTCAAATAAATGTTTACATAGGCTCGTCAGGGTCACGCTGGCTTAATAACCCACAGGCTCGACTATCGACGAGTTTTCGGGGAGACCTGTTTGTGATCACGTGTCTTTTCGTCACGTGACGTAGGCTGGAATTGGAGTTGCGCCATACAAGACTGGCGCATAAGGTCAACCACGTTCCAAAAGTCTCTCTTATAGCGATAAACTAATTTGTGTGAGGCGTTGTGATCACCGACATGCAAACCCATTGATGACACACTCTGACGTTTTTATTCTTATACGAATTTAAACGCGCATGCGGATTATATATAAATATATTAATGACGCTATCGGATTAAATCGTGAATTACATAATATACCTTAGAGAACGGATGAAAACCTGGTAAATAATAACGACCGAAGTACGACCAAGGTAGAGCAGTTTTATCAACCCTTGAAGTTGTTCGTAGAAGAATAACCAGGGCCCGATTCATCCCTCGTGCGCAGCGAGGAAACAATCGCTACGTAAACTACTTACTTCGAGATTTACTTACTATCGCGCACAGTCAACCTACTCCCGCGGGAATTATACGTGCGTATGTATCCGGACGTAGATATACATATACAAAGACGGTTTACGGGGATCTACGCAACCGAAGACCTGGTGCTGCTGCCCGCGCTTTACATGCGCGAACGCCCGCGAAAGGCGCCTGCGCCATGTGCTTCGTTCCACTAGCTTCCGCGAACCAACATCGAAGTCGTGACGAGAATTCAAGAGTTGGGTTCGGCAGGCTGCCGGAGCCTCTCGAACCTCGGTACTGTAAAGTCGAGGAAATCCATAAGGGTTGCCGCAAAAGTTCGAGGCACTCGTATAACTGCCTTTATGCTGGTTGGTCCGCACATAAAAATAAAGGAAAGAAAAAAACAAAAAACAAAACGTTATTTTTCGGTAAAATCATCAGACCGAGCTGAGAGCGTTATTGCAAGGGGCAACCCGCGTCATCCCCACACAGCTACTACCTATACCACTTCTTTCCCTCTGCTCTGGCTCCATAGTTTCATTCAAGGCGGGTGGGAAGCCCGCCGCGGCACGCTCGCGCTGATAATCTCGGTAGTAATCAATATCGTTGCCTTGGCAACGCTCTTCGACACTCGCTCGAGAACGGGGGTTTCGAGTTGCGGCGGTTGAGAATCGGGATCCGTTGCTGTCGCGGCACCAGACCCAGTCCCAGTCCCAGTCCGATTCCCATTCCCAGTCCATCGTATAGTTTGCAGTGTTGTTACAGCTCGGGGAATTGATCCTCCGCGACGCGTGTGAGGACGAGGGCTGTGAGGCACCTTCGGTGTGTCAATACAACAACGTCGTCGTTCTCCTGCTCCTTATTATCATCGGCAGAGGGATTCCCTAAGCTCGCGATGCTTACGATTAGGGAATTATTTAACCCGTTAAGGTGACACGCCACCGCGTACACCTCATCAACGTACGCGAATCTACGATTATCAAAGAAACGCGATGAGTACCACAAGGAACGGCGGTGACACCTCAAAACAGGGTAGATCGCTGCAGCAGGCTTCGTCACGTTTTCCAACAACATTGTCTAACGGTTCATTGCGCAATGATTTGGTGGCGGAATCAGGCCCAGCTAAGGATATCGCCGATGAACGGATCGCCTGCGGAGCAGAGGAAACCCTCATATCTGGTACTTATACCGTCTCCAATAATTCATCGCCGACGAAGGAACACGACCTCGGCGAGTACAAGGAAGCGATACTCCTCAGATGGAGCGACATGCCGCGTCACCTGCAATTCAATCCGTATATTTACACAGGGTATAGACCCCTAATGACCATATGGGGCTGCATAGCTAGTCTGTTCTACGTCCACAATGAGACAATCAACATCCTGACCCACGGTAAGTTCATGCACGTGTTACGCGTTTATCGATATACGACATTTAGAACGGGGTCTATTATCCCGGAACGCGAATGACCTACATCTTTTAATCCGAATCCGATTTTATACGTATCATTTTTTGGTATTTAAAATCCTTGACGTTAGTATCGAATCATTTGATTCAATTCATAGTTTATACAAATATAAACAAATGAAGAATATTTATTTCGATGATTATCGATTTAATTTATGTAACTATACTTTGACGATCTAATTTTTTATTTATTATAAAATGAAAATGCATCGAGACATTGAGACATTTTCTTTATAAAAAAGGTCTAACATCGATCCGAAACTGCAGCTTCCTTCATTTGGCTCTGAATTTTTGATACCTCGACAAACTTTGCTCGATAAACAAACACTAAGGATTGTCGTTATAATCTTGCAAGAATTATATCTAAAAAAAAAAGTGATTTATTCGAATGGATGAAATTTATGTATATCTTAGATTAGCGAATTATTAAATATCGAAATTTAATTTACAACAAATTTTTTGGTTCTTATTTGATCAATTAATTTCGATTGTTTAATAAACTGCGTGCGATTTGACCCGTCTAGGTAACAAAATTCTCATAAAACAAACAAAAAATGTCCAAAAAATTGCATTCAACGAAACATATATAGGTATACGTTTACCAGCTGGAAACTTGCAGTATCGATTCGTTTACTATATGTAGGTCCTATACAAGAACGTACCGACATATACATATATTGGATATATCATGGTATGAACTAGATGCACCAACTGTGACAATCCGAATATTCAACGGGGGAGGGGGGGGGGGGGGGGGGGGGGGGGGTCGGCTCTTGAACATGAATAATTTTCATACCTGAATGGTCTCTCATTGTTAGATAGAAGTTCGATGAACGGTACAGGATTCAAGACCTCAGTGCGTATACTAATAGACTCACCAGTTAGTTAAGTAGATTAATTTAGCAAGACAAGGTCGAGCACTATGATCGAATTCTAGAAACTTTGTGATAGTACATCTTCCGCTTAATCGAGATCACCGCAATGCAGGGCAGGTTGATATAATCTCATGGTATGCGGGAGCTGGAGTCGATGAAGCTTGCCAAATCCCACCTGTGCTACTCGGACCTTACGAAATCAATAAGATATCATTTTTTTCCACGTCATAACCGCATAAACTCTGGATTCACCCTGAAAGTTACACAATTTTATTATCCTTGTTTCCTAAAGTTTGAGTTTTGTATACTATAGGTATAAGCAAAGAAATTTTTCGATATAAAATCAAGTGTCCTTAAAGTGTAAGTACACTTTTACCCATTCCCACGCATGCCCTTGCGTACCTACTTTCTTTCGACTATACCGTACTTGATGCTGAACAAACGCTATAATAGGAAGAATAGAACAAAAAAGCGTTTTGAACCATATACATCTCTTCTCTTAAAGAAAAACATGAGGAAAAACAGACAAATAAGAAACTATTATTTGTATATGACTACAAATGTTCACAACTCTAGATTCTTAATTCGAAATAAACTTTTCCACCGGAGAAAGTATCATGTTGCTATTCTGCTATTGTCGATGGGATATATTCTTCTATTAATGAAGTCTTGTATTATGCTGCAATACAGTTTTGTATTTTTGTTGCATTTCTATCTTTGTTTTTTTGTTTGTTTTTTGTTAGAATAATCTCACCACGATGGTTCTCTTACATTTAAATCAGATTTGTTTTTTTTTTTTTTTTTTGTTTGAATTACGAAATGATCACCTATTGTATATTATTCATCTTGTGAGTCAATAAGTCTTTTTTTATTTTTTAATGACTTCGAATTTTTTGCATGTGGAACTTTCCATATCAAATTGAACGGCCGGTTCTCCTAACCCCTTTAAATTTGTTTCATATTTTACCCAATTCAAGTATACCTATAATAGTAAAGTTTGTGTGTAAAGTATAGGGAACCCAGATTTTAAACTACGTTAACCTGAAAAATGGATGGAATTTGTCAAAATCTGATTACTGCAGGAAGTGACGTGGGACGAAAGTTAATCAGAAAAATCTGAAAAAAAATCAAAGTTGATCCTTCTGATACGTACTTGAGTTGTGTAAAAGATGAAAAAAAAATCGAAAGGGATGAGGGAAAAAATTACGCTTTTTCCTTCGATTTGAGATGGACAGTCACATATACGATTTTAAATTACACGCAAGAAAAGCGAATAAGTTACGTCAACTCTGATTCTCCCCGAAATTTCAGTTTCCAGTAGCGATTTTTAAAGGACTATTATAAAAAAAAAAAAATAAGAAGAATTGTAAATTCTATCTGAATATTTTATTCATGGATAGTGGAATCCTCAAGTCTGTAATTACAGTTATTAAATCATTCATGCATCCTAACGCGCGTAATAATCGGGTGATCCAAATCGTTAAAAATCGTATTTGTCCGGCACTGAGTGATATGTTCGAAATTCCGCATTATCACCGGACTAATGAACACCAATAAATCAATATCCGATAATGCATCTCAAATTGCAAATCGTCGAGTTGTACTACATTAATTGATAAAAATAAACAACCAAAATAGCTACATTCGAGCCTAACCCCACTGCAGGAAATATATATACGTAACGAATTAATACAAGATTCGCGATTTCAAATTACCCGGAATAGAAATCTCAGCCTTTTGTGGTAGGTAAAATATTCACGCGATCAAAACTAAATTTATGTGCCGCAGTCATATCATATTGAATGACTGATGATTCGAGGACGCGTTCGCTTGAAAATTAGCAAGAATGGATGACTCACTGGGACCACGGAGGGCTGACGGTTAGGAAGCGGCTTCTTTTGATTGAAGGGGTCGTGACCTCGTGCAATTTCACCTTCCGACCAGCGACATTGGGTCGAGTGGTGAGGCCACGTCGATTTATTGATCGTATATGATTATATGTATATTCTTTCAATTTCCTAAGAGATGGTTCAGTGTGTGTGTTCCGAATTTACCAATATGTGGGGAAATGTGAGGCAGAATTAGACACCATATTTTTTCGCAGGTATCCGGGCTAAAATGAAACACTACTTTCGAGACAAAACTTGTTTTTGTTATTCATTAGTGGCTCATTTTACCTCAGAGGCAGCTTTTTTCCAGTTTTCAATAAAATAATTCAGATAACAAATACTTGATCAGAAAAATTATTTCTTTTACAAAAATTTTTTAGTGACCATATTGCCCGGGCTGATCAATTTGCCCCATCCTTTTCTACAAATCGTAAATAAGCATTTTTGAATATAAAATACATTTTTGCCTCAAAAATGATGTCTCATTTCGCCCCGCACTCTCCTATATCTATATGTACACATCAATACATGTTTAAATACATTGAAAAGGTAGCAATAATAATAAAATTCAAATTTACATCATAGGATAGAATGATAAATTTTTCTCTCATCTGCATGAAACGATACACTAAGTATAATGTAAAGTTTGAGTTGCTTGAAAATAATTTTTCCAATTTTCAATTAATCATGCTAATGAGATTCAGTTAATTAAACAAATACGGAATTTACCATTCAGCAAGTATATCAATCAGTTGTAAGTCCGGTACCTAAAATATACCACCGATAATTCATCGTTTCAAAAATAGTCACCGGAAGAATATGATTGCGAAGGGTAGGTCAGTGGAGGAATATGTGTTTGCTATAGAGTACTATACCATACTATCTGCTCAGGACGTATAGCTGCAGTATAACGATATTATAAATTCTTTATGAATTACTACTTAGATACTACTACTTAGATCAACGCAAATGGAAGGCACGATCGTATCTAGTATGATAGATCTATCTTTGTGACGTTTAATCAATTCGGCACGCGATACAGTTTGCGCCACTACTGCCGTTTGAATTGACGTGCTAATCGATCATCAATAAATGAATATGTATGCCTACTTTTGAAAATCAATATGCTTCAATTTCAATTAAATAAAGTAAATTAAAAAACTAAAAAAAAAAATACGAAAAACTGACCGATTATGCCAAGTCTTAATCTTAATTCTCTAATTTCATAATTTGTGTTTTTGCAATTTACAGGCTTTTTGCAAATTTTTTAGAGCCAATCAATCATCGGTTACCTAAAGCCATTACTGACGTCAAACCCTTTCGTGTGGCATGGAGCGGGCGTGAAAGGCAGATATTGCCTGTGCTCCGTTAGTCTACCCAGTTTTTTTTCTTCTTCTTTTTATTAATAGCTAAAATGACGTGTAATCAATAAAAGGGATGAGATCGGCAATAAAGGTTTGATATTTGGCCTGCGGTCTCAGCTTGACCATATTTTTAAACATCGTTAAAAAATATGTCAAAGCCATGCGAGAGAAAGAGGCGTTGGTATATATATATATATATATATACTCAGCTGAAAGGTCACGTCGAGCTCAGATTTATTATTAGAATTTCAATCAATTTTAATTTTTTTACACATTTTTATTAATAGAGAATAACTCGATATCCGATTCTGATATAACATATACAGATGATAATTCCAATACGTACTGGATTTTGCGAACTTTCAATGTCAAAGGAAATGTGTGTAATAAATAATCAAATAAATCTTATTCATAACGCGTCGGAAAGTCCGAAAAATAAATTGGATCAAATTTTCGTAATTATTTATAAATATGGAAAAAGAAACGATAATTAAATACAGCCGAAAGATTTTGTCAATAAATCTGCATATCTGGGTCTTTGTTTTTTATTTTCTTTATCTTTTTCAACAAAAAAAAAAAGAACAAATCTTGAAATCTCCGCTGTATACTCATAAAGCAAGGAATTCGTATTTCAATAATTCACCTCGTCGACTCGAGACGCTCTAAGTCACTCCCAGCTTTTTCTTCTTTTTCATTCGGAGTTATTCAAGCTTGACGACCTGAGTGCTGTTTAATTAATTACTTTACAGCCTACCCTCGCACTGCGGTGCAGACGTGAAAAACTTACAGGTCACTAAATAATAAATATCATCCGTTGTATAAGAAAGGTCATCGAGTCAAACCAAAATATGTATTGTACGTCATAAATAAATCGAAAATCTTTTTGCACAAACACCAATCTATATGTATATATAAACTGCTACATGGAATAAAGGACTATCTCGAAATTCGCTTGAAAATCTGGTCATGTCGAGGTTTGCTTGGGTAAACAGCTAAATATAACGAAACTCGAGATGACAGATGCTGCATAATTATTACACAACTTCAACGACCTGCACATTGCGATATATTATGTAGGTAGTAATGAACTTCAAATAATTACGTGACTTATGATTCATGACACCCATTCTGAGCGCTTATTGTTAGGTCCAGCGAGTCCCCTAGGTATATGATTATGTTATCCATTATACACGCATTATCGATGAATTTATGCATTAGCGCATAAAGTGATGTTAATCAGTCGTTAGTTATCTACATATAGGTATATAGTTTTACACATTAGAGTAGTGGGTTATAGCTAATAGCTATACCTACACAATACAAGGATGGAGGTGAAAATTTCGAAATACCTTTATATCTGCATGTAGAATGCCGAATATTTCGAGTGTCAAAAATGCGAATACTAAAATAACGAGAGATTTTGATTTAAAAATATTTATTCCTGATTGATCAGCTACTAAGTCGAAGAACAGTTTCAGTGAAAGGTCATTTATCCAAACGGTGATTAATTCGAAATAGTATTTATAATAATCGTTCGTAATTTGAATGAGCAGAATATAGATGAAAATGGAATGGAAAGTTCATGTTTTCAAAAATTGACATCAAGAATAGCTAATATAATCAATAACCAATAAACCAAACATGTATATATCGAGAAAAAAAGTTCAGAGAGAGTAGACTTTATAAATGCAAAATGTAGAAGGGTCAGAATCTCGAAAAATTGTATTTCCATCATCTTTTGGGTATTCATGAACGATAAAAAACAAGAATAACATTGAATAAGTATTCCAGCATTTTTGCTAAATTGGCTTCTATATGTCTCTACAATTAGTTCCTGGCCGTTCACTTTAATAAATTAATATTTATTTTAAAGCATTAGATTTTTTCGCCAATTCGATATTTAGCTCTTACCAATCTTTACCATTCTTAATATTTTTCGTCGAAAAAATTGTACGTCTACATTTCTGTGTACTCCATTTTTACTTTCCTAGTTTACACAAATTCTCGTAATATATTGCTTAACTACACATTGATTTCTCGTTCTTTCGACATTCGGAATATCGGTCATTATCTATATTTTCGACATTCGGAATTTTTACCTCCACCCCGATACACGCCTAATTGTGATATCTATATACGTGTGAAGTTATAGTCGAAACGTGCAGGCTATAGATAGCATATGATACCACCAACTCTCTTGAGCTCGATGTGATTTACACCTTATACAGCGTAAACACAGAGGGTTAACATTTCGACGATAAAGTACCTGCACAGAATAATATATCATTTCGGTTAATTGGGATCAGATACCTACTTCGACTCATGTCAAGTGGTTTTTATTTTTATCTTTGATATTCGATTCATAAACTCTATTGAGACTTAGTGTGCGGATATTCCAATGAAGTTGTATAATTTATAAAAAATATAATCTCGAAAGAGATAATCATTGAAAATTTGTCAATTTTTTACAAAAGAATTCTTATACTTATATCACACCGTAGTTATGAAGTATTCAAATACTTATCTCACTCTTTTACTTCACGCTATACACAACAGCAACTGTATAGAGTTATAATAATGATTAGGTATAAATTAAAATGTGAGAAACTCTTCAGGTCTCTGAATCTTATTTAAAATGAAACCGAAATGAGATTATTTTTACGCATTAATACGTACGTGAGTAGTTTGTGTATAGCTATGTGGCCTTCAAAGGGTTATATGTCACGTGATAAACCGGGGCTTATTTCCCAAGTGAACTTCTATTGTAGAGCTTCCTCCGCTCGCGATCTGGACTGTATAGGTATACAGTATATACCTAGTAGACTCTTTGACCTTTCAAGATCTCATCAATTTCTCTATCACCGTTCGCTGGCTAGAAGTAAGCTAAATTTTTTCGTTACGGTAATGGTTTTTCGCCAGGAACTTAAACTTCACGTAAACAGTGGCAAGTTTAAATAGGGAAGCTAGATAGCTAACAATAACCATCGGCCCATAAGTTACTCGTGTTGTTGAATTCTGACTTTTATGTCTGCTGTATTGATATCTGAAAGAAGTTTACTCCAATCCCAAATAACCGCTACCGAAAATTATTCAGACAAATTGTCTGAGAAATGTTTCTTCTATATCGTACTTAACGAAAAAAAATTTAACCTTTGGAGTTATTGGTATTTGGCACCCAACATGTTAGAGAAAAATTAATTCTAATCAATTCTGATATTTTCTAAACCGAAGTTATATAACGTATCGTCGATTCAAACGATGTTCAAAATTCGAGCATGGGTCTTAAAAAATTAGTTAAAATCCTATCGTACTTCATGAAAAAAAAGTTAACTTCGGAAATTATTGGTATTTGGCGCCCAACATGTTATAGAGATAAATCAATTCTAATCAATTCTGATATTTTCTGAACCGAAGTTTTACAGCATATCGTGAATTTGAACGAGGTTCAAAATTGGTCTTAAAAGAATAGTTAACAATGTTCGAAACTTGGTGGTACATATTCATTAACTTTACTCTGTAAGATACGTTCTTTGCTAAAAACAACGTCATTATAGCTGCTGGGTGGAAAAGTGGAAATCTCGCTTACTGCGCAGACGCTTTCTGGAAGTAGGCCGCGTGCTTGAACATCCTTGGAGATGAGGTATATGTAACTCATACACGAGTTCAAATTAGTGTAACAAAAAAAGTAAAAAAGGGATATTATGGACCCGCAAGATTAAACTGGAGGCGAAGGTCTAGTATATGATCCGGCACATCTGTTATAAGTCACAAAATTATATGTGCTTCCCAAAGAAGTAAAAAAAAAAATCCACATACTTATCCGCAAAGATCAAAGTAACAATTGGGTATGCTTAAGAACCACTGCACCTTTTATACTGCAGCGATCGATCCGTTACCCCGAAACACCTAGAAGAACAAATCATGTATATTAATACGGCACCATTACACGATCTGTCAGAAGAAATGATAAATTGTTCAACTGTTTCTTGTTTTCCGTATACAGTATAAATATATCTGATATACTAAAGCATGATTTATGCCCTCAGGAAGTCGAACTCCTTGATATCTCGCCAAGATACCAGCTGAAATTTTTATTTTAGTACCACAATCGAATGTTTGCCTTATTTTAGGGCTGATTTAACTCTGTATAAAAAAAAAAAAAACAGATAAAAAAAAGATAACTTGGATTAATATTCACATCTGCTCGGTTTATCGATTCAATAAAAATCCATGCGCGTATGTCAGGTATTATACAAATATTCGTAATTCGTAAGGGATGAAAGAGGAACGAATGCTCTTCAGGAAGCTGGTATGCTTCACCTAGGCGCGGATACAGGATTTTGCCCCCCCCCCCCCCCCCCCCTATCCGCGCCTGACTTTACCTAACTAGGTTGTTAGTATAGACATACATATGTCTTCAAAAATTATTTAGAATCTATGTACACTTGTTTTGTTATCATGCAGTTATAGATTCAAATCTTTCTGACTGTAGAAGCCAGAATTCCAATCTTACTCGTTTTCAAGATATTGATCGCCTGTCTTCGCCGATTGTTATTTTCACGTACTGCAATACGTTTAATCCCAATTTGGATATTTAAACTGTTTCAAGAAACGAATCATACAGAATCTTCGATTTAACATTTAGTCAAATATTTGTTTAATTAGATGATCCAGCAATTCAAAATTTGAATTGAAATATGTGAATTACAGAAATCGCGAAAAATTTCAAATCTCCTATCAAAACTCATCAATATCGAAGATAAACTCTCTCTGAGTCAGACTATACGCTTTAATAGTTATCAGTTAGCACTCGATCGCCTGAACATCCTCATTATAGTTATCAACGCGGTGATCTCGCGCCCTCATGAAACATATTACAGACCGGAGTTAGCTCATGAGAATTTATTGCTCGATTTAATTTAATACGATATATTAATAGCTGCAACATAGACCTGCGTCTACTCTTCACACAGCATATATGTAGGTATATAAATTTAAATATATTGAAAAAAAAATTTTGTTTTGAAATTGAGATGATTTATGCAATTAATTTTAATTTAACATTTATTAAAAAACTGGGAAAAAATCACTAATCGTAGGTAACAGGAAGTACTTATTTATACTATTGTACTTTAATACTTGCCGTTTGAATCCTTTAGATCAAATAAAAATTTCTGTTTACTTTCACTAAAAAAATCACGAACTCTTTTATCTTATGAAATATTAAGTTTCCCTGAAGTGTGAAATTTTTTTCCCGCTATTTTATTTATAGCTGTAGAAAACTGATCTTATAGTAACGGAAAACGGAGAACAATGTAAAATGGGTTTCGAAGTAACAGAAACTATATGAAATTCAAATCACATTTAGATTTCTATAAAGTTGTTGTTACGTGGGGTTTTTTTATGCGACTTACAGAACTCGCGAAATCCTCTGGTATGAACAAGGTATATGTATAATATGTATACGTAAGAGAGTATTACTTTTTATTTAAATCGGATAAAGAACGGAGCTGCGGCTGCACTGAAGCCCAGCTGCCTGAGGTAAAGAAAGGTATTCCTAAATTAAGTCACCGCCACCACAAGCCGCAAGCCACTACACTCTCCGTTATTTGGCGTGGTGTCTATAACAGTTATAACATGTTAAAAGCTGAAAATAAATGTCAACTCGACGGTTCCAGGCTTACCTATCGTATACATCCTGGTAACCGTGCCTAGTCTACTTCCCTGGGGAAGCCAGGGTCCCTTGGCTGCCTTCCTATCTTGGTGTCATCTAATCGGTGCCGTAAGTCCATGGATCGGTTCTTTCGTCTACCACCTCTTCATGAATTTGGACAAAGGCGAAGCCATCTATAAAAAACTCTTACAATTGGATATGCTCGGTATTTGGATCAGCCAAAGCTTTGGTAAGACTTCAGAATTCTTTCCGAATTCAATTCGATATGCATATGTCTAACTTTTACTTACATGGGATATATCCGATATATATATATAGGTCATACAATTTTGATGATACATTTCTAATAGGGGACAAGGGATAGTCGTTGATTATACAATGAGTACTCGTTTTTTTTTGGGGGGGGGGAGGGGAGGGGAGGGAGGGGATTCAATAGTTCTTTCAAAATGATAACTCCCCTAGACGTAATGATGTACTCTGTGGATTTATATCTTCACGAACATTTGAATTATTGAAAGAGACGTGATAACGATATTTCAAAATTTAGTGTACCCATGATTAAGTATATATGTATACTTGTGTAAATTAGCCAAGGATTTGTAAGGACTTATTTTGTTACATCAAGCGTTGTTTGGATTTTAGATATTTCGATCTGTATCATGTAATTGCTGCGAAAATCAGCCCAAATAGGGTAGGTTTTGGTATCGCAATAATTACTCAAGTAATTAATTTAATTTTGCCAAATTTTGAAATTTATAGACATTGTTTCGCATATTTATTTAAACAAACATCAGTATACTTATATCACAATGCTGTATCCATTCATTCGAAATAGAGATTTGTTTTCTGAGTATACCTATACGGACTACAAAATGTATAATCCAATATACAGTATTTAATATATATCAGTCCGAACAACGAGTGGTTCTATTTTCTACCTTCTTTGCATCAAGCATGACTGATGGTTTACTAATCTTAACTTTCACTTATTTATGCTTTAAAAGACTAGAGCGAACTGCTGTGACAAAACTGAGTCATTGAATAATTCTTATTCAGGACACAATGGTCGTCCCCTTGAGTAGAATAGTATGTATTTTTTTGTCATGTTCACGATGTAAGAATTAGACGAATATTCAGGGGTTGTGGCGACTAAGATAAACAATACACAGATATCCTGTTTTATCCTGTCTTTTATTCTACGTAATGTCACCTACAAATCTTGATATTCAAAACCCTCGAATTTACTTGTGTGAATTTAATATATCAAAGGTGAGCATCTGAAAATGTAAACCTTTTTACCCTCAAAAACAAAGAAAACTTTTGTAAAATTGGTCTAATTGTAAAACTGTACAACTCTTTTGATTTCGATAATTTGCAAGTCGTTTTATCAAAATTTCGAAGTTATCATCGCATTTTTTCAAACAGCTGTATTTTTTCGAAATTCTACGGAACTGTTGTTCAAACTTATTGAGAACTATAGAACTATTCGGGATGCTACAAGAACTGCGTTTTTAACTTCCCGCAATGAAAATTAAAAATTTTCAAAAAATACGGGAAGTTATTGGTGGATTTGTTCAAATTGGTTCCGGTCCGATTTTTGAAAATCGAGTTTTCATCAGATCTTGACGTTTTGGAGTCCTAGGAAGCTATTCTAACTATTTTTGGATGGATGTCGGTATGTGTGTGTATGTAAACAAATTTTTGTCGTACAATACCTTTAGAACGAATCGACCGATTGGAACGGTTCTTGCGGCGATCGAAAGAGCTTATCAAGACTTGGATCTGATTAGATTTTGGAGTCGATCAGTCGAGTAGTTTCAAAGTTATTCAAAGAATAAAAATTGAAAATAACATTTCTTCACGTTTTTGTTGCATAACTTTTAATCTACTCGACTGATTAGTCTTAAAATTTAATCAGATTGAAGTCTTGAATAGCTCTTTCAATTACTGAAAGATTTACTGAAATCGGTTGATTAGTTTAAAAAATATTACACAACAAAATTTTCATTTCTTTTTGATTAAATAGTACAAAAATAATTGAGATCCAATCTAATATTTTTGAACTCTAAGTACTCAAAAACACATAAATAATAACGTTTTCGTGCTCATGCAGCTCGAAAACAACGGCAAGTCTTAGGGTTGGCCCGCAGGAGGATCAGTCGCTGTTCAGATTTTTTTAACTTGAAAGATTTGAACGAGAAGTTTTAGGTATGGCCCATCATGGTCAGCCGATTTAGCTGCTTGTTTTTTTTTTTGTTTTTTTTTTCAATTTTTTAGACGCTCACCTTCGATATACTAAATTTATACACGTGAAAAATACTGAATTTCAATTTTTTCGAATATTTTTGCAGTAAAATGAACAAATATTTTGAAGTATTTTCAGTTTACGTCAGAACTACTTATGAAGAATGTATGCACAAAAAATTATAGATCTATCAGAATAATGGTGGGATAGTTATTAAGTCAACAATTAATCCACGCCATTTTTATAACGCACACTAATCTATACTGATGGCAACATGATGTAAGGTGCGGGGCTTTCTAACATCAAGATTTGTAGGTGACATTACACAAAAAGAACGCCCAAAACCAGATGTAATATGTGTAATATTTACCTCAGTCGCCGCACTCCCTGAAAATATGTCTAATTTCTACATCCTGTGCATGTATTGTATCTCCTTGAGCTTCGATATTAATTATAACCATCAAATTGGAATTCAATTTTCTTATTGTAAATGAAAAAACAACGTGGAAAATTTTTATACCAGCGCGTATTTTGTAGTCAAACCAATGACTGATCCCCATGGACAGCTATCGTCAAACAAGGAAACGTATTCTGTAGAAACATCTTTCAAGGGGCTACATTAATTCTCTTAATAACATACCGATGATTATTTATTTTATTACTATTATTTTTAGTATTCATCACAATGGAAGTTCAATAAACTCTCTACGTGATGTAATAGAATCTTCAAAGACTCATTCAGTTCTAAGAAAATATTAAATTTGAAATTCTCATCTACTGCAGTTCAAATTTATGCCATTGAACATTTGCCAAATATGTTTCAATTTGAAAGATAATTGCAGCAGCATGGTTGACTGCACATTATCTCTGAAGTATAAAATCAATTTTCCTCTTCATTCAGGTTCTATAACTGAATACCAGAATCCCCTTGTATGTTTCTGAACTGTATTTCATGAACTGATTATAATAAACAGCAGAAGCATTTAATTCCACAGGGTGGACAGCTTTGTTCTTAGACCTTCCCATCTCTGAGACATCATTGAAATGGAATTGGGTATTTCGCGGTATTTGAACACTAGGACTTTGTTTCAGGTGCTCTACCTATGATCGCAGTGTCTGTACATTGCTTGCCGCAAACTCTTTGGCACTGTTGCCTTCTTACGTATAGCGTTCTAAGCTTCTGGGGTCTCCTCAAGGTATTATATATGTGTAAAGCTTCTCTCTGCTTTCATGACTGCAATATTGACCATACACCTTATCTAACAATCTTCCAAAATCTGGTATACTTTCTAATTCATTTTTAACAGGCGATGAATGCATGGTCTCCGTGGGAAAGGAGGCTATGTTTCGCTCCTCCGTTCATGATGCGGGTACTCGTGCTGACGCTTAGATATCTTGGTATTAGCGGAGGATCACCTGCTGCATTAACACATCTTGTCCTGCAAGTAGGTGATCCATAAGTTTACTGGCTACCTTTGTACTGTCCAATGAATGTCTGAAGCATTTCTTGGCAATGAAGTCTGTCTTAATATTTGTAAGTTGTTCAAGCTTTCAGTTTTAAACTTTGCAGGACTTGGTTGCGGTGGCTGGCGGTGCAGTGGGTGCGTTACATGTTCCAGAGAAATGGATTCCTGGTAAAGTGGATATGTTCTTGAACTCGCATAACATAATGCATGTGATGGTGGTGATGGCAGTATATTCAATGCACGCTGCCACGTTGAGAGATTTGGCATGGATGTCCAATCCCGCTGTATGTATTGCTGTACCACCGACAACACTGTCTTCAACCCACGAGGAACTGTGATCCATTTTGGCTAAAAATGCAGTTGGATCTTTTGTCAAGATCGTCACAGTAATATGAGAGTCGTATACTACACTTATTGTGGCCAAGGCTTCCATCATCGACTGATATCAGGAAAAGACCTGATCATGATGTCTGCCTAAATTTTGGTTAGCTTGCTATCCTTGAAAGACAACGAGAGTTAAGCAACTCTGTCAGAGAATATAAATTAACTTTTGCTATGCACAAGTTTGTATATATTATATCATATATACGTTTATAGATATGAAAATTCGAGTTTAACGCCGATCTTGAATCAAAATAGCAAATCTTACTATACCTATACTTCCGTATATTACTACATATTTATTTATTTTTTTAATCACCCAAATATATTTACATTTATGAACGTGTACATTAGGATGGACCAAATAACCCGAATATTTTTTCCTTTTACAAAAGGCTCTCTTGAAAGCTTGTTCTTTATGATCAAATAACGAGCTTCAAGAATACTCAGCTCTTAATATTAATATTTAGAGGTCGCTCATCGCGATTTTCTATTTCCCATTTAAATAACATGGGAAATGTTCTTGTTGCACTTCTAAATTTTATTATCTCAAGAACTAATATACTTAGCAAGATTCTGCATAGTCACTTTTGTTCTGAATTGAACTCTGTATAAAAAATGTCTCTGGATTTTTGTTGATAAATCTAACGGTTTTCAAGTTAGTCGTGGTTAATAATCATATAATAACACATAATAACTTTGAAGTAGTTAGATTCATCGGAAAAGACGAAGAGACCTTTTTTGAAGAACGTTCAATTTTGAAAAGAAGTGGCTATGCAGAATCTTTCTAAGTAGATCAATTCTTGAGATATAGAAAATCGAAAAGTGTTACAAAGACATTTCCCATGTTATTTAAATGAGAAATAGAAAATAGTAATGAGCGACCTCTAAATGATAAAATTAAGAGCTCAGTTTTTTGAGGCTCGTTATTTGATCATAAAAAACAAGTTTTTGAGAGGGCTTTTTGAGGAACAAAAAAATAGTCGGTTTATTTGCCCCACCCTTATGTACATACATCTACCAAAGCTGCTCGCCAACAATTTTTTTTAGCTCATTTTATAGATCTTTATTATTTGCGTCACACTGTACTAACATACTTGAAGTATAAAACATTCAAGGATAATAGTTGGTTTTTGAGCTCGATGCTTTCTTCTAGAACTCTACGCAATATACAAATATCGAGATAATTATAATTTCGCATTTTAAGTCTTTGATTATTTACCCTCGCTTTCGTGTATATCTCATAGAGATTGATTCTATTGAATAAATCAATGTCTATGATGCGATTTTTTTTGAATTTTTTAAGTATATAAACAGTCTAAATGCGTCCATTTGTGTTTCTTTTCTGCAAAAACTATGTACAATTAATTCAATCAACAATAATAATTATATTCTTACGCCAAAGAGCAAATTAGTTTGCAAACTTGCAGAAAATCTTGACGCGATTTATTAGCACTGATTTTAAAACAAGTATATATATATATATATTTATTAAAAATGATTTAAGAGGCGGCAGTCAGTGCTTCTTGGAGTTGCAGGCGATTTTAGGGGGCACTCCTGAGCCTCTGACTTAATCATAATATAGAAATAAAAAAAGAATTCCATTGCATGATACACACGTTTCATTGCTAGGCTCCAATTATAGAATATATAAATTATAATTAACTAAAATTAATAGTTCAATTAACTAGGCATTAAAATATCTATTTGACTCAATGAATTTAATTAATTTCATTGTAACGTTATATGTAAGTATATTTCTAAGTAGGTATCATAATTGATCCTACATATGACTTCTTAGAAATGTCTTCCTTGTATAACTTGTACGTACAAGTTACACAGGATATCATAGACAATTTCCTTCTTTTATTCTTCCATACAGTCGTTGTGGTTATTGAATTTTTTTTATTTTTTGTTTTTAATACTTTTTGACTATCGCACACAGTTATATAATATTGTAACTGACAAAAAATATTTGGGAGTTTCCTTTAAATCTCAATTTTGATAGATTTAGATCTAATAGAGAGGTTCGTTCTGCCGTTGTTGATTAACAATAAGATGAGTTATAATTAGAATATAGTTAAACATCAGCATTATTAATCTAATTATTATGAATAATAATATTACTAGACTCCACACTAATACCGGCGTTCGTTCTTGGCACCCATGGAAAACATTACTTCCATTACATCGTAGCTAATGATTATGCATCTTACACTTTTATCCAATATCACATGAAAGGTTTTTGTATGTATTTGAAATAATCATTCAGTTTATCTCAACTCATCGTCTAGTATATCTAGATCAGTAATTTATTTAAAACACTTTCTTCTGCACGCAGAAACATCAGTCAAGTGGACAAGTCGAGTGATATTTTGGAAATACAGTCTAGAATAGCATTGATGCTAATCCATAGCATCAATTTTTAACAATCTCATTCCCACATTAAATAAAAATGCCTGATCTTGGCTGAAAATTGAATAGCATAAGTAAATATTATATTTAAATGAATTATATCCGTAAACACGAATGCCATAGATGCAGATTAATAAACGGACACTAAATGCCATTACCATAATTAACTCGCGTCTGTTGACTCTAAAGTTTTAATTAATCTGAATAAATAATAAAAATTGAAATCCAGTTCTGATCTGTACTAATTGATCATAGCTGATATATTAAATGGATTAGAGTAGCGATGCGCATATTGAGTATGGAACAGATAATGGACTTTAGCATTGAGCATTTGGCATTCTGCAAACATTTTGTTTGATTCAACTGCACCTGTTAACTTTTGAAGAAAAAAAAAACATTATGTCTATATTGTATTGGTTCTAGTATAGATGGTTAAAATTGCGTCGAATCAAGCATTACACTTGTATTTTACGGGGTGGTGTTCCATTTGGAGTATTACTATACTTGGGTTTCTTTAAGGTACATACCTAGACAGTGAGAACGTATTGACCACCGGAACAAAAAGGACATGTGTATTAGAAGAGTTATAATCTTAAATGTAAGAATTTTTTCGGATTTAAAATAATCAATTCTGATATTGACGATCTTATAAAACTCTTCTCTACTGTATAGCTAGTAGTGCGCTCTTGTGATATAATTGTGACGTATTACGTTAGAATATTTATATCAAGGGAATAGAAATATAGATAATTAAGAAAATTATATCATTCCACTCGAATAATTAGTTTCAATCACATTGTTAGTTTACGTGTAACTATTATTGTCGCACGTAGTGCAGAACCTTTTTGCTAATTTAAATTAATAGATTTCTGCTAGAAATTTTACAATGGATGCTGTATGTATAAATTACAAAAATAATTGAGGGACGAAGTTGGATGTACAAATAAGGCTGATGATAAATTATAATAAATTAGTTAATACAATAGATGATCATGCAGTTTGGGTGATCGTACTAAATCTTCTTAGGTCCTGCAGCTTGAATAGTGAATATTTGATAGTGAACTAATATTATATTTGCCTTGCCAACATTTTACCAAATTTAATATATGAATACGTCTAGTCGCCTAGAATTTTAATAGCAGCGTTATTTAGCCGCAAGACTATTTCAAAGCGTTATCAAGTTTACATAAGAATATAATATTTAAAAAAGTATAGTCGTATGAAAATAGCTTGCGGTAGGTCTTTTTATAAACCAATCGGTACTATCAATCTTTAAATATAGCAATTACTATTGTAAAAGCAATATATTAACGGCGAAACTTTTGCTGCATGCCGAACAAAAACTCAACCGGATTTTTCTGTCGTTACACAGAAATTTTCTTGTGAATAGAAAATTTAGTGAAGTTCTTACACGCAGAGATACATTATAGGACAGTAGTTATCCAGTAATTTTGTGTCTACGCTATAAGGCCTACGATACTACAATCATTGTTTTCAATTTATTATAATAAATTTTTTTAAAGAGTCCAAAAATAAATTATACATATAATACATATACATAATAACAACTTTACCGTATATCCTTAATAAGTTTTGGCACACTATTTTCATTAGTAAAATGAAACACATTTGAAAATTCCTCTTTTCAATTTCACATATTTCTTCTTCATATTTATCGAAAATAATTTTGTTTCTATTTTTTTTATGTTTTTTATTTTCTATGAGTAAAGCTTAACTATAAATACTGGTATGTACACAGGTATGTACCAACATAGACGTTGAGGATAAGTAGCATCGGTGATGTGGCTAATAATCGTACCAATTTGCATTTAAATTAGATAATATCTAAATAATGATAAATTATCTGATTTTAAAGGTATTGAAAATTTTTTGCAAAGACAAAGAATATCTCTGATATAGGTATATCTACAGTGTCTTATGTGAAGAATATTATAATTATTCATAATTATAGTATATTGCCTAATTATAATAACTTCACACACAAAATCTATAAATTTAAATGACTGACTATGAGATCAGAAGCATAATACAACCAGTAAATATGTTCATACCGGAATGATAATCACGTTGATCTGTTATTAAGTAAGCTTTAAGCGCTAGGAAACACATTACTGACAATGGTTATCTGATACATATCAGTGCGTAATCTAATGCGTTACTTTAAGCTCAAGCTTGCAATATGTAATTTTAAAATAATATTACAAATTTTATTTGTGTTTATACCTTTAGAGGCCCAAAGATAAGTTGCTGTTACACTATTTCAGGTTCAATAGTTAAAGCCACACGATAAAATGAAATACATGGAAATTAACATGTATACACGTGTTTTTCTTCTAAATAGGTAACTTTCGAACATGTGTAACACCAGTGTATACACAAAGATGTATATAAAACAGTCGATAGATCACATGTTTCAAATCGTTATAAACATACTTTATAGTAGTATATTAAAATTCTGTAAGTAAGACCGTTATGTTCTCTAATACATAATATTTTAAAACCAATGATGCTACTTAAAAGAAATATAAAATTATTCCACGACAGTAACTCTGATCGTTGTTTTATTATACCGTTACACTTCTAGTACCCTGCACCTCACATTTAGACTCATAAATCTACATTTTAAGGTAAGTTAAATAACTCATGCAATGGCAGCTTATTATTTGCATATTCATTCACACGTTTCAGTGTACTTTTATTTAGAATTGCATAACTTTCGTGAGAATAAGTGCTTACTTTGATATCTCACTGAAACTATTTAATTTTTCGCATTTATATTCATTCAGTTATTGTTCGAGAGACAATGTATAAACTTCATTTATAGTGTTTTAAAGAATGATGTTTACTCAATATAGAACATATATTTATTTTTTATGTAATATGTACAATATAGATGCGTGGCTGATCGTAGAAGACTGAAAGTAAAAAGAACTTTTTATTGGCACAAAATAGAATATTATAAATAGGTATAACAGTAACTATTTATATTTATTATACACTTATAGTATAATAATCAGACAAAAATATGCCTGTATGAATAATAATTGCATATATGTTTAAAAGAAAAAAAAAGTTAAATATATAATTAAATATATAAGCTAATAATCGGAACAAGTGGTTTTACATATCTAGAATAAATACTTACTATCACCATCGATAAACGTGCGATAAAATTTTTTTTTTTACAATTTCTATAACAGTAATTTTAAAACAATATATTTTATTCTTATTAGGAATATCATAGCATATTACATCTAAATTATAAATAAGATGTTATCTACTTTCTGGGATAACGATAGAAGTACACTGTTATACATTAAATAATGAATAATATATTTATAGCCGTAAATTTTTCCTCAAATTATCATAAATTTTCACAAATTTATACATAACTATTTATATGTATCTGGGATTTAGTCATCGAGTGCGTTAGTTATAAGCTTCTGTAAGCATATGCTCAACCATTCGATGGCTTCACATTTATCATGAACTTTATAACGTTTCTTATTCGGTCCAAAGCTTCTACTCTTCTACTCAGAATAGAGGATATAAAATAGCTCCGAAGAATTTCTTTCTAATATTTTTTGTACCAAGCAAAAAAAGAAACACTTCAACCAGTTTATGGGCTGAACTTTGTTTTTTTCTTTTTTCATTTGCAAGTAATTATAATATTATAGTTAGATTCGGTTTATTTGACTTTCACTTTTTGTCATTGGAATATTACATATTATAACAATTCAAGTAAAGTTACGAGTTCAAAAAATAAATTTTTCTTTAGATTTCAGGTGAAAATGTGATATTTAGCCACCCGATTTTTTTTTCCTTCAATAACAATTTAATTTAAAACTACGTTGCAGGAGAAAAAAGAATAAAGTTTGTTTACTCAAGTTCATATCTACAACTACATATCGAAGCTTCAAATACCCTCTGGTATTCATTGCAACGGTGCTTCGCTTTCCATAGTGTAACTTTTGACTCGACTAAATCTAAAAGGGGGGTACAAGCCTCCGACGAGACTTAAACGACTGCTAGTCTCTTGACCGTTCCAGTATTTGGTAAAGATGTTGTAAGTCTTCCAAACCAGCTGCGAATTAGCCCTTTTATGAAGATTTTGGATTTCAAATTCCTGAAATAAATAATTATAACATTAATCCGTTTGAACAACGATTTGACTTTAATAATTTCAACGGATGAAATGTAATTTTATGACAGTGTTTTACCAAGTGGAAAGTTTGCTCCCCACTGTCGTGAATTGGATCTCTTCTTTTACGTCGATACACATTACTCCCTTTACTTTCTTGACTTTTCAACACCAATATTACGCAGTTTTCGTGGAGCCTGTAATGTCCTATCAATACCGAGGGATTTCTCGGACTTCGTTGTTTCAGAGAGTTCACACAGTTCTGAGCTTCGTCGGTTGATGTTAACATAAGGACACGTCCCTCTGGGAAAAATCTGCGAGAAAGAAGAAAAATTAATTTCGAAACTGCGGGGATACAATAATTCATTAAAGTATCGTTAAAATGAAAGGAATAGTGTGCTGAATTTTTATTTCACCTGAGATAACGGAAGTATTCGACAAGGTGCCATGGCCTATAGAATTGATCTTGAAAACTATTCTCTCCGTGACGTATGTAAGATGTTTTACTTATGTAACAGCCATTATAATGGAGTCTCGGTCTTTCTAAATACATTTCTCTCCACGATAGATATTGAGGCTCAAATGTACCACAATTTACACCCCAGGCTCTAAAATATGAGGAAATAGAAAATATTCGTGTAAGTTTAGTATTCTTTTTTATTATTAGAAAGTCTACAGAGAAGCAGAATTAAGCTAGAGGATAAAGAAGTTAACTATGATTCAACATTGGATAGTCCTGTAAAATGCTCAAATATTATTAGGCCTTACCGTACGCATGCCAATCTCCAAATCTCCGCGTCTCTAGCCGATACAAAAAATCCACGGCATACTTTTGAAAACATTTCCAAAGATCTTAAATCCAGTTCGGACGAGACAACCCATCTTAAAATGTACAATATTATCTCCATTGGTAAGGCTGATATATGCGTTGTCTGGAATGATTAAACCACCATTCTTATCATTCATTTTTTGCTATCTTTTAATTTCGAAAATGAAAAACCGCGATTTGTTAGATACTGAAGAATAATTCAAACAGAAAAGTTCTCATCATAAGCTGGTTTGCCTTCAATTTATTATGAACAACTTTAAATTCTACTTTAAAAGCTTTTTAGCATTAAATAACGTTTCTTTTCTCAAAATTGAGGCAGGAAAAATAAAGTTTCTGGAGAAGAAAAGCTTCTAACAGTAGCTAAAATTTGGAGGTTCATAATAGTTTCCATTTAAAATCCAATTCTGAAACAAATTACCACTCAAATCATCGTAGTCACGAAAATCAGAGAAAATTTCAATTTGAACTTCGCATTTGATCTATTCTTATTAACATCTTTACATCATATGGATTTTTGTTAGCCAAAATAATGTGTTTCAACACGTAAGATTGTTTTGTGAAATACTTATCTAAAAAAGATGTATGTTGTACATGTATGTACATACATACATTCCTCTTTAGATCTGAATTCAAAGCACTTACGCTTTGATCAAACTGTGGAAAACAGACGCATTGATTTCTGCAAACAATTCGTGTTATTTTAGTAAGTAGATCTCCGTCTTCTTCGTCGTCATCATCATCATTGTCAACTTCTCTGTCTAGTTCTTCTTCTTCGACTTCTATCCTATCATCCGGGTCAATTCTTTCCCGTGGTTTCAGTTTGGACGATTCATACAATCTGAATTCAATATCAGGTACAAGCTGCACGGCACGTTTATAGAACTGAATAGCTTCGTACAGTTTACCAGTTTGCTCATGCTCCACGCCTTTAAGGAACAGCATTTTTGCCTGTGCCAAATAACATTTTTGATACGATTATATTGGTAAAAAATTGATATTGTTTACGCAAACTTTGGTTCTTGAGATTGATATTGATGATTCAGTGCTAAATATTATACACACAAGAACAAAATTAATGTCACCATGCATCCCGTGTGTACTGTACCTATACGTATGTCTTGACTCAAAGTTGAATAACTCTGTGAAAAAAAATTGCATCAAAAAGTTTAAAACCCTATTTTGAAACGAAGATTTGAGGCTACAAAATTGCTACTTCTAAAATCCTATATGATTTTTTTAACGCTGAACAGAGAATTTGAAAAATTCTGGTTTTCTTTGCGTTTCAGAACTCCGCGCTCGAACCTACTCCACGAGGTCAGAAATGAATGTAGATCAAATTGTCAAAAAACCATCTTGAAGATGAAATTTCAATCTTCAAAATTCTTTTTGAAATTACTGTTTTCTACTTTTTTTCGCAAAATACCGGGTGCGCCATTAATTTTGTCCCTAAGCATAGTACAAGTATCAGATTGGCTTTAACTAATTTTCTTATCAAAAGTACTGACAAACTAGTCGAAAATTTCATCCCTGACCAGAAGAAGCCTTCAAAATTGAGTTTTATCATCGCTTTGATAGTGGTGAATATTTTTTTGTATCAAGATTTGAAAATTCATACTCTGTTTTCAACAGAAGTCGAGTCTCCGTCGGATGAAATATTATTTGAATATTGTGAAGCATGCTGTTTGCTCGGTTCTCTTTTTGGCGATATTTCAAGTTCACGTTGCCACTTTTCTCTGAAAGATGCCAGAGTACTTTCCACATTATCTTCCCTAGAAGACCGGGATGAAGAACCCTCCTGATCCTCACCACTTTCACCACCTTCTGGCGAAGACTCAGCAATTTGACTCTGTCGATATTATCGATATTAATTCAAAGAAGACAACAATCTTTAATATTTTACAGATGCATGATGATATATTTTTTTTTTTTTTCAAATAACTTCTACACTGTGAAGAAATATTCTATCAACTTGGTGTGTTTACTATTTTTGTTTTCACAACTGATTTAACTAGCATTTAGTATTTTGTAAAAAGGTATTTGAAATGTACCTTGAAATATTGCAAAATAATTGCATCATCTGTCAAATAATTAACAATGCGAGAATTTCTTTGTTATAGTTGATACATGTTTTTAAATCATTAACAATAGAAATCCGAGGTGAATTCCCGGGAAGAATACAGTTCATAAAAATTTGCGGGTTTAAAAACGACTTGTTATTATATGTCAATGGCGCTGAACATTTATCCAGAGTTCAACGATTCGGAAGAACAATTAAATCGTTTATCAAGTAAACAATTTCAATTAAAGAAAGTAACAAATCCGAGCGTGAAGCTTGAGTTTGACATATGTATCTGTAAATTTAGTCAGCACAAGGTCAAAGTCGCATTAAATTGGAGTTATTTTTTAGGTTATGAATGAAAATGGTATCAGAGCTTAATCGTGTCGAATTAATAATCCGAAATTATTTAAGAAAAGTTTACAGTTACCATTTTAATCCAATTTTTTAATCTTCTTCTGTTATTTTCAGCGCTTATATTCACGGTCAGAATGTCGACGAATAGAAACAAAATACGGACTTGCTGGCGCGAGCGTTGCCATGTTTTTAATTGCAAGTGGCTTGAGGTCTCGAGTTTGCGTGGGAGATAATTACCTTTTTTGTAGCAGAAAATTTTTTTCAACTAACAGTTTCGAGGCTGCTTCAGTACCGGGTTTATCATAAAGTTATTATCAATGACCGTTCATGAAACATCGTCTGCTAAAGGCGGGAAAAATGACTAGACTGAAAATTTAAAGTAAAAAATTTCGCGCGGGAAAACTAGATTATAGCGTTGATTAGTCAACGATTATAGGCAATAGAATTACGATTGTATGACAAAAATACAGTAACAAATAATTATTTTTGCTTTTAGTTATGCATTTTTCTTTATTAATAAGTTCAAATAATCTACAGGTCGTAACATCACATTGTGTGCATAAACAGATAGATATAGATATATCGTTCTTACAATGTTATCATACTTATAATGTTATATTATCAAAAATTATTCTTTATTAAACGAAAAATTATAATGATTATGATAAATTTCCTTTTATAAAGGAAATTCTTTTCTTAACAATAATTATTATCGCAATATTTATTTACAATTATTGGAATATCTTCTAAAAAAATATTAAGTATATATTTATATAAATTGAGAATAGAAGTTTTTTATTTTTTGAAAATCGGTCAAAAACGCTGTTAATACTAGCGACAGTATAAATTTGATATGTAATCTCAAAATTAATACTTTTCCGACAGTTGCATTGAATTATTGAATTAGTTTATAGCGTGAATCGAATATCTCTAGAAGAAAACTTGTTTTTTGCAAATACCAATGTTTTTATACTTATTTCTACATTATCTGTAGTCAGTCTTTAGTAATGAGCGGAGGTGGTACTAGCTGTACTCCGTTGAAATAAGGATGCGATAAGGCCATTCTAGCTGTTATTCTACCGCTAGGATCGTAGTTTAAGAGTTTCTGCAAATAAACGGATAAAAATAAAAACAGAAACGGTCAAATCAAATCTTTGCATTTTTACTAAGATATTAGTCTGCAAATTGTGATATTAGAATATTTATTTATTCATTGTAGAAGTGCATTTATTACCGATAGTAAATTTTTAGCATCACTGTTAAATGACGGAACAACTTCGTTGAGGCTGCGAGCATCCCAGCGTGGAAACATTGATTTATAATCAGGAAGTTGGGACACTCCAGGCCATATAGTTTCGTCCGGAGTTCCCAGCGTGCGAAATATTCTAAATAGTTGATCTATTTCAGAGTCACCAGGAAACAAGGCCCTTCTGGTTGCCTGTAATTTAGTTATATCAACAAAAGTTCTTTATTCAGTTATTAATTATTTGTAAATTTATTTTTCCATGTTAGAAATTAAATTCAGCATACAATATTACATTGGGAAATACTAGCGTCTGCTTGAAAATAATCTTGTTCATATTTTCATATACATTCAATTTATTTCAACAATATTACCATTTCTGCAAAAATACAGCCTAGACTCCATACGTCTACTGCTGTTGAATAGAACTTAGTTCCTAGAAGAATTTCTGGGGCTCTATACCATAGAGTGACCACTTCGTGGGTGAATGTTCTTACTGGTACACCAAAGGCTCTAGCAAGCCCAAAATCTGCTATCTTTATATATCCCTCCTTATCTATTAATAGATTTTGGGGCTTAAGATCTCTGTGTAAAACCCGATGAACATGACAAAATGCAATTCCTTTCAACAATTGGTACAAATAGCTCTGAAATATAATTATAAGTTGAATGAAAATTGCAATTTATGTAACAGTGACGAGTTATTTGGTGCCCCAGCTCAATTGAATCTTTTAAGCTTCAGTTAGTCATTCACATATATTTGTAGTTTAAAAAAGACGTATTAAGCAATTGGAGAATTGAGTATTCATTCATTTTTACAGGCAACAGGGAAAATATCAAGCATTGTATTAGACATGAAACTAGAATGTGTAAGTATAAATAAATTGATCAATCTGAAGTACCTTAACGATGCTATGATCCAAACCAGCTTTGGTAGAATCTAATAACTTTTTCAAATCTTGTTGAAGGAATTCAAAAACAAGGTAGAGTTTTTTGTCACAATGAACAACATCTAACAGCTGTACAACATTTGGGTGTGTAAGTTCTTTTAATAACGATATCTCCCGGATAGCTGTAGATGGAACACCTTCGCTTTCCCTAATTACGATAAATATTGTTCCATTAAATTTGGGGGGAAAAAAGAAAATCGATAGCGTGTTGCTGGCTGCTAAAAATTAGGAATATATATCATTATTATATTAACATGAAAAGAATGGTTAATAATTTTTGAGCTAATGAGCTAAAAAAAAATGGATTATTTCACATAATCCTAAGTCAACACCAAACAAAAGAGGAAAAAAGTTGTTAAGAATATTTGAAGCAATATTTTAGCAATGAAATTTTTTTAATATAAAGAGCGGACACAATTTTAAATTGCACAATTTAACCGAAAAATTAAAACAACTTTTACCATATCTAATACCATAATATTTCACCATCAAATGCTGTACTAAGATTATCCTAAACTTAGAGATTTGTATAACTTTGTGAAATCTAAAGCATCAAATACATCTAATATCCTAATATTGAAAGTAGGTAAGACCTAGGCATTCTTCAGATGAAGCTTAATCCTAACAATGATTTACGTGGTTTTAAAATTAGATTCCCCATTGGAACAGCATACTATTTTTATTACTGAATCTACTGCTGGTAATCATTGCGCGATTGTATAGGGACAAGGTGCCAATAAAGTGTTGGTTTTAATAAGCACCCAATCATTTTAGAATGAACGAAGATCAAGATTTTGTTTTTATTTGTTCTTATAATATTCTGTTAACGCAAATATTTCAGTACAGAAATCATACCAGTCTTGAAAGCAATGGTTTCTTTTCAAGATAGAAGATTCTCTCTTGTTATGATTCATTTTCGATGAAACCAGATGAGGGTTTTTATCACATTCCAAAAGGAAGCTCTATGTATATGTATATGTACAAGAAATGTCCGTGGGTACCTTACAACATATTTCCAATATTGGCACATATTCTTCCCTGCAGTAATTTTTTTTCTTATATTTCACAAAGCAGTAGAAACATTTTAAGAACATTTTGCACAATTACATAGCAAGCAAAACATATACCGGGTGAGTCAGGGCTTGCAACCAATATTTTATAAGATCAATCCTTGTCGAAATTGGGATCGAAATATTCTCAGCCATTTATTTCAAAAATAATTCTCCCTTTTTTGTTTTATATTTTCCGAAAAATGTTGACCCTCATTTTTCTTTATTTTCAATAAATAATTAAATGAAATAATAAGTAATCTTAAACATCTTATTCATATAATTATGATTTTTTTTTAAATTAAATTTTGAATTGACTGACATGAGAAATGTTAAAATACCCCTCGTTTGCGTAATAATCCGCTTTGAGGCTGCCCATGAAATACGTACACGACGAGAGGGGAGGGGGGCATATATAGCTTAGCGTTACGATATGTGACGAGGGGCAGGGGGGGGGGGGGGATCAGAGCAAACGTAAAGTCACATAAATACATCAATTCCATTTCTGTTCTTTTAACAACCACAATTTTTTATTTTTTATTTTTTTTATTTTTAAGGCATGGAATAGCGTAGTCGTTTAAAAAAAGGGGGAGGGTGGCGACTGGGTTTCCTGACGTAATTGTAGCTACAGGGGTCTACAAAAATGCGACGAACCTCGACAAGGGGGTAGGAGGGGATCGAAAATGCCGGGATTTAGCGTGACGTATTTCATGGACAACCCCTCTTCAGTTTATTAATTTTCACAGATTTTTTTACAATTTTCAACAAATAAGCAACTTTTACTAAGCAATTTCCTCTAATATCAAAGAAAAAATTAAAAAAACTTCCATAGCATCAGTCAGATCTCTGTAAAATTGATAATTCAAAAAAAAAAAGAATAAAAATAAATGGATAGCAAATTTTTTCTTCAGAATAAAAAAATGATTAATGAAAAAAAACGGTTAAAAGGAAATTTCGATCCTAATTTTTGACAAGAATTGATCTTGTAAAATATTCTCCACAAATTCTGAATCACCCAGTTAACCCACAAGTTTACATCTACTTTTTATGTTTTTCATGCATAATACCATAATGCCGACTTTTTAAATCATTGTAAACGTAATTTACTCATTGTATTTCACTTTTTACTAGAAAAAAGTCGTCAAAGAAATCTACAAACAAAGTGGCTTGTTATTTATATTTATTTCTTACAACAATGTAAAGAATTTAAGCTTTAGTTGCATTGTTTCATTTTCATTATAATCATTGCGAGTGACTAAGACCTGTTCCTGTAGAAAACTCTTCAAGAATCGCAAATTTTCAGTTAGGAATTTTGCATTTCAGTTCTCAGAGCCACTGCCTAAGGACTCTCCGATTAAAAATTAAATGGCTTTTTTAACAGATTTCTACATCATAAAAATCATCAACCCAGTTCATAGATCCTCAGATCAATCTATTCTTGAAAAATCTAAATACCATCAAAAAAATTCAAGTCTATTTCCATAATTTAAAGGTATTTGAATAATGCCAAGGCAATTCTAAGCTTTCTAAGACTTTTAGGCCCTGTAACCAGCCTGTATAAACATACTACGCCCGCAATACTCTGAGAACAGATCGAGCCAGGATATGGACACCTCTCTCCCTTATTGTTTAGAAAAATGTCTAGGATCCTTATAACTCTATAGCATAGTATGAAATGATGATTAGTATTACCAGTGTTGATATTAGGAAAATAGATTAGGTCAGAATGATACAGTGACAATAATCCTTAACAATAATAGATGAGTGATATATGTAAATTAGTAAATAGATCGTAGGATTCAAAATCAGATGCGTAGCGTACAATGAGGTAAGCTGAATCATGTGGTGCTACGATGATTACTGACACGTGGCCCCTGCAGATTCAGCTGCCCCCAGCGCACAGGTTAGCAGGCGAGGTTAGTGAAGTAATAAAAAGAAGCAAGCCCACTCAGTTAAAAATTTCTTAAGCTTGATGTATCATCTTTCCTAAATATTTGTTATAAAGTTGAGGATCTTCAAATTCAAGAATAATGCAATGGTAGAGAGAGAACTCAAAGTGTTGTATGCTTAATTTTATATTATTCACGATTTAATTGGAAATCAACATTTTTCAATATCTATTAGCATTTGCGATTTAAGAAGTGACTGTAGATAGGAATGATTGTACTGTTGAAAGAAGTCGGATGTTTATAGTTCAATAATGAATGGATTTAATTCAGAAGCTCAAAGAGATAGAGATTATTTTGGACAAAACTATGATAACAGACGCGTGCCTAATTTTCTAGGTTATGTAATCTGATATAGTATATACATTTTCTGTGGATGAATTAATTAAAAGCAGTGTAAGTTAGCTGTAAACATTTCGGATATATTGATATTAGTTTGATTATTGTAATTTTTTTATTTATAGAAACGTACGTTTCGAGACGAATTTTCTTAAGGGCGACCAATTTCCCGGTAAGTTTGTCCTTTGCTTTGTATACAACGCCGTACGTCCCTTCCCCTATTTTTTCAATCTTTACAAAGTTATCCATTACTTATTTGATCAGCGTTCAATTATTTGTATACAAATGTTATTCAACACTTTTAAGATAGACACGAGGCAATCGGTACCTCATTTCCCGCGATTTTAACAAGCGATCAATTATTCGAGGAATGATGCACTGTGGACTACCAAATGAACACAGCTTCAATGACTTTTCGTATCCTAACACATGTGTATGTGTGCATCTACGTGTCTATACTTACGTTGCTACACATGTAGTTGTGCGACCACAGCCATCCCCAAACGCTTTTTTGTTAGGTCCATGCCCCCATGGTCAGATGGCGTTAGACATCACGACTTATGTCAAGATTTCAATCATTTTCATTTGATTAAATTAATACAAATATTTTCATAATTTATCATGAAATGTCACCGTAAAATTTGCATTTGCTGATTCCTTCTTAGCAATGCTACAGATTTCATTCATATTATTCTTTTCAAAATGATCAATTATTCTCGATGTTTTCACTATATTCGTTATTCAGTCGACGCTATATTTACGAGGAGCCGATATATCTATCCATTTTTGAAAATATAACGCAATATCTTATTTACTTATAGCCCTCGTTTCCATTAATCCTTGTATACAAAATACATAATGTTTTATGGCTCATTTCATTTCGTCTTTTCTGAGGCATTCACCTCTTCCATATGTATACATAGATACAAAAGTAGTTGAAATGAATTTGTCAAGAGGGCCCACTTCGAAATATTTCAAAATATTGCTCACATCTGACTTGGACCCTTTTTTTGTGTCTGTCCAGCCCACTGATTTTTATATTAATGTTAGTATAGAGATCAGTGGTCCAGACTGCTAGAGACTACTGTGCCGACCCAAAACTCTCACCCTCTGGATCCTAACTCTTATTTCGGCTGAGGATCATGCCCCTGACAAAAAAAATCACGATATTTTATCTATTTTGATGGTCTATAGGTATATCTACAAAGATTTGTTATTTTTCAGCTTTTTTGTCCATCCGTGTAGCCCAAAATCCTGATCATGTGTAGTTTATAAACACAAAAGTAATAAAACAAATTTCTAATAAATATCGATCTTTTTTTTCTCTGCTGGCTTGATACCTGTAATACCATAGAAAAGAGAGTTTTTTTTCTGTGGAAATACTGGTAAATCGTGAGTGTCTGTTTAGTACAGCATTCCTTTGGGAACACTGGTTCTGTCTAGTGTCTGCTAATGAATTTATTTCGCCGAACTTGATTGGGATATACACATATATACTATATCTATACTAAATCAACTTCAGTCATAATTTGTCTAATAGATATCTAGGGCAATTTATTGATAATAAATGCAAAATATATTAATATAGATAACATTGAATAAATAGTCTGAGCTGTTTATTTTGATATTGTTTAATTTCTTTCTATGACCTTATTACATCATGATACAGAAGCATTTAACACAATTCGTGATATTCAATTTACAGTTAAAAATTACTACGTGGTAACTTGGTACATAATATTTCGTATTTCTTTTATTATTGGATATAAGATAATTTTGGTATGCTAATTACAGTTTTCTATGCAGATCATGGTATTATGACAGTCTGTATCAACAAATGCGAATGTGTTCTATGTGTAAATTAAAAATATATCTTTTATTATATGTATAGTCGCAGTTAATTATTACCATTCCGGAAATGATTTACATCATTTGGGAAGATCTTTAATGGACGGAATTATGATGGCTTGATATAACGGATTAGCAGATCTATGATTTGCCAACTGGCAAGCCATGTCTGTTGATGTGTTTATAATGCCATGAGGATAAAATTCTTGACTAATAATATTGAAATTCTAATCGGATAAATGTATAATAATTTAAATGTTCTATATGGAATTGTATATAGCTCTGTCCAAGTTTACAAAAGTTGATTAATACAGTTAACAGATTTATACTGAACCAGTCTCAAAGCTTATTATATATAGCTTTGCAGTCAAGACTATCCTGGAAAATATTAATTTTTTAATATACAACGAGGCTGGAAAGCGGTGATGTTCTTGCATCGATTTAAATTTTAGTTTCTCAAATGCTAACGTATTCTTAGAGCAAGAGCAACTCAACTTATAATAGTAGTTATAAGCTTAGCAGAGAAAGGCAAGGTGAAATTAGAATTGTATGTAATTACCCATCTAAAGACATTGGTGATATATTAATACGTTATAATATAACTTATATTTAGTATATCATCAGGATATTGATAATGTACTTTTAAACAAGAGACTGAATAACAGCGTATCTATAATTGACCACGCTTTGTTATTCGATGACACTAATTTTTCTTTCAAACTCACAGCAGCATTAATACTGCTACTGTGGTACGATGCATTTGTTAGAATAGTAGTTTATCATTGTTAATTTTTTTATTTAACAGATATCTGTGTATAGAATTCAATTTAAGAGTTACTACAATATTTCACAAATGTTTGCTAAAAAAAACAACGGTTTTTACTCAGTAACTCCTCTATTGGGTGAAATTTTAAACAAGAGTCATCTCAATTAGGTAATTAGTTTTCATTTACTGGGCTACTCCAGTCCGTGATGGTGGTGTTGGCGTATCAACCAGTTTTGGCAATGCAATTTTTGAATCTGAACTTGGTGCTGAGATAACGGTATCCTGAGAACTCAACTCTGGTAACATGTTTGAGACTATTTTTGGCAGTCTGAATTCCTTGGACGAAGATTTTCTCATCTTTTCATTTGCACCTTCAGGATTGTTTAGTGGTAAACTATTAGGTGGAGACGATCTTTCTTTCTTGGGAGTTACTTTGCCTCCTGCAGAAGCCGGAACTTCCCCAGAGATGGATTTTTTTCTTGGGCTTTTTTGACGCTCTTCGCTGGGAGATTTTTTCAGTGGGCTCTTAATACGTGGTGTCGTCGGCCGACTATCAATCTCAGGGCTCTTTGAGGCTAGTGGTTCATGTCTAGGAGTTGACGGTCTTTTTTCTTCTGGAGTCTTCGGCCTTTTATCCGTTGGAGATTTAGCGTTTTTTTTCAATTCAATTTCTCTCACATCCTCACTTTCGGCTATTGTTACTTTCTTTGGTACCTCTGGCGTTTTTGATCTGTCTGGTGTCTTTACCAAACTAGATTTTCGCGACTGAGGAAATGCCTTTTTCTCCTCTACAGGTGTCGTTGTTAGAGGTACTGGTATTTGTTCAGGTCGGGACTTTGGTCTGGCAGGAATTGTAGCTGCCGTAGTGGAAACTGGGCTAGATGAATTGCTGTTTTGTGATGACACAGTTGAGCTATCCTCTGCTTCTGCAAGCTTCTTCATTTTTCGAGCTGGCGATGGCGAGATAACATTGAGTACAACATTACCCTGGCTTTCCTGTGAGCAGCGAAAAATCAATGAACAAGTATCATAAAATGGGATGTTGTAGAATCATTACTTGCTGTATTAAATGTTCAGAGATTGTCAATAATGGATAAAAATTCAAAGTCAAAAATCATCGGTTTGCTATTGTTGAAATCAAAGCTCGATAAGGTGTTTGCATAAATTATCTCTTGCACCATTGGAATAGAGATTTTAACATCGATAGTTTGCATCAAATTTCAGTCATTAACGTTTCGAATATAGCTTTGATAAGCTTATGTTAGATTAAGTATACCGAGCGAGTGCAAACTGACCTTGCTGACGAGCGTCGTGTGGAGGCAATGGGTGATGCGTATGACGTTGCAGAGGCCGGTATGTGCCGAACAGAAGGTGATAGGTGTGTAGTGCTATACCAACCAACACTACCGAGACCAATATACTACACCAACTTAGAATTGTTTAAAAAAATCTTTAAACCTTGGAGCTTGACAAAAGAGCGAGACAAGTTACATTCGAACATTGAAATACATAAACAACGAAAAACGACGGAGCATTGCGATTACCCAATTTGCTAGAAGAACCTTTCAGAAAAATCCTCTCTTTGATTTGCGGAAGAATTGTGGCGTGACATTAATTAAAATTTCTATCACGTTTCAAAAGATGTTCTAATAAAATTATTGCAGAAAACTAACCCCCTGTATAATTATAGAATTACTATACTTAGGTAACTCGTAGGCAAATGTTGAACAGGTACTTTATAGCTAAAGTTTATGCTTACGACGGTAACAGGGTGCAGTAAGAAAAGTGCGAGAGTGAATTTAAAAACAAAAATATTATTATAATTAGTTTCTAATAGGTAAATTATAATAGATACATTGGATGGTTGGTTACATCTTACATAACAGTGTTTATATTACGTAGTAACTTAATGAAAATCATCAATATTTTAGTATGTCTTTAAATAATTAATTAATATCGAATAATCGTTATTCGACTACATAAACAACGTACAAGCGGTACAGTGTTACATTTCTAGCAGAGTATGATTGCGTTTATTTTCTAGGCAACAAGAATACGATAAATACACATGTGTGTGCTATCGCATATATGTTCTTGATTTTTCTCTTACAGCCGTATGAGTATGATAGGATTACTTCTGACGTTTTTTAAATCCAATTATTTTCAAGTCATGTATACAAAGACTATTCGAAATTCAATCAGTTACAATAGATAATATTACGACGATCGATATCCAATGCGCGATTCAATTTTATAAGTATTCGTATTATACCTACAGGTATGCTATTTATGCAACAAGATGGTATTATCTGCTTAGTTCCATACACCCTTCTCAATTTATTTACACTAATAAAACTGTTCCACTTTCATAGTCTTTTAATTTCGTTCATTATAATTAGACCTCATTATGCAATAAACTACTAACGGACGTTACAAATAGAAACATCGTTATTGGTATATTTCTAGTCTATAGTAACTGTACTAGAAAAATACAACAATAACTTTTTTTGTATATGTCAGTTAGTACAGTACTGCATAACGCGGTTCAATTCATCGCCAATAAAGTTACATCATACACGGCACTGGACCACTTTCAGTCTCGTCCATCTTCAATTCAGTTGCAAAAATCTGACGGACCGCTAATGTAATAAGTAAAAATTATTTTAACGTCAATGAATAATTGTTTGATACGTAAATCAGAAACTTTTCTGCGTGTTTATGATCCGAGTGGAGTGTGCCTAGTACTAAAAGTCATGCGCGGTGTTCTTACTTCTAGAATACATAACATAACGTGTTTGATTAATGCCTTAAATGAATCGATTGAACAGGCACTGCATAGTGCAAGGATATTTAACAGATAAAAGCAGTGTGCTGCCTGAATTCAGTACGGCACGCTACTGTATATACTGTGCCATGTAATATCGGCAGTATAATACAGGCCTGTACCTGCATCACATTTATTTATGTATATATCAGAAATTGTGCCTTAAAATTTACAAACAAAGAAATCTACTATAGTAATCTTCATTCAACGTGCTTATACTGTTATTATTAATTAATACACCGCAATCGCAGTACATAAACTTTTGTCAAGTTAATTTATCAACATTTATCAAACGTATATCAAAGCGGGGAAGAATTATTCGCAATTTTCGTGATTTACCTCACCTCAGCTATTCTCATGGATTTACTAGCTTTAGAAGCTTCGCTATAATGAATATGAGTTTGTAATTCTGCATCTTTGCTTATTTGCTTTATAACTAAAAATCAGTTATTCATTGCGAATCACTCTTCCGAGAGTATAATGGACCACGCGACATGCTACACACAAAGTTAGCATGATTATTAGCATGTGCAGAATTTTTATAAAATTACTGCCACTGTTTTTTTATTTTCTTTTTTTTTTCTTTTGTAAAGGTATGTAAGGTTCTCTCCTAGATGTGTAGTTGTTAAGTTTAACTTATTAGTACTTAATCATAGCTATTAGATGGTATATGGTAGCTTTAATTTTTAGCTGCTGAATCTGGTATGCTGACATCACTGCAGGCAGGCAGAGAAGTGTTAGATGCGATCACCCAGCCAACTCGCTCTTAGACCCATATCGCATGTTATTTATATTTCAGTATTTTTTTTTCAATTCATCTCCGAAATGAAATTCTATCCTATACTATCAAGTCATGGTGGAGTCAATTAAGTGACTACCTGACTAACATGCCTTTTTGTTACTCACTACCGTATATTCCAAAGGCCAAAATATTTTCAGACTCCTATGTATTTAACGTGTCTTATCGTTAATCCGGTTCATCGAAGATGAACCACGGAAATTAAATCCGCCTGTCATATAATATAAATCCAAGTTCTCAAAACTGATTTGGTTAGTCCATTAACTATCCGCAATGTACTTGTTAGTGATACTTATTCATAAGATAATTTTTATGCTCGATAGAAAGTGTAACATTTGGCCTTTGAAATATTTTAGTAAGTAAATCAAAAGGCTCAGTTATTACACAATAAAACGAAGATGGGACTAAGAGGGTAGCTTAACACTCCTGGTTGAGGTTCTCATCGGAAGTCGGAAGACCGTTTCTGCCCTCGCTGATCGCGCCGGACGGGACGGGGCTCTGTGACACACAACACACTTTCTAGCCAAACTACAGTTGCAATTAGGAGCAGCCTTATAGTGTTGCTACTGTATTCTTACGTCTAGTTATGAACGACGTAATATAAGGTATCGAAACGACAATGATAATTATTATTTTGGCACAAAGTTTAAATAATTGATGAGAAACGCACACTGTTATTGTTGATCAGAGATTTTTATAGTTATATAATATATATTATAAACTGTAGACAGCCGTGTGTGGAGTTTAGATTATTGTTGTAAAGTCAGTAGAGTGTTTTGTATGTACATGTAACTACTACGTCATAAAAATCCGAAAGATGATCTTAGATGGTCTTAGAAAGTTCGTATTATTCATAGACAGATCTATCCGAATTTTAAATTTTGCTCAAATATTGAGACTGGTAAGTTTGGCCTATGTTCGCTTCCAGGTGATGACAATTGGGCCTCCTATCAATACCAATATAGATACGACTGAAATGAAAATAAATGAAATACTTGATGAATGAAATGAGGAAAAAAAATTAATGAAATAGTGAGATGAGTTAAGTAAATGAAACTAATGAACTTAATAATGAAAATGAATTGGAAACAGCAATGATATGTGACAGAATACCGAGCGTGCGAAAAGCTTAAAGGTGCAGACTTAATCAAGAATGAAGAATAAATCCCAAACGGTTTACTTGTTAACAATTAGTAGCTGTGGATAACAATTGAAACAGAACATCTAGAATAATTAAGCTTATTCATTAGCAAGTTTAAACAGATGTAATTAAACCTAGTTGATTACAACTTTGCTGTGTTATTTTTCATCCTCGATTCGCACCGCACAATAATACCACAAGTGACATGCAATTAACGCTCATAAATATACTTGAGTAAAACGTTGTGAAAATTCGTAACGCTACCTATTAGATGTTATTAGGATTGATTAAGAGCCGCAAAACGTTATAACTGTTATTTTTAAATCGATTTGATATGAGATATTTGTAAAGTAACCATATCATTATTGATACCTTGTCCGTGATGACAGGATAACGTAATTATTTACGTTTCACTACTTCACACATTATTATTTGACCAATATAAAAAGGGTGCAAGGGTATTGGCAAAATGCCAAACAGTCAATGACGATTCTAAGTTTAAGTTTACCTGGGAACCACTGCCGCTTAAACTTTCGACGTTGGAACTTGTCTGTCGAAGGTAGTCCTTGTCGTTGAAAATCTTCTTGTCTCCTCCGCCAGGCTTATGTTTCACATTATCCATCGAGCCGACCTTGCTCTCAGCCTTAACTTCGATCTTTAACGTCTCAATCTGACGACAGACAAATGACTTAGACCTCAAGTTGTGACAATTGAAATTAGAGGAATTATTTGTACAGTGCATAAGTATTGGAGACTATATATTTCCAATTCGTTCCATTAATGAGAAAGCTTTTACGAATTGTGGCCACATAATTGGGTACGAGAAAAAATGGGCGGTTAATTAATTCATTAATAGATACATATGTATAGCTGTAAAGAGGTACAGGATCCAGGTAGAACCAAATATTTGCACGTGGTGTCAGACTACAATCTTTTCAGAAATTTTGAGCAATCTAGCATAGATTTCAAAATGTTGAATAGTCAATTCGGTATGGGGTTGATAGTTGAATGAGATTTGCTTACTATAAATACCATTAAGTTATTCATATAAAACTCATTATCGCTGCTTACAACCATTCCTAGTTCATTAACTGGTTCTAAATTACTCCAGTCAATATGTGAGGGATTTTGTGTCACCCATGAACTACTTTTTTCTGTTAACTTCATGAATTTTTGTTATATTTCATCAGTTTGTAGTACTATATACTTAAGAGAGCCTTCTATGAATTATTTCATTGTTTACTATAACTTTTAATTATTATACTATTTGGATATGTTCCTAAAGATGATAGTTTCTTTTTTTACATGTAAAAAATGGTCCCTTTTGAGATACGAATTATTTTGTACCTTTTTCCCTGAAAAATTGGCAACTATAACATCGATGAAATTATATTTAAATTCATTGAAAAGGTGAGAAGACACCATAACTTTTTGGTTGGTTTTTGCAATCAGTTGAAAAAAAGTGCACCCCCCAGATGGTTCATCGTAAAAATCTGAAAAAATTCATAGAAAACTAGTATACTGACGAAGTATGAAAATATTAAAGAAAAAAGTGACTAGGTTGATAAAGAATCCCTAATATATGTGATTTTTTTAATATGATTTGATCGATTAGTTGTGGTTAATTGAGAGTTAATAATAATTAGTATAAACTATTACTTTTGAAAATAGAATGAACTACGACAAGATCGATTAATATAATATAATAAGGTACCTACAATACGTTTTGTACTTTTTAATACTTATCATCTCATGCATGATCATGCGTCATTCATTAGATAATTGATTGTAATCATTTTCAGCTAACGAAGTTTACTTACAACAGAGTAATGTCGAGCCAAGCTTTGGTAACTGTTAATTATTCTACCCAAGTTGAAACCATCTTTATCTTACTTTTGCTGTACAATCATAGGAGTAATTTTTTTGGTTTTCTTTTTCAATGGGGGAAATGTGACAGTTAATTATTTACTCGCTGCTAATTCGCGTTTTTTTTTTATATATACTTACGTCGTCTGATGCCTTCTGCGGCGTTTCAGGCGGCGTAGCCGAAGACTAGACATGAAAAAATAGAATAATGAATGATATTCAAAAAAAAAAAAATACTAATAAAAAAAATGTTTCTCTACGATGTAAGGTTGAGCGGTTTTTCCGCGATGACCTTTCCTGGTTACTTCTCTGCTATGCCAACAAGTAAACTGAGTTTTATACCGCATTCGAATCTATAGTTCTATTCAAACATTAGAAGTTTTTTTCTTTTCTGAAATAATTCAATCTATGGTTGCAAAGGTCAATGAAATTTTTATACATATGTATAACAGAAACTAGCATGCGGCATGCAACTGTTAAAATTTTCATGTTAGTCCATGCGTTATTTATATAGTTTAACATTTCTTGTTATATATAACGTTAAAAATTCTTTCCAAACTTCCCTCTATTTTTCTAAGTTTCGCATTAATTATAGTGCAGCACAAGCAATGAATCCTGATTTGCGTCTATTCATTTGCTTAATTATTTTTGTTGGATTAACGAAATTTAAGAATGATAAAATTAACTCGCACTAAGGACACAAGTTGCTTACATACGAAACACGTAGCAATATGACGGTTCTTATTATTTCAGGCTCATTGTCAGTAACACTATAAATATATCCATAAAGCACAACTGATGAGTCTGAGTATTCAGACTAGTTCTCTGTCTATTTTTTCTTCGATTCTTAAAGTTTCTTCAGCACTGCGTTAATAGATAAACTGTTTTTGAATTTTTCATTTGAAAATTTCATTCCGTAGGTACATTTCAACGTGATAAAAAACCGATACTAACTCCTGTTCTTGAAGTATGGTGATTATTAATTCATGAATCATTACAAAAAGTTTCTATTAGTGGATATGTACTTTTTATATATCATCAAATATGCAGATAAACATACCGCATGCTGCAGTCAAAATTTAGTAAACTTAATGAAGAATCGTTACTAATTATTAGCTCTTTAAAAATAGATGTAACGAAAAATGATGTTATCTTTTGTATGATGACATTATTGACTGTATTAATAACTTACCTTGACAGTACCGCCTCCTGGAACATGTTTTACATTGTCCTTGGATGCAACTTTTGGCTTTGCCTTCTCCTTAAAGTCTAGTTTAACAGTCTCAATCTTCTTATCACCACCGCCTGGTTTGTAAGTTGAATTTTCCAATGAGCCCACTTTGGGCTTAGCATTCCATTGAAGTTTCACCTGTGTTATCTATATCAACATAGAACATTACTAGATTTCATTGATAGAGGTATTTTAACTCATTTAACGTAACAGATGAAAAAACTCAATGCCTAGATGTCGAAAATACTGTAAACGGTCATACGACCAACGAATTACCTCTGGTAAAATCACTATAATTACTATAAAGCATAAATAATAGTGAATAATTTTTTAACACCTTTTTGTCCCCTCCGCTTGGAGTATATTTGTCATTTTTAGCTGCAATCTTGGGTTGTGCCTTGCTAAAATCAAGTTTTCTGTTCTCGATTTTAATTTTACCACCACCTGGCTTGTAACTCGTATTTTCCAATGAACCAATCTTTGATCTGACGGTTTTCAGATTAGGTGACGGTGCTGCACCAACTTGAATCTTGTTCATTGGCAATTCTGCAAAATATTAGCCAATTCATGTTTCATCATTAACGGAATTCAGGTATTTGTACTACTAAATAGCATTTGCCAATTAATTTATTCATTACTCTTTTTATCTGCAGATGCGGAGGTGGCTACAGCAGTGTCAGGGGTTTTGGGTAATCCTTTGGCGGACTTGCTCGGTGATTTTGTTGGTGAGCTTGAAGTAGACCTCTTTGGTCCTGGAATTTTGGAGTGCGTCTTTGTAGGCGATCCCGCATCTCCGTTCGTGGTTAATTCCTGTACAAATTTTCAAGACGTGAATAATAAGTCGCTATTTAATTGCATCGATCCATTCATTTTCATTTTTTGTCAGAAATGGTATTCGTGTTACTCAAACATAACGAACGAATGTTAACAGTATCGCATAATAGAGTAATGAGGATCTACATATTATAGAGAAATCGTAAGTTTAAGAAATGAACGGATTAAACGGAATGATCTGGCGATTTTTACTCTGTCAGTAATTTGAAAGTTTGTCTTTTTGATTTACGTGCTATACTTACATTCCCTTGCGTCGATTCATCCACACCACTATCATTATCTCCTTCTGTAAAGTAAAAAAATTACACAATCGATTAAAACATCCTTGACTGTCTAACCAATGAATAATGTTCATAAAATTCAGTTTCGAAGCAAAATCCTGATTTATATCCTTAAAATACGTCTGAGAGTTCGAACTATATAGGTATAATTAATTGACATGATATGTGTTCGGTGATTTAAAGAATGGGTTTAGATTCTAATTTTATCACATATAAGAACCTGTTTTCCTCGAATGAGTTCCGGAAGTTTTGTTGCGATCTTTCGATTCTCTTGCAGTTCGGTTCCGTGTAGCTGCAGATTCTTTCTCAGGTGATTTCCCCTTGTCTGATTTTGGAGAGCGAGAACGGTGTCTACTTCTGTCAGCCGATAGTGGAAAACTCTTTTTCGGTGTACCAGGGGTCCCTTTCGAAGGAGTTGTCGGTGTACCTTTCGATGACTCCTCTGGAGTAGTCAGTTCAAGATCTTTTAGGTCACTCAGCGTAGAAGTTGCGCTCTCATCGTCTTTGTTAGTACCGGCCATAATCAAATCCTTGGCGAAGGTAGCTCGCTTTTTTCCACCTTCAGTATCCGGAGTACTTCTCCCTGACTTTTCACCTTCCGATGATCGCAGGCAGCCCGGTGATTTGGGAGGGTTTGGTGATTGTGGAGTGGAACCTGGTGATTTTTGTGAGTTCGCTGATTTCGGTAAGGGAACTGGAGACTTTGCAGAGATTGGAGAACGTGGTCCCGGAGAATCCGGAGCATTTGATAGATTTGGTGACTGTGATGTAAGAATCGGAGATTTCGGCGGATTAGGTGATGGCGAAGGCGAAGATACCGGAGATTTTGATGATAACGATTTCGCACTGCCATCCTCGATTCCAATGATATTCGGGTTCAATGATTTTGGAGATGCTTCTGGGGATCCTGAAACCGACAGTCTTTTCTCGAGTTCTTGATTAGGAAGGGGTGAAGGTACGGCCGCCCTCTCCCCCCGAGGCTGAGGTGAATTCCCAGGACTAGAATCGAGTGACGTTGGAGGTATCGGAGATGGTACATTCATCTGTGTTCTGGAAATCGGAGTCTCCGGGTCTTCGTCTTTCATGGGAAATTCAGCCGCAGCATTGCGGGCTTCAGATTCTGCCTCGCGTGGTCCAGGACTCTTCGCAGGTTCCGGAGTGCGAATTTTCGCATCAAAGTTTTCACCCGGTTCGTTGTTCAAATTTGATCCCTGTTCACCGCGCAGCATAGACCCTCCAGATTGCCTACGTTCAAAGACATTAGCTGACTTGGCATCACGTTCTTGTTGAAATTCCGCATGTGTACGAGGAGCGGAAATATCTGGACTTTTCGATGGCAACGGACTGTCATTTTTTGTTTCTGATCTCTCATATTTTTCTGGGTTTACAGTTTTATTTGTGTCAGAGTCAAATACTACGTCATCATCGTCGTCGTTATTGATTGGCGACTTTTGCTTGCCATTAAAATTTTCCATATCAAATTCAGCCTTGATATTTCCAATGATATTAGTATCAGCCTTTTTGTCATTACCTAACGAATCGTTGCTCATTTTTCCATCAGTCTTAAACTCATTCCCATTACTCCCAGCCACTACCGACGATACATTCTGTAAATTTTTCGGATCCAATGGGTTGCGTGGCAACGGTGAATCGTTGTTCATCGGAAGATCATTTCGAGGTTCACGAGACGCTTCGAAGTTTGTCTGAGGCGGTAGACCCTCCGGACCAGACATTAGTTGCCTCTGAGGAAAAATAGTCGATAATCTACCGCCAGAAGAAGGCGTTCCTGGTCTAGATTCGTCCGGTGAGTCTGAACGAATACTACTCTGTGATGGTGTTCTTTGTTGAAATGCTTGCGGACGGGCAGTATTATACTGCAATGACGTAGGGCCAAGAGGTGGTTGATTAACTTGGGGACGTAGTGGTTGACCTGCTGTAGCCAGACTCCGAGGCCCAGGTGGGTTTTGCAGTCGCGGTCCTTGCGGAGGTCCCGACGGAAATCGTTTTGGGGGTCCACCACCCGGTGAATTTGGAAAGCCTTGGTTTTGCCCAGGAAATAATTGCGGCTGTGGAGGTCGTTGTGGAAATCCTTGAGGTCTGATGGGTGGACCTTGAGGAGATGTGGGCCCAAAAGGTCGTTGGCCTGTTACCAGGGATGAACGGCTATCTAAACGCCTGAGTGTTGGGGGTTGAGGACCTCCTAGCCGAGGGCCACCAGACCCATTGTTTGTTGGAAATCTTGGGGATGCAGACGGAGGGCCTTGAGGTCTGACTTGAAACGCTGGCGGAAGCGACGCGCTTTGCTTTACCTACAGGGAATCAATTATTTCTAATTTTTATTGGGTGGAAACTTAGACGATACTTTAATTAGATATTAATTCAAAATTAACGTTATTTCGGCAAGAAGGGCGACTGTCGTATGCGAGAATATTGTATCACTCAGAGTAATACATATTCTGTTTGAACTGAAAACGTTATCCTTGTGCCCTCAAACCGATAATAAAGCACCCAACGTCTGTCTTCTTTGCACAAAATACATGTGCAAAGATTTTTTGTACAAGAAATAGTTTGTCGACAATTGAGTCGGGTTTTGGCTCAAATGTCTTGGGAGGGTTATTTGAGGTGTGCATACATCCTTGAGATAAAAATCTTGAGCATGGGACACAAAAGAAACCGAGGCATGATGAACAATGGCTCTAGTTTCCCCACGATACTTTTTAAGTAAAATAATTGTTGAAATGGGATAATTTCAAAATTTGCATAACTCAATGTGCCAGTGGAACTTTAAGATAGAAGTATCAATCGGAATTGAGGTAGGTACACGTGATTTTGCAGACAAAATAGTAAATAGTAAGTGAGTTTTAGAGCATTGATCTTTCGAGAATGTATTTAGATGTAGTATAACGGAGATGTCTCGACAAACGTTTCACCGTACCTGCCACCGTTCACTTTGCGTTTTTATCGTATTGATCCTGGATAAAATACGTATTATCATTATTCGATTTTTTATATTGAGCTTGAATAATTAGCGTGCGGAAGTTTATCTGCAGGCAATGTCTCGCACATTTTAAAAGTAAATCAACATTTAACATCTCATACAATTGTGAGCTTCCCGTTTTCATTTTTTGTTTTTTTTTTTTTATTATGTTACTCAAATGGTCATCGACTCAATAATTTTTACGATAGATTCGATCAGTTTTTTTGTCTATCGTTAATGCAAATTGGTTATAGAGAAAGTTTTTCTCACGTACCGACGTTCCTGTTAATAAAAAGTTTTTTTTTTTTTTTTGTTTTGTTTTGGCACTTTTTGTTTTATTGCGAATCCACGAGACTGTTACACTTGCCCACAACTTTATTCATTCGGTGTTCTAAGTGACACGTAATTTTCAACTAACCATTTCTTGCACGCGATATCTCGTTTGTTTCGTTCGAATGAAATTGTTACTTGCGAAGTAAGGTGCGGGCTAATCAGTTAATTACACGTGTACAAAGTCTTGAAGATTTTAGACGTTGTCTCCACGCTTACGAGCTCGTGCTTATAGAATAATTTTTTCATGCAAACGGTGTTTCCCAGTTTCGGGTGATAAATTATCAGAATTTTAATATCACGTTCTGAAACGTAAACGTGATGACTAAAAACTATTCGCTCGTTCACCTGATGATAGAAAATTGCTTCTGTGTTTTAACTAACCAATGAAATGAAAAACAGTTTTTACGATGTGTTTTAGCTTTTGATAAATACAACTGTTTGCCCAAGGGCCTATACTTCATTGAGCTTACCATCGCTGCATTTTGTTCCGAAGAATCGGCTGCAGATAAGCGCGAACCCTCTTGAGAATCCATTTGCTTATTCCTAACTAGATTCTGTATTCATTAATTCAATTCAGCGAGCATAAGATCACGGTATGTTGCAGCTAATAACCTGTTACATAATGGAGTTAGAAAAGAAAAATTTTATTTCTTCATCTCGTTCGTTAAGCTACCCCTAAGTGAATACATGTTGATATTGTGAAATGAAAGTACATATGCATACTTTCTAATCGTCTACAAATTTCTAAAGCGATTACTTCAACGAGGCTTTCATTCGTTTCAATATTTAAATATGATCTTCATACCGTGTAACGTATAATTTTACTTTTATTAATGTACACATAAGTCGCGTGGAATATACATCAGCTCATTATTAGCAACGACGTGCAATAGCCATCGAATTTATTACCAGTGGTGAAAAGAAAAGTGGGCAGTACAAGGTCCATAATTTATCCCACCTTTTTAAGACGGTCAAATTATAGATATGCCAGATTTCCTTGTACAGATTAATACGTCTTTAAATTGCTTTGTAAGTCCTATGTGTTTGGTGCAAGTGCAACAGATACTTACTACTGTCAATTATAATGTCATTAAGTGTAGACATTATAGTTTTGAAAATTTGCTCGTGATTTTGATACCTACGATTACAAATGACGGAGAGCCTTTGTTTGAATTTTTTCAATTTTAAAGGCTCATTTTTTACCAATATTTTGAAATCGGAAAGCAGTCGGACAATAAACGATCCACCTAAATGGTATTTATTGTATTCATACGATTGAGACATTCGGTAAGAGTCTATTTGCGAATGATAACAGAGTATTGTAAGTTAATATTATCTACCTTCACGTGAAATAACTTTGGTTAATTTCATCGCGATAAACCCTTTCATGTCTCGTGCTAATAACTTCGTCTCTCTTCAGAACTCGTTTACCGTTGATAATACGTCTTAATCGACCAATTTTAGAAATTGTTCGGTTTAATTATCCCATCGCATGGCTTTGCTAATTGAAACGCTGTTTGATTGCTAAAATTATCACGCTCCGGATATAACGAGTATAAAGTGCAAGCAGACACACAGGACAGACATTTCCTACCTTTAACTATTCGTAGTTTTTGGCTGTTTAATTACCGTCAAATTTTTCGCGTGTGTTAGGCACTTGTTCCCTTATATTTTAACACTAAATATCGCTGTTTCGAAAATAATTTTCTCTCAAGTTTACGCGTAGTCTGTAGGTATTTTTCTCTTTGTTTAAATACCTTAACACATATATCACTCGGGCCTTCAAGCTTTTTATCACACGAGCGTGATTCGATTCTTTCATGGAAACGAATGTATGTATGGATCCTATGTGTATATGTATCTGTATGTATGTACATACATACATACACACCTATATTCATTTGCTTATATGTAGAATGCGAGTGCGTGTCTCGTGTACTTAACTATATCAACCTCTGCAGTCGACCTTCAGACATCTCAGCTTTTTTCGTACCTCTTATACTTGAAGCTTTCCTTATCACAGAAGCTGCATTGTAATGTATAAATTAATATGCTAACTGTTGCGAAATTATCAAGTTCTAACAACAAGTTGATCCGAAATTAGAATTAGGATATCCTCTATCGTACATACGTCTGGAAAGTGGTAAGAACATAGTTTGGCGAGATAATTTTATGCGGGTTCAAAATGATGTTCAAAAATTTTATTACCCGATGAGTTTTCTTCAATTTCTATCAATTCGCGATAGTCCATAAAAAGCTGCGACTGATAAGGTCTTCTCTCAACTATATAGATATTGACAAAATTTATCTGCTTTCTTCAACTTTTACACGTACTTACTTAAAGAATAGCGACCATTTAGCTAAGAATTCGAAAAGTGGGTAGAAACGAATTGGATAGTAAAAAAAAAGCCCCTAAGAACTAATTTTTCAACAAGGTTTGTCATTCATAGAGAAGTTTCCAAGCCTATTTGAATAAAGATGTACGTGTTTATGTATTCGTGTACATTTTTGGATTCAGGATTTTCGATAAACAGACGTGCCAATAGGCTTTTCAAACTCTGGACACTTCCAATTCATCGAACTAAAAGATGGTCTTGTAATGATATTTTCAAAATGATTTCGAATGATTTACATAGTTGAATTTCAAATAGTCTTTCCTTCGAATAGAAATAATTTTTCTATGTAGAAACTCAAAATTGTTTTTTTGATTTTTAGTAATACGAACGAAAAGGAGTACAACAGACGATGATCATCGAAGAACACGTATTTCCTTTGAATACAAATAATTTTTCTATATAGAAACTCAAAATTCTTTTTTTGTTTTTTGGTAATCCGAATGAAAAGAAAGTAAAACGGACGATGACCATCAAAGAACACGTCTTTCCTTCGAATAAAAATAATTTTTCTATATAGAAACTCAAAATTCTTTTTTTGATTTTTAGTAATACAAACGAAAAGGAGTAAAACAGACGATGATCATCAAAGAACACTGTTATGTATAAAAAATTGCCAATAGCGTGTATTCACTTCAACGTCGTAAGTCTGACTCCAGCCCTTTTATAGGATCGCAGAAATAAACAAAATAAGCTAGAAAAAAAAATACCTTTATGAATTTGAGGATCAATATGGATATTTTCGAACTCGTTGTAAATATGACTCGATTTTGAAGGGCATGACCATTTTTCAAGGGCCATATATATTCGTGGCAAAGATCGATCTCTTTCAACATTCTCATACTTGGACTGCTCGATGCGCGTTTATCGACGCATAAATTTAAAATCAAGGTAATATATCACGTTCGGAAGCTATCATGACGTTGAGGGTAACTAGTAATCGCATCGCACGTCGAGGTACCTTACAGGGCGTGGTTTCTAAACGGTTTGAAAATTATTGACCGGCTGCAAAACGCTGTATATTATCGATGACTATGAGATATACATATAGGTATATACAGGGGGGGGGGGGGAACGAATAAACAACCTAGCTTCGCTAAATAATAAAATTGTATAATCTTCCGATCTATCCCATCGTTTCCAAACTAGGCCAACGATCCTTACGTGGTCGAGGAACATTTATTCTCCACCTAAGAAGACGAAGAACATACATACATGTGCGTGTGTCTTTTTTATTCTATAAAAACTTATCTTCTTGTTTTACAAAATTTCTGACTTTTTCCTGCCATGTCACTGCAGACGGAATATCCATACCTACTATAATGTACTTTCGTTCTGTTGAAATAGATTTAGACTGAAAGCCATATAGCGATACACATTAGCCCTCAGGGTAATCGAATCTTTTACAAATTGGGTTTTGGTAGGTTAAGAACTTGGTGACGGTGGGCAGAAGGGCTAGAGGGGTACTGGGTGAGGTTGAAAGGGGTGGGGCTCACCGTTGAAGGAAGAGAACAGGATGTATTGATCGAACACCAGAGCTTTTCGCTTCTCTACTGCATATACGCACTTTCTACCTATTTTTTTAATATATTTATTTATTTTCATTTTATTACTTCACCCCGTAGTATACATCCTTCCAAAAATCTTTCAGGATAATTCACAATCTCTTCGAAGAAGAAAAGCCTTTTTTTTAAACATTTGTTTTCTCTTTTCTACAATTTCATGGGAATTAAGTATCTTTTCGAGACAGGCACTCCTCCGACAATTGAAACGATTCTGATTAATCAACATATAGGAATTCGGGGGTTTTTGGAATTGGTTTATTTGCCACATAACTGGTCACAAGACGTGTTATCTTATAGCCAAATTTTGATGTGTTAATTTCGGATAGACGTGATCAATTCCTTAACCAAATTACTAGCAGACTCAATTCTTTGCACGGATGGTGAAGCAAAACTTGGCACGACTATAAGCTTAGGGGGGCGTCTAGTCTAATTCACTTATCTTACAATTTTCAAGTCACGCGATTTTAGAAAATAAATAAAATCATCAATTCCTTAAGCAAAAATTCACATCTAGGTAAAAAAAAATAAAAAATAAAAAAATAATGAGTTACTATAATCAATCATTTGAAAGAAATTTCGTAAACGAATAACACAATTTCCGTTGTTGAAAAAACAGTTGTCGAGATATCATATCTACAGTGGAGTGGTTTTTTTTCTCGTTTTGAATTATTTATTTATAAAAAAAAATACTAATTTGACGATTATATTGACCTGACTAGTAGATAACGTTTGAATATGCAAAAGCTAGCTAGAAACCTCGTTGCAATTTAACAGAATTACGAAAAGTCACGAGCTTGTATACCTATGCACCCTGCAGGTGTAACGGTATAGGAAATATCGTGTGGAACTCGGGCAAGTCACGAATGTCCACTGGCCATAAAACATCGTGCATCGTTATCAGCCAATCCTGTTCTATCTACACTTCCTGGACACTAACCCATTTCCTTCTGGCATGATTCATAATTCTTTGTCACATCACATCGAACCACTCTATATAATGTATATACATGCAAATATCTGCCCTAGTAATCCCTAGGAAATTACTAATCGTTTTCAACCCTAATTATCTGGAAAACTATATTGTACGTCCGGCTACGAGAGACACCTTAAATTGTACCTAATAACCAAAAATCTAAGCATCACTTCGACCTATAACTACTCAGGGTGTTTACCATCAAACCGATTTATTATTTCAGAAAATTTTCAGTATGGAAATGATTACAATAGGATATTGATTTCTTGTTTTTAATCAATTTTCTCGCTCAACACTTTGTTCTTCTTCTTTTTTTTCCAATAAACTAGTCTTACAACTTGAAAAGCAAGAAGAAAAATTGATTTTGATATTTTAAAACTAGAACAGATTTCCGGTACATTACATTTGAAATTTCGTGATAATTAACGAAAAATCTTGAATTTTTTTCTGGATTTCAATGACCGTGAAACACCCAGACGGATATATATATATAAACGCTTAGGCGGTCGCCACACCAATGAAACTACAGAGACTATAATTAATTGTCAAAGTGTTCGATTTTTGGAACCCAATAATCCACAGCACGAAATTAATGTGCGTGAGCTTTCGACTAGATCGGAAAAGAGACCGTTTAGGGTCCTGCCAAGGGTAGACAGCAGGGTGGTGCAAGCGGCGATTGGCACTGCCTGGGTTGGTGGCTCTAAATCGATGCAGACGAGTCGTAGGTATAGATCTCTCCTTAAAGCCCTAATACCTCGAGGAAATAAACGACACGAGATTCCGTAGGAGGAAGGAACGATGAAATGCGCCGAATTGGTGAACTTGGCTCCGCGGTCGTTTCGTCCTATCCTTCTGTCGTCTATACCTACATATCGTGCGCAGTTTACTTATACGAGACGACATGGCTACGTCTATGATATATGTATACGTGTGTATATATACCTGCAACGAATTTGTGAGCACAACCCTCTTCTTGGGTATATTTATACACTATAGGTGTACTCACACACCTACCCTTGTGTATATATATATATCGGCAAGGGAAAAGATTCCATGTTAAATGTCCCGTGTTAAATGTTGGTTATAGTCTAAAGACACGCTTACTACAAATGTTTTTCTATGTTATAAACTTTTCAGTCTATAGAGTTTAACGACTTCAAAATATTGTCCGAAGATACCTAACTTCCGCAAAAATCTAGTTTCGACATTCTTAACATTATCTTAAATCATTCTGAATATTGATTCTTAATTTATAGAAAATATACGATAAAATTTTTCGCGTTATTAAAAGCCTAGAATATCTATAAATTGTTATATAGTATAGAACTGGTAGTCACAACTTACAGTCACTCACAAGGTAAATTAGCTTATCAGTTGTTACTATCACTGTTGTATTATAATTACAAGGTAATTACTTAGTACTGTTTTAATTAGGGCAAAAGTGTAAATGTCATTGCAGCTTTAAAGTTTTGTTTAAAAAACTTAATTACCGAAAGCTTTTTACGCATATATGTATATATAGAACGCGTGGGTGTGGTTGAACTTTACGTGTCAACGTATCTATGTCGAGATTTTTTTATTTCTTTTATTTTTAAGGAAAACTACTGCAATTGTAATTTACTTGAAATAAATTATGGTCGTATGTATCACACCTCGAGATATGATATACCTTAAACATTCATATGGATATATATACATATAAGCTTTGAGTAAATTAGAAAAAATTCAACGATTTATGGTATTCCAAGCACTGCCATTGTGTCTGGGGTACGTAGTTTGCCTTGATAGCAGCAGGATACGAAGGTCAGTTAAACCTACAAATGAAATACCATCGATTTTATTCCGATCTAATGGCTGGGAAGGAAAGTAGGTTCCAAGTGAAATAGTTAAGTAGAAAAATCAGGTCATAAGTTTAACGCTTTAAGGAACAATCAAACTGTTAGTATCGTTTGATGAGTCACGTCAGAGCTGTGTCAAAAATTAATTTTTTTTACTTTTGAATTAAATCAAGACTCCGGGAAATGTAATGTTTAATACTTATTCTGCTACGGGGGGTTATATATTGAGGAACTGAATATATGTGACTAAAAAATAACATCGTAGACATTAAATTACACTTTCAAATGTCTAATATGTATGCAATGAGATCCTATTGGCAATCTCGCCAAATATATTACATTGAAATACGTATATATATATATATATATATATATATATATATATATATATATATATATATATATATATATATATATATATATAGGTATATGCGTCTTTGAAGGGATATTGGGTTTTCAATTTTCATGTCATTCCGGATATTCTATTATTCGCTATATTTGCATACACTGACCGTTTTTGGTAGATACCAAAAATAGTTCACCTCATAAATCCTTAATTAAATGTACGTAAAAACTAAGAAGGGGAGAATCGAAACATAGTATGTGGAGTACTAGTGCATCGATTAAAAAAAATATAAAAGAAAATAGAATAAAACAAGCATTACCATCGCAACCTGCAATTGCGTATATGAAAGAATTTATATCTGCAAGTATGATCTGTACGCGCAGTAAATACTCGCGACATTTTTATTACTATATATTAAAAACTGGAAGTAACGCTATTATTATCCTAACTTTTCACATATCATATTCGAACTCTCTGCATGGTTTCCAACTATCGCAAAGTTTAGACAATATCATTTTTAATCAAATTTTCTAACGTATAGAATTATCATTGTTTAATTTTCGAGTATAAAGACGTCACATCGAAGTTAAGACCGTCAGCTTTCTCTACTATTTAATTAATTAACTTTTATACTGATAAAGAGACTGGGCGGGTTTGCAGGTCGTCTGACTAATAACTGTCGTGTATCACGCTGTGAGACTGCTTATCGGAAGTTCGAAGGCGGTGATCGACCTAACAACCGCTTCTGACATTTCGATGTTCAACGAGAAGCACATAAGAAGTAAATACCGGAAGTTATAGGTATATTGGTAAATTCGGTGTTACATAAGCACCGCGTGGTTTCGATGAATGGGAATAAAATAAATTGGCCCGATAATAAAAAATAATATACATATTAATGTCTAAGGAAAAAAAAAAAAAAATTGTTATTTAATTTTTTTTAAACATTTTTTGACGCAAAACAAATTCTTTTATAGAACCAGCTCTATGTGTCGACTCTGCGACGTGGTACAAGCCATTTTTTTTTTTTTTTTTTTACGTTTATTCAACTATTTGCAGTCTGCACTTTTCCTTACATGAAAATTCTTTGAAACTCACTCAGAAGAAATTTTTTGGGATGTCTATTCCGGATCTAAAGTCAGAATATAGAAATTCAAAATGGTGGACCCATTATGACGGAGAAAAGTTGTAAAAAGTATAAACTGATTTACGTCAAAATTAGTACTCGACGGTTTTTGGAGTCGGTTATTCCCAATCCGAAGTCAGAATACAAAAATTAACAATGATGGATCAAAATTGTAGAAAGTAGACTGAGTCATGTGAAAATTACTACTCAGGGTTTTTCAGTAATCCATCAATGTGAAATTATGGTGATTTCTTTCATTTAGATTTGAAATTAGTGGCTCAAAAAACCTTCAATTGAAAATTTCCACACAACTATCTACTTTTTACAACTTTGGTACATAATATTGGGCCTCAAAAATTTTAACATAAACATAAAAAACTGGCTTGCACCACGTTTACAAATTGCGATACAGAGCGCATCTTGCGAGAGCATTTTTTTTCCGTAAAAAAACTAACGTTTAGAGTGGTGGGAGTAGAAAAAATAAAATGAAAACTTTTTTTAGACACTCTAATACATACGAACCCTTGAAAAATGAAGCGGTGAAAGTCAATTTTATTAATAATAAAAGACGAAAAAAAAAAAAAACAAAAAGACAGTGATCAAAATATGACTCATACAGGGGCTTATATAAATTTTTTTAAATGTAATAGACGGTTAGGGTATAGATTTATAGAACAAATCATACGATAGATTGAATTGCGATATACAATGGAAAAAAAAAACGAAAAAAAACAACAAAAATGATTATTTCAAACTGTATGATGGGAATCCATATATCCTGAGCGATTTTTTTTATCGAAATTGACGTCATCACAATCATCTACAGGTGTAAGGATTTAATACTGCGTGCAGCTTTTTCTTTGTAAGCTTTGTATATAAATCAGAACATGCGAATGGAAATTCGGAATGTGCGAAATTTAATTAACGATTCATTATTTGACTACAAAAAAATTTACATTGTGTGTTTTTTTCATCACTTCGATATACACGCCGTAGCTTGAGAAAAAAAAATTGAAACTCAGGCTATTTCTCTATCAAATTCACTGATAGCTATAAAATTACAAACGTGAATTGATTTACTAATTTCAATGTCAAATCAAAAGTTCACCCTGTAGGCTAAAATAAGTACATACATACCAATATCAAAAATTAATATTCCATCTAACTCGATCCCAGGATATATTTAACGTTTTACGAAAAAAACTGTGCAAATCAATTTCAAATCTGACTGTTTTCGATCATTGAATTGTTTTTTTAGAGTGAATTTAGACCAAAGAAATTGTTATAGAAAGAATAAATTTTAACCGTATTTCAAGATCGCGATGAAATTATGAATACAAATTTTTTCATAATATTATTTGAACATATTTTCATCATAAGAATTCCACTTCAATTAAAGACGAAAAATAAGTTCCACCATTTGAATTGCCCACTTGACGTTTACTCTTTCGCCTACAATCGATCGATTTTTCAAACGCAACAAGCGATGAAAAATCGGGCAAGGTTATATATCGGCTAACAAACACTGTATTTACGAAAAAGGTTTATCATACGTCAATCCTGAGCTCGAGAGTGTTGAGATAAATTCAATAGAACTAGAGCGAGTTTAAAAATGTAACATAAAATTTGTAGTATCGAATACCGCGTCACATCCTCGGCAAACATACCATATATTTCCAGTCAAGATAGTTTCCTCTTATATAAGATTCCACACAAAACAATTTTTATCAAAGTTTAATAATTTCCAATCCGTTCGACTCGAGTCCGACAGAAATAAAATGTCATTTCGCGTTTATCTTCGATTGTAATTCTATGTGCAGCGTTAGGTATACATATATGTATAGGTTTTCGTTATTTTTTCACGAAAATCCATACACCCGAATGATTTATCAACCAACTACGTCGATTTTCGAGAAAAGTGAGGTTTTGTGATCGTTACCTATACCAAATCGTGCTTCAGGTGATCAGATCTGATGCAAGTACCAAATTGCTATTACCTTGGTTGCACTGGTTAGTCCGTCAACGAGGGTGTCTAGACGGTAGACTGATTCTGGTGCGCTACCCTCGCGATTGCTTGCAGTTTCCGTCCGTCCGTTAGTCCGTTCGTCCGTCTTTCTGTCCGTCCATTCGTTCGTTGGTTCGTCCTCGTGCTCTGCTCCTGCGCGACGCCCAACCCAACCCGACTCAACTACTCAATATCCTACCTATATACCTGCCCATCTACCTCTATACCTATACTAGGCATGTACCAACACATACATGTGCTTAATTTTTCCTTTTTCCTACTATTTTTCCATCATTTTTATTTTATCTATTTTTTTTTATTTATTTATTCGACCGTTTGTTTTTTCAGGGAATTAATATTTTCTTTTTTTCCCCATAATATGAAGCGCCGGAGAAACTTCAAGCTTTAAGCTTTGGAGCTTCGGGCAGCTATGTGTTTGCGTAGGGAAATTGGGTATTCATCATTTCTGTAATTAATTTCTTTCTTTCGTTTTTAAAATTCATTTGTTATACTGATGGGGTGTATGGAGCAAAAGATACTCAGGGAAAAGTGCAGCGGGAATATATACCCCCACTCCATAAGGAAATAATAATGTCAAAACATTCTCTAAGTCATTATTATTTTTGTAAATTACTGAAAATCGTATGCTTACGTCATATGTATGTTTTGTACAGGTATAGCAAGGCTTAATGAACAAAAGAACAAGAATAAAGAAATAAGGGGGTCATTTTACCCCAATTTCCCTTATGTCTATTGTTTAATTGTTATTCTATAGCTTCCTTATTCTTGGTTTGATCACTGCATTGATTGTCTTGTTAGTCAATTGATCGGTACGAGTAGCGTTTCGTTCGATAAACGAAGCTGCATGACTATACTGTAGCGAGTAAATAAGTGTAGAGATAATCATTAAAGATATATAGTTGCGTGGCTATGACGATTTCGATTTTTTCACGGGTATGTCTTACAGTCTACCTTATTAGAATGTGGTAGTCATATTTTGAGTGCTAGAACATTTTAACGGGGTATACCGTAAGAATCACGTGAAACCATATGGTCGGAGCGCGCAGGCGCCGAATAATACGAATTTTATGAGGATAGCCAACTATCTAAAAAAAACTCCCTAGGGTTGTCGCGCGCGTCGTCGATTGTTTATATTGTTGAACTCGGCATACCCTAGGGATTTTCTAGCGTGACGAGTTGGCTATCCCCATAAAATTCGTATTGTTCGTTGCCTGCGCGCTCCGACCATATGGTTTCACGTGATTCTCACGGTATATGAGACATTCCATGCCAACATGACCAGGTTTTAACCTCAGCATTTTGAATTTTATTGAAATTTTTTCAAGGGACAGTATAGTATCATGAAGCAAACATGCGAGGGCAAAGGATGCAACTTTAATTATAACCTTATTCAACGTATATACAATTCTAGTAACGATCAAATTTGCTTTACAAGAAATTTTTATAGGTTACAGAATTTATATTTTCGGCTATTTATTCAAGATGTAGTTAATTTGAAGTAATTTTTCGTGCTATTGAAGATCAGCATTTCTTTAGCACACAAATCCCTAAGAGGACAGAAAATTTTCTGTATCCTGGTTTCATAGATTTCGTAGTATCAACGAATTAGTGTCGTTATTGTTAACTCCGTAATCTCGCAGCGAAAAATAATAAGTATACGTAACTACTTATAGGTAATAAACAACCGACCTACTATGAAAAAATCCTGTTTCTTTCAACGTCTCTACAAAAAGTTGTTCTCATCAAATGTCCCTATCTTCTTATAAATACCTATATGTAAAAGTAATTAGCAAACAAAGTAGAAAAAAAAGAATAGTCACCCGGGCACCCCCTTAATTTGAACACCAATCCCGTTGGGATGTATAGTATAATTAATTATTAACGTCATGGTTGTTCGAATGAGAAGACCTTTCATGTACCTCCATATAATATGAATGGTAGTATTTCATTACTATCCGTAATCCCACAAATTAGAATTTTACTGTATAAAAATAAGCAGAAGAACCTTCCCAAATTTTTAAATCTTGATAAGAATTTCGGAGAAAATGGGATGTACGGTACACCCGGATACGGACATTATAATTTGAGAGGTGAAAGGAACGGTCGAACAAAAAATTATGTCTTTTGTGAGAACAAAAATTCGTGAAAATCGATTTATACCAAAATATACAGCGCAATTCGGCTGACGATTCTAACTATTATCGAAATTTACTTAATAATTTACTATTCGTCATTAGAAGCAACGTAATGCGCAGGAGAATTGAATTAAGTGGAAATGATAATTGATAATGAAATTATAATGAAAATATTATTTTCTCTTGATGTTTCAATAACGAAACAACCATAAATTATAAAATATTACTTTCAACCAGCGATGACGTAGAATAATAACAGGAAAATGAGCTTCCGCGTGTTAACCTTTATAATTAAGCAATTATAGGAGACATTTGACGGTGTGCTTTTACAGAAACTTGCACGGGGCTGTTTTAAAGCGTTTAAGTAGTAAAAGACTATGTTTGCAAAAATAGAGTCGTCGAATGCCGCTCTTCATGTTCGAAATAGCGTGGAAGACGACATGTGTATCCCCTCAGATAATCGTAAGTCCCAAACTACGGCACACCCTACATTGAAATTGTCAGACGTGTTTGGCATCGAAAACCGAATGCTTTGTAAAAAAAATTCAATCGATTTGGTAATAGCACTTTTTTGTTATCAGCAATTTTCTTCGAATTCCGGATGAACGTGTATCATCGAATGCGTAGAATAAATTCACAAAAAAATTCCTTTGAAAAATTTCATTCAAAACCGATCGATTTTTGTAAAAGTACTTTTCAGATAGCTCAATTGGTGATCGAATTTCTTCTCATCTTATCTCATCATTTTATTCGTTTTGACATGAAATTACCTAGAAATACGTCAAGACGCAATGAAATATTCAAATTCTAGGAGCAGAGTATAATTACACGGTACACATAGGTAGAAGAAAGTGGGCTAAACCGGACACCTCGGCTGAATCTGAGACATGAACAATTTGACATATTTTCCGTACTTCCTTTGCGTAAGTAATATCAAAAAACTAAAGCAAGTCTCTAAGAAATTTGAAACGGTGCCCGTTTTGCCTCCGATCCTGATATTCAGTCGAGGTGCCCGTTTTGCCCCACTCTCTCCTATGGTATATACCCAACCCGTGAAATTTTGAACACTGTTATACTGGCCGTAACTTTGCCGCCCTTTGCAGTAGATCGTTACATACAGATATGTATTTTCTATTTGCCATCAATTTAGATGATTAACGAGAAACATTGCACGGCACCAACTTTCCCGTTCAAGCAGAATAAACCAGTCGTTATCACTGACGAACTATCACAGATCAAATTTCTCGGTAACATACAAATCAATTGCACTAAGCATTTACAGTTTTTACGACATAATTATTATTGTAATTTAGTCAAATTAATATTCACTTATTAGTCAACAAATTTGTTATAGGTAGTACTCGACCATACAATATCTCATTACATTTTAGAAAAATGTATAATATGAGTTTATAATAATTTATTTCAATACAGATTGGAGGTAATTGAGATGAATCGTTGCGTTAATCCATTTCATATTCCAGACAGATTTGAATTTGGTAAAAAACAAGAGTACAGAGCTAAGAAATTTCCATGTTAATTTCTTTTATACAATTTCCGTTAATTATTTGAATCATTAAGTTATCACGAATCATTACTATCACTTAAAGTTATCATTCAGTTATTATTAGTAAAAGGTACTACACTGTTTTGGTGTACAAATCTCTGATGAACGCGTATATAGATATTCCAAGGGTGTTATTTCAATCGCAATATGCCGCAAGCTCCGACCGCCCTTTGTCCAAGCAAAGTCTTTGTACCACCCTTCGAAAGTTCAAAGGATTCTAATATCGATAGCCAATCAGTATAATCCGTTTACTGCGAATTAAGCTGACGAATATTTTCTCGGACATGTGTCCGCTTAGATTTGATACCAATAAATAATCCCGGTGCTTTGGACTCCTTTGAAAACTGTTGAAAAAAAAAGCTTCTCAGATATCTTCGAACTTAAACTCTCGAATCCTTCATCTGGGATAATAACAACTGTCCACTAATTTTTTTAATTAAAAAATAACTTCATATATGTGTAGAATAAAATTGGATGATTTTGGCATTATTGTAGACGAGTGAGGTTTGGCTTGATACCAAAATCTGAGGTTCGTATATAATCATTTTCCACAAACTGCAGGTTTCTATAATTGGGATAAAATATGACGAGCATTTACACGGGGAAATCAATATTCATTCTAACTGACATTTTTACGTTCGTCTGGTATACGAATAGTTTGTCTAGACTTTTGACTCTTATAGTTCACCAGTTAAAACTGTTTAGGAAACATGATAAGTCAACTTTTATTACCTATGCAGTTGCTGTTTCTGATGGTTGAGGTAATATTTAGTTTCATAATTTATTTCAGAGGTATAAGATTCTCGCTGTTCTATAATTTGATTTTAACTAAATAACGTTTTGCTTTATTTTAACAATTTTTTTTCTGAAAGGGTATAGCCGATAAGCATTTAAATCTGCCCCCAGTGATTTTTAAAAATCCATATGGCTGATCGATTTCTAATCCAAAAAAAAAAAAAAATTTCTTGAAAATTTCAGCTTCTGAACCCAAAGAGTTACGACATAACTTTTTTAAAAATCTCAAATTGTTTCAGGGAATTGAGAATATTTCATGTTCAGCAAACGCAAGTTCGACTGGACTATTCATTTCTTGCAACTTCATTCTTTCGCAAACAAAATGAGCCGAAATCGGTCCCCGTACGATAAACGTATCCAAAGTTATGAATTTTGGAAAACTAAGTGCGCCAAAATAAAAAATGTGAATAACTTCGGGAATATTAGGAATTTTGAAAAATCCTTTGGGGAGTATTTGTTTCGTGTATGAGCAACGGTCATCTCCGTTGTCGTGATATTCAGGATTTTGTTCTGATTATATGAACACTAAATAATTATTCCCAATAGTATGAGAAAATTATATCAGATTGTTGATATATTTTTAAATGAAATAAAAAAATATTTTACCAGTAAATAGTGAATATCATTCGAAGAAAATATGAAGAAAATGGATTTTATTTATTCATTTATTTATTTATTTTTTGACTATGTTGCACCAAATGGATAAAGTTGAAAATCTTACCGTGTAAAGAAGAGTAGGAAAGGAGTTTTTTGTGACAAATTCGTGACTGACACCCGAAAGGAACATATTTAAATATAACGACAAAAACTTCTTTCTTTTTTGAAAAAAAAGGAATGGTAAAAGACTTACAAAAAAATTACTATTTAACGTCTCTTATCGATAATTATTACCAAAAAAATTTTTGTTAAAAAATATTCAGTAGAATAGTTACAATAAAATAAATACTGAGAAACACGTTTTTTTGAATTATGTCGTAACTTTTTGGCTTTAAAAGCTGAAATTTTCAGGAAATTTTTTTGTCTGAATTAGAAATCGATTAGCCATATGGATTTTTAAAAATCACTGAGGGCAGATTTTATATGCTTATCTGGCTATACCCTTTGGATGAAAATTTTTGAAGATTATTCATTCACTTCTTTTGAAGAGAAATCTTCCACCGAGATTTAAGATAAATATTTATAGCAGTTGATTGCAATAAAAAATATTTCACGTCTGACATTTGATAAGCACGTTGGCCATAATTATTATAATCAATAATCAATACAACTGCGTTTGCGTTTGGAATTCTCTAGGCACGATATGGCACCCTTTGATGTAAGCCTAAGCTAACAGCTATCAAATTATAAATAAATCAAATTTTGAATAATTTGATGCAGCAAAAATTTCAAATTTTTATTCGTCACAAATAAAGAAATGTTTAACCCTTCGTTGTCACACTTCCAAAAATTCATGCGCTTGTCACATTGGGTTAAATTAACACAACTGATTTTCAAATGGTTGTCGTGTGAAAACTATCCGTCCGATTGGGATAAAAAAATTATGGAATATACTTTGATCATTGTCAAATTTGTAGCAACGGTTGTTATATAAGAAATCGAATGATAACATGTCCGGAAAAAGTAACGACAAGTAACGATAGATGTGCGATTCCAAAGTTGGGCGCCAAATCAATTTGACCCAGTGTCACAACGGAGGATTAAAACAACGAAAAAGTTTGTCAACTTAGAACGTCTGTTCGTGTAATTCAATTTATTAGATGAATTCATTCCTGGTACATAGATTCTGCCATAATTATTCTAAATTATTTAAGCTACCTAGAAAGGCTTTGATGGAAATTTTCTCGTGTTTGATTATTTGTAATAGGGTTAAAAATACAGAAACACAGTTCAACTTTTTGAGGGTATTGATTATAACATTACGATATAGAAATATGCAGTGAAATTGTTCCGGGGTCGATGATAATAGCGTTGCAGCGTGATGATGTAGATAGTGAAAAATCCGATCCCAGGGGAGCAAATAAAAATTTTGCTAATCATCAGCGATATTTGTGCTTTTTTGGGCCCTCGTCTATCGATTAAACCTCGAAAATGCAATATTGAATGAAAATTGAAAAAATTATGTCAAAGAAACTGTAAATTTTGAAATATTCGACCGATTTGAAATTATAAATTTGAAACCAAAAATTTTTTCCAACCGTTTTCTGGCTCAATTAATACGCTATGATATTTTTTACCTCCAGTTTAAATTTTCAAGTTGATATCTTCAACAGTACTTGAGATATCATAACAAAACTTTGAAAAAATGCAACCCCGAGAAAATCGCGTGGCAAGTTTCGGCACAGCATTTCTGCCAAAACAGTCGAGAAATGTCTGCTCTGAAAAATTAAGTCTGCAGAACATTTCGCAGGGATCGGTAGCGTGACTATTTGCAATTGATTGGCCGTGCACGATTTTACGTTTTTCGCTCTCCTGCCCTCAATTTTACAAATTTCTCAAAAATATTGACAGGGAAATTTTCTTAAAGGATGATCACACCATCAAAATATGTATTGCAAAGTGAAAATCGACTTATTTAAAATTTCAAGCCTTTCTAGTGACCTTAAGGGGGTACGTATATGTTCAAGATGTAAATCTTAGACCCATTTTCGGGGATTGTGGCAACTGAGTTAAATTACACGGATATTCTGTTCAAGCACTTTATTCTGCGTAATATTACCTACAGATCTTGATATCAAAAATCCTCGTATCTTCCATCATGTGGCCACTAGCGTAAATCTAAGTGAGCTTTGTAAAAATGACATAGGTTAACTGTAGACTTGATAACCAACTAACCATTAATCCGATCGTTCTATAATTTTTTTCTCATGTTGTTCTCACACGCATTTTTAGCATAAACTATAAATTAGTCAAAAAATTCGTTCATTTGGCTGCAAAAAATTCTAGATAATTCGAATTTTGGTATTTTTTAGTATGCGGATTTTATAAATTCTAAATTGTATCAAAAATGTGATATTTTTTTATAATCTTAGTCTACGTTAGAATCACGTCAGTATTAAGTAGGCTAGACAAGCTAGATCTAGTTTGAACTAAAATTGACTTCGAAATTAAGTCAACAGTTAACCTACATAATTTTTACAGAGATCATTTCAATCTATGCTGGTAACCACATGATCTAAAATTTGAGGATCTTTGACATCAAGATTTTGTAGATGACATTACGTAGACTAAGGGAATAAAATAAGATATCTATGTATCATTCACCTTAATCGTTACAATACCATGAAAATGTGTAAAACTAATACTCTCTGAAAATGTGTGTACCCCTTCAATAAAGCCAACACAGTGCATTTTATTGAATTTTCTGCATTATGTTTTCGCAAAATTGTATTTAATTATTTATACCACCGATTAGACCGAAGTAGGCCACAAACCGTTGTGGTCAATTCGCGTAGTGGGTTGCGGAAATACTTTTGTTTGCTTCATACTGTGTACAGTACAGCTAGGGTGACACACAGTGACGCATAAGGTCTGGATATATTTAACTACCTGGCACAATCGTTAACACATTTTGCATATACACATAGCGCGTACGGGCTTATTACTTATTGCGAATTCTTTTTTTTGTTGCATATGTATTTCGATTAAAGCTACGATTAAATTATTCTGTAATTTCAGGTTGACACGCATTCGTCGACTTTTATTGTAACACCTATGAGGCTTCATCATAATTACAAAAAGAAACACGTATAGGTTTGTCAGGGGAAGAAAAACTACAAAACAAGTGACGAAATGACAAAAAAAATTTTTATTAAAAATTTTACAAAAAATAAAACGTCTTGTGTATTGACATACATCGATTTCATATAGTGCATTCCATCCCAATTCGATCTGGGTATATTTAAAATTTCTTTTTTGTCATTAAGGAAAGCCTTATTTATATACATAAAATGAATAACTGAACTCGAAAGAACTTGATGTTTCATTTAGAAAGGTATAATACAGAATAAAAACTATAGGTTTGTCTGTAAAACATCTGAAATCGATTCATTTCCGGTAGAACCGGAAGTTCGAATTAAACGAGAAATGGCAATTGTTCATGCCCATCGTTTGGTTGTAAGGCCTGTGAGTTTCAGATTTTTTCATCGAGCCATTTTCGAGATCACCGCGCGAGTTTGTCGAACCGACTAACAGACAGACCGACATCTTTCTAAAAACCTTTTTTTCGGATTCTTTCACTTTTCGACCGAAACTAATACTTTGCTTACATCACCGCAGTTGATAAAAAAAAAAAAAAATAAATAAAATAAAACAAAAATGATCGCCAAATTTTTTTTTTATAACTCTTAATCTTCACTTTTTTTCCAGAATTCTTCTTCAGCTCCATATATCTGCGTTAAGATCATGCTAAAATTACAAGTAGTATCTATTTGCGTTGGTCAGACGTCCGCCAAAACGGAAACGTTAATCTTATAATATATACCTACATGAGACCCAGAAAAACACTGGTTTGTCTCTTGCAGCCAAATGTCGCTAACACTTTACAAAACTATTTCCCAGGAACACATGAATCATAATTTGGTTGACGATCGTGTATGAATAATTTGAGCCGATAAAATCCCCTGTGCTCGATTATATTGTTCAGAATTCGCTCTGTTCTAAGGTCATCGTCAGACGCTAGGTATACATACCTACTATAAGGACTGTATAATTTCCGTATCAGCTTGATCTTCAAATCTGAATAGACATTAATATTTCAGACCCTATTAAAGTGCTTTTAATATCATTTTTCTTCATTCTAAGTATACCTACATATAAACTTATAGATATTCCTTTGAAAATTCGGAATAAATAATTTGAAGTCGAATGAATTTTAATATTTATTGTCTTTTATATTATGTGCTGTTAAAAATCTGGCTCTAAAAAGAGCTTAATGCTGTCATATTATATCAAAGCTTAATTAATAGTCACGCATTTTTAGAAATGATTTTTGTTGTATTAGGTAGGATTTGATTCGTGTCTAATTAAGCAAACATATGTTGTGTCGAAAAAATTATATATTCAACATGAATATAAATTTAATTTACACATTATTCAGGATTTTGCTTCGAACTATTCATCTAGTTTAATACTTGCCCTTCCAGATACAATATATAAGCGTACGATTAACCACTCCATACCTGAAACAGAAATGAAATTATTCAGTTAATCATTCGGCGATTTTTCAGCAATAATTGTCAAAAGCTCGAAAGCTATTAATGATTTTATCGTTGTGTCTATATACTCTCGTTGTGTGTATACATTAGGGTGGTTCAAAAGAGACATTTTTTTTTTGTTTCATAAAAGTCTAATATCGAAAGGTAGTTTTAAATATAAAAAAAATCCTCCCGAAAAATCCGCTCGATATCTTAATCCTGTTTAGAGCTAATCCAGAATCCATTTTCTCATTCATATAACCCGTGAAAAGAAGTTTTTTTTTTATCAATTTTCTCAAATAAAAGTATTGAGAAATTTTCGTTTTTCAAATTTTTAAATACATGCTTTTACAGGAAATTTAATTCTTTACAAAAAAAGCTCTAATGTATTTTCTTCGTAAATTGAACAAATGAATAGTTACAAAGCTTTAAACACTATCCTTAAACACTATGGGTAAGTAGGAAAACTCAATGTGTGCACGGTTATTAATCATGCATGTTTAAGGCTTTATAAATTTTCATTCGTTGAATTTATAAAGAAAACATATCCAAGTTTTTTCGTAGAAAATTTAATTTCCTATAAAAAGATGTATGTCAAAATTTGAAAAAAAAATTTCTTAACACTTTTATTCGAGAAAAAAGGAAAAAAAAAATCACTTTTTATATGAATGGAAAAATGGATTCTTGATGAGCTCTTAATAGAATTGAGATATCGAGCTGCTCCTTTGGGAGGATTTTTTTTAATACTTCAGACTAACTTTTGAGACTATAGAAATTTTTTTTTTTTTTATTTTGAACCACCCTCGTATACATACAATATACAATTTTAGATCAACCTTAAAATTGAGTGTAAGCCTTCATTCTTTCAGTACAAAAAAAAACCAAAAAAATTATGAAAAATCTTGATCATGGAAAACAAGAATTTTTAGTAATGTACCCCAAAAATCTATTTAAAAATCTACTTCTCTTATATCACGATCTTGGTTTTTTGATTATAAACTGCAGTATGGATCAGCAAATTATTTATTCAACTCAAAAAAATTTTTCATTATAAAATATACGAGAGAGTTTAGTATTTTTGGATAACGTAAAATACTTATACAAATGTTTTTTCACCTAAAATCTAGTCTATCCACTCGGTAGATATAGTTTCGACCATTTATTCTTTTTGTATACAAGACATAAGATCACCAGAGTGTATTTACTGTCTTATTTTATTTCTGTTTTACAATCAGATCGGAGCTTTCACAACTGTCTTGGATACTACGATTGAGCTTTTTTTTCAAGCTTAGAAGTGCCGCGTAGTTCTCAGTAGTTTAATATACGAACATCTTCTCCGCATGTTATCGACCTGCAGAGTTGCTATGATACAGACATCGCAATCCCTTACATTTCCTCAGGGAAAACAGGAAAAGCTAGAAATAATTTACTCGACATCGAAATGGCCGAATATTATTTATAACAAACAACCAAGATATGCAGAGGCAAACTTCTGAAAACTCAGAAAAATTGTATATTTTTATTTATATAAGATATTAATTAATCTTAGTTGGTCGTTTTTGTGACGCAGAAAAATTTGGGGGTCTCAAAGTCGAAATTAGCCATCAAATGGTTTTATTCGTTTTTTTACGATAATAATTTAAACTTTAGATTTCGTTCTTCTTAAGAGGATGCTACGGTCCTACCTTACCGGCTAAAAATAAATTCACGAAAAACTCCGGAAAGGTGATCAAAAATGATATATAATCGATTTATTTGATGATTATCGATGAATAGGATCAAAAACCAGCAACGTAGCCGCATTCCACATGCAACGCCGAACATTTCTATCTAAAAATTTTGTTGATAGAAATGTTCGAAATAGCATATGGAATGGGGATATGTTGCTGGTTTTTGCGATTTTGACACGTCAGCTTTAATATTAACCAAAATAAGTCACACGTCCACACTCGACGAGCATAAAAAAAAATTTTTTGCTTGAGTTCGATGAATTTCGTGTGCTGGATGGATCCTATCCATCGATAATCATCAAATAAATTCATTATATATCATTTTTGATCACCTCTTCAGAGTTTTTTGCGAATTTAGTTTTGGCCGGTAAAGGTAGAACTGTAGCATCCTCTTAATAGTGTTTGATGTAAGCTACTTTTTTCCCCCCTTTTAGAACGGATCAAAGGAAGTTACCTTTTTTTTCAACTGCTAGGAACTCGTGTCAAGTACTTTACAAAGCAAGGGTTGGTGGCTCCACTTTGTATTGTTAAACGTAAACTTTCCGTCGACGAAGTAGCGAGCTTTTCTAGTATACAACAGAAGCTCATTTTACCGACAACTGATTTCTCGCCGATTGATTATTCGCAGTTTGAGTAACTCTTTCGGTAAACTGCTATAACTTTTTCACAACATTGTTAATTCTATTCCCGCTACATTACTCGAATAATTCCTGCACTAGGCTCTGCCAAATCAATCTCATTTTTTTCCTGATTCCTCCAAAAAAAAATCTAAAATTACGTCGAATTATCAACTGCCCAAAAATCTCAACTAATGATATTAAGGTTCTCCATTTAATCAACACGTAAAACTTTAAAACTTGACCGCAACCAAGTAGTACGCAAGTTTGTATTGGATTTAAGGGTTTTTTGGGTCACTGATTGAGAATCTGAAGTCGAAAATTTTCAACCCAAATTAGCGAATCTAATGTAAACATTTAATCACTCAAGTCTTGAGGATATTAGTTCTATAAATGTTTTAAATTTGGAATTTTTGATCTCAGATTCGGAATCAGCATCAGAAGTTTGAACTTTTTATTCAGTATACATACTGACAGATACTTACTCTAGAAGTCATAGTATGTCTTTTCTGATTGGATCTTTTAAAGTTATTAAAAAAACGAATGAAATATTTTCTCTTCAAGATTTAATCTAATATGAAAAACTTAATTTTCTATTGAGACACTACTTAGACTTTAATGACCGTGCTGCTCTTTTGGAAGATTGATCATTCAACGTAATTCTAGAGAATTGGCATTGGGATTTCGGAAAAAAGACATCAACCGATTTTATTTTCGATTTTTATTCAATTTTCTCTCGGTTGAATATCCGAAAAAATGTTTATTCCGATTGCTGGGTGGGGAACTAATTGCAAAGCATAAGTTCCAGCTGGGAAGCCGTATCGGTATAAAAGCGATTTTGTCTGTCTCCTACTCTGGTGTAATCCCTTCGCAGACTGCAGGCGCCGTATTTCGTAAGGGTATAGTAATTCGACGTACAAAAGAAAAATAAAAATACCAAAAAAAAAATAAAAAAGCTACAACCATCCACGACGCACCCCGTAAAATAAAATCAATGAACCTCCCACAACGACTTGCAGCTGTCTGCTGTGCTCTCATACCTACTACTATAACATTAGCTATTTGACTCCAAGCCCTAATACTAATGCGTCTATGAGAGGGTCTGGTGCTACGTGTCTAGGAGCATAGAGTTTAATTTTTTTTAATTTTTTTTTTTCTTTTATTCCTAAAAATCCTCTAATATATTACCCGAACCACGTGTTTCACTCTATGCGTTATTTTTACGACACCGAGAAAAGTCAGGGCTATTAAAGATCCGAAAGGCTCACCTTATAGCTCGGCTCTTAAGCCAGTCTTTCCGCACCCTAGACAGTGAAGTACTAATTTGTACAGATTTAGAAACAGATTTAAATTTTCTTTATAGGATGTTTGAAAAAATATTTTGAAATTGAAAAACTATTTTGTTTTTTTTTTTTATGTTTTTTTTTCTCGAAGGATGCCAACAACCCTCATTTTCATTCGCATTTTTACACCATATTTTAGACAGATTAACAAAGACTTTAGACCTCATAGCATTGCCTGTGTATGATGGTGAATCAGGTATTGATGTAGTCCATAAGTTATAATTATTTATTTAACAGGGTGTTCAGTCATCATAGAAATTCTGGAATCATGAAATTCTCATAGAATTTGATACACTCTGGAAAAAACTTGGAAATTCTCAAGGATTTTCATGATGTATCTGGAATTTTTCTCAAACTTGACGTTAAGATTTTTAAAATTTAGTGGTATATCAGAATTTGTCTGCACTAAGTGAATGCACTTCGTGCTTTGGAAAGCTATTTTTTTTTAATTTAGCAATACTTGCAATTTTTTGATCCATTAATGACCAATTTTTTTGGTGATAATACTCGAAAGATGTCCGCATAGTTCATTTTCAAAATTTTTGGTTTTAACTTTTTGTTCATTTCTTTAAAATTTGAAAATTTATGATGATATTTGCGCATTGAATCAATGATTTCCTAGTCATTTTTAGAAATATTTCGTACTCGAACTTCGCCTGGACAAATTAACAACTTTTTTCTGGAAAACCTGAAAAATTGATTAAAATGGGCCCTTTAAGGAAAAAAAGGCTGATTTCACGAGTTTTTTTAATTAACGATTCTACTTCTTTTGAATTTATAAATATATACATACTCAGTATCAATATGACCCAGCCATAAGAATTAAAAAAAATAAAAATGTGGGGCTACATTTTTATTTTATTTAGTTTTCCTTCAAATTTTTTGTTTTTAATTTTTAACTAGTGTAACCTAAATTTGCCTGTGATACCTGTACAGCCTTTTTTTATACTATAATAATGAAAAGAAAAAGAAAATGAGGAGGGTCCATTTTGCCCCCAGTTATTTTTAAATATTGCAGATTTTAGGGGGCCCATTTTGCCCCACCCTTCCCTATAAGTATATATGCAGAATACATATATAGATGAATAACTATTGCGCAATACGAAGACCTTTGTATCATTGCCGGATGCTTCTTACAGATGAAAGCAATCACCGGTGGGATTGGCATAAGAACTAGACTCTTCGGAAGAAACAATGTGTCATTAAATCATTCATTCGGAAAATACTGAATGCAAGATGTCCCCCCGTTACCGTCTGTGATCTCTTAACGAATTATTTCAGCTCTTGTTTGCAGTACTTATTATTATTATGACCTTAAAATACAAGTATGTAAAACGTATGTACATACATACATACATACCTACATATTATCGCTATAATATAATTACGTAAGAAGCTAACAACGAGCGAAAATATTTCTTTGATATTGTTCAAATCATTTTATGCAAATCTTAAGACGATGCTATATTCCTACTTTTACCGGCAAAAAATAAATTCGCGAAAAACTCAAAAGGGGTGATCAAAAATGTTATATAATGAATTTATTCGTTGATTATCGATAAATAGGTTCAATCCAGCACGCAGAATTCATCGAACTCAAGAAGAATTAATATTTTATTTTCGTCAAGTGTGGGCATGTCACTAATTTTGGTTAATATCAAAGCCTACGTGTGAAAATCTCAAAAACCAGCAACATAGCCCTATTCCATATGCAATGCCGAACATTTCTATCTAAAAATTTTGTTGTTCCAAGCAACAATGGGGCCTGGATATGTAAAGTCGCAGATTAGCACGTGAATCATCGTTAAATATAAGAGGGGGCAAGACAGAGCTACCGAACAATTCTGCAGTGCGATGCAGACAAAAGACTTGCTGACTGCTATGCCACGCGCAGAGTCATCTGTCGAGCGTTTCGGGAACCAAAGATCATGCATTTCTCAGCTGTTGAGAATCAACAATTTACTCGTTACAGCTAATCTGTAACTTTACATATCCTGGCCCTATTACTGCGTGAAACAACGAAATTTTCAGATAGAAATGTTCGGCATTACATGTAGAATGGGGCTATGTTGCTAGTTTTTGCGTTTTTGATGCGTAGGCTTTGATATTGACCAGAATAAGAGACACACCCACGCTTGACAAACATACAAAATTAATTTTTCTTGAGTTCGACGAATTTCGTGTGTTGGATCAATCCTATTCATCAATCATTGAATAAATCCATTAGATATTAGTTTTCATCAACGTTCCGAAGTTTTTCGCGATTTTGTTTTTGGTCGGTAAAGGTAGAACTGTGGCATCCTCTTAAGGAGATACATTACACCTCCGGAACTTTTTTATTCTCATATCACTGGCTAGCTGTAAAAAATATTCTATTGATTCAGTTTTTCCAAAGTTGTTTACTTGCATTTTTGGACATAATTCAAAATTATTTAAACTTTTATAAATTTTTCCAATATAAGATAATTTATTATCCCCCATATCATTTAGTGATTTATTTTTCGTTATTGTTTGAACATGGACTAAATCTTATTACAGCGTTTCTGTAATTAAAATGCTGATAAGGTAATCGGTAATAGAACTTCGATTGCTGTACCTGCAGTACGAGATGACCTAATAACACAGTTCTAATTTCATAGAGGTGGGGTAAATTTAGTAGAAATAATTGATAACTAGAACCGTACTTTGACTTTGAGATATTCCTGAAGTTTTGACGTGATATTAGTTTCACAATTGGGTATTTCACTTTAAGGAGCTTTCGGGATCAGGTACGTAGAAAACTTAAACATCGTTTCCACGATTCTTGATTAGGTATGTAGGGTAAAGTGGGGTAATTTATGACCCCCTCGAAGAGAACTTAAAAAAAAAAAAAAGTCCAACACAACATCTCATCATACAAAAATATATTAACAATATAATACAATACAACAATATACAATCCATTAGATTCAACAAATGGATCATAAAATTTTTTATTGATGCTAAGGAACGGCCATTTTATCCTACTTAATCAAATTTTGCCATATCTAACATATGACATATCTTTTTCAATCTTAAATGGAAGATACTTAAATGACGTAGGGAACTTTGCATAGTGTACTATTGGCATTTCGTTAGAGGAGCTATACTATATCGTCCCACTTTATCCTACATAAAAAAATATTCATGATTTCAACTAGTCGATTCTGCCGTAAGATTTTCCGCATTTTCATATGTTTTCACAGATAATATATCAGTATATATCTATCTTGAAGAAAAATAAGCGACAAAAATAGATTACAGTCGGTACGATCGCGGCCAGTCAGGCAAAGGTGGAATCGCTATTCTCGGAGTGCTGACCAATGCTTTCTACTACGACGTCCGGAAAGGTCGCAGGGAATTTGTTACAGTTATTATTTCTTTGTTAAATCATCGTGTGGTATACGATTTTCTGTTCTATTTCTCGAATATCTTCAAAAGATGCGATAAAACTGTTGATTGAATAAAAAATAAAAAATAAATAAAAATTTTTTTTACCTGGATTTAAAAATCATAAAAATATCGTAATTTTTTTCCAAAACTGTATAACCGAGCTAACAATGATAATACATCGATCTTTCGATAGCAAAATACATATTCGAAGATATTTTCTCACTAGTTAAATTTTCTCAAATTCATTTTTTGGCTATTTTTTGACTATAGGTATTTATAAGTTGTTAGATATTAAGTTTAATGATTATCGCATTGTCGCAAACACTGATCGAAAAGCTCCGATAGATCTATAAATATTGTAACAGTTTCTGTAGCGAGAAATTATTATCATTATTATTATATTACGTTATGGTTAAGATCTGGTCCATTAGGTACGCCTCAGCCGAATCTTTTCAATTACCAATGCGACTGGTAAGTTACACGACGTTTATATATGTACATATACGTAGATAATCTCTATAATGTAACGAGCGCAACGACCGAACAAAATTTACTTTACTACGCTACGGTATCTAAACGCGTATTGTTTATGCAACATAGTTTACAAGGGGGCTTGAATATACAGATGACTTTACTCGTGTTGTAAAATAATTTTATACGATGAGAAAAATAAAATTAAAACAAAACTGATTTTTCAAATCTAAGTAAAGTAAATCTATTGAATTAATTATATCCGCAAAAAATTAGACAAATTTGAACTAAAGAATTCAAAATTTGTGAAGCAAGGAGCTTTTTTAACTCTTTGTGGTCACATCTCCGATTTCAATCAAGCTGGTCCGAACCGGGTCAAATTGACCCAAGCCCATTTTTAAGCAGATTCGCTAGTCAAAAATCAATACTTTTTGTTAAATTTATTAGGGGAAAGTCAGGACATTGGGTATTCGTATGATTATTATATTTGTGATCTGAGGATGTCCCTAGAAAATTCAATAAAAAAAAAGTACAAAAATCATGAACAAACAGTAAGGTATCGATTTTTCATCTTAAATCGCTTTCAAATAGTGAAAAATCTAGTAGATTGGTTCGATTTCACTTTTCGATGGCTTATTTTGTTCAGACAAGTATTTTTCACAAATTCACTGTAACAAATTATTTTTTTCGTCAATCGACAATTTTATATCGTTATTTGTTGATCGGAATCGACCGGGGTCCAATCTTGTAAAATTGAATATTCAACGTCACCAACGCGATGGAAAAAAGTGACTCAGTGGTATTGTGGAGAATACTTTTCTGAACATAAAAAACCATCCAGAGTGAAATCAAACCAATCTACTAGATTTTCCACTATTTGAAAGCAAGTTAAAATGAAAAATCGATATATTATCGTTCTTTCATAATTTGATATTTTTTTTGTTTTTTTATTTTTTTATAATTAAATTTTTAGGGACATCCTCAGATCACAAATATAATAATTATACGAATACCCAATGTTTTGACTATCTCCTGATAAATTTAACAAAAAGTATTGATTTTTGACTAGCCAACCTCCTTAAGCGGTTGCCGCGTGAAAACTATCAGTCCGCTCGAGACCGAAAAAATACTGGGAAATACATTGAACATTTTTGAACAAGCAGCAAAAGTCGGCATACCAAAATTCAAATGGCAACATGTTGAAAAAAAATCGTAAATCGATCAATGCGCGAAAACAAAAAAAACAGTTTTTTACTCAAAAGAATCATAACGTTTTGAATTTTCAATATCTTCAAGTGAAATTATAGTGGAGATACTCGTGAGATATGGTTCTTTTACGAAGAAAAAATAGTGCTACAGTGTGTGTTCCAAAAAAGGTATTTATTTCGGGAAAAAACGATATTTACCTTCAAAGTTCGAACTCGGGTCATTTTGGGTTATACCTGATCAACTTCCGGAACATAATCGAAGTGCCTCTTGCATCGCAGATATTGATTTTTTCAATCAGAAATTCGTTGGCGTTTTTGTAGATGTGATTTGAAGAGATTCGCGTAGATTTTTCTAAACTCACGATTAGAAGTCTTATTCCCATATAGTGTAATAAATTATTTTGCGAATTTGGTGATCTGAAATATCATCTAAGACATAAATGTGTTGTTTAATGTCAATTAGAATGAGTAAATTTCTTTTGAATCTTTGACAAGAAAATAATTAAATAAATAAATGAAAATTTCCAGACAGTTATTTCTTCGATAGGTATATGTATATATGTATAAATATTTCCACTTTGAAATTTTTTTTTTGAATAATAAATGGGACGAAACTAGAAGAAATAATTTTACTGAAAAAAATTTTTATTTCTTTTTCAGAAATTAAACAAAAAAAGATTCAAAAATTGCTCACATTAAAATTAAGACTGTTTTTTGATTTGATATGAAATCCAACGTTTTAGTATTTGAATAGAAATTTTACTGTACTGTGACTTCATGATTTTTTAAAAAATTTTTTATTATCGAAACATATTCTTTAAGACGAATATAATTTGATGCCTCTACCTATTTACCACACACGTTATGAAAAATTTCTAAATATGACCAAATTTTGTATTTCGAGTGAGTTTCTACTGATAAATTTTCATTTTAAATACTGAATTTTTAATAAATGTGCTGAAAATTGAATTAATAAAGAAATTGCGATGAAATAAAAATTTCAAATCACTGTATAGAGTTGACATGGAATGCCCCATACATTTACCAATACGTTGCACATCTGTTGTTAAAAAAAAAATAACATGAAGCAAGAATCTTTAACTGCAACAACTTTGCATAGAAAAATAAATCATAAAATATATGATAAAAAAAAAAAAAACCAAATCAACTGAACAGCGTACAGCATTATGCAGTTCGAATTCCTGTCGGGTAATTATAATTAATTAAGATGGCGCCATTACTGCAGTCTGCGGACGTCGCGATTCTCCATACCGATATATACCAGTCGTTGTTTGAAGTATAAGGTACATCAGAAATGAATGTGAAGCAGCTACTCAACATAATCTCGTTTCATTAAGTTCACTGGTAGATTTACCGTCAATTCAATTAAACATGTCGTTCTAAATTTTCTCCAGTACTGCTACTAGTAGATAGAATTACTGTAGCTGACAGCCAGCTGCCGCAAAAAAAAAAAAATTAATTTCAACTACGATGTTACGTATGTCGAGCTTAAAAATTGACGGGAGGTTTTCTATTCCATTAATTGGGTAACCCGAATTAAAAAATCATTAGAAATTATTTTTGGACATTTATTTGACTTCTTTGCTGAAATTCCAGCTGACTGTTTAATACCGTAGAAAAATTAATTTAAACAACGACATTTCGTGTGTCAACTTAAAAAATGTATCGAATATTTTCTGTTTTATTGAATACCCGCGAATGAAAAAAATATTGAAAATTGTTTTTCTTATGATTTATTTGACTTTTGTAATCGAAATTTAGTTGCTTGATCGCATGAAACGAGCCAGGAGAGTCCCAAAATATTTTTCTATCTTTATTTATAAAAATTTTCATATTCTTTGTGTTAAAAAAAACATTTCAAATTCTTTAGCTCGAAAATTCTATACGTAACGATTTTGCGTCTCGCGCTTGTGCCAGACCAGGAACCCGGTGGGATGCTGTACTCTGGTCTGCCTCCGCTACTTTATTGATTACAACATTTCCCCTTGCGGTTGCCCCCTTCGGTCTTCATCCCTTGCTGCTTACTACTTGGAAGGCAAGTGTGAAAGTGAACTCGAAATACAGGCCCCCAGAGTGTTGGAGTCTAATGTCTTTGCTGTTCCAGCTCGCCTAGCTGCGGTAAAGCTTTGAAAACAGCCATGTGTAATTACTATACATGGTCAGCGATGGCTAATGCGGTTTATAATTCGTTAATTATTTTTCAAATAAAATTTTTGCTGATATTTTGAACGCCTGATGTGCGCGAGGTTGGTAATTTAGGGTGAAAAGTTTTTTTTTCCAAACAGCGTGCGCAAAGCTAGATTTTGCGCACGGGTTTGCGTGCGCAAAATGCCCACTTCCCGTAGTTTGCAAAATCGAGTATTTCATACCTTGTTTGGAAATAGTATATTTCGATACTAGTGCGAAAAAGTTGATTCTCGGACGTGTGTGGAGTTTTTCGCCCGAGCGAAGCGAGGGTGACAATCACACGGGTCGAGAATCATCTTCCGCACGTATATCGGACTTTGTTTATTAACACAAAGTTGGGTTTTATGCACGCAAACCGTGCGCAAAATCGAACTTTGTGCACGGGCGGCGCAAAGGTGTGACAATTACACGAGTCAAGAATCATCTTTCGCACGTGTATTGGACTTTGTTTTTCAACACAACGTACGGAAAGTTGAATTTTGCGCTCGAGAAGCGGGCGCAAAATCGAACTTTGCGCCCGGCGTGTCAACAATAGTATATTACGCACCTAGGGAGGGAAAGTAGGCTATTCCAAACTGCGTGTGAGATTGACACCCGAGCCGAAGGCGAGGGTGGCAAAAACGCAGTTTGGGATGGCCTTTTTCCCTCCCGTGTGGCATATACGATTTTTCACCACCCCCTGCATCGGAAAGTACGACTTCCCGTTCACGCGAGGGGATGAAAGTCTGTACTTTCCATGCAGGTGTGGTGAAAAATAAATTTTCAACATTCGTCGAATTTTTGAGTCAGCCTCCAAGAATTTTTACGATATCGGTGAAAAATTTTAAAGATCATTCAAGAATTATGGAAAAAATTAAATCAATTAAAAAATAAAAAAGAAGTATTTTTGGCTCTTAAGATTTTTAATGATTTTCAAAGTCTGACATACCCTGCAGCTGGCCTCAAGGCACCCTAGTTGACGGTGTTCGATAACCAGAGTGCAATGCTCTCTATTTACGTTATCCAACTTGCAAAAAATCGCATGGCCCCTATATGTTTGCCATTTATATATCTAAGTATATGTGCGTATGTACAAAGTATCGTTTCCGTTAGTATTTTCAGCCTCTAATTAGTCTTACTGCTATGCACACATGTGCGGGGGGTTCCAGAACTCGACTTTAGCAGCCACTGACGCTCACCTCTGAAATATTTGATTTTTATCTTTACATTTAAATTTTTTTTTTATTTAAATTTTCTAATTTTACAATATTCTACGTATTGATAAGAAAATATGTATAATTATTGGCGAAAAATTATATATCATACGTTACAGTGAAAAATTTTATCCTCGATTATTTGAAAATTGAAGATCTTAAATTTTTTATTTTTTTTTTCGTAGTGCAGTGACGATAGATTGTGAAGAAAATTATTCACATAAATTTATGTAGATTGGATAACAAAACTTGGAAAATCTCATCAAATAATTTTGAAATTGAATTTTAGGAGTTAAGAATTTTTTTTTTTTTTTTTATAGGAAGAATCAAATGATCGGATAAATGAATCAGCAAGTTAATCATTATGGAAAAAGTAACACATAAAAAATATGTAACTATTCAGATAAGTCATAACAACTTTTGTAATAACTCAGAAATTAGATATTCGATTTGACACAAACGTTTTTTTTTTATTTAACACGATTTATGGGTCTGCCGATTTACCTTTACTTTAGAAGAAGCCATTTGCACGAGAACAACGATCTCTTTGTTAAACCGTTTACTTACAGCTTACAACCATTACGAGTAAAGTGATTTAAAAGTAGATAATAACAGCTGAAAATTAATGAGTGAATGCATTTATCGCTGTAACGGGGTGTCCAGTTATTTGTCAATTTCAAATTTCCTGAGAATTTTAAGTTTTTCAAACAAAAATTGTTATTTTGTCCAGGTGAAGTTGGAGTACGAAATATTTCTAAAAATTACTAGAAAATAATTGATTCAATGCAAATATCATTACAAATTTTCAAGTTTTAAAGAAATGAACAAAAAGTTAAAACCAACAATTTTGAAAATGAACTACGTAGACATTTTTCGAGTATTATCACCAAAAAAATTGGTCGTTAATGGATCAAAAAATTGCAAGGATTGCTAAATTAAAACAAATAGCCTTCCAAAGCTATGGAAACATTGGCTTGGGCAAACAAATTCTGAAATCCCACTAAATATTCAAAAATTTAGTATCAAGTTTGAGAAAATTTCAAATACATCATGAAATTCCCCGAGAATTTCCAGGTTTTTTCGAGAAGGTATTAAATTCTATGAGAATTTTATGATTCCAGAATTTCCATGATGACTGGATACCATGTGTAATGAAATATTAATAAAGGCATTAGAGGTTTAAGTTAATTTTTCAAAATATATGTTTGAAATTTATTTCCAAAGGAATTCAAAATCGAAATGTGTGTGTGTGGAATAGATGAAAATATAACCGATAAAATTTTCTTAATTACCTGCAGCTAGTTGGGAAGTAAAAAATTTGAACCCATGCAGTATGGCGGGCGGTTATAGCTCACATTCTTCTTCTTATCTTTCGTAGATGCCATGAATAATTATTATCTCATAGTTAATATAATGCATAAAATGTTATATTAGTGCCAGGCTCCGCCTAGATGTTCAGGGTTACGCGACTGTGTGACGTCAACTTAGGTAATTCCTGCATATGATGTCACCAATTACTGGATTCGACATAATAACAATCTACTGCGCGTACAGTAACCGGAATCAAAAACTAAAACCAATATACCAATGTTTAATTTTAATTTTTTTATTTTGTTTTTTCAATTTATGAAATTTACTTCAGTATCCAGTTTTGCAAAATCATTAATTTCCTGATCGTCACAATTATTTCTTATTTTATAACCGGTTAAAGAATTGAAAATTTTCAAAATCTTCATGCCTCTAAATAAAAAATAATATAGTGCTCATATTATAAATACGATTATGATAACGGCGTGATATATATCTCGCGATAAGTTGAGACATTGCTTTCTTTATCTTTCCGAATGTTTATGTAGTTGTTATTAATTGTAATTTTTGTGTCTTAACATCTTTGAAAATATCTATCAATTTGATAACTATATTATCACTTAATCTTACGTTGAGGTTGATAGCGGGGAGATCAGGCCTCAGTCTGCGGTCTATAGAATTTTAAATGAAATTGGAAGTATCTGAGAATATGAGTGAGAAAAATTTAAACCGTGTATCTTTCTAGGATCTAAATTAGAAAATAAAATTAAATTATCAATGATTAGCATTATGAAGTCACATTTTATTCCAACGATGTTTCTCATGCAAAATCTCTATATAAGTTGTTCAGCTGAATATCATGAAAAAATTGTCGTCTGAAAAAAAGTATTTCATACAAAAGTCGTTCAATTTTTGAGGTAGAACAAAATTACATGATAAAAAATGTATATTCCCATTTGAAAAAACGAAGTTGACCTTCCCCTGGTCTTGACATCTCCACTTACTGAAAATGACGCTGCATCATGTTTTTTCCCTCTCGATACTTTTTAACCTCCCGCAAACCACGTTCGAAAATCTTTTCTGGTTCTCGAGATATTGAGGTAGAAACTTTTCAAATGTACACCCTGTGTGTAAACATTTTATACCGAACTAAGAAAAATAAATTATAATTATAAAAAATTGGCGAACCTATATATATAGTCTCTGGGTTATCTGCATGATTCAGATATGTTTTTGCATCACTTGTTTTCAAAACATATACATATGTGTATCAAGTTTAATTAGAAATGTTTAAATGACTGATAATGAAGTTCTAAAAATAGATCTCGTTATTATACCTACAGTGGTATCGAAATTGAATAACGATCTGATAATAATTTGTCTATATATATAATTATCTTCAAAACAGGAGAAAATTTTCATCCTAATTTTTAATTGCCTGATTTAGTTTTAAATCATTATCATTCTGTTGCAATTTTACCTCAAATATATTAAATCGGTATACATATATCATCCGAGATGGTATAATTGCGTTGTTGACTATTTCAATGACGCAGAAATCAAGTGATGATGAAATATCATCGTCGATACGATACATATTCGAAGATTGACCAATACCTATATCCGATTATACGTATACTGACACACGTTGCAGTTTATTAATTCAAGGTTCGCTTTTTCCATATTTATAAAAATATTTGTAATATAATTTGTGGTCGAATTGCGAACATGGGAAAGAGTATAATGCATGACAGCTATAAGTAAATACAATGTCGTGGGATATTCTCTACCTGCAAATTTCACCTGCAATTTATACCTAATGAGACATAAGAGAGGTTTGGCCTGCGACCCATTTACAAGTCACAATTAAAATTTGTTGTAATTGCATTCTATTAGCTTAGCTCTCTGTTTGTTCTCACAGTGAAACTCACGCTTGTAGAGTTGATGTGAACCGCGAGTAGGTACACGTATACACATATGCATATTGATGGATGTACAGAGCGGTTTGCAGACTCCGTTTAAAATTAAGCAGTTAGTATATTCTCACACAAGTTCATGTACGAAATGTAATATATGAAAAGTGACAAGTGATTCTGATATCTTGTTTAAATGTTGAAAAAAAGCGTTTCGATCGCCTATTTTTACTTGTAAATCGAGTTTCCGAAATATAATAGTTTCATATTATAAGCAAAAATTTTTACGATCGAAAATGAGTAAAAAAAAAAGTTTTCAACCGAGTGATTGAACCGGCTTATACAAGTATAACAAAAATCGAAAGTATTCGGCGTCACGTACCACCGTTTATCAGTCAAAGGTTTATGCAACAGGTATTAAAATTTCATATTCACGACACGTAGCTTTATCATCATTGTACAAAACACGTTTTTCGGTACATACATGACGTGTTTAGTAAACTGAATTAATTCTAAACACTTTTATCGATACATAATGCAGCCATTATAATTATACTGCATCTAAAGATTAAAAAAACTTAATCTTGATTTTCAAATCCCTGGCAAAAATAATATACCTTAAGCCCATTTATTTTTCATATCATTATCCATTTGAAAAAGCCTCTATCAAGCTTTTCAAACACATTTTCTTTATTTGTTTGTTTTTTAACATCATATTTTATCGCTAAACTCACCGCGGACTGGAGTAGGTATACGTAGCAATCACTGGCTCAAGTATGGATAGAGTGTCGGTCAAGGCCTTGTGCTAATCGCAGGTTGACATTATCATTGCATAATCACAGCATTACAGTATTAGCCAAGAATAGCCTAGCTGGCCTGGAGCATCGTGATCAGCGGTAAAAGGTGTACCAATGATCTGCCAAATGATCGTTTATCGAATTTCGCAAAAAGATATAAATCGATCGATCGATTTGACTGAATTATTTCTCTCTGAATTACCGGTCCAGGTATTTAGAGCAAGGAATGATCATGATTGATTTCTAACTCTTCATTCTTGAGCATTTTTTCAAGACTGAAAATTCAAAATTTCCTAACTGTCATATCCGTCCAGAAGGTAATTAAGATCCACTTATTAACGATTCGTTACGTCAGCAAATTTACGCAAGCGCCTCGCGAGACGTTTTTTAACAAAGATTTTTCACCTGTGAAAAGAAAAACGGCAAATAATATAATGGTTAAAAAAGAAAAAAAAAAAAGGCACCTCGACGTCGCGACGGGACGCGGGAATATATACAAGCTTTGCTTTAGTCAGCAAAGCTTTTCAGTAAAGCTGAAAGCCGAATAGGTCGGTGACCGTTAAACCGACTTTCCTTATGCCTATAACACCCCCTGTTACGTCACGGGACGAGTGGCCCGCAATTCAAAATTAATAGGCCAACAGCGACACAGAGAAGTGTATATCGAGGGTGAGAAAATCATGTATAGGTTGCAAAGTTCCTGCCTTTCGTGTTTGATCGATACATGGAGCGAGGCACAGCCAAACCCTGATCCTAAGATTTAGCTTTGCGAACACACAATACAAATTTTACAATGGATTATTTCCACCCGCTATATAGGCTTTTCTGTCGCTCGGAAGCTCGCAAATTAATTCTTCCTCGTAGCTGACGATGCGATCTAGAAATGGTGAGCTTCTGACTCAACGGTCAAATGTTAATAATGTATAATCAGATAATACGATTCGTTTTTTTTACCAACTTTGAACGTTCTTTTTAACGGTTTATACAAAATTTTGTCAAATAGGTATACGTAAAAATTCTTAGAGCTTTTAAGGGGGAATTAAACGACTTCAATGAATTTCCAAAAAAATGTTTATCCGAATTAATATAACCTTTGTTTTTATTTTTTTTTTCTATAATTATTTCTTAAAAACTTGTCATTTTTGTCTAAAGAATTTTCAATTGGTTTACAAATTGACACGATTAATGAAATTCCGTAATGGGACGCTTAACCGACCTGCCACTTAGGTACTGTCAAATAAAGCTGCGTAGAGACGTTAAGGGTAGTTGACACGCAAAGGTGGCTACACTATATCATTCGTCTGCGTGATCGTTTCCCATGAAATTCACGCAACGAAATGTCTGATTCAAGTCCCCCGTGTAAACAGCTGATCCATTCACAATTCCGTATTTTATTCTCACTTCACACAGAATATATCGGTTGTATAAATTTCCGATAATCCCAAAACACGCTGTACATAAAGCGAAAGAGACATAAAATATAAACGACTTATGAAAAAACGAAAAAGTGTGTGTTGGTGGGTATACACGTCTGAAGTGAATACTTGTGCTTAAATCTCAAGTCTTGAGTCTCAAGACCTAAGACCTAAGACTTGACACTTAAGACTTAAGAATTAAAACTTAAGAATTAAGACTTAAACCTGAAGAATTAAGACTTGAAACTTAATACTTAAGACCTAAAACTTCAGACTTTAAACTTAAGACTTAAGACTTAAGACTTACGGTAAGGTAGGTAAGGTATATATGCGACCATAACGCCTATTTCTTGTCGTAATAAAAGTATTTGCTTGTAAAAAAAAAATTCTTCTAATTGATATTTAGTTTTCTTCTTATTTTGCAATGATGAGAAAACTAACGAAATCAATCACGGGAAACGATTAAATTTTGTTTTTTTGTATACTTACACAGTTTCCGAAGCTTAAGAAATATTAAATCGACAGTAGGTATTCAGCAGGTAGACTTTTAGGGGTAGTTACGAATGTTATTTATGACATAGCAATTCATCACGAAATGGGAACAGAGGGAAATAATATTTCGTTAGAAGTATACCTAAATAATAGAACTTGGTGAAACTATTTTCTATTTAGGGTTATTTATATATTTCATATAGTTATAACCTGATAATAGACCGTGACTAGTATCCCTCAAAATATCGTTCAATCACCTGAAGAATTGTTATATCCTATTATGCAACGTTTTTGCAATTTGTGTTTTTTTTTTCATCAAGTTTTTCTTTCATCGTAGAGTCTTGGGGTGTTTTATTGTTAGCAGCATGCCTTCAGAATACGAAAACCTATACCTACCTGCAGTAGCAGGGAGCAGTATCGCCCGCAAATTATTCTAACGTATTAATGATTTGAAATTAGTCAGCAGTTTGGTACTGCTTTGAAGTAGCCTAATTACGTTGCCGGTAGAATAATTAAATACACCTGGCTGCAGGTCAGAAAGTTAAAAACTTATTTTTTTCATAGCAAGAACTTTCTCCAATAGCTATTACACAAAACCACGAACAAAACTGTGTTGATGGCAATCTCTATGCACAAAATCAAAAATTCTCATTTCATAGAATCTCATATACAATAAACTATATGTATAAATTTTTTTTTTCATTTTATGATTTTCCCAACAAAAAAATTTTTAACTTTGCCTAAATTTTCCTCAATTTTCCTACATTTGCGTACCGAAAATTTATAAACTCGTTTTTGTTCACAACGAAATTAGGAAATGCCGCGTTTTTTCGTCCTGCGAGGGTGAGGTGCTCCCTTAAACTTCACGCGGACCTGTAAATTCAACCATAGGATTTTGCTACCGATTATTTATTCTATCTAATAATTTTTGAAAACCTTTTTTATAATTTCATTTTAAATATATATGCAGATAAAAAATTTCTACATAACAGTAGATATGGGCGACTTTGGGCAGACACAACAAACCCCCCTCTCCCCCCTCCCCCCTCCCCCTTCCCCCTGCCTTAGGTCGACTTTGGAGAAATTCCCCCTCTCTCCGCTCCCCCTCCCCTTCGGACGACTTTGGAGAAAACTAGAGATTCTAACCGAACCCTCCCCCCTCCCCCCCTCCCCGCCACCCTCTGCCCTGACAGACTTTTGGGCCGTGGTGCACAAGTGTTTTTTTCCTCCCTCCCCGCACCCCTGCCACCCTTGCCTAATATTGCGTCAACTTGGGGTCGTGTGACGTCATCTGAGACTTTGCACCCTTCCCCTCCGCCCTCGCATCGGGCCCTACCCTTGATCTTACATACACCTAAATACATGTGTTGCGGACTGGGAAAAATTTAGGTGGTGTGGGAGATCTGCTGTCTATATTATGCTTATCTTAAGAATTGGAAGGGTAGGGTGTATAATTGAATGACGAGTTAAATACGAAAAAAATCCAATTATTTCATTTATTAATGTAACTTATCCTAGGATAACATACAGATAACATACAAATTTTATATATTCTCGAAATTTAAGTGCAGGAAAACAAAATCTTGTGACTAACGGTTACAAATTACACAGGTATATACGAAAAAATTACCACTACGAGTACAAATTTTATATATTCTCAAAGTTTAAATACAGGAAAACAAAATCTTATGACTAACGGTTACAAATTACACAGGTATATATGTAAAAAATGTATAAATATTTGAAACGAGTACTAACAATGGGTCTCTGGAAAATATTTAAGTATAAAAAAAGTGATTATTCTACGAATACAATTATGAATTTACTTCTTTTTTCTTTTTATTTTTATTTCTATTTCTATTTCTATTCGATTTCGAGAGATTACATTTTTTCTTTGGCGTACAATGCTGAATGCTGGTACCGCGACAAGGGTAAGCGGAATCGGCGGATCCGCTCTTAGACTCGACGAAAATTAGCCTGTTGTAGAATGACTTTACTATGTGGTCGTTTTTCTCATGATTATCAGTAAATATATCGAGAAACCGGTGCAAAGACAAACCAGCAGCCATATAATACACAAACATAATGCAAAAGTGTCCACATACGTTTGAGGAGAAACTCTGTAGTTGTCGGTCGTTCCAGATGTAACGTCGGCAATTTCTGCGTAGACATCGCTTGTGGTGCGGGATAATCGGGGGTAGTCCGAAGCTGTCAAAGTAGGTCCCCTGTCCGGACGATGTGACGTAAAACGCCACCCAGTGCGTACCAGGTCTGGTGTGATCATCGGTGTTTGAGACAACAGCTGCTGGGTGTGTCCACACCAGGGGAACCTGGTCGGCTGGGAAAACCCGCCTCAAGTTGTTCGGGAATAATGTTGACAACGCATGCTGAATCTGAAGGCTGTTCATTTTTCTCAATTTGAGAAACACACGTACTGGTTGTCTCTGCTGAAGAATCAGAGTCCGACGTAGTTGAGAGGTCAAGGGGTTCTAGCTGGCAGGATTCGTTCTCCTTGCGTGATGGCTTGGTCGGGCTAGGTGGAGGTGTGGGCAATTCCGTTGAAAATGACTGCGTCGTTGAATTTCTCGCAGGAACCGGCGGAGATCGCTGATGCTGTTGCCGTACCCGTGATGATTCTTCGTGATTGTTTTTACTGTTCTCGGATGTACGATGGGTACAGCTGAGTTCCCACCCACCACTGACTGACTCGACGTGCGCAGGATAGTCGTACTCACTGAGAAGCTTGCTTGATTTTATCCATTTCTTCAACCTGACGACGTTGTTCAGCGCGCACGTATAGAATTCTTCCTTTTTAACTCCGTGAAAGAAGCAATATTCTCTGGTCACGTCCAACTTGCCGAATGGTGGACACCCGGAATGCTCTAGATTTATAATTCTTCTCGAAGTCACGGCCTCCAGATATTTTGACTTCTCATACCCCCTCGTTAGAATGCGGTAGGCCGAGCCAGCGATCTCTTGAAGATTGCTGTGCAGGTTCTTCAGCGAGATGTCACCCTGGAACCAATCGAGTCCGTGGTGATAGCACGTCACGTAGTTGTTCACGACGCGCTCTGCCTCGCTGAGTTGCGAAAATGCGTACGGAGGCTTGATTATCCAATGCGCGAAGAAGCGATGGTCGATGGTAGCCACAGCCACCTCTTTCGGTATAAATTGTTTGTTCGCGGCCCGAAACCCCTGGATGTCTATTACGAAGTCCATGTTTGCTCAAAATCTGACACTTGACTGATCCTGATCGGGGGCGACGCGGTCCTTCTTATGGCAGAGCGTGTGTTTTACCCCTTCCATCGTCGCGTGCTCCTTCCCACCCTCGAAGGCTTGCAGGTTTCAACTTGTCTGCGTGTCAAGATATGTAAGGCCGTTGGTTACATCCCTCTCCAATCCTCGGGTACTCTGCAGGGTACAAAAACAAACAAAAAACAAAAAAAAAAAAAAAAATGACACCGTGTCCTCTTAAGATTTCGGGTATGCAGGTCTGAACTTGTTTCTTAGCCAGATGTCTATTTATGTGAGTGGTATGGGTCTTCTCGCAGCAGGGAGTCTCGTCTAGCCACCAAAATCTGTAATGACCTGTCGAGCGGCGTCGATCTCTATAAGGTTGTCAAACTCGGCGTAAACGATGCAATTTATGGTTTCTTTGAGTGCCTCGTCGAATCGTACTTCTATCCTCAGGGTACCGTGCTTGACGAGTGACCAGTGAGACGGGCAGTTAGCGGATAGATCGGGTGTCAGGTCGAAGGCCATCAGACAGTTTCCTTTAGCGTATTGCAGTCTATTGATACCGGTTCCCTCGTTCAGAAAATGTATACCGGTTCCCGAGAAGAGCGTGTGATACGCATCGACGTACATATGATCTTTGGAAAAATTCGGTAACAAAGGTTTCGCAGGAACTTGCATACCGTCCACGTACAACGACAGATAGTTGATCATAAAGTGTTGAAAGTTGAACGGATTTTTCGTTCTGTCGCCGTTGAAGGCCTTGTTACTGACCATTCCAAGTATCACACGTTTTGGCAGCTGTCCGAGAATCACGTTGTCCAGCATCTCCGATTGCACGCCCGCGTGAATGGTGAAGGCTTTCACCTCAACTCTGGTGACGGGGTATTTAGCTGTACCTTTCGCCAATGTTCGTGCGTGAGCTAGTAGAATTCCGGGGCTTATCTTCACGCGACGCACCAACAACGAAGTCTCGACTATGTGTAGTCTGTGCAGAGGTGTAGCTTCCAATATGCAAAAATTGTCCCTGGATCTTACCAGTCGCAGACGCAACTCAACGCCGTTCAGCAGAAACTTATCCTGATTAAATACGTCACAGTGTAGATGCCCGACCAGATCTACCATTCGTCCCTTCTTCGTGATACGCTGTCGCTTGATAAATCCGTCGTCGCCGGCTGCCTCAGCGGTGGCAGTGTCGTGGACATCCGATTCTCCGTTCTCGCTACCGTACCAAAGTCCGGCCGAAAGATGCGATTGCTTGGCATGCGGCGCGTAATTCAGTAGAGTCTCTATGTAGGCGCGGTAGGCGTAAGAATTGTTCGCCGGTGATACTAGCTTCTGATTAAAGAATATGTCCACCTGATTGAACATAGAGTGAAGAAGATTATTCACAGGTGCTACGGATGGCTCGGCTGCAGGAGGATTCGCTGCGGTTTGGAGCGGTTGAACTCGTACGCGAACGCTTAGCATGGTGTGTGCCAAGTCTATGTACTCGTCACCGTGACCCGGTACAACGAATTCGATAGGTGAATCATCGGTCAAAGAAGATACGGGTTTATAGTGCACCCACTGCCCGGCTTCGATGGATGTCTGCGTCGGCGGTAGAGTGAACAGATCTAGTTCGGACTTCATGCATTCTCCAGAGTGTGCGTGTAGAAAGGCCATTATTATTCGGTCGTTTAGGAGGTTCGCTAGCGGGGTCCAAAAATATCGGTGATAGCTCGTCTCTTGCCACCCTTCTTACCCTTGCCGCTCTTTCCGTCAGTGGTCTTTGCAGCTCTCGTAGTCTTTTTTTTCGTTTTCTTGCTTTCAATCTTCTTCTTCTTCTTGGTTTTTTTCTTGGTAACTTTTCCCGTTCCGGCGGACTTTCGAGCGGCGATGAGTCTGTTTACACGCGCGAGCAACAACTGTCGACCCCGCTCCCCCGTCACTCCTTTATATCCGGACCCCTGCATGAGCCTGACGACTTTCTCTTTGGCCTTTTGCTGCAGGTTGCGACCCGACTCCATAGCTCGCGTCTTCAACGATTCCTTGAACGGTACGTTGCTCTCCATGTCCGATATAACGTTAGCCCCTGTGCGTAAGACCTCTTTTCCAACGGCTTTGGCCCCGCTGGTCAATAGTGGCAATACCTTGCGAAATAGTCCCCCCAAGAAACTCCCGATGCCGTGTCCGCGTTGGTACGGTGCCCCGCGAAAAACGCTCCCGATTCCGCCACCCCCGAGCTGCGCCTCGTAATGTTCGGCATATTGCGCCATGGACCGTGCGAGCTTTGTTTTTTGTTCCTTTTTTTTTTTTTTTTCACCTTATTGGACACGTCTGAAGTGTAGCGTAACCGTCAAGGTCCCAGACTCGAATGGTATCGAGTTTCCCAGATGATCCCTTATATTAATTTCGATGGTGCGAAAGTTTGTCAACAACAGCGGTATGTAGTGCGGCGGTGACAGAGTCTTCATCCCCGTTTCCCCAGGAGCCGAGTTCGGTTTCCCGCATGCTTGAATAACGCGTAACAACGGCGTGTAGACGTCTCCGACGATGCGTGGCTCGATGATATCGCAGTAAACAAACATTAGGCACGATGGAGTTCTTGGAATTATGGTTTTCTCCGTCTGGGTGTCTCTGGTGATTGTCGCCGTTCGAGCGATTTTATCATATTCCATTCCTGGCAAAGACCTCGGACCCGGTTGATCTTGTGAGCTGGATTTATCCGCGATACCTTCGAACCGCCGTGACGACGACGACGACGACGACGACGAGGGCGATGCAAACGTTAGCGGATAATGGATCTCGGCAAGTCCCACCTCCCATTCTCCGGTCAGTTGGATCGAGCGTGGTAACTGGGTGATGTAGCAACAGGTTCGATTATCCGGAAAAAACTGCATAGAGCTGTTGCTCGGTAACGTTATGTAAAACTGGTCTTTCTCCATGGCGTTCGTACGTTTCGATATAAACCCGTATCTTCTTTGACCGATGATTCACCTATCGAATTCGTTGTACCGGGTCACGGTGACGAGTACATAGACTTGGCACACACCATGCTAAGCGTTCGCGTACGAGTTCAACCGCTCCAAACCGCAGCGAATCCTCCTGCAGCCGAGCCATCCGTAGCACCTGTGAATAATCTTCTTCACTCTATGTTCAATCAGGTGGACATATTCTTTAATCAGAAGCTAGTATCACCGGCGAACAATTCTTACGCCTACCGCGCCTACATAGAGACTCTACTGAATTACGCGCCGCATGCCAAGCAATCGCATCTTTCGGCCGGACTTTGGTACGGTAGCGAGAACGGAGAATCGGATGTCCACGACACTGCCACCGCTGAGGCAGCCGGCGACGACGGATTTATCAAGCGACAGCGTATCACGAAGAAGGGACGAATGGTAGATCTGGTCGGGCATCTACACTGTGACGTATTTAATCAGGATAAGTTTCTGCTGAACGGCGTTGAGTTGCGTCTGCGACTGGTAAGATCCAGGGACAATTTTTGCATATTGGAAGCTACACCTCTGCACAGACTACACATAGTCGAGACTTCGTTGTTGGTGCGTCGCGTGAAGATAAGCCCCGGAATTCTACTAGCTCACGCACGAACATTGGCGAAAGGTACAGCTAAATACCCCGTCACCAGAGTTGAGGTGAAAGCCTTCACCATTCACGCGGGCGTGCAATCGGAGATGCTGGACAACGTGATTCTCGGACAGCTGCCAAAACGTGTGATACTTGGAATGGTCAGTAACAAGGCCTTCAACGGCGACAGAACGAAAAATCCGTTCAACTTTCAACACTTTATGATCAACTATCTGTCGTTGTACGTGGACGGTATGCAAGTTCCTGCGAAACCTTTGTTACCGAATTTTTCCAAAGATCATATGTACGTCGATGCGTATCACACGCTCTTCTCGGGAACCGGTATACATTTTCTGAACGAGGGAACCGGTATCAATAGACTGCAATACGCTAAAGGAAACTGTCTGATGGCCTTCGACCTGACACCCGATCTATCCGCTAACTGCCCGTCTCACTGGTCACTCGTCAAGCACGGTACCCTGAGGATAGAAGTACGATTCGACGAGGCACTCAAAGAAACCATAAATTGCATCGTTTACGCCGAGTTTGACAACCTTATAGAGATCGACGCCGCTCGACAGGTCATTACAGATTTTGGTGGCTAGACGAGACTCCCTGCTGCGAGAAGACCCATACCACTCACATAAATAGACATCTGGCTAAGAAACAAGTTCAGACCTGCATACCCGAAATCTTAAGAGGACACGGTGTCATTTTTTTTTTTTTTTTTGTTTTTTGTTTGTTTTTGTACCCTGCAGAGTACCCGAGGATTGGAGAGGGATGTAACCAACGGCCTTACATATCTTGACACGCAGACAAGTTGAAACCTGCAAGCCTTCGAGGGTGGGAAGGAGCACGCGACGATGGAAGGGGTAAAACACACGCTCTGCCATAAGAAGGACCGCGTCGCCCCCGATCAGGATCAGTCAAGTGTCAGATTTTGAGCAAACATGGACTTCGTAATAGACATCCAGGGGTTTCGGGCCGCGAACAAACAATTTATACCGAAAGAGGTGGCTGTGGCTACCATCGACCATCGCTTCTTCGCGCATTGGATAATCAAGCCTCCGTACGCATTTTCGCAACTCAGCGAGGCAGAGCGCGTCGTGAACAACTACGTGACGTGCTATCACCACGGACTCGATTGGTTCCAGGGTGACATCTCGCTGAAGAACCTGCACAGCAATCTTCAAGAGATCGCTGGCTCGGCCTACCGCATTCTAACGAGGGGGTATGAGAAGTCAAAATATCTGGAGGCCGTGACTTCGAGAAGAATTATAAATCTAGAGCATTCCGGGTGTCCACCATTCGGCAAGTTGGACGTGACCAGAGAATATTGCTTCTTTCACGGAGTTAAAAAGGAAGAATTCTATACGTGCGCGCTGAACAACGTCGTCAGGTTGAAGAAATGGATAAAATCAAGCAAGCTTCTCAGTGAGTACGACTATCCTGCGCACGTCGAGTCAGTCAGTGGTGGGTGGGAACTCAGCTGTACCCATCGTACATCCGAGAACAGTAAAAACAATCACGAAGAATCATCACGGGTACGGCAACAGCATCAGCGATCTCCGCCGGTTCCTGCGAGAAATTCAACGACGCAGTCATTTTCAACGGAATTGCCCACACCTCCACCTAGCCCGACCAAGCCATCACGCAAGGAGAACGAATCCTGCCAGCTAGAACCCCTTGACCTCTCAACTACGTCGGACTCTGATTCTTCAGCAGAGACAACCAGTACGTGTGTTTCTCAAATTGAGAAAAATGAACAGCCTTCAGATTCAGCATGCGTTGTCAACATTATTCCCGAACAACTTGAGGCGGGTTTTCCCAGCCGACCAGGTTCCCCTGGTGTGGACACACCCAGCAGCTGTTGTCTCAAACACCGATGATCACACCAGACCTGGTACGCACTGGGTGGCGTTTTACGTCACATCGTCCGGACAGGGGACCTACTTTGACAGCTTCGGACTACCCCCGATTATCCCGCACCACAAGCGATGTCTACGCAGAAATTGCCGACGTTACATCTGGAACGACCGACAACTACAGAGTTTCTCCTCAAACGTATGTGGACACTTTTGCATTATGTTTGTGTATTATATGGCTGCTGGTTTGTCTTTGCACCGGTTTCTCGATATATTTACTGATAATCATGAGAAAAACGACCACATAGTAAAGTCATTCTACAACAGGCTAATTTTCGTCGAGTCTAAGAGCGGATCCGCCGATTCCGCTTACCCTTGTCGCGGTACCAGCATTCAGCATTGTACGCCAAAGAAAAAATGTAATCTCTCGAAATCGAATAGAAATAGAAATAGAAATAAAAATAAAAAGAAAAAAGAAGTAAATTCATAATTGTATTCGTAGAATAATCACTTTTTTTATACTTAAATATTTTCCAGAGACCCATTGTTAGTACTCGTTTCAAATATTTATACATTTTTTACATATATACCTGTGTAATTTGTAACCGTTAGTCATAAGATTTTGTTTTCCTGTATTTAAACTTTGAGAATATATAAAATTTGTACTCGTAGTGGTAATTTTTTCGTATATACCTGTGTAATTTGTAACCGTTAGTCACAAGATTTTGTTTTCCTGCACTTAAATTTCGAGAATATATAAAATTTGTATGTTATCTGTATGTTATCCTAGGATAAGTTACATTAATAAATGAAATAATTGGATTTTTTTCGTATTTAACTCGTCATTCAATTATACACCCTACCCTTCCAATTCTTAAGATAAGCATAATATAGACAGCAGATCTCCCACACCACCTAAATTTTTCCCAGTCCGCAACACATGTATTTAGGTGTATGTAAGATCAAGGGTAGGGCCCGATGCGAGGGCGGAGGGGAAGGGTGCAAAGTCTCAGATGACGTCACACGACCCCAAGTTGACGCAATATTAGGCAAGGGTGGCAGGGGTGCGGGGAGGGAGGAAAAAAACACTTGTGCACCACGGCCCAAAAGTCTGTCAGGGCAGAGGGTGGCGGGGAGGGGGGGAGGGGGGAGGGTTCGGTTAGAATCTCTAGTTTTCTCCAAAGTCGTCCGAAGGGGAGGGGGAGCGGAGAGAGGGGGAATTTCTCCAAAGTCGACCTAAGGCAGGGGGAAGGGGGAGGGGGGAGGGGGGAGAGGGGGGTTTGTTGTGTCTGCCCAAAGTCGCCCATATCTACTCATAACGATCGTGGATTTGCATCACCTCACGATCTTTTTATAGTTTTAAATTGACCCCTACGCTGTGTGGAGGCAGTTGATTTGATAATTGCGACAATTGAGGCATCATAGCTCGGTGGATCGACTAGGCATAACTATAAAATTTATAAATCGGGACGAAATAGTAAATGAGAAAAGTTTCGCGGTGAAAAATTATAAAAATATAATTTTTCTAAGCTGTATAGGTATACCGCGGTTATAATATGTAACCGCGTATAAATTTTGTCATAAAATTTATTTTTTTTTTCTTTCTTTTTTTGATACCAGAAAAATCTATTCCTAGTATTTGAAAGGTATTTATACAACTCGTGAGTAAGCCAAGATCTTACTTTAGAATCTTTCTAGGAGGATAATAAACACACGTTCAGTTTGTGGATAGAAATGTTATAATAAAAAGAATTTGTTTTTTTTTTTCTTTCGAATATTTTGAAGTGCTCACACCCATCTAACGTGGATTTTAAACACCTGTAATTCATCACGAAGATGTATCAATATTTTTTCCGTGAAATCTTAATTATTTTTACCCAATAATATATCGATGGGGTTGAGGATAATAATGCCGTGGTTATAATTAACAAAATTCGAAGTCTATACTTAAGAATGATCGTTTCCAATAATATAACAGTTAATTCGTTAAAAATAATTGTTAGTTGTCAAGTATAATATGCTTCTTAATTGGAAGTACAAATTGTGTTGATCGTAAATGTCTTGTAATTTGCTAACAGTACTTAGTGCCCCAAGGGTATTTTAATTAATGTTATACATAGATAGGTATTGGAGCCTGATATAGACAGATTTAATTCACTGCAATACCATGAAAGGTAAGGTGGAGATAATTAATTAATAAGATAACGCCCACGATCTATCGTTAAACTATTAGGTCATCTCAATTTACTGATCACCGGAATTAATTTTTTATAAAATTTTTATCCGATTAATTTATACTTGTAATAATTAACTGTAATTAATCTCTACTAAAATATATAAGAATATAAAAAAATAAAACGTCATTTCATACCAATTATAGTGAAGTCCTAGTTTCGTTTATACTTTATCGATGATTTGCTAAATACAGCCGATTTTATTTCGTAGTTTTTTTTTTTTTGCAGATGGATTGGTAAGATTAGAACCTTTGCAAATTAGACATATTTTCAGGGATTGTAACAACCAAGGTAAATAGTACACAGATATCCTGCTTTAGGCCTTTATTCTACGAAATATTATCAACAATTTTCGATGTGAAAACCCCTCTCAGCTTATATCATGTGGCCACTAACGTAGATCAAAGTGAGCTCTGTAAAAATGACATAGATTAACTGTTGACCCGATGATGAGATCAATTTTGGTCGAAAATAGGTTCAGCTCCGTGAGCCCTCTCAATACTGATGTGATTATGGCGTGGACTAAGATTATCAAAAAATATTCAATTTTTCATACATTTTCAGATTTTTAAAGTCCGTATACTAAAAATGACTGGATTTTGAATTATTCCGGAATTTCTCACAGCCAAACATACAAAAATTTTCAAATAATTTCTAGTTTCGGTCAGAACAACGTATAAGGACTCTACGAAAAAAAAATTATAGATTGATCGGACGAATGGTTAAATAGTTATCAAGGCAACAGTTAGTCCATGTCATCTTTATAGAGCTAACTACTAATCTATGCTGGTGGCCACATGACGTAGGATGCGAGGATTTTTAACATCAATATTTGTAGATGACATTATGTAGAATAAAAGCCTAAAACAGTCTCTCGGAAAAAAGTCCTCGAGAATGTGTTCAATTTTTACATCCTGAATACAGGTACCCCTTTTAATAGAATTTCTCATTTAAGGCTTCGAGCTGCATTGCACAGACCCTGATACTTGACGAGTTTGTATAAGCCAAAGTTCTTTACTGGAGTACGTAACGCAAGTAAGTAAGTAAGTAAGTAAGTAAGTAGGATAATCATTATCAGAATAGGTCGAGCTTTGTATAGACATAGCGTGTTTTTAGATGAATTTTTGTAGAGATCTAATACATAAACATTCGATTCACCTTATAAATATACTCTCTACTTTCTAGCTTAACTGAATTTTTCTTATTGGCTAATTGAATCATCACTCGATATCTTCGATAGGATGAATCTATATGCGATGTAGAAATTCAAGAAATACCTACATTATACTTATATGTATAGAACTCGTTTAAAACTGAAACTGTTTGCGCAGCGTATCCCAACTATTACCGGACATTCTTGTTTTGGTTTCCCCACGTTCTTACCTCCGTTATCTAGAATTACGCAACCTGGGTAAGGTAAGGTAAGGTAAGGTAAGGTAAGGTAAGCTAAGGTAAAGTAATTAGCCTCATTCTTATCTTTTCTTTAATAAAACTTGTACACTATCATGCGTACATCAATAAAAACAAAAAAAAAAAAATTAATAAATAATAAATAATAAAATGAAAATATTAATGAATATGAAAACTTGCATAATTATTGCATAAACTCGTCGAAATTAATATCTCATAACGCTTTCATTACAAGCACTGTGTATTGCATTGAAATTTATAAACATATATAATAGTCAGGTCTATATACTTCATTGAACATTTATTAGAAATAGGAGGCATTAGAATTACCTACAAGTTTACTAATCCTATTGGACTCAATCCAATAACGCGAGAAGGCAGCAGTACACATACTTATACAATCCGTGAATACATACATTACGTTCATACACCACTAATAACACTTTTACTTCTATATATCCTCAAAACCTAGATATTTTCACAATTTGATGCCGATGTAAACTCATCTACATTATATTTAGATATATAGACAAAATTTTTGGCACTAATTGTAAAACAAATTTCAATCGCTAATTATTAACGATCTTTATAAAATTACGCTTCCATAACACCGATATGTGTGTTAGCGCAAAAGAAAAAAAAAAAAGAAAAAAAAATAAAAGAACCGAGTGAAAATTTGTTGACACCCTTACCTGCGTGGTGAAGTCCAGGAGATACGGGTGGTGGAATACGTTGGTTGACAGCAGCATCCCCGTTGCTAAACTCCGTTGGTTTTTGTTGCACATCGGCCATTTTTTCTCCCTAATCCAATCTAGAGAGTATTAAGCACGACTGAATGACACTATATCGCCACTTCACAGATATTTGAAGATTATATGGTACAAGTTAACACTAAACGCAATGTAAATACGAACGACAATCTCCGTTACCGAGGAGGTATAACGACACGGAGGACGTAGGAGATACAACGCGTTTAAATTGACTGCTCCCTGCCGCCGGGTTGCACGCGCGCTACTCTACTAAGTGTTCGGCTAAAAACCGAACGTGTCCGATATTAGCCGATTGTAAACACGACAGATATATGTATACATGCAATAGTCTGGTGTGCATAGAGGTAAGCGACGCGGACACTGTATGCGTACGTAGCGTGGGAGGCAGATTTGTCCGATCATCTGCGGCGTCTTCTTTACGCTACTCGACGATAACCTTTTCAAATCATCGACTTATCAGACTTTCTCAGATTTATCTAACTAGTTTTTTTTTGTAGGTACTTTTACTGGCTTACTGCACCCACATTCGTCTGTTTGAAAAGCTAATTGAGACTAATATATATTTGTTGAATGTGACGATGAACGTCTGATAAGAATTATATAAATTTTAGTCATTAGGTTTGAAGAATTGATTTATAATCCATAGGTATATCGAATATTTGGTTATACATGTATGTAGTATTTAAGTTTTGTAAAACCCCGCCTAAGTTGCACACCTTTGTTTGCAGCTGATCGCCGTTTACTCATGTAAGCCTATCGATTTTTTTTATTCTTTTTTTTTCTTGTTTCAACTCTTGTGTCACCGACACATCTGCACGCTGCGTATCATTGCTGATTAACGGTTATGGAACGACGTAGAATTTAAAATAAACTTAAAGAAGTGAAGGCCGACGTAGCGTATATACTAAATTCGTTTATTTTGTGAATCGGCTGTATTCTATTGTTATTGGTACCTAAACAATTTTTATATTTTCTTGAAGCTTATAACCAATCTAGAAACTACATTGCTTTTCGTATTCTATTGTTTATTTGAAGCTTCGAAGATTTAAAAGAATTACGCGGCACTTGCTTCACTAAAGTTTATTCTTTGTCTGAAATATATAAGTATACCGATCGATATCTTCTCACAATCAGTTTGCAACATCTTGGGTCTCGCTTCTACTCGTAGAGGAGGATGAGCTGGAATACCAGCCACTAAAATTAATATCTTCTATAAATTAATTCGTTTGGATATGAAATAATATTTCATTTTTAGTCAAGACATTGCGTGTTTGTATAGTTTGTTTATGATATTCATTATTCATTATTATTTATCATCACCTATGATGGTATAAGAAAGGTATTAGCTTCGGTCGAAAAGTGATTTGCTAATTTCAACGAATCGTTACGCTTTCGATCCGCTGGAATCCGAAAATAGTATATCTCGATACTAGTGGGAAAATGTTGATTCTCGGACGAGTGTAAAGTTTTTCGCCCGAGTGAAGCGAGGGTGGCAATCACACGAGTCGAGAATCATCTTTTGCACGTGTATCGGACTTTGTTTTTCAACATAACATGCGCAAAGTTGAATTTTGCGCACGGCGTGTGGAAAACAGATGTTTAGAAAGATGTCGATCTGTGCGACAAACTCGAGTGATGATCTGGGAAACGACTCGTTGGAAAAATCTGTTTAGAAGACTTCAAATTCGAACGATTGGCAGGAAAAATAGCTATTTCTCATTGAATTTAAATGTTTGCTTCTATCGAAAATAAATTGACTTTCAATTTTATATATACCGTGTGTTTGCTTGACTGCTCCGCAGTAACTCCAGTAGCGAACCATCAGGCGGGTACAGTCATCTACGGCGTGGGTAACCACGTTACGCTATATTATCGGTATAGTTCACCACCCGACTATTATGTACGGTATAGTAGCCGTGCGTTAAAATTTCTTTTTAATGTACTTGGCACGAGACTCTACCGAGTCTCTTGATCACAGTTTAGGTTCGATCCACGTGATCATAAGTTATGGAGTGCAATACTTCAATGGCTTCGTTCAATGGTGCGCCCGGTTGGGCTTTTGGCTGTAGTACAATAAACGTTTAACATTTTTATAAAAAACAATTATTATATGTATAAAATGTTCTTTGTGCCATGAATCCTTGGTAAGCAGTGGATCGAAGCTGACTGGCGTTCCGACAGATGAGTAAATAAAATTATTTTTCATAAATACAATAATTCACATCTGTATGAAGTCGATGTATTTTTTACCATCGGTTTTACCGGTTCAATTGATACTTCATATATCGTACAAGGTTTGAACTCCACAGCTTGTGATCACGTGGATCGAACCTAGACTGTAATCTATTATACCGCCTGACGGTTCGTTACTGGAGTTACTGCGAAGCTTATAAGCAAACACCATGTATATATGAGGCATTCCACGTCAAACCGACCTACGTCTGACCCTTACCATCGGCGATTTTTTTAATCTTCAAGTATGGTGTACAGTAGACAAAAAAAAACCATCTTTTACCAAGTTTTGAATTTTTTGGACCACGTGTTTTATTCCTATACTGCTCGCAAAAATACGAAAACCCAATTTTTGAACGAATAGCCCCAATCGATTGGCTTCAAATTTTTCTCATAAATTCCTCGTTAAAAAACAAAAATTTTGAGACCAATATATGAAAGTGGACACGTTTTTGGTTTACAAGCTACAGACGAAATAAGTAATTGAATCAACCAGAAAAATCGAATTGAATATCCATTTTTCTTTATTTTTTTATACGAATGGTAAAAAAGGTCAAAATAACATTTGATTCGCTCAGCTACGATAAAAAACAAAAAATTATTTTTGAATCGAATTGTTTTTGAATATCAATTTTATTTCAACGAAAATTTTGGGACCAGGATGGAGGTAGGCACTGAATTAGTGTCTAAGCTGCAAATATTCGTATATTATATTGTAATATATGACGCAAAAGAGAAATAAAAAATAAGTTTCGAAATATACGAATATTTGTAGTTTAGACACTAATTCAGTTGTCAAATTTATTCATGACACCAACAAAATTTACTTCACTGTAAATGGGCATCGAAGTGTGCATGAATTTTTCAATATCCGTTATTGGCTGTAACTCCTAAACTAAAAGCATGCCCACCTCCATCCTGGTCTCGAAATTTTCGTTAAAATAAAATCGATATTCAAAAACAATTCGATTCAAAAATAATTTTTTTTTTATTATCGTAGCTGGGTGAATCAAATGGTATTCTGAACTTTTTTACCTTTGGCATAAGAAATTATAGAAAAATGGATATTTAATTCGACTTTTCTTATTGATTCAATTACTTGTTTCGCCTGTAGCTTCTAAACTAAAAGCGTGCCCACTTTCATATTGGTCTCAAAATTTTTGTTTTTTCACAAAGAATTTATGAAAAAAATTTGAAGCCAATCGATTGTGGATATCCGGTCGAAAATTGAGTTATCGTGTTTTTGGGAGCAGTAGGAATCAAAGCCGTGGTTCAAAAAATCCAAAACTTGGTAGAAGATGTTTTGTTTTGTCTACTCTACACGCCATACTTGAAGATGAAAAAAATAGCCGATGGTAAGTGTCAGACGTACACATACTTATACAATCCGTGTATGATGCGGAATGCCTCAAATATTGTGTATATATTTTTTGATACTTTCGAATTGAAGATAATGTTATTTCAAGTTTAAACAAATAGTATTGGGTACGTTTCTGAATTAAAAAATTTTGATTATTGACTTTGAGAATCTATAAATCTGCCGAATGATCTCAACAGTTGGATAAAAAAAATCTTCAATTCACAAGATTTTGGATAAAGATATTAGACATGAACATTGGACATTGCCATACCTCGTTTTTAATTTGGAGCAATTACGGCCTATTGGCATTTTAATCTAATTATTTAAAAACAAAAAAAAAATATTCAATGCATGTTAATGATTCTCAAAATGATTGTAATTTTTGAAAGAAAGAAAAAAGTAAATATGTGAAAAATGTGTTCTGGTAACGTCGTAACGATAATATCCTAAAAAAGAAAATAATTTTGCAAATATTACAATTTGAAACTAATTTTAACCTGAAATAGCAGCGCCACTACGTCGAACTAACGTCAATTCAATGCTATTACATACTGGCGTTGCCCTAAAAAAGAACAATTTATCTAGAAAATATTGTGAAAAATTATCAGAGTAAAATTAAACATTGACGAAAATCGATTTCTTATTAATAAGTTTGAATAGATTTATCGAAAATTAATAAGAACGCTATTATTGACCGACGGATGTTCCTTACCAGAAAAAATCATGAAAATTACAATTGCGTATGAATTTTACAGGAAACAATATATTGTGATCACCTGTAAATCAGAAATCAAATTTTTGGTACCTAAAGCTGTCGTCTTGAAGACCCAGATATTGTAATACAATTATTTCCTTATTGTTTTACTGAAAAATCGACTGGTCGGTATATTACCCCGTCTTTTCCCCTAATAAACCAAGTACAAGATTGAATTTTTCACGTTTGGAATTATGCATTGTTAGATTTCTCAAGATTTAATTACAATTAATGCAGGTTGAATTATTTTCAGATAATATATAATTGGGTCGCAGAGATATGAAACTGACAGAAATTTCAGTTGCTTTAAAGTCAATAAATTTAGATATTATACATATGCGTGTGAAGTTCCGAACCACAGCGAGGTGTTGTATCTAGATCATTGGCAGATAATAAGATGTTACCGCGCGATTACAATAAGAAATTTGATATATTATAGATGATGTAGATAGGTACATACATACCTTTCGTTTCATACACATTGACGTAACAAAATATTTCACGTATCTACACGTATTCTCAGCGAAATTTTTTTATAGTAAATTTCATCATGTATATCCATTATACTTACCTATCCGACGAAAATCACCAATTACGTAACAATACATGTCAAACATCAGCTAATTCTCTTCAAGGTAATTCGTATCCATATATCAATAGATGATTGATCACAGAGTGCCAAAATATTGGCACTTAACTCCTTTGATATATTATAACGATAAAAAAAATTTGTAATACATTACTTCTTGCTAGAATTTCGAAAGTTTTTAGATATTATTCAACTTCACGTTGATTGAATATAAATAATTTCTCTACGCTGTATGATGATGAGGTGACGCGTAACAATTTGAACTTTATGCTCAATCTTTTCATTTCAGATTTCAATATGTAATTCGGTAGTTAATTTAAATTCTGGTTGCAGGCAGATAGGTATATGAGTATGTGTATTAATAAAGGTACGTTATATTTGGAATCAAATATTTTCTTTCTTTTTTTTTTGTTTTTTTTTTCGTTTTTTATATCATATCGATATTGTTTTTGGCACGTCTCGAAAGAAGTGCGATTTATTATTATATAGTATATTAATATATTTTAATAATATATATAGTATAGTAATTAAAATAACATGGTTATTTCTTTTGGTTTAATACAAGGCTGCACATCTAGACTACACGATAATATCTAGATCATAGATGAATCGATGTAAATGAATACATATATAACATACATGAATACAACGATGTGTCAAACCAAATTAAATAACGTTGTTTGTTTGTAACAGGTCTTGCCTTGGCATTTATATTTGTTATTTTTTCGTATTGGTATTATTATTATTATAATCCCATTAATTATATATTTATAATTGTCTAGTAGTTGTTGTTGTTGTTTTTGATTGTTTTTTGTTTTGTTTTGTTTTGTTTTTTTTTTTTTTTTGACATTATTAAATCAGAGAAAATAAAAATATCTAACAAGTTATTGTTACAATAATTATATTATAAATGATGAAATTGTTGATGATGACGTTGAAACAAACTGAGATGTCAAAGGTCAGAGGTATAGAATTATAAGATACCTTGACGAACGTACTTGGTCGTGTCCTTCGTTAATTGTTCGTCTTTAAGAAGTTGTCTTGGCGTTAATTGCTGCGTGCATTATTAATTTTTATTTTTTTTTCCTTTCACTTTAATATTTTTCATTAGTTTTCTTCATAAATTTATTATTTTTCCTTTTTTAAACACTCAATGTTGCGATGGATTTCGTGACGTTTGATCTTTATTCGTTGGGGTTGGTGTCTACAGCTGCTTTGTCACACATTCTACGAAGGAACGCTGCAAAAGTGAAAAATAATGTTAAAAACGTATACCTAAAAATTCACATATATACATATACAGGTATATAAAGCTTGAACAGACAATTTAGATCTTGCCATAACGCTCACTATTATTCATTTTTTTCATCCATTGGTAATGTAAGAAGTCACATAAACACTGTAGGATTTGCAAAGTTTTAGATTTTCAATAAAATTGTGTATTCAATAATGGCTCAATTAAGCGAAATCACCATGAACCACAGTCGCTTTTCATTAAATCTACACAGTAATTTTTTTTCTATTTTGTTTTTTTTTTTTTACAAAAAGAAAAATAATTTTCAAAAAAAAATCTAAAACTTGGCCAATCTCATTTGTTTATCATCCCCTCCAACATACTAACAGGAAAGAACATTGAAAATGGTCAGGGTTACGGACAGATCCGAATGACCTGAAACGCCTTACATATGCACCTGAAAATAATCCATATTCAACGTATGGTTCTTGCTCTATATTTTATCAAAAAGCTTGTTGTATATCATGCGATTTGCGATAGGTACGAAATATTTACATAGACTATAATAAGTTACTTGCGCAACTCTAAATAGTCATTGTAACCATGACGAATGTCAACTAAATTTGCATCGTTGACTGACGTGAGAATTGCTCAACCTTTGGCTCAAGATCAGACAATGGACCTGATAAATCCATACAGCAATTTCACGAAACGATAATTTAAGCAGATAAACAGTTTGATGCGATAAGCGTTTTATAAAGTGGCTGTACAAGTTCGCTTCAATAGTAAATTCTATTTACTACGAAGCGTGCTTATCATTTTTGCGAATTAGCAAAACTTTGATGACGTGACACAAGAAATGTAGCAATGAAAAAAATAAATAAATAAAAATACTGGTCAGTTAGATCACACTGACTTTTGGTATAAGAATTATGGAAGATGATAGAGCGTTGATGTTTTCCTTAACACACAGATATAACATAGAATAGGTATAGAGACATAATATGTTAAATAAGTTTTGTGAAATTCACGAAAAACTAACAAAAATAATAAATAGGGTTATTGACTGTGCTGCAAGTATCTTCCAGGCGATGCATTCTGTGATTTCTAAAAATATACGTATATACATATAAAGCGATAAAAGTTTACATCATAGAGCGAAGCGAGGAAATCGGAGAGGATTTACTCACGATTCAAGATTGGTGGCGACTTCTTGGTTTACGACATCAGCTTCTTCAGGAATGCTGTAAAATAATCACGAAGGGGAACATGAAACACGGGGAAATCTACAGGATCTAAGGGTAATTACATACTCATTACGATTCCGATTTCTACGTTATTCTCTGGCAATGATATATAACAGGGTATTCCTGTGGGGGGGTGCAGGGCGTGGGGTGTACTTGTACAATTAATTTCAAAACCAGGGTTCAAATAATCGGGTATCTACTTCACTTTGGAATTTTTCTAATAAAATCAAAAAATTAAAAAATTAATAATTATCTTCTCCTCGTTAAAACTAAAATCGTTGCGCATTTCCGGCTTCACTTAATTAATTTACGATTCAAAATTTCACTTTGTTATCTCTTTGCAAATTCTATCTATCAGTTTTCACGTCACATGCGAAAACTCGGTCTTATTAGCTCTCAACCTAATTTGTATAATTATAAATATATTTTACGTTACACTGCAGGGGTAGACAATATTACGTGCTGGTTCTACGTAACAATTCAAAGATCAGGGCCATATACTTATGTACGAGGTTGGAGAGTCAGAAATCTGAAAACACGGTATGTAATGCGTATGATGGTAAAACTCACGGGCATATGGGATGAAACCGTCTTCGTCTTCGGGGTCCATGTTGTCCCTGAGTACCTCCTCGGTTTCAGCGTCACTGAGACGCTCACCTGTACAAACAAAATATTAATTAAAAAAAAAAAAAAACTTCCGAAGTTCAGAAGCGCAATGAAAGAGAATTTTTATCATACTCAATTTTTTTTTTAATGATAATTTCTAGAGTAGATTGTATTTTATAGAATAATATTTCGATCTCGCGGACCAATATCGATAAAAGGATGATTAGAGAATGCAGACTGAGAATTGGCAGTGCGAGATTGAAAAACGTGGTTTATATGGCTCAAGAATGAAATCTGATTATCAAGTTTAGACGCAAGTGAGTGTGACACGATTTTGAAAGCAAATTACGATTTTAGTCGTGTTTTCGAAATAGATTTCCGAACCTTACCCACGCGATTTCTTCGGAACCATTTGACCTACGATCTTGAAATTTTCAGGGTTTTTTCTTATCATGTTTGACTATCAAGCCACCCACAGACAAATTATCCCTACCTACCAATCTGTAGATAAAAAAAATAATGATCTCCGTAATTTCGATAAAATTTAAAAAACTCATTTTTCTTTTGTGTCAATTGGATACTAGTTATAAGATGTTTCGAAATTACGTGGATGCTTATTTCATGTGCCTCGCACTGATATCTTCCCTTTTTTCAAAAACTTGGCACACTCTCATATCTCAATACCCGCTACACTGTATAGGTTACATTTTTGTTGATAAATCATCATTTTCGCCCCTAATTGTTTGATGAAAATGAGTTAAGATTCCCACAGTAATTATCACGCTGATACGTAAATTGGTTTAAACGTTAAACGTACCAAGGGTGAGGAGTGTGTGAGACAGCTCGGCAGCGAGCATGGTGCCATTCTCAGCCTTGTCATAAAGTTTCAGACACTCAAGGAAGTCCTCGTAGCAACCCTGGTCCTTGTCTTTTTTGACCTGACTGAAGATTGGAAGGAATTCATCGAGCTTGAACTGTTTCTCTCCCTTCTTTTTGGTGCCTCCCATTTTCTCGATGGTGGCATTCGTCGGGTTGAGGTTCAAGGCACGAAGAACATTTCCCAAATCAACAGCGTCGATAATGTTAGTTCCGGTGAAATCGTAAATAGAAAAAGCGAACTCCGCCCCTAAAATGATAAGAAATTTACAATTAAATCCAACAAATGATCAGGTGATATCGAAGAAAGGATTTTCGGTTGTGAATTGATCTTAAAAATTATTCAGAATTTTGATATACGCGAAGATATTCGACACATATACGATAACGTATACATTCGCGCACTAATTTCACAAATATTTCAAAGCAGATATAAAAACTATAACATATTTATTTATAGAAACGTTCGACCGCGTAATTTAGTACAGTCGAAGAGCTTTCCCCCGTGATTTCTCATCATTCCCAAACGGTAGGTATTTCATTTATTTTGTTAGCTCTATTTAATGTTTGTAAATTATTTGGGGCGCTAAAAAAAAAAGGACGAAAAAAAAAAGAAAACTGTGTCGAGGTAGAGGTACACCATTAGATAGTTATATTAATTCATCGGCCAGAGCTCGTTCAAAAATATCCAATGCCTATGTTTAGACTTCAGTATTGGAACCCACTCTGGCCACGAACAGGAGCGCCTGGCTCAAGTTTCCCCCCGGCCATATAAGAACAGCACCCAAACTATTTTTGGCGGGCGGCAACACCACGCGTTCCCTAATTAGAACAGAAACCGGGCATCCCGAAGTTCACCCATTATGTGTAGTAGGTACCGTCGATTGCGTAATCTCCGTACTTCCCGTGGAATTTTTTTTATTTATTTATTTATTTATTTTTTTAAACTTTTTGTTTCATATTTTTTTTTCTTCCCCTCAATTAAAAAACAATAAAATGATAATAAATATCGTAATTTATTCTTCGCAGTAGTTACTTTGAATTTAGATGTTGTTTTCATTATTATTTTTGTTATTATTATGATTATCATTATTATTAGATCTCTTCTTTCGTTTATACGGTACGGTTACACTTTTGAATTTTGTTATCCACTGTATAAGTATATTCGGAATTGTAGCAGTTTCTTTTTTTTGTCCTCGTACTTCTATACTGTTCGCAGTACAGGTGAAGGTTTTTTGTAATACCTGGGTGTAGTTTTAACATATTATTTGACAAATAATAATAATAATAATAGATCAATAATTGATACACGGATATAATCACGTCTCGTGGTGGTCTAGGTATTATAATTATAATCACTGTGACACAATATTTTCGATAGTATAAAAACACTTCGTGCAGCGATGCAGAGGATTTAAATTTTATATAACTTTCATCACTTTTACTCGTAGGTGTATAAATTATTGAATTATTGTGTGTTTGTATATCGTGTAGTTTAATTGAATTTTTCGTATTTGTAAATGGCGTATGAAAGATGTGTATTTTTTGAGTGTTTTTTTTTTTTTTGTTTTTTTTTTGTTTTTGTGTAGACTAATTTACTCACTTTCGACGTCCTTTGCGCTGAGATCAGCCTGGAAATTAAAGAATAAGTATTTTTTAGATCTGATATTGGTGTATAGGTATATTTTACATTTCACAAGCATTCAAAAAAATTACATTCCTTTTCCCAGCGAAGGTTGCTTAGTTAAAAAGAAAAAAAATGACAATCATTATCACGAAATTACTATCTGAACGAGAAATTTCATGAATTTTTAATACCCAGAAACATTCCGATATCAATATCTTTAAATAAAAATTTGTTACGAAATATCAATTGTTCGGGTTACTTTAAATTCGTGCAAATGAAAGTTTTTTCTTGATCAACATTCTCGTTAAATTTTAATTTTTTTGGTTCCTCTTTTGAAAAATGGCTGCACTCGCGTGCAATAATTTCAAACGAATATTCAAACTGATAAGTATCGGTATATGATTTAGAGTAATTTTTAGATTTCGAATCCTCGTCTAGCACCATTCAGTAAATTTACTTACCATTGCTGTTTGGTATGTGTGACGGCTCCTGGATGTTCCCTCAACGAAGTTTGAACCAGAAGTGGGACCAGGAGGTACCGTGCGGATTCATTTTATTAATACAGATGTCGCCTCGACAGGGACATATGAGAATCGTATAGTATCTCGCCTCAAAAACGTCTCGATATCTAACTTTGGCAACGTGGCATTCCAAAAACAGTTTACAGACTCAGAGTCGAAACTGTGTTACGTATTACGATAAATGGTTTTTAACTATTGTATTTTCGTGTCAGGGTTGCCAGATTCGTTCTATGGGTTTCGGCTCCCGGATAGTCGCAACTCAAAATAATCGAGCTCATCGTCAGTTACGGCAAAAGAAATTACCTTCGATGGAAGTTTCGCCCGGTATAAGCAGCGGTACCAAAAATCTTTTAAAGACAATTCGAAAGTCTCAACAATTATTTATAATCACGTAATTTTAACGTATTCGAAAATCATAATTTTTACCGTTTATTTATATATCATCTTTTATTTATTCTTAATTGTCTCCTGCCTTAGAATCTTACTGTAGACACATTTCTTCGGGATAACGTACTGAAGTCTAATACGATGAGTCAAAGTGTTCCGAAATCTAACGAGCACTAAAATATCAGAAATTCCTACATCCGTGTTTACGATTTCGGTTAAAATTATCCAAACGGAGTTAATATTGTCGTCAAAATTTGATGGTTGGAAATTTCTTATTATTTAACTGTCGAGACGTGTCTTCAGCGAATATATAGAACTTTTTTGAATTCTCTTCTCTGCGAAGTGACCATGATGAAGCTATAATGAAATTCTATTAATATTTGTACCGTCAGAATATCGCTATTCCATTTTATACGGGTTATATTACGTAATATTGTTCGCGTTATATACACAGGCGTATATTTCAGAAGAATTTCCATTACTTACTATAACACTGCACATTGTTCGTATACAATTTGCAGAATGTATCAAAAGCTGTACTACGAGGTATTATTATTTTATGAAACCTCGCCAACGATATGTTGAAAACCGCTTCTATGAATTCGATAATAAATAATTTATTGACCCGTAAATATGATATTTATGATTACAACTTTAGCCCATGTATATTGTGTGTGTCGTTTAAAACAACGAATAATAATAATCATAATAATAATGGCGTGAATTCAACGTATGGACTTGCAGTATTTGTTTTATAAAAAAAAATCAATAAGCGATTATAATTTTATTTAATAGAAAACATATAGACATGACTTAATGGTTTTTACATGTGATTTAACAATCTCTACTTCGTTTAAATCTTGAGAAAAATTTCCTCAATCTTCTTCCGAAAGATTTTTTCTTTTTGTCTTTTAACTTAGACTCTTCAGCTTTAGCTTCAGCTTTCTTTTCGAAACGTCCCGGAACGGATATAGAGGTTTCGGTTCTTCTAACTAGAAGATTTCCTCCCAGATCCGAGGTTCCAGACTCTTTTTCAATTGTCACAGTTTTGCTTGAAAAAACTTCGCCATGTTCAGGCGTTACAACTCTTGTAATCAATCCTGCTGTGCACCAGTACGGTTCTTTGTCTGTATAATTGTCCAAACGGTGTTTGGACCGCTTGACATTTTCTCGATCATCAAATTTCTCTTCTTTGCTAAACGTTTGCTGACTCTGAGTTAAGGAATCCTCAAAATTTCTGTCTGCAGACTCATTTTCCTGAGCTAGGGTCATTGATTCTTGATCGAAAATTAATGGATGATTATATTCCTGATATTCTACAAGTGTGGGGCCTTTTTCATCGCTTGATCCTTCAATGACTCGGATAAACTTTTCCTCTGATTCTTCCCAACTGGCTATTCCTTCCTTATTTCCATGGTCAGGTAAGTTTCCTTTTGTAGAATCATTGTCTTCCAATTCCTCGATCATCTTGTGCAGAAAACACGTCGATATTTTCGACGCATCGTGTTGAGGTTTGCAATTAGCGTTACTCGGAGGTCCCATTTCCGCCTCTAGTATTGTGGCGTCAACGTCACCTTGACCATCGCAAATAATTAATTGCGCAGTTTCCATGTCTCCAAATTCCAAACTGTTAATATTTCGTACTGCCTTCTTCACCTGTTTTTCAATATTGGATCCATCGGCTGGTAATACGTAGGCAGAATCCCCGATCTGAATATCCTGCAGACCTTTGACGATCTTGGCAACTTGTTCTGCATGAACAGAATCGCATACTACATCGTCGCGAACTCGTAGATGCATTACTTGAATCACAGGCCTTTGGGCATTCACCGATGAAGAATTAGATGTTTCATTTTCCTGGGAGAAGATATCTGCATTGTCTTCAACCACGGATCGAACATTTTGTTCGGACAATTGGTCCGCAGGGCTGTTGTTCGCCGATAACACTTCTTTCCAAGGCTTGCCTTGAAGATGAAGATCAGTATTTCATTTCTACGAATTTATTGGATCTTTCTTTTCGCTGACAGGCTTACCTTCTTTTCGGCTAATGTCTAGGATGCTTAATGCACCGGTGACGACGTTGTCGATCATGTCTTTGGCGAATGGAGCCACAGAATCACGGTCGCGATTCGTTTGCGATAAGACTTCGCTTGATTTCTGTGTCAATATTTCATCGTCTGCTATGCAAGAATCAAAAATTTTTATCGAGATTCACTAAAATGATCTACAAACATAGAATTAATTACCTGTAGTCAATTGATCTTGTAGTAATTCAGGCCCCAAGTCAGATTTTGACATTTTGTATTTCTATTGCGAAATGATGGTATTTGGCTCTATTTGACAGCTTGATTCAGATTTTTTTTTTATCATCCTTCAAAGCCGGCTCGACCGAATATGATTTTCAACGAACTTCAAACCGTTCGCATTTGTCAGTCGAGGAAAATCTGTCAAAATTCGAGGCATATTTTAACACAATATAGACACTGCTTTAGAAAAAAGTGAATATGCCATAGAAACTCACGGAGTATAATATTCTCGTGTCCAATCACGTAATGAAGTAATACCTTGTGTAACAAATAACAAAAATAATCTTCAAAATGTTCAATTTTTAGGAAAGTGTTTACGACGTCACTTTGGGAATCACCGTAGCCTTATTTTTCTGGTATGATAATATTTTCGAAATTGCTTGTTTCGAGTTCAATGAAATGCAAGAATTGAATTTGGTCGATAATACCAAACTTTTCGAAGACGAAAGCCAAAACCAATCGAGCACCCAGTACACGAGTCCCAAAGAAAATGTTCAAGTTCTTCTAGAAGTTGAGGTGATTGAAAATCTCTTCGCTGCAATGTCCAGGGAAAATGAAAATTCTATAGATCAAAGTGGCGTAATCGAGGTTACAATCAACCGTCCGGGAACAATGGATCCCTTCATGCATTTTCCAGAAAATTCCGTGACTTTTACTACACTTGAAGAACGGAACCTGAGAATCAGCGAACTCCAAAATCGTGCAAAAGTCCAACGAAGATCAGCCACCTGTGCTACTGATCAATATAGTGTCCCGCATCTTGACAGACGACAAAAGAACAGTTTTTTTGCTAAAAACTTGTGCGACGGTCCAGTCGTAAACGTAGGCGAAATCGTTGGCGATTTACCTTCAAAAGTTACGTTGAAACCACGGATTGTGGTACCTGAAAACAATGTGAAAGTTCATCACGGTGATCATTGCGATTCTCTGAATTCGGATCCCGAGATCCCATGCGTAGAAATTGATCGGCGAAACGTTGCTGCAGATTTACTGAAATCGTATGTTAATTTTGGTAATTCTGGAAGCAAGATGCGCGATACCCTGCCTTATGTGAGTCCTGTGGTTTACCATGTTCATCTAGAAGCAGGAGCAACTCAGCAAGATCACCCACTCGTTGAGTTAAGTGCGGCACAAAAAATACTCGAAGCTTATGAGTCGGATGAATCCTCGGGATGCAATTCTAAACGTAACAATATTGAAGCTATCCGGAAAACATTGGCAGAATGGGGTTCGGATGACAAGAGAATTACGGATACACTCTGCAATGATACTTCGTCATTGACGAGGTGCGAGCACTGCGGAGTAATTAGTTTTAAGAAAGTACAAATTCCGGTACTAAAAACCGGGGATAAATTTTCATCCAATTTTGACAACGTGCAGCCACTTCATTGCGGAGACGACAAAGAATGCTGTACCACTGTAAATTCTGAGGGTGGCTTCTGCGATATTACCTCCTTCAATGCCGATGATCAAATGCCACGAAATCATTCCCACGCAACTGTCGTAAAGTCAAAATCCTCGACGTCGATAATAGAAAACGAAACTACGAAAGATAAGCTCAAGGTACATGAACCGGGAATTCAAAAAAGACCTGAAACGTCTTCACGAATAAAGTTTGATAGTCCTTATTACGAGCCAAACTCGAAATTGTTTCTGCGACGATCTACAAATGATGGAAATGTCGAGGCGCCATTATCTGTGGATACTATGACAGCGGAACGCGACAATAATTCTATTACATGTGAAAATACGATGAAGATGATCGATGTTGGCCAAAATAAGGAGTTGAAAACTAATATACTTCCTTTGGTAACGACCGATAGCTGTGGGCGTTGTTTATTGAGCGTGGAGAAGAACGATAAGTTGAATGATGCCCATTTCAGGAATACCTATTCTACCTGGTATTCTACCCGCTGCTCCCCGAGGCAGATTATTGCGAAAGGTTTTAAGAAGCCAGTCCAAAATACTTATCGAGATAATCGAAATAGAGATAACTTTGGAACCGGTAATAGCTGCAGGAGCAAAACTGAAAGAAAATATTCTAGTCTGCTAGGGAAAGACTGCAAGGAAGGTAAAGCACCGATTTGCAAAAACAACACCACGGTTAATAACAATGTCAATGATGTATCCGCAAAACCAAAGACTAACCCTGTAGCGAAATGTAAAACTTTTTCAGTGCAAGATTCGTCGCGAAAAAATAAGCTCACCGGTTCACTGGGACCTCCCTCTTATATTCCTACAAAACTTGAGAAGACCAGTTTAATTAAACCGTTATCATCAAAAAACTTGGCTAAATACACGATCAGAGATAAACCATATGCGCTTGCTCTGAAGGAACGGACGCTTTTGCAGATAGATGGAGAACCGTCTGTTCTACGGAAAGGTCAACAAAGCTTGATACCGTCCAAGAATAACGAAAGTGAATCGCAAGCCAAAGTTCATTTGTTATTACGTAAGAATCAGACTTTGCAAGGTGGAGATATTCGGAAAGAGTCACAGAATCATCGTGTGAACTCGAATAATCCGACGAAAAATCTCCATCATTGCTCTACCGCTTCGTCAGACGATAAGGTATCCACAGATCAAGAGTATGCAAGCAGAAATCAATTTAGTAACGTTGGTAATGATCAAAGATCATTTCATACCACGACGAATCATAAACTTAATCAGATTAATCCTGATTTTAATAATTCTGCCCCGATGATTGGTCTTGTGAGAAAGTCATTCGGGAATGAAGATTTCGTAATCGATGGATATTTGCAGGCAGACGATAGTTCGCCTGCACAATATAATGCAGAAAGTGAGACCACTGCTTTCAGTTCTAGTTCATCCGAAAATGTTATCCGAGAATGTTCCAATTCGTTCAGTCAAGTTCCGAGGTTTCACTGTGAAACACTTTCGGTCAAAAGCAATGATGGTCAGTCATCTTGTGATGCGATACGAAACATTAAAGTGCAGATCGAGAAGGCGATTGAAAAATGCTCGAATTATAATTCTGGTGTTTCAAGAGAAAAAATTTACAGCCATGAAACTTTGACGAATATTGATAACTCGTTGAAATTAGATCAGAAGAATGGTTTTTCAGATTTGGATCACATTACCAAACAATATGAGCGATTCAAGAATACAAACTGCCATCACTTTTCAGCTGATGAAGTAATGCCGATAATAAATGCAGCTCAACCTGTGCATCTGCGATTAGAAAACGGCCGGAGAACTCGAGGACTTAAAGATAGTGACTGTACAGATTTAACGGCTGATAGTAAAACGGAAGGAGAACATTTCAAAGCGATGGAAGCATCTGAAGAAATATTTGTTGGCGAGAAAAAATACGTAGCAATTGGGACACCAGTACCGAAAGCTTTTGTCGAACATAAATCGTCACTAGATCGCCTCAAGATCACTTACAAAAATCCAAACTCCGTGATATCATCAAGTAGCGAATATAGTAGCGAGTATCACCAAGAACTTGGAGTTCAGCAAAGTTATTCGTGTAAAATAAAGGGTGGAAGTGTTTTGGAGCTTAACGAATCCGAGAATTTCGAACGTCAGATAAAATATGACGAATTTTCGTCCAAAGATGTCAGTGAAGAAAGTAAGGAGAATATGGGAGTAAAAGCTCTACCTGTATATCGAAAAATTCTTGAAAGTAATGACGAAATGGACTGGGAAACATTTCAGCAACTTGTTGGAACTCTGCATCCTAGCCAGAAAGAACTTTGGTGTGATATTTGCAAGGCAGTTAGTAACGAGGCGAAAAGAGTTTCCGGAGAAACAGGCGCATCTACGGAAGTCTGCATAGAAATTAATCCCGTACAGATCTGCAATCAAGCCTTTCCCTGCGAGGAGAGAAGAAGCAGAGTCGAGACTATAGGCAACGAAATAAGATTTGAAATGGACATGATTTTGACTGATTCCGAAACCTTTTTGAATAAAAGTAAAAATACTCTTCATGAGTCTGAAAAGTACCACTAAACCTTTTCAGGACAATATATGGTACTGGGAAAATCACTTTGTCGTCAGTGTAACCTCGCGCTATTGGAAAACCAAACCTTCAGTTGATATTAAATTATATTCTCAAAATATTCATACTACATAATTTACTTTATTTGTAGAAATTGTACGCCTCGTTGAGGCGATCCTGTTGTAATATTATACGAACAATTTTGAATCAGACTGCTCATATAATGTCAACGTGTGTGCAGGTCGATTATACTTGATTCTTCGAATAATACATTATAAAAAAAAACTATTCATCCGATTGGGGTGGAATAATTCTCGCAAGCATGCTGACACAACGACAAACACAATCACGGTATTGATTTTATTTTCTAATAATTATTTAGCAATTTTAAAGCGATAGTGCAGCTCATTTCTTTCTCCCTGCTGCAGTGTCTTTGGTTAGCAACAACACCACAAATCAGAAACTACTTACAGACACGGGATTCGGATGGAATTTTATTGGAGAAAAATTCAAAGAAGCTTACAGAAATGGGATTCTGTCTACTATTTTTTTTCTTCTTTTTTGTTTATTTTTTTTATAAATATGAGAACGAACTAAGCTAATTGTTGAAAATCTCGCCTGTGGATTGTCAATTTTAACGGTGTTTGACGCTAAAACATTAACACCCGTAATAGCTGAGTGGAATTAAAACGAATAAATGGTTTATGATTTACGAAGAATTTTTTTTCTATTCACACGGCTAACTTATCGAAGATTTCATCCCTGCACTGTCTTGGCAGTCTGCAGGGTTGAAGAAATTGGGTGGTGGTCCATCCGGCAGAATCCCGGAAAAATCGATGAGCGACGGCGCGTTTGTGTCCTAGTTTCCATTGCGACGCGCGCACATTCCTCTTATCCTCGTCATCGTCATCGTCCTTGTCCTCCTCGTCGGGAACTCCGCACCGTTTCATTCCGTTCTGTTCCGTCTCCTCCGCGCTATCGTTCAGTTAAGAATTTTCTGTTGCTCCTACCTGCTGCTGAATCTCAATGCAATCAGACTTTGAAGATGCCTAAGCCATTCACTCGCGTGAGTCTTATATTATCATCCCTTTATCACTATTAGTTCAGGGATTGTAAAAAGAAATAATTAAAATCGTCTCGGTATACTGCTGCAATTTTTCCAATGAAACAAAAAAATACAATAGAAATTCACGGAAGAAGAGAACGCAAAAATTGCATTAAAAAATAGCACACAATCATTTTCGTTTGTATACCAATCATTACGATCGCCAATCATCATGTTCAATTCTATCAAAGTGAACCATAATGATTTCGAAATTAAGGAAATTATTTCGAAGAGGTATTGCACAAGCGAAAAATTGATTGCATGTAGGTGTCTATAGACATAAAGATTGTAGTTGCTTCATATCCGGTCGATGTTATGCAACGAATTATTCCTCTGAAAACTTTGCTGAATTTATTCCAAATTTAGTATTAAAATAATCGACGCGTGAACCAGCTCAACTTTCTTAGATCGAAAACATCTGCGAATTCTATAATCGGTATTAGTGCAAGGAATTAAATTCTTGTCATGCGTTGGCATTTAAGGACGTTTTCGTATCTTTATAATTAACATTAAATGCTACCGTTGCACGTGTAACATGTTATAAAATTATGCTTTTTTTCCCCTTTACTTAATCACATCCAATTAAGAATTCAACACATCAGCTGGTACCCGTGAGCAGGACGGAAATAATTCAAATTTACACAAGGGTCTCCCGGGCTTGTTCATCTTACTTTGAATTATGTTCTGTCCGTGATTATAGCAGGTTGCCTATTTGGACTAAATTCATGCAGACTAAAACCTCTGTGAATCTCGGCAGGATGTATCAAACAATCTTCGATGACGTTGGCGTTTATGAAACTGTCATAATGAGTAACAGGGAAATCAAAATTGAAAAATTCATTCGCTCAGAACATCTTCGAAGTGTCTAACGAAAGCTCGAGATATTCTGAAATATTCTATATACAATTAATATTGCACGAGGTCAATTTGTGGAAAGGGTTTATTTGACAAACGATAATATTTTCTTTGGAGAAAAAAAAAAACAAAACGTAATGCGTAGAGACGTAATAAAGTCCGTAATACAACCCTGAGAACGCCAGACGATGGCTAGTAGTAGAACCACACTTTGGGTCAGACAAACATCGCCTGAAAGACCTTTCAATTTAAAATAATCAGGCAAAATGACAATTAGAATATATGTTGTATGATTCTACTTTGTATTATTATTCAAGAGATTAAATATAATATCAGAAACCATTGGATAAGTCTATAAATTGTGTTCTTTCATTGGTGGGAAATTAAAATATCTCGTGTTATGCCTAGAATTACGAAATTACTATATGATTGTGGAATTGGTTTAGTTAATTTTCGATTTATGTACTGATGTGTCTATCTAACGACTTGAAATTTTCAAGTTAATGTTAGATCCAAATTCATAGAGTGATCATTAATAAACGGTAATACATTCCAGACCACAGTATGAGATAAACTCCAAATGGCAAATATGGAGAAACGTCGATCCATCGACGACAGTTTGAATGATCAAGCCTTGCCGATTCCGATACAGACATTTCTCTGGAGGCAGACGAGGTAATTAAAAATATTTCATATATCGTACAAAGTATAAAAATAGATTTTCGTTTTGACTTTGAATTAACAAACAGTCGTGTTATATTATCCCTTTTAGCCCGTTCATACGAGCCAAGCTTGGAAAGCTCCACGAAGCATCATGTATGGTAAGATGCACGCTCCTTATTTTTCACGAACACGTATAAACGTTTGTTCGGCCTTAATCAAATTGTTAATATTAAACTATCAAATAAAGTTGATAAATCTAAAAATACTAACACACGCTTTTTTGAGTATAAATATACTTGGAACAATGCTAAAATATTAGACAATAGCATTGTATCTTGCTTGCACTTGAGATTACTGCTGTTAACGTGTGCTTACCAATTATTATAACAATTGTCTTCAATTATAATTTTAACTGGTAAAAAGGCGCCGTTAAGTGCTGCACAATTCAATGGTAAACAGATTCTATCCATAATTATCATCAAATAGAGTTAATCGACCTGACACAATCTTTTGAAATTACAACTCAGTTCGGTTAATAGAATAGTATCATTCGATTGTGATTTACAATTTGAATACTACAACTAGAATATTTTCTTTCTTATGATTATGGGGGTACATTTATGTTCAGGATATAAAAATTAGATACATTTTCGGTAATCCTGGCGATCAGGATGAATAATTCACAGATATTCTGATTTAGGACTTTTTTCTATGTAATGTCATTCACAAATTTTGATGTTGAAGACCCTCGCATCTTTCATCAGCTGTGGCTACCAGCATGGATTTAAGTCAGCTTTTTAAAAACTGCATAGGTTGACTGTGGATTTAATTTCAAAATCAATTTTAGTTCAAATTAGATTCAACCTCGTGAGCTTACTTAGTACTGATGTGATTCTGGCGCGGACTAGGATTATAGAAAAATGTTTAATTATTATTACATTTACAAATTTTTAAAGTTTTCTTGCACTTCAAATTTCTCCAATTTTCCACCAACAAGTGGACAAATATATTTTCAGAATTTCTAGTCTACGTCAGAACTATGCGTATTAACTAATCAAGTGTACAAAAAATTATAAATCTAATTTTTACACCCTGAACATTTCTATGTACCTATTTAAATGCATATTTTTTTGTCTCATTTTGTCTAATTTTACTCAACGGGTAACGAGTTGTCCCAGCACACGTTTCAGCAATAATATACGCCCCAAAGTGAGTAGCAGAAAGGCAAGGTAATTTAAATTGCACTGCGATAACAAAAAAAAAAAAAAAAAATGTAAAAAAAAAAAATGCAATTCCACGTTAAGTTGGAGGCATCGTTAAGCAATTTGATGGTGTTGTATGTTCCTGTGGCTGTCCCCCCCATGGCTGACACCTGTACGCCTACGTTGTACCTTGTGACTGACTTGCACTAACAAACTACCCTCTCCGCCATGTGGCCACATCCAATCGTCACATGTCCACAGTTCTGTCAACATGCGCCCGGCCATCATGTAAGTTAGCTTTGCTCCGCTTTTGTTATCTTCTAATTTTTTTTAGTTTTTTTTATTTTTGTGTCAAAATGTCCCGCTTACCGCACTATACTTACCCCTTTCAACAGCGTTCAGACTTCAGTTTTACAATACATATGAATTATTTATCAAAATTTCGGATAATTCTTCATGATAAAATATGTCTGACAATACTTATATATAAATTATTATTATTATATTATACCGTAATTTGTATAAATAATTTTATTGATAATTTGACTGAATCTAGAATGGAAGTCTAATGAATGGCTTGAAATATTGTGCATGTTGTTTGTTTAACTTTAAGAATCATTTTTCTTTCTATCTAACGAATATCCTTATACTGTATTTTTTTTCTACAATTCAGTGAAATACTATATTCCAAATTGTGGTACAGCACTGGAGTTGTGCGATTTTTTGAACTCTATTGTAACATACATATAGGTATACCTATAGTTAGGCTTTTAAATATATAACTTATAAATGCTTCTTTATAACATTCCAAATCAATGAGTTAGTCATTTTTGATCATATGATTCTGTTTGTGTGTCTATTCCTACTGGAGTACATTTAACTTTTATATAATATCTATTTCTTAAGTATATTGTCTGAGTCTATAGATCCTGCAGTTAATGTTATTAGGATTACATAAATTCTTGATATGAAATTCTTTATTTTTTGTTCCACACCAAAATTTTGTAGTTTTGAATATTTGAGTACGTGTTTCAAAATTTTAACGGGGGCGAAGAGTTTTTAAGGGTCGCTCAAGAATTTTGAAAATAATGAATTTTGTAATGAATTGATTTAAAAATTTTTAATTTATTTATTTAAGTTTCTTAATCGCAACCCCCACATATCAATATTTTTATTCGAAACGTTTTACCTACAGATTTTTCGGACATTGATGATGGACAAATATAGAGGGTCAAAGTCGTGATTAAAAACATAACAAGCGACGTCTTTCTGTTTTGTATTTTAATTATATTCTCAATTCTTGACCAAATCTTTGAAAGTTTTTCGATGCCGCAAAAATTTTGGGAGGTAATTATTTAAACATCATGACACTAAAATTGTGGGCTGAGTGAGACAAAAAATCGAATATTCAAGGTCGAGAAGTTGACACCCTAATGTTTATAAAAATACATAGTACCTCCATACGAAGTTGTATAATGTATACATATAGTCTTACATAATTAGTAATAGATTTACTGAATTATATATAATACAGTTTTCAAAATTTTTGTTATATTAGTGCACGTGTTTATAATGATCGCATTTTACCGAAAATTATTTCTCAATTATGTCAAAAAATCTATAATCAAAAATTATATTATATAACCATTATTATTGCATGCATAACTTGCTCTTGTTCTCTAAAAAAATTTTTTCCTCAAGTCTTTCAATTACGACTGAAAGATTGCAGCATATATGTAACACTTTATATTTATAATAGTTACATAAATTTTTATCTTAAATATTATCAGTGTAAGCGGTTTGCTGTAAGCTAATTAAATGTTGAAAATGTTGACAATCATTGCACGTTGCATTAATCGATTTTTCTCGCAAGTTTTAGCTATAAATATAAGTAATAACTCTTTGATAATATCGTATATATAAATATGTTTTAATCATGCCAATATCATATTCTTACCATAAACTTCTATATCATAAATTGTACCTGTTCATTACACAAATGTAATGTATTGGTTTTGCTGACATTCAGGAGATGAAAGAAGCATGCAAGGTAAGATTGGGTCAAGAACATATAATTTGTTTAAATGTATTTATAAAAGAATAAGTTCACCGTTGCAACAATTTTTAACTCATTATCAACAGATATTCGAGAAAGTACTTGTACAGAATTTACACTTCGGACTTTCACCATCATTGACTGAAGCTCTGGATGCTGTACCTCGATGGCGTCTCATTCAGGCTGCTCTTCCGCACGTCTTGCATGCTGCGGCAAATCTCTTACATAACAGGTGAGTAAAAATTGGTAATTATAAATATAGAAAGCCTCGTTTTAATCCAATACCCGATAAATATTTCAGCTCAAATAATTGGGCTAGTAAGATTATCAAGTTTAAATTACCGCATAAGATATATATGAAATAAAATTATATTTCACCGTAGAAAGGATACGAATCTCCAAAGCCTTGGGGCAGTCGAGACAAAGCTTCTTTACACTTTGCACTGGATAATTTTGGATGCTGCCGAAGAATGTGCTGACGCAGATGCTGAAGCTGGAATTTATCATGCCAATCCATTCTATTACCTATTCTCTATCCCAACAATGTCGGTGGGTATAATTACTGATACAATATGTTTTTATACAAAAAAAATTTCGACATTTAACGTAGCTCGTAAAACTTGTTTTATGAGACAATTCCATGTCAACTCAGCCATTTGAAATTTTGATTCTATCGTCAATTGCTTTTGTTTTCTTGTTTTTTTTTTTCTTCATATTCATTGAGTCATGATGAGTATTTAATATTTTTTAACAAATTCTTTAGGTCTCATAGATGTCCAGAGTTCATATCAATTTTTGGATATTTAAAAATTTTCCAGATCCCAACATTGTGATTTTTAGAATTTCCAGCGCTATTCTTTTAATCATCAAAAGTAAGCACATCGATCTATCTGTCTTGAAATTTATTTTTTGAAAAAAAAATATCTACAAATTTTTCGACTAGTTTGTGACAGAAAATATTTTGTCGAAATACGAAAACGTTCGTTTTCGAATGCTTGACAAACAAAACAACAGAAATTTTTAGCCCTATTATTGATCGTGGAACGATGAATGTCACTATTTTTGATTTAAATATTTTGAATACTTTAGAATTTTTGTTTGAATACTGTGTGAAAATAAATTGAAGGAACTATCGTGCCATGATCTAATGGGGCCCAGAATTTTTGTTTTCTTTTTAAGAATTCGAAAAAATTGACTTATGAAAATTGAGCTTGGGTCTTTCTATGAACACCAACCTTTAAATCTTTAAACACAATATTTACCATCACAACCAAGTCAAAAAACTTGCACGCATTGTTTTTTTCATATCTGGAGATCTATGAAAGATAAAAATTTGAAAGCAAAATGCTGAATTCTCGGGCAATGATCCAATGAATAATGAATATAGAAACAAAAAAAAAAAATCTCCGGGAAATCAAAATTTCGAGTGAATGGGTAATTAACGTGGAATGTCTCAAAATAATTATGTCTGACGCCTAATCGCGAGTTCAGAGATAAATTCAAGATAATTTCATTGAGATATTTAGTTCGTAGTTTGATTTCGCTAAATGATTCTCATAGATCAATTATTTCTTACCCTTATTTTTGATTTTACAGTTATTTGTTTACCTTTTCGCTCCACTCTGCAACCACCTGAAAGAGTCGGACTTTACTACTAATTTTCGTCTAGAAAATGGGCTGAAAATGTGGTCTGCCCTTTGGGAATGTCGACATCCTGATACCCCTTGTTTCACAGCACATTGCCGCCCAAAACCACGCGCACTTTGGACACGTTCGATGAAGATGTCTAAACACAATCAACAATTTGACGACATTTTTTCGACGAGTAAGTTTTGAGTATATTTTACAGCTTAATGTTATGGTTAAAAATTATTTAATGTCCCAAAGCATCATATGGTACATTATTTTGAAACAAATTTCATAACAAATTACAATCATTCGCAGATAATGGCATAACGGCATTTGGTAACGATATAAAAATTGATCGTTGTATTTTATACAGAAAAATACATCTGTTAATAATTATACACAATTATCTATTTAGAAAAAAATACCAACGAAGAATTCTTGGACACTGAAAGTCCGCCGAGTCAATCAGCTAGTGTTTGTTTCTCCGATCAAGGTGCTCCCCCGTCAAGCAAGCAGCCAGATGAAGAAGTAAGTCTGAATAGACTTGATATTTCGAATTATATGTATATCGATTTTCAGTTTATTTTCTCATAATTATATTCCGATAATATGATCATCCTATAAGAATCTTTCTCCGTCAATTTGTTTATTGAGAAATTTGCTAAGTTGAAGAATTCTATCGAAGATATCAACGGATTAAAAAGATTTTTGGTTTTAAATTTAAAATAACAAATAACTCGAAGTTATCAAAGTTTTTTGTTATTTTTTATTTTTTTTTTTTATTTAAGCGGTTTTTTTCATTTGCTTGGGATGTTTAGTTTTTTAAATTCAATCAATAGCGAAGGGCCTGAAGCATACAAATATTATTCGTTCTCCTGGAATTGTGGCCAAACTAGATGTTGGACGATCTACGTCATTGAATAGCAAATAACGCCATTAATATCGACCCTGTGACAATTTTCACTGCATAAATTTGGCCATTTCATAATGTTGTAATAATTATAAATACCCCGGAAAAGTAAAGAACTGTGAATCTCTATTTTTAGCCTTGTTATAAACAAATATTATTTCAAAGTATCTACTATTTTGCCTCAAATGATATGCTTTTATCTTGATCTTCAGAGTAATTGGGTCTCATCTCCGAAGGATACGGTATTTCCAGAAACAATACCTGAGGAAAGTTCGAGCACCGAAGATGAACATGTGGTAAATTTAAATGATTAAAAAATTTCCAAAATATCTGTGTATACAATTTTTCACTACTAATCATTGTTTGCCTTTTCATAACTGCAGGTCATATTCAGATTACCATCACTCACCGAATCTGAAAAAACTATCGATGGTGTAAAAGAAGTGTCTACAATATTTGCTGTATGTAAAAATTTGTGGAAAAAAAATTCAGTAAATGTGTGCATGATTGTATCTTTGGTAATAACGCTTATACTACACGTAACTTGATACTATTCCTGCAGGGCGAAGCTAGTATTTTTCATGTTGCGATGGGACGCACTACCAACTCTTGCAAATCCACTATGACTATAGAACAAGTTACAGCAATATCAGGATTGGATACAAAACAATTCGAAATGAAACCATCCATGCAGCAAATGGGGTTTGTAGCTTTTTCTAGTCAGTGAACACTCTCATATGTAAACTTAACTCTTAACAATCGCGCGAAAATTGATGCATAATTAAGCTTTAACTACAGGTGGAATTATTATGAATATTTATCGGAATATTTTAACTTCACGTTTTCCTTGCTTAGATCATTGGACAAGGACTCGGTTGACAGTTCGAAAATCACTGGACCCGCTACAAACTTTCATGGTTCACCTACGGTTCGTTCTACAATTCGAAACGGGAACCATGCACAAGTTATCGATATTTGCGCAGCTACATTCCTTGACGTGGCTGTTCTGAGGTGCCTTTTCGTTGCGCAATGGCAAGAAGAGGGAGTCTTTTGGGCTCTTCAGTTCTTGTATCATCGGTGTGTATTGCAATGAATCAGTTCTATCTGTTGATGATATTTATTCTCCTTTGTCTCAATGGATTCTTGCCTCTTTGCAAACAAAAATGTGATTAGATAACACTTCTTATTGATAAAATTCTTTACATCAATCATTTTCAGCCTCAGAGAAATAAGCGAAGAGTCTTGCACACAACAGCAGCCTCGCAGACGAAGCAACTCTCTGCCAATTCCAAAAATCGAAGTATCCATTTACCAAAGTCCTGAAAGTAATAAACGAGATGAAGCCAAGGATTTTATAGAAGTTCCAGAACCAAAAGACGTTTCTATACTTGCAGGTACCACTCGTACGTTGACACGAATCTGATGGACATTATTTCTATTTCTCCATAAGATTTTGCCACTTTTTCAGAATCCCCCTACGCTTCAAAGTTGGCTGACACGAGCCATACACGTCGTGCAAGTGAAAAAGTCAAGAAGCGTATGAAAATGGCTGATCTCAAGGCATTTGTTGAAACCAAATTACTTTCTAAGTCTGAGAAAACGTTAGAAAAGATAGGCCAGGATGATCCCAAGGTATTCTTCGAACAGGTATTGGCAGATGGTTAGCTTTGTTTTATGTGTTTAATTAAACTGTTTTAATACCTCAAAGTCATTTCTTTGATTACTCAAGAGAAGATGGACTTACGAAGGTTGATGGATTATTAATAATGTAAAACTTATTCAATATATTTTACACAGGAATGTCACAGGAGCCTGGATACAGGTGATGATCATCTGACCAGACCAGCATCTACCTTTTCCAAGATCTTCGACGCAAAAGATGTTGACAGAATTAAGCATCCAACTAATCTAATTAAAGGAAAAAGCATGCCAAGCTTGAGGTACTCAGTTACAATACCATTATTAATGAATTATTTCCAAATTAGTTATCAACGAGAATGATGAAATGTGGATAGTCTTCAATAATTTAAAGTCAATTACTACATTTTGGAATAAATCATTAGTTTTACGTATTGACAATTTGAATTTATTATATGTTTAATTATACTTCTTAAGTAATGACATTCTGATATTTGTATAGGGCGTCCATAATGATTAATTATAGTTTTTTTGAGAGCATTGGATCATTTCTCTATTCATTACTATTTTGAGAACGTGTACCTTACCTACACTGTGAATATTGGTCAGGTTTTATTATTTTTTTTTTAATCGACCTAGAATATGTACTCAGGAATTACTATTTTGCTCAAAATTTATTTTAAGTAAGTAGTACTTCAGTTAGGATTACCACTAGCAAATATTAAATCTACATAAGATAGTTATAATTTTACTTTTGCTAGCAATATTTAATTCCTATAGAAGGCATGATAGACTATGTTAATCTTTCTACAAATTCTATTTTAATCAAGTATGTATCGACTATTCTTCTGGTAGGTTTATACACCGAGTGATTTATTTTAATCGCCTCAGACCGATCTTTCCGAAACTAAGCAAGATACGAAAAAAAGTTTGATATAAAATATTCAGGGTTCAGAGGGGGACGAAACTTGGTTTTATCAGTATTTCCGTAAATGGAGCTGCTGAGGTTAGGTGAGGGTTAACTTTGTTTTTTTAAATGGAAACCCACATTTTCCATCACATAATTATGTTCTATTTGAACAATCAAACGACTTTTGTATAAAACATTTTTTTGTGAGACATCAAGTTTTTATGATATTCAACTGAACAACTAGAGATTTCTGAACTTTTGAGAATATTTCACTTCTAAACTATCAAGTTTGAAGAAAATTTGCAAGAGACAAAAAGTGCGTAATTTCATGCAACAACTCTTGGAAAACGATTGAGGAATTTTTTCCAATAACTTTTCATTGTAGCTTCTTTAATTGCCTAAAAAACAGCAGAAATTGTTAGAAAACAGATCTGCAATTATTCTCCACGAATCTTTACATGAAATTACACATTTTTTGTCAATGCAATCTGTCTCCAAATTTGATAGTTCAGAGGTGAAATGTTCTAAAAAGTTAAAAAATTTCTAGTTGTTCCGTTGAATACCATAAAGACTTGATGTCTCACAAAAAAATGTTTCATACGAAAGTCGTTTGATTTTTTGAGTAGAACAAAATTACGTAATGAAAAATACGAGTTTCCGTTCGAAAAAACAAAGTTGACCTTCACCTGACCTCGGTGGCTCCATTTACGAAAATACTAATACCACCAAGTTTCGTCCCTCTCTGAACCCTGAATATTTTATGCCAATATTTTTTTCTTATCTTGCTTAGTTTCGCAAAAATCGGCCTGGGGCGATTAAAATGAATCACCCGGTATGTATATATTTATGGTATATACCTATACATTTTTAACAATCAGCAAACTGAATCGTAAAACTCGTAATATATAACAATTTAAGATACACATTGTGCATGGTAATATATTTTTTACATGACAAGCGTACATTAAAAAAAGAAAAAAGAAAAAAAAATACAAAAACAGAACAACAAAAAAAAAAAACAAACAAACAGCATTCTCTATATGTATACATCAAATTTCACAGCGTCTGCAGAGGTCTACATAGACAACAATAAGTATCTATAAACGTGGTCATTTCTGCCTTATGTTCGTTACAATATTCAATATAACGAGTACATTTATATTTATTGGAATGCGTACTATTCATATCAAATATATTTTTTTAAAGTCTAAGACATAACTGGCTGTGATCACAATCTCTGATTAAAAATGGATACAAAAAATACAAATCATGTATTTGAATAGTGTTAATATTAATAATCATGCTAAATTCCTTAAAACTAGTGTGTCTAAAATGTTTCGTCGTAAAAGCTTTATGATATATTAATTCTATATTATCGAATTCAACCATCCCACTTACAAACCTATATGTAATATCTTTCTCTGTGTCTTTCTCTTCCGCTCTTTCACCCCGAAACTCGTGGCTCAGCTGCTTGATAGATGAGCTGACCGCGGGCGGGTAAGTCGTCAATGACCCTAATGACACTCCAGAAATCGTTCATGAACATGTTTTTAGTTTGCCTTTAGCTTCTAGTATGCACCTAGATTTACATTGATTATTACGAGTAATAGTCATTCACCGATACTACTCTTATACTTCGTGCATCTTTCGTACTTTTCACATTATACCGGGTGTTTTAGAATGTGGCATTCTGTTGGCACCAATAATTTCCTTTGTTAACATTAAAGACAAAAATTATCGATGAGAACTGTCAAGGGGGCAACCGTTTTCAGGCTGGAATCGTTTACAGTTAGCTAATAGGAGGGCAGATGTAAGACGGTCCCAGTGCCAGCACTGCGACCTCTCCAACTTACAAAACGACAATCAGATCGCCACACGTCTCTCAACTTTTCTCATACTGGCTAATTTTAAATAGCTCGATCCTACCTGAAAATGGTCATCCCCTCGACATTTTATGAATGATCATTTTTGTTTTAGATTTTGATATGGGACTCATTGGTACCAGGAAGGTACCACCTTTTGAGACGCCCTGTATAGGCATACAATAGCGTCGAAAGCTTTTTTTTTTTCAACTTCCGCATCAGTGCAATCTTTCCCTTCACCATTATCACACGATGCCGTAAAATTCGTCCAATACTCAAAGTAGTGGAGTGGCAAAAAAATTTGAAAGCTTTATTTTCGTTTGATGCTTTTGCTCTACATTCTCATAACTCTTAATTTTCTTTCAGGCTTGTGAAATGAAGTAACTTCTAAGTTTTAACTATTCACGAACCGATTTTCTTTCACTAGTCTTACTGAACAGAAAAGATAGATACTTATCATGAAAAACACTTGCATATTAGTATACAATTAATATTGTTTACTATTACATCAGTACAATCTTCTTGATCAGGTCCTACACCTCTTCAAAACTTTATTTCACATGCTCGAATGTTTTAAAGATTCTTTACTATCCCCTGCTTCTGCTCTGCACAAAATAGAGACGACAAAATTACTGATAATACTTTTGTGGGCGTGGGATGATGATTTTTGATTAAAGAGGTTTGATCGGAGCCCTCGTAGACTTTTGATCTTAGGTCCCAGCGATGATACCGTGTGAATGCTTAATACGTAATATTATGGAATAATTTTAGCATGACACTAGAAACTAGAGAATAGAACGAGTACGGTCAATAGTCAGGTAGACATAGTGCTTGATTATAGGATGTCCATACGCATGTATGTAGAGTATCATGTGTCACAATATCATCTTGCTTAGAAAGTATTTTTTGCAGGTACATAGGAGATACCCGAGTCGAAAGGAAGCAAGGGCGATTTTATAGCCAATCTTATGCTGCCCCAAACCCTATAATTACAGTCACCGAGCATACGCCTACGCCATCTCCGGATTATATGAAACGTCAGGTAAGCAAACATGCTAAGCTCTCGGAAAACGATAAATTATTTTCTAACATCCGTTCACTATACACCGAGGTAAACATCGCTATGATTTTCAGGGATCTATCGATAGTCAATTAGATGTAATCAGCCTACATGGTAGTCGATTGGGTTTTGAAAGAAAGCCAAGCCTTACCAGATCTCAAACTGATTCCAACATCACTTACACTGGTGAAGAAATTCCAGAAGCCCCGGGATCAGCTTGCTATATCACAAAAGAGGGAGACATAGATTATCAAGTTGTGTTAAAGGTACGATAAACATACCCGGTGAAACAAACATGCAATTCACACTTCTTGTACACTGATATATGTTTGATAATTGAAACCTTTCTGCATACTTTTGAACAGGCCGTACATTCAGTGGCACTGAGAGACAACATTTGTTGCACTTTGCGAGTATGTGAGAATATTTTGAATATGTTGGAACTACTGATGGACATGGGAGTTCTGAAACAGTGCCTTCGTGAAGAGGCTACCAGTAGTAATGCAGGTATCAAATTTCTTGTCTCGAATGATTCAACGTGGCTGACAGTCTTTTTGGCTTAAATTTTGATAGCAGATATTTAGTTACCAATTGAAATTGATTAGGGATCTTTTTCATTTGATGCGCAGGTTCGAATAGCGGAAAGTCCGATAAACCTCCTAGTAAACACGATTCTCCAACAAATGACCAACAACAAAAAACCACCGGTAGACGTACAGGAATAGTGACTCCACATCATTTATTGATGAACTGTGTAATCAGAGTTTTAAAACATTTGGGCTGTCCGCACGGTTGTGCGGAAGGCATGCGTGGTCCACCTGCAGATTTTATTCGATCACAAGGCCAAACAATTCTGTGTAAATTACATCGTGCAAGTTCTCGCCAATTTTCAAAGTTTTTACGAACTATGATTCGTGATCAGCCTATACCAGAGATATTGGATTTCTTTCACGCTTATGTGGGATTCTGCGTAGATCCAAGTTCGTTATTATCTCCACTTAGTGAGTAACATCAATTAAATCTCGAACTGTTTTTTTAGATTCTAATAATTCTTTTTTTCTTACCTTCATCAACCAACAGACCAAAAGCGAAGCTCTAGCAAATCACCAGATGTTGCATCTCAAGGAGGCTATGCTACTAATTTTGGTGCAGGACTTGGCGGTGGCGGAGGCCGTGGTATAGAAGGGCAAATAATGTGCAATGTCTTTAAAAGTCTGGTTACAAGATTCGTGAAATCCGTTAAGGAATTAAAGTCTCAAGAAAATGTGACCATCTACTGTGATCTCAGACAATTAATGACGTACATTAAGGAGGCTCACGGTGGAGTTTTTCGCAGAGTTGCACTCAGCGGTCTATTAGATTCTGCAGACAGACCCAACAAACGAAGCAATAGCAATATACAGACAACTCGTGTCATAAGGTAATGATTAGAGTTTAGTTTTGGAAAGTCAGCTCAAAAGTAAAGCACAGACATTAATTATAGACACATACATCAATCGGAACTGGAAGAGAACGTTGACCTAGGAACTGACTCATGCTATGTTATGGACGACAGAGGCACCCGTAAATTTTTATTTAAAAAACGAAGCACTTCCTCCACGTGTGCTGTAAGTGGATGAAATACTAGTCAAAATTAGGCTCCGTCAACTTAAAACAATTAAATAATTATCCACAGAGCCTCCTGGAGACGGAATTGAGCGAAGAAAATGCAAAGATCAGTCAAAGTCCGTCGGGCAATTTACGAAAGAAACATCACATTCTAACGCCAAGGCAGAGCGAGCGAAACTTGGGCATTGCTGAATCTTGTATGGGATCTTCGAAGTCACGTAAATTGAAGCGGTTTCAAATTGGAGGAATTGGTACGAAATTCTTCAAGACTTGCTTATTGTTTGTTCCTTACAAATCACCCATCAATCAAATTGAATTTTCAGTAAACTGGTTTCGGAAAGAATATGGCCGAACTGATTCAACGGATAGTCATGATAGCAGCGAGTCTCCAACGGAGGGTAGCTTCATCAGACAACCAAGCTTGCATCATGCCTATTATCGCAGCACTTCGAGAGGTGGTAGAGGGTAAGAAAAAGCAAATATAATTAACACCCAAAAATAATATAGTCGTGTTATGACAAATACAGAAAGGCTAATAGTATAAGCTTTCCATATTACAATTTGATCTGAACGATGATAGAGATTTGGTATTTTTTTTTTTTTTTTGCGCAAAATGATACAATTTTAATGGATTTCCAGGGTAGGACAAACATTACAAAAAGCAAAACGCAGGATGGAGGATCAGTTGAATAAAATCGGCTTGGGAAAAGGCAAAAAAAAAGAAAGCTTAGAAGAAGCACCAGGATGTTGTAAGTGGACAAAGATCTTTGCTACAAACCTATGCGGCAGTATGGATAAAATGTAAATGTTATCAATTTCACTTCATGATTTATTCGTTACAGACTTTAGTCGACGAAATTCTATGGATATCGGGGAAGCATCGCGAGAATCTGAATTCGTTGTACTGAAAGAGCGAAGGATGGTTCCCCTTGCATTAGTCTACACTGGAATGCAGAGATTTTCATTTTTATTAGAAACTTGTCAACCTGGCTCGGTACCAGATCATCATTTAATGGCAGCTATATTAGATTTGGTAAATTTTCTTCCCATTTATGCATACATGTGAATCATCGATTGAGTTACTTTCGAGTAACGCTGTTGCTCCATCAATCTAGCCACATGCACCTGTGGTGGCTCGTGCATCACTCATTTTGGAATGTGCTCACCTTGTACACCAATGCAACAAGGGACATTGGCCAACGTGGATGAAGCTAAACTTTCCAATATTTCGTCCTTCTGTTCCACTGAACAGTCGTAATGCTCCTACCGGTCTTCGACGGACACACGTCTTGCAACGATCAGCTGGAAAATTATTCTACCAATGGGCAGAGGTAAGTTGAAACGTTTTTCAATTAGGTAATTTCAAAACAAATGATGTCCAGTAATTATTGCACAGTAACATTCGACCATTTCCTTCAGGCCATCGGCAGTAGGTTGGAAGAAATGCTTGCTGAAGATAAACACAATGTGGATAATATAACAGCAATGGTTTCCGAAGAAAGTAAACAAAAGGAACTTATAGTCGAGGATGAAGAAGAGGACTTCCTTGACGAAGGTAATCTCATCTTTGTATCTTATAGACACAGTAATCAAGTGTTCATTTATCTAACTTTTGACTATAAATTGATATGTCAGCTAGCATCAATGGCTACGGATCCCAATGTCCCATTGCTCTTCGTCTCGTGGCCTGCACTCTTCTTTTAGAGATTACAGCTTTTCTAAGAGAAACTTATCAGACATTGCCAAAGTCCAGCAGACTATCGACCAGAGAACGACCTCCACCTTGGGAACGAATGTACAGTCGTGAAGCCAACCGACGTTGGAGTATGGCTCTTTCGTCAATGGGGCATTCTCAGACATCTGCGCAAAGTCTGCAATCAATTGCTGGAGACCGTGAGACTGGTGAGTCGAATAAAACTGAATACGATTTCTGAAGTCGTGTGATTTCCATTCCAACCCTTGCTGCGATGGGTATGCTTATTCCACAGAAAGAAAGATCAGTTTTGTTCTGCACGAGCCGGACAATGAGTCAGAGGGCAGTAGCAAATCTACAGTTACAATTCAGGGAGAAGAGATTCAAACCAATGAGAAAGAAAAGAGCAAACGTACTCCTGCACCACCTGGGCGGCCATTTTTGTTACGACGAGGAACAGGAGGTAATACTACTGGATCCTTCAAACGGAGAAGTTTGAAGCTTCGCAGAGGTACTAAGGATGGGAAAGATACAGAGTGTGAAACTTGTGAGTACATTATTATTTTAACTGCAACTCCCTTTTGCGGTTACCTTCTCCTTTCAATTTCTCAAAGTCACTTGAGACAGAAGGATATAGGAATTGCATAACAAAACATGAACTTTGGGAGAAGCGAAGAAAGATAACAGAGAAGGTGATTTTTAGCTATTATTTTACATCATATAACATGCTTTGTTATTCAATTTTGGCCCTAAAAGCCCATAGGATCAGTAATGCCAAATGTTTTCATGTGAACTTAGATACTGTAAAACGTGCAGACTCTATTCAGTCAAAGAGAAAAGTAAGCTCGTTGTCAGACAGGAGTGATACTTCCGAGCCTGGTCTTGGGGGTGAGGTGAGCGGGGAGGAATCTCCAGGAATACTCAGCGATGATCAACCTCCGGAAAGTCCAAGCGACAGTAACGACACTGACGATACTAACAAAAATTTTCCTTGGATGAAGGTGAGAAAGAAGTTAATTGCACCAATATTTATAAACTATCTGATCTTCGTAATATATCCGACTAAATTGATCCAATGAAATGAAATCTGTTCACAAATTTTTCAGGTGATCGTGCAAATAGCAAATTCGTTCAACTTTTATTGTTCACATCAAAATTTCTGCCATCCGTTTTGCTATCGACGACAAATGCGTGCTAGTGCCAGACTCATTAAATCAATCAGGAAAATTTATGGGGAGGAATTTGGGATCATTAATGGAACAGGGACGTTCGACTTTGATACGGATAAAAAAGACGACGGTAAAAAAGACAAACGAAGTCGTAAAGTTTCTGAACAAGCTAGTACACAAGTTTCACCAGTTCGCCGAAAAGACAGTATGGGAAGGAAGGACAGGTTGGTTAACATAAATCTGCTACTGCAAACGGCTTTTGTCATGAATGTAGCTGAACTAGATGTAGAGCTATGAATGACTTTGATGGTGAATGATTTTTCATGATACTGGGATTATTCAGGATCGACAGAGCCTTGGATGGATGTCAGACCAGTAGACTGATAGGAGGACACAGAGACTCGTCTAAAGATATAGCGGACTCAGACATGGAACGCGGTAAAGATTCAACGAAGAGAAATGATAAGGATGATCGTTCTAAAGACATGCCACCAATTTTAAAGTACATAAAAACTCAGGTGTGCCAACAAGTCACTAAATAATTTGTCTCCAATTTCTGATCATTCGAATAGTCATATTTTTAAAAGATCATCATCTCTAAGCGTATTTTTACTGTTCTATAATTATTTCATTGCTTTTCTATATGGGGTATTCCATGTCATTTCGACCTGGGTCTGACCCTTGACCTCTCGGGTTGGGCCAGCAATTTTTTATATGATTGCTCTAGCTTTGAAAGGCACTCAGTTTTTTTGTTAAGATTTTTTTAAAGCGATTTGAAACTTCGGAAAAAGCTTGAAAACAGTAAGAAGGAAAAATCTTTCCGCTCCAGCTCTAAGCTTAAAAATTTTGCGATCTGGCACACGATTTTTCAGAATTTTTTCAGATTTTTAAATTGTGTCAATCAATATAATAATATAATCAGGTCGATCAATATGACCGTTTTCAAAAATTGTAAAAAATTCAAATCGATTTGAAAAATCTAAAAAAAAAAAAATGACTGCCTTCAAAGTGAGGACATGATATAAAAAATCGCAGGCCCAATCCGAGAGGTCGCAGAGTCAGGGCCAGGTCGAAATAACATAGAATGCCCCAATTGCCCCATATCTTATCAGGGAAAAGTAACTGAAGATACGGAAGAACTTATATTTGAAAATTATACCTTCCTCTGGATATCATTTTTTCATCAACATTTTTACCTCTAGGTGAAAGATGCCTTTCATACACCTTTAGCAACATTAGTGAAGGGTGCTGTTGTGATGTCCGAAGAACTATTTGTTGATATTCTTTCGGTGGCTTGGGAACTTTTGCTTGAATCGAATCAAGAAGTCGCTGCATCTGCAGCATCCCTGTTTATCATATCGGCAGTGCGAGCCCCAAACCAAGCAAGTGACATAATGCATCATGGCCTACAGCATACCAATACTACAGTTCGTATAAACGCTATTCTTAGATTTCAAGTATTATGGAAGCTGCGGTACCAAGTTTGGCCCCGTATGGAAGAAGCTGCACATATGACCTTCAAAGTTCCACCACCCGGTATAGAATTTACTTTGCCATCTCCCAAGATTGGAATAGAATCGTTACCAGTGGTTGATCCACCATGGATGCCCCAAGTTAAGACAAAAGTTGAAGAAGTTACAATCAATCAAGAGCGTCATGTAAGTTAATTTCTTATTCGTCTGATTCATCGCCCCACTGGTCACTTACACATTTCTATTATTTTCTTTCAGAGATCATTGGTAACAGCGACAAAAACACGCAAGAAACAGCAGACTGAACTTATAAAAAGAGCTCTCCAAGCACAGGACGATAAAAAAAGGGAAGAAAGAGAGAATTTCCTCATTACCACAATACCAATCACAGTACAAGCAGCTTACGAACCTAGTCCTGTTGGCGACGATCATGATGAAGGTATATTAACTAATTTATGAAAAAAAAAATGAACTTTACTGTATCAATCGAATATGATCTAACATTTATCCTAGGAAATGTAGGAGATGAAGATCCAGGGGAATCAGCACCTAGAAACACTTCACATCATGGCCAGTCAGCTCTTTCGTTGTTCCCTTCATCTTTATGTTCAGCTATTATACAAATAATTAATCTTCTTGACGACGCTGCTGTGTCTGATGATGGCAATGCTGTCTATGAAATTGCTTATCAGGTAATGTCAAGCTTGTTCATTTATTCAACGACTAGTAAATACAAAATATCAATTATATTCAACAGGTCATTTGGAATTGCCTGGTAGAAGACAGCGCTCTATTTCTACGTTACGTTCTGGAACGTTTGACCAGAGAAAAGCAAGAACTGATGTTCAAAATTTTAAGACATCTCATTAGATTTGTTCCCAAGCTACCTCAACAGGCTGCATTCGCTCTATACAATTACATCATCGGATACGTTATGTTTTACGTACGTTCTCCGCACGAAGAAGGGCAAAAGCTCATTGGGACCGCATTATCAATACTATGGATGGTAGATAAGCGATTTTTGTTGTTTATTAAGACAGATGTTTTTGTTAAAAACACTGAACAGTTCGTTAAAGAAACTGAGTATAATCTTGGTTGAGTAACTTCCATGTTTATCTGCAAATTTCACAGCAAGATTGTTCAAATAAATATATTTAGCACTTTTGATTACACATTACACAAAGCTTACTGTTTCGATCTAGGTAGTACACAGTGTTCATGGAATAATGTTCAAAGATCTCAAGCAAATACTGAGGAAAGAGCAATGCGATGCATCTATTCTGCTCACAGCGAATGTGCCATCAGCTAAAAAGATTATAGTACACGGCCCGCAGGATCCAGATGCAGGGGGTATTCCTTCACAATTTCCGGTTCAAGAGGATACCCAATTCTGTCAAATATTGAGAGAATCTTTAGATTTCTTCGGAATAGAAGAAATTAAACACAAGGAATACTTTTTGATCGACTACAAGACACGTGAGTTGAATATGCATTTATGTTATTGTATAAAAAATACTCCTCTAAGTATTTTTGACGATGTGATTGGTTTTCAGATCAAATACACAACCCCTCATCGTATGTGCGAGATTACTATTTTTTCAAACGATCACAGTACCCACAGCTTGAACTTGTATACATGAAACCCGAGGAAGCTTTTAATGCCCTGCAACGCCAAGAACTGATTCATAAGTTTGTCGAAATTGGAAAAGTCCTTTTAACCTGGGCAATATTGAAGAATGTAGATATGGTTGTTCAAAGAGTAGTATTTTTACACGAGGAGCTTATGAAACTTCCATCATTTCCAAGAAAAGCACTAGAGGCTGATCTTGATCTGTATAAAGGCGGAGAAATTGGAAAGGTGGATAGAAGTCATAGCAACAGTAATGGTTATTTTAATAAACCACTTTTCCATTAAATAATTATTCCATTTACTTCTAGGAACTTCTTGGACTAGACGTAATGCATAAATTTATGTGGGTGCGATTGATTGCTCGCATGTTCGAAGCAATGGCAGGAAACTTTGCATATTCTGGAGACATTCACTTGTTTCTTAATGTACTTAACGGAGCAATAATACTTCATAGTGAAGACTCCTGTATTTTACGATATGTCATGGCCACATACATCAATGCTGCTCACAATTTTAAAAATATATTCTCAACCAATGGATACTTACTAATCATGCCTACATTATTGCAATTGTACTCCAACCATCAGACTAACAAGTTGGTCAAAACCACGGTCGAATATGCCGTCAAACAATTTTATCTTATGAATAGGAAACCTTTTATACTACAAATGTTTGGCAGTGTATCAGCAATTTTAGACACCGATGAAATGAGTACTCACGGCGAAGCACACAAGGCAAGCCATTTCTGGATATAGAAACTTAACAGATAATATAGATTAATTAATTAATTTAATAATTGTGATAGCTAACATTCCAACATTCCAGGTTGCATCTACATGTCTGTTTAATCTTTTATTAAGTCTGGAAACACCATCGCCAGACCCATTAAATATTGGAGAATTAGTGAAAGAGGATAAGCCATTAAAAGCAATTGATTTCTGTTATCATGATGAAAATGAAATGGTTACAGTTTTAGATTGTATCTCTCTTTGCGTTATGGTTATTGCATATGCAGCTGATTCTGTTAGAGGACAACAAATGCTGGTTCGTTATCAAAATGTTGAATAAGTCGTATTTAGAAAATAAAATCCAAAAGTATCAATGAGAATCGAACCACCATATCAATATATTCCTTACTGGTTTGTAACAGATAATCTTGGAAGCAATACTACCTTGTTATGTGCAACAAATCCAACTGTCTACATACAATAGAGAAGGGAAAACTGAAAAGGAAATTATAAATCAATTAGCGATAGCTGTAAAAACATTAGTCAACAATTCTGAAGCTCTGACTAAGTATGTTTAATTTCTCGGCATCATCATTCACTAGCATTTTATTTTGTCTGTTTTCAATAGAGAACTTTCATTGCATATTGGATATATTTAGAGCTACAGGATAAATGCTTTTTATACTTATCCTATCAGAAATTACAATGGACCACAAAGATCAAGTCCGGAACACAAAGGCTCTAGTCAACGAAATTACGGAAAAGGTCCATACTCGCCCGGTTTTGATTTTGATGATGAAACCCACAATAAATATGTAGAACACTCGAGAACTAAGATTTTGTATGACCGTGACAACGAAGATTCAGAAAATTGCCATAAGACTGAATTCAGAAGACCAAGAGATACTCTTCTCAATATGGTAGGAGATTTCCTTGCCAGATGTTCGATTAGACTTGCCGAATTAAATAAGAAATCAGCTCAGGATGGTAAAGCGATTGAATTGCTTGATTCTAAATGCCACGTGGTGAGTACTGTACATCCAGTCACTGTTAAAGTTTTCGGAAAGTATAATATTCTTTATATAATCACCATAATTCCTATTTCATTTTAAGCATACTATTACCTGTTTCAGAGACTAGCAGACATTGCTCACAGCCTTTTAAAGATTTCACCTTATGATCCTGATACAATGGGTTGTAGAGGATTGCGAAGATACATGAATGACATACTCCCATCGACAGAATGGTCTAATGACGATATGCGGCCGGCATTGACAATTATTTTGAGACGACTTGACAAAACTTTCAGTAAAATTTATAAAAAGGCTTCAATTAGACGAAATACTGACTGGGAAGCAGCAGGAGATTTGTTAAAGGGAGTTTATGAAACCTTATCAAGATATCCGTATATCGCACACTTTCAGCATTTGAAAACACTTCTGAGCACATGCCAGGTACTGATATATTCATCATTCTTAGATACGTTCTTGTTGTATTCCTGAGCTCATTCAGCTAATGTAATACTCGGTGAATTTTCCACTCGATAACAGGCTTTAATAATTGGCGATACAACTGGGTTGGTAGAAGTAGCATCGGCTGCATCAGCTGCCTTAATGAGTCAAATACCACCACAGCATTTTTGTTCAACTGTATTACGGTTAATAGCTCTTCACGTGATTTCTCTTGGAGAAGTTTATTCACTGGAGAATGTTTGCGGAGGGCAATCAATGTTTTCAACTCAACATCGGACGGAAAGTGTCCTCCTGAATCTACTAATCCCATTGTTTTTGCGTGTTGGTACGGGTAGAAAGGGTGAGATAATTATATCCACCCTAATCAAATCTATTATACATTTCTGCTTTCAACAATCAGAGACGTGTCGTCAATGTGATTCCATTCATTTCGTTCCAGATGTTCCGAAGTTGAGACAGGCAGATATAAGCTTTGCTTTGACAGCCGTTTTAAATACCCTGTGGCCACCAACGGCAAAAACTGCACCCATCACAGCACAGAATTTGAAAACTGCTACTGATATGAGAACTGGTAGCTTGACATTCACTGCCAGGGATGCTAAGGCTTCAACGAAAATATCATTGACGCTATATCAAGTTGCATTTTTAGGTAAAAAGCATTTCTTCGGCATTTTTAAAATATTCTCTTCATCATATATATGACGAAAAAAATTCGATTCTCCTTTGAAAATAATAAACTCAGGAACAAATTGTTTTTTAGCGTTGAAAATTATGATTATTTGTTTTGAATCGGAGCTGAAGACAGAATGGCCAAGAATTTTACGTACAATGAGACTTTTGAATAAACGTAACGAGGCATCTATACATTTGTGGAATTTTTTGGAATTTGTTGTCACACATCGCACAGCACTTTATATACAAATGTCACCATTCATAGTGCATAAAATTGGACAACCACCAATATCAGAGCATGAACGAAACATGCAAAGTATTATCAGAAAAAAAATCAACGGTATTGCTATGCCAGTACCAAAATCACGTGGCACATTGTTGACAGATTTATCTCATGACCTCAAAGATCTGAAAGAGGAAATTGAAGACCGTAAGTTCGGTAAGCATGTTTCCAAGTTATACAATAATTTTAAATATGTGAAAACAATCTACCAATAAATGAATGGTATATTTTTTCTATTCTTTTTTGTGCTCTTGAAATTGCTTTTTTATGATATACCTCAGATAGTTACGGCGTGCAAGTATTTATCGGTATGTATAGCATTTTTTTCAATCTTAAGATGAAATGCAACCGGAACCCAAAAGGAGTGTGGTCGATATGCACCCCGGAGCTCCGAACGCGATGCCAAATAGTAACGAAGGGCAACATGGACGCACTCAAAGGCCTTCTCTAATCGACTTACTAACAGGGGATCTCGGTTCGCGTGCTCATATCAATCGTACCCCTGCAGAGACTCCCTCTCAACATTCTCAGCCTACACCAGTGTCTCATCCAACCCCACCACACACTTATAATCAATCAGTTAATCCAAAACCAGCACATGCGAATCCACCTCACTTCCCTGCCACACATCCACCAACTTCAGTACAACCAGCTACTAATGTTACTAGAGGTATGCTTGTCTCCCATCTTAAAATTTAGACAAATTTCACTTCCAATCTCCATTATACATGTACCGGCATATACACTTGCACAAATATATGTATACATAGGTATGTCATATATGTGTAAATATGTAGCAAGCGTAGATGATAGTATGAGATCTATAGCATCATAGATTAGGGCAACTACCAAAATTTATTTACCTTTCACAGTTGCAATAAGAATTTATTGTGAGACTGTTGATCTCCATACAGATCATGAAATAAGTTGCTGTTATTTGAAAGAGTGATAATCAGTTGTATTTAAAGTTAAATAGTGTAACTTCAAGTTCAAATTGTTACTTATTATTATTAAGAATCTGTTCCCAGTTTCAAACCAATGCACATATTGAATTGGTTGTGTTTAATGGAATTATTTTACTGTATCCAAGTTTGTGTTTTAAGGTATATGTTTCTTTTTATTAAATTATTATTCGTTTCTAGGCTCTGCATCAAGTACAAGCGCTGGGTCGACAACATTGAAGGAAGCCAGCGAATATAGTACTGCCAAGGATATGCAGACAGATCATCTGACAACAGGTATCTAATTTCATTTTACTTTGATTATTATTATTATAATGATTATTATTTCTATTTCTTTCTAAAACGTGTTGAAACTCGATTAGAATTATTAATAATTGAAATGTCAGAAGTGTTTTGCATGATGGCTATTCGTCTAATCGTTACACCTTGTTTAAAAACATGTAATATGATCCAAGGAAATCATTAATAAGGTATCTGCAGTATTTCAATTTTCTGTTGTGTTCATCTACATTACATATTATATTGATAAACTTTGGTTTATACTATCTAGGTATACCTACTTGATGAGATATTTTCAGATCTCTTTTATTCAACATTATATACCGTGAAATTTTGAGAAAGGTACTCACTAGATGCAAGCTACCCAACAGTCATACCCCGAAGACTTCGGAAGTCACTTGGTACGGGTTTGCATCCCATGTTGATGATGATAAATACAATGTCTTCGGAAGTCTTGGATGTGTGACTGTAATAAGGCTGACCGCATCTACTGAATACCTTCCTCAAAATTTTAGTGTATATATAATGCGCATATACAGTTAAACTGTGAAGTGAAATTTCTTATGCACCGATAATAAAATCTTTACTGACACAGGATCTCTATCAAAGTACTTCTGACAAATAAGCACAGTACCACAGTTGGATTAAGCCATTGTCTATGGCACTGCAGCAGGTGTTTATGAAAATAAATTTTCTTACAAAATGTCGTAAATATTTTGCAACTTAAATCATTATATCAAAATACAATATTATCTTCATGGTTTTGAATACAAGTCTGCAGTTTATAAGAAAAAATTTTGAGACATTACGTAACATTTGATTTATCATTTTTAAAAACTCATGTTCGTGTATCAAGTTGTGGGTATCGAGCGAAAAAAAAACAAAAACATACAAAACAGATAAAGAAACAGCAGAGGGAACACGTAATCTTAGAACAGTACATACCTCAAAAAACTTGATATGAATTAGCTTTTTTGTCTAGAAAATAAATGATTATGAATAATACCTTCGTGATACTGTATACTTATTCTGTACAATTTGCAACATAGTCCGGTAAAATTTCTATAAAAAAATTTTCCGTTTATTTTGTTACTGTACAAGTTATAATTATTCTAGAGTTTAATTCAGTTACTCGCCGATTCAGAATGAATTCAGTTATACGATAGACATTTCAATTAAATGTAATAAAGTATATGAAATATCATCAGCGGCCTACTACAGTAACCAAAAATTACTCAACCATGAAGATAAACTATTGTGCTTGAAATTCAGATAAATTGACACACTGATGTTACGTTGCTTCCATTGCTAGCTAGGGAACAGAGGTAAGCACACCGATACTACGCAAGTCTATACTTATTATTATCACACTTTTTCATATACGTGTGTTATATCCTTTAATGCTTCACACTATTTTGTATCTAAATATAATATTCTTGATTCCATTTTATTCGTATACTCACTCACCTTTTGTTGCATTTTGTCCTGTGTTGTTTTCCCTTAGCGTATTTGTTACATATTCATTTGCCATATATTATGTGATTATAATAAACTTATTACATAGCAGTATTTAGACAATGGTAATGTCCAACAGTTGGTATCCCATTATCATTACGTAGCTACTTCGTACTATACATACATATATATATATATATATATATATATATATATATATATATATATATATATATATATATATATATATATATATATATATATATATATATATATATATATATATATATATATATATATATATATATATATATATATATATATATATATATATATATATATATATATATATATATATATATATATATATATATATATATATATATATATATATATATATATATATATATATATATATATATATATATATATATATATATATATATATATATATATATATATATATATATATATATATATATATATATATATATATATATATATATATATATATATATATATATATATATATATATATATATATATATATATATACATATATATACACATAGTTGCTTTTATCTTTCTTTGTAATACATTACAAGTTTGAAGTAAACATTGATGAACTCTTGAGAATATGATGAATGCGATGATATTCATATATGAATCTGCAGCAAACATTATACATACATATACACATATGTATATACATATATCTACATACGGGGTGATACGGTATAAATATGTGTAGGTATACATATATGTATATACATAGGTAAACATACTAGGGTGTCTGTTATTTTGGTCATTTTGGAATTTTTTCAATCTCACCATAGGTGTTCTTATTAATAGATAAACAAAAAAATTCTGCTGAATATGAACATTTCCGGATAATATTAACACGTGCCATCGGGCGATTGAAATTATAAATGTAATATACCATTGAAATTTTCGATTTTTTAAAATTATTTTTGTTTTCATAAAGTAAAATGGATTGAAAGAATTATTTTGATACTTGAGAAAATCTTTGAGAATACATGCGATCATCTCAAATTTTTTTGTTCCCACGGTTAGTTGGAAGTTTAATTTAATTCTCAAGAATCAAAATAATTTTCTCAATCTATTTTAATTTATGAATATAAAAAAAATGATAATAATTAATAACATCGAAAATTTCAATCGCCCGATGGGACGTGTTAATATTATCCAAAAATTGACCTGGCTCGATTGTTAAGACCTTCCACATGTTAACTACAATCCGAGTGATAACTTCGACATGTCGATTATCCAAAAATGTTCATTTTTGGCAAGAATTTTTTTGTTTTATAATATAAACATATTTCTGGAGTGAGATTGAAGAAATTTCAAAATTATCGAAATAACGGACAACCTAGTATATATAGGTATATATATATAATATACTCATTATTCAACGAAAGGTGCATCTACTAATACATATATATATAATAACATAATAAAATAATTAAATATATTGTCTAATTCAAACACATTAATAGCTTATATAATTATATTGCATTTGGTTTGAACATTATTTTTATATTATCTTGCTCTTATAATTTGCATTGATTAAATAATTTCTTATTCTATAGCAACTATGTAATTACTGCAAATGGATTATTAATCCAATTAAATAAAATAAATACGTCTATTTCCTGGGCAACAAAAAAATTCAAAAAACTTCCATTAGAGGTCCATAAGAGGTGCATAAGACGTCTTTAGAAGTTTTGTGTTGTCTGGGATGATCGAAAGTTGTATTTGCAACGCTTTCAATTCTTCTATTATGCTATAATGAAGCGTTCGGGTATCAAATGTTGAGGGATTCATATCTAAATGAATAAAAAGTTACCACATATAGGATTGTCAGCGTGTTATAATATGTAGTAAATACAGTAGTAAATTCAAGTTTCTGTCATAAAGAGCTATTCAAAATGAAAATTGAAGATCATAAACATATACATATATACACAACCGGTTCTAATGCCACAGAGAAATTTCAGCATGCATATTATCCTTCTGGTAATACTGATAATTATGTGCACACACAAACTATACAGTTACAAACCATCTTGCGAGGAGCTATACACAATTATTAACACTATCGCTGTTCTCTGATACAACATATAAAAATGCTATTATAATACCACAAAAAGAAAAGAAAGAAAAATGTACTATTTTGCAATCATTTTGATTTCTTAATTATTTACTGTGTGTATCTATCAGTAACTGTACCTCACAAATGACCCATGTATAGCTGATAATATTCTCTATCTAAATGTATAGATGTGAATATATACTATGGAGTGGTCAGTCCTAACTGTGTGATGATCGTCCTGTCCTCATACTAGACGTTCAATGTGGCATGTTTCAGATAGATCCCAACCATCTTCTGCTAATGATGAACATAACAATGTTAAGTCTCACCCTATATTACCTCATCAAAAGACGTCCAAACTGCGTTTTGTCTCTTCTGTAGAGTTTAGGCACTCTTCAGGTAAATCCTTGCTCCCTCCATTATTTCAAGATTCATTAGAAGCACGACCAAGCCCAATCTTAATTCCGACTCCCTCAAAAAATTATTTTTCAACTTTGCAGTCTTTGAATTAGTGAGCAAAACTGCTCTTAACAAATAATAGAGACAGTATGTAGTAGTAAGCCGCCTTCGACAAACACCTTATGAACGATTGATATTGGGTACTTCAAAACATTTCACCCCAGAGCAAATCTCATCTGATAATAACATGGTTTAATTCTATTAATTTCAATTCTGAAAATAAGCCAGCCTGTTATTGCTTCGAGTCATATTTGCTTTCTCATATATAATAATGAGAATATAGCGTAGTTAAAATGCATATTATAAATTTAGTCAGATTCTTGCTCAGATCTTTTTTATTCATACTTCACTTGTATCATCTCTTTATATTGTTAAGATTTTTCTCATTTGGCACGATCATCTGGTAGTAATGAAATCTTGGTACTATCTTCAACCATATATTATAAAATATGGAGCTAAACCGTAAATGTACATATATACCTATTCATATCTATTATTCATCCATGCTTGCTATATATTTGAATTGGATATTAAAATGCTGTGAAATAATTTTATGATAAAATAACTGTGTATAAATATCACTTAAAAATATTGATGATAAGAAATGAAAAGTAAAATAATTTTTACCAATTTTAAAACGTAGCATGCGTAGTAATTTTTTTCCAAGTAACATTACAGCTATCAAAAATCAACACGAACTTACATTAATTTAATATTATTGCGTAGGAGAAACCCAAACAACTCAATTGAGTCCAAGCAGTCCTACCGAGGACAGCTCTGGGGAGTCTCGCAGCAACAGACCACGTCTGCAACGTTCGACGGGACAAAGCAAGAAAACGTTTCGTTTGAGAAAAAGTCGAAGGAGCCGCATTGAAGTATGTAACACCTCATCCCTCATGCTACAAATCATATCATAGTTATTTCAAAATAAATACAACCAGACTATATGAACAAGTTTTGTCAAATTACCTGTAGTCTCCCTATATTAATGAAAAAGTAATCATCTCACGAGTTGTGTTATCAAACATAATTTCAGAATACGTAATTACATTTTCTAGGTATCCCATATAAAATTGGAGTCTCCAGACATTTCAAATCAAACAATCGCTTCGACACCACCAACAGTTGCTGAGCTATCAATTTCCGGTATTCCATCTGAATCATCATCTATTCGTTCAAAGCGCAGTCTCTCTGCTCGTCAGGGGCACAATGATACTCGCGGAAATCATCAACAATCCGATATTTCGTGGGACGAAGATACTAGCGTGATATCACAAACATCGAGCACATCCGGCTATCGGGAATCATATAGCATGCAACTTATGTCATTGGAAAGTGGAGTTCAGTCGGCTCCACCTTTGGCCTCACCGGATCTCAACGATTTACCATCTACTAGTAGTGCTACAACGAATTATATTGTATTTGATGGAAGTTCGCCTGATTGTTCGATTAATGGAAGTGGAGGAGAGAAAACTGCCTTATTAACAAACAGCCAGCGATCATCATCCCAACATTCTCTACTCATGGTATTCCAAACCCAAGATGAGGACACTTTGATCTGAGTTGATGATTTTTACAGGGAACATGTATTTAGTAAAGTTTTAATTGTAATATTTTAGTATAGAATAATTATCTGTCAAGTAATATATGCTGCTGCAAGGACGATAAGTATGATACAACCGAATCAGAAAGATTATATGTATTATTATTAAAATTTGAAATATCTACAGCATTTTATCAATATAAAATCTTCATCAGCATATATTGATTAGGAAATGAACGTTAAACGCTATATTACAATTTATTATTGTACAGACACACTAGGAATTATTGTAAGAAATGATATTAAACTGATTTTTTACAGCATATTTATTGTTTTATTCACAAATTAATCTCATCTATAGACGTATAAATTATTCCTTGTTTCCAATCTCTGATGAAATTACATTACTATAGGATTGTCATGTGAGTGCAAGTTAAATAGTAAACATATGAAATACACCAATTTCAAATATTTAATTAGAGATTTACAGTAACGTCTTATAGTATAAGCAGACATAAATTGATTTTGAATAATTCCTTTATTCATTTAATGCCGAGCTAGTTATAGATCTTATATTCTACCAAAAATTTTGAGAATATTAAATATGTACAATCGTACTGCTGAATAATTATACGCATATTATCATTTGTGACGTGGCAGATCTACACTTAATTCAGCCATAACATAGGAAACTGCAGCAAATAGCGCAGTGCCCAGATCAAGTGCATGTGGATCTTCAACTAGCATAGTATCACCATTTGAATGATGATACCAAAAATATTTACTATTATCGTTCCACAGTGAAGCTCCTGGTATGCCTGATGTCACCCATTCCCCTATGTCAGGGCCTTCTTGCGGGCTAGTAACGTTCGTTGCATTTATTAGCCTTAGTAAGCTAAAGAAAAGATCATGAGAATATAGAATGTAATATTTACAAAATGTGGTTATCAGGCAAATACAATTATGCTGACATTATATTGCAACTCAAAACTCCACTATATTCAATCAAGCAAAGACCAATCGACTCACATCATTAAACTCACTGAATTTTTTTATTATCATTATACATGAAACATAAAAATTCACCTCATTATTTTTTCCAGAATGCATCGGGCTTCCTTTGAACCTGTAAATGCGAGTCCTAACGGTGTAAATGTGCCTATATCAGACTCCAATACAAATTGAAGGTTTGGCTTGTCGGCTTGATGTTCTTGAATATACTGATGCGCTCCCAAAATACCAAACTCTTCACCAGTCCAAAGAATCGCCCTATTATAAAATGTGTTCTTAATTAGAAACACTTGTAACCGCTGCACATTAGTATATAGGTATAATAAGTAAGGAACTAATTTAATTGAACATAATTTATACATCGAACGTCAATTATCTCGATATACTCATCCAAATACTGAAATCCGTTCATCCAAGCTTGAATAAAATCATTCATCGATGAAAATGAATTTACAGATTATTTGCATTATAGGTATAGTCTGTGCATCTTAAATCTACTCTCTCATTAAACGAATCTTGTTACTGAACCCACCGCATTGTTCTTCGAGGTCGTAAATTCAGAGCTTTTAATATTCTTAAAGCATTCCAGGAGATGAAAGCACCTCCTCCATCATCCATCGCACCCTGCCCTACATCCCAGCTATCTAAATGCCCAGATACAACAACAACTTTCTCTGGAATTTGTGCTCCAGAAATTTCTGCAATTGTATTGCGAGAGTTGACTGGAGGAAGAGTCTGAGCTCCCATTTTGATATTGATCACTAAGCTATCACCTGGAATAATAATTCACAATTTAAAATGTGTTCTCTAAAAGTCCGACAGAGTTTTCGTTTTATTGATGGGTACATTCGTTGAATCATAGATCAGACACAATACTATAGCAGACATTAATCATATGGATAAGAATTCAATTTGTATGGCTATAGCTACCTCGATCAGCCATTCTGTTTAATAGAGTCGCATCTTCAATCGTTATACAAGCAGCTGGAATTCTGGTAACATTTTTCTCGTAAGACATCATGCCTGTGTGTGGAGAGTAAATGGATTTTGGAGTAATAGATCGGATTAATACAGCCACGGCGCCAAACTTTGCAGCTTCTGATGCTCCCCTACTTCTGTACTCCACTGTTTCTCCATAATTCACATATTCCTGATTGTAAACAACTATTTTTCCACTTACCTAAAGTCGTCAAGTTTACAAAAACTCTTAATAGACAACAGAAACAAAATATTAAGCTTTCTAAAAATGTTCTCTATAACATTGCAATACCTCGTTCTGACGCAGTCGCAATTCATCAAAGCTCTTGACTACTATAGCCGATGCAGTGATGCCTTCGCTCGGTGTTCCAACACTGTACCCCAAACCGAGCATCGCGAGGTCTTTAATTCTTGGTCTAAGTAAGCTAGCAGACTCGGCACCTCTGTAAAAATGAAACATTCAACAAATATATAGTTTATATAAATACATATTTATAGGTTTTTTTTTTGTTAAAATTAAGTAACAACGAACCTGACCCAATGAGGCACGACTGCGTATTCACCGTGAACATTTTCTAGCCCATGTTTTATAGAGTTATTGAGCATATAATTAATGGCATCTTCAAGAACTTGGGACCCAGCTAAACGTGGACCAAACTTATCCACAAACGCAGCTAACTCTTCCCATGTTGTGCCTTTAAATAATCCATTAACTGTTTCGTTTATTATCCTATTAACAGTTGGAGCATAGCTGTCAATTTCTGTAATCAGATCGTCTGGTAGCGAGCATTGATCTACTTTGTTGTCAATAATATTGCAGAATGTTAATTGAGATGTTAGCCAAATGAGGAATGCAAACTTTGGTGCATTGTTCATTTTCTGATTAATACAGGCAACGCAGATTGTCCAGTGAAAATTTTGTCTTATAAACCCAACAGAGTCAGACTTGTAACAATTTATACTCAGAAATTATCTAATATTTGTTTTGAACTGTGCCTATCACAATACTAAAAGATTATAATATTTTCCTGAGATTGAGATTTAACATTTTTCAATTTGCATTAGATAAGACTGCATGGTATCTTCATGTGCACATGAAGCATCTGAGTTATGTACGATTGTCAATTCACACATATGAAAATTTCTGATCATGTATGTATAGTAATATATGTATGTATGTGTTTACATATTCAGAGACGATCTGTTGGACTTGATTTGCTCTGGCTGGCCAGCAATATGGCTGACACATCATGACATAAGCAAACATTAATAGGCAAGAACATACCATACGTATTTCTTTATAAGTTCATTGACGTTTATGCCACAATCGTTTTAAGATAAACATTGCAAAATCTTATCCCTCGATGCAGTGTGTCCATACTCAAGATCTGCTATTATATGATGAATCTCTTTCAAGCTTTGCATTCTTCACATATTGGATAAGAGTGCTGATATCACAATGTATTTTAATGAGATAATAAACACAAGTATAACGTATCTTCTAATGAAGCTTTTTTTTTAAATCTTTTTTTATTCAAGGAACTAAATGCATATATGATAAATTGGTGAAACCTAATCTCAAACCTGACTGCATACATGTAGAAAAATAAAAAGGATGATAGTTGATGATGATTTTTATTTTGTAAATAACAATATGGATTAACAAAAATAAAACGAGTTGCAAATACTGTTAAAAATTAACCAATATCAAGTTACATAGGGTATAACAATTTCACAGAAAATTTTACCTAAACAGAGAACAAAATGTACATTCAATAATATACAGTGACTTGAATTGAACTTCTATATGTAGAATCAGGAATTGTGTTTAAAAATATTCCAATGATCAAACCTGTGTGAACAAAGTCTAACAGCTATTGCAGGTACTGAGCAAAATACATGCTGATTTATGAAAACTTAATTTGTAATCAGAAGACTCGTTGTCTCGGTAGGACAAAAATGGTGTCAATATAACAAAAATGTCCGTTTTCGAATTTTGGCAATAAAAAAGTAAGATTTTCTCACTTTATAACGGGTTTTTCTCGTAAACGCGAGATTTGACTGTTAAAATTTTATTACATTCATGAAGCTTATTTGGAAGTAAACCAAATTCAAACATTGTTATCATACTATTGAAGAATGCCCTTTTTCATAATAAAATACATATGCAATACTTTTGAATTCTTAGCATTTTCAAACGAGCTTCATAAAATTTTGTGAAATATTCAATGTCATCTTTATTCGGATTTTCTTTGATTTTGTAACCATTCATAAAATAATTACGTAACTCTTATCAAATAATTGATTGATTTAATTGATTTCGTTGATCAAAGAATGTTAAAAATATTCTAAGACATTTTTTGATCAAAAGTATTTTTGAAACGTTCTGTAGCAGTCTCACTCCTTCAATTCAATAATGAATCATTCCAAGCGCATAAGTTACACTCTTCACATCTCATAGAATCATATAATGCCCAGTATATGTTCGACTGCAAGACAGAAGCTTTAAAAAGCTAAGTACATACATAGCTTTAAATATTTCATGAATCTATCTTTGAATAATTTCATGATAGACGTCAATCAATTATTTTTATGTGATTGAAAATTTTTTTATTCGGTTTATTTTAGTTTAGACAAAACTCCGAACTAGGAATGAGAAGATTTTTGTTTGAAGACTTTCGAAAGTATAAATGAAGCATGATAGAAATCAAATTTAAATACCTATGACAGATTATCGTTGCGAGTCAATCAATACTGATGATATAACAAAATTGAACATCGACATATCGATTGTAGTAAATTATTGCAATTCAAGATGATAAATGATATTCTATTTACAATCAGAGCAGTGTGGGTATATCTAATGCCAATATTTATATTGAGTTTTACAACGGGGTCTGTTAACTTGTTAATAATAATGACATACTTATAAGGTTACCATACCTGTACCAAAAATTTTAACTAGAACATTGTACATGGTAATAAATAACAGGATAATATACCAAAATTTGGCTCAAAGTTTATATGTTGAAATACATTTATTTATTATTCTACAGACAACTCTATTTGGATCAATATTCAATGTCCATAATATCTTAAGAAAAATTTCAATATCTGTTGTCTACAACCACTATTATCTTTTAACTAGAAATATATTTGTTTGTTCTTTTATAAAGTAGGTAATCTATTTGCGATCTCAAAATCTATAAGTAAGCAATACGATTATTATTATTTTATTTGATTTTTTTTTAATTTTTTTTTAATTTTTTTTTTTATTTTATTTTTTTAATAAATAGCTTTTCTTCGATTAACATTTTCGAAAACTTGGTCGCACGTCTTGTATAAAGCAATTACATACTAACACAAATGTCTTCGCAACTTACACTTTGCCCAGGTACCAAAAATGTTTGAAAAATAAAGTTATAAATATTCATGTATATGTATATGGGCTTGGAGCAATAAATATGTCAATCACACTGCAAGTACCTAAGTTTTTTTCCTCTTTTTTTTTTCTTTTCGTCAATTTTAATAAAATTCGACGCCCGTTATCTATTAACGGGGTTCCAACTTTCATAAGATTTCCAATATCTATGTATCAAAATTGCCGCACTTAATTCACCTGTACATATTTTCTTAATGATTAGCCTGTCCGCTTCTGTTTCATCGGTTCATTTCAATATAAATTAATTAATTTAGGTAATTGCACAGAGGAATGCTTATGTCGTCGACCTGACGTAAAATAATAGATAAGGTGTTGCGGAATTGCGTGGATTTGGTGCTAATTTTTCTTCCAATTCACGCAATGGGATTATTCTAACAGCTTCATCGTCACACTCTAGCCATGAGCCAGTATGTTTACCTCTACGAATACCACAGCATTCCATACTGCGACATCCGACCCTTAAAACATTCAATTGTTCTTTGTTTTCACTAACATTTGATTTTGATCTAAAGAATTTCATTATACCAGACGATTTCTCGGATGTACTAGTATTATTCTGAGTTGGAAATTGTCGTTTATTGTCACGATCGCAATTGAAGTATTCAGAGGATGCCGATTCGTCCGGTAATCTGGTATATGCGACGTAATGACCTGCCGTCATTGTTGCTCCTTGGTGCATGATCACAGAATACAATTTGTAAACGTGTCGAGCTTCTCTTCTACTAGTCGCATCTGGTATATCGCTTAAGCAATCTTCACAAAAGCATTGTAATGTTAGCGGTGTCGGCATGTGGTTGTTGATTTTCTCCATCGACCTAAAATTTGTTATATTTAGAAGAAATGTATGTATAAATGTTTCAATATAGCATACGATGTGAATATGATATTTGCGAACACTTTTGGCATCGTGCTTCAAACTAAGGTACATAATGCTTTCAAGGAGCCGGAGTTTAAGAAAATCAAATTTCCATTTGGTGCGATTTTTGTCAGACTTTGTTTAACGGGGTACATACATACACCTTGGCAGCAATTTTTTTCAAATCATTGCTAAACCTTGAATGAATATTCTATTGACTCAGTTCTTTAACAGCCGATTACTATTATTTTGAGACATAATTAGAAATCATTTGAGATTTTATGGACTTTGCTTCAAGTAGATTGGGTCTACCGATGATAAAGTGGTTGTCGCAGAGTACAGGCCGCTTCGTTGATCAAAACCTTTTCAAATTCAGAGAGGATATTCTAAAATGATGCCATTTTGGAGTGAATCAATAATATACAGAAATAAAGACAGTCTTCTGATGTCATGAACACATCACTTCCAGTCCACTTTTTTAACTCAATATCGAAGAAAAAAATTGGGATCAAATGAAAAATTGTCGCATCTAAAAATTAAATTCATCAAGTATCATTGGTTTGTCCCAAGATTATACCGATGTAGAATATTCTTTCCAAACGACCCTGCAATAATCTTATGGGAATTGGGTTTCGTTCAAGGTTCCCAAAATTTTGATATTATTTTGCAGCTAAAAGCCTCCCAAATAGAAATCTCGAGGGGTGTAAGCCTCAAAAATAAAATATTGACCGTTTACGAGATTGTGGAAGTACTCAAAATCCAATAGAATGTATTATGAATATTTTCGATGTTATGATCCGATTGTTCACTAGGGTGAACCAAATAAACCGATTATTTGTTTTTTTTTTTACAAAGTTACTCTCAAAAACTTGTTTTTTATGATCAAATAACGAGCCTCAAGAGGATTCAGCCTTTAATATAAATATTTAGAGGTTACTCATAACTATTTTTAATTTTCCATTTAAAATATATGGGAAATGTTCTGGTGGTCCTTTTCGATTTTTATATCTCAAAAACTAATTTACTTAGAAAGATTCTGCATAGCTACTTTTGTTCAAAATTGAATGCACTACAGAAAAGGTCTCTTGGTCTTTCTCCAATCTGACTGTTTTCAAGTTATTCATGATTATTAACCAATTTATTTGAACTTTATAATTGAATATCTTTGAAACCCTCAACTTTAGGGAGTTTGTGGAATTTGACTAAAATTTCCCTGAATTTTCTCCGACTAGTAAAATTCCCTGACTTTTCCCAGTTTTCCAGAAAGTGGCCACCCTGAATTTATACGCTCTTAAGCTGTGTAGATCAATCTAAACTTCAAAATCGTGTAATGTAATTCTGGATGAAAAATAATGCTTATTGAAGATTAACATTTAGGTATTTCAAGAGCCACATGTAGTTTTACCAATGACGTCTCCTCAACCCATATTATAAGCACTTATGATACTTTCCGATATTTATAAATCAAATGAAATTATAAAAAAATGAATTCAATTTCAATTCAACTGACCCAGCTGTAGTAGAGAATCTTTTCAACTGCAGAATGAGAAGTCTGGGCAAAGATGGGAAGCACACTGCCCGTCTTGCTTCGTTATAACGCAAGCAGCATGCGCACCAATACTTATCTCTGCCTCTTAAAAGTTCGCTAGTCACTACGGCTCGTTTGTACACTTCACTGCTATCCAATAATCTTCTGTCCTCTTCTATAATTAACAAATGGTCATTTTGATTATGTGTCAATAAACGAAATACAGACTTTTGAAGAGAGTACTGCTCTATGATCTTCATGTGTAACCGAGAAGTGAACGATTAAGAGCAGACTTATTGATTTTTTTATTTTACTTTCAGAAATTAAACAAAATTGAAATTTTCTGAGGAAATCAGGCATAAAAATTAAATTTTGTTAAATTTCATTTGGACTCTTATTTCTCTTACCCTTTTCGTTGGATTGATCTGTATCTATCGGTACATAAATATCGCAAAAAGTTTCTTTCCTCTCAGTAACATGTTCGCACTCTAAACATGTTGTACGTAGAAGGCTGACGCCCTCAAAATCCTCTGAAATAAAGCATTTTTTACTCTCCAGTTGATGACCGTTGACTTCGCCATTGCTTTCGATTGTATCAGAATGACCATTTTCAAATGGTTGTTTCAGAGGCGGAGGAGCGGTGCCATTGGAACTTGATTGTATAAAATTTAGGCTGCTTTTGGAAGAGAACTTTTTTTTTTTCTTAGATTTACGAAGACCTCGTTTACTCGAGCTACCTTCTGACTGTACGTCGTTTACTTGATCTATGTACAAATCTGATCCCCCACCGCTTTGACCAAACTGACTCTCTCTGTGCCTAACAAGTAGTTGAAAAGTTTCCCTAATGTTGTCTAATAAACAGACCAATAACTCGTGAGCATCCTGCTGCTGATTGCCTTCAAATATTGGATTAACTTCCCTGAAAATCACAGAATTGATTAAATAATTGCTAAAATAAGCTGTACTAAGATCAATTCGGTTGTTTGTGCATTCATATCATCTTTTGAACAAGTTCATTGATCAACTATCACCTCAACGCCTGAAGAAAGGCATCTGGTTGATACGGTTCTCCGCAATCTTTCATCTCAGAAATTCTCAAAGCTGCAAATAATTCGTGCAATTTTTCAGTCGCCACCTGAATTCTAGGTTTATTAGAATCTCCCAATGGTCCAGCAAGAGCTAACAGATCTTTGTTACTCCAACTGCGACTGCCACTTGCTGTTAGCGAGACACCAGTTCTACCCAATGACGAGGACTTCATCTATGAATTGTAAATATTTGTGAAAAATTGATTAAACTGTTTCAACTGTTAAACAGTATAATGATCTAACTGTACCTTTGTCTGTAGCTGTTTAACAGTCAAATTAGACAAGTCTGTGGCAAGATGATGTAGATTATGTAGAAAAGAGGGTGCGAATCTAAGCGTGTAAAGTACGCTGTTTAAAAAACAAGTGTTACCAAGATTGCAGAGTGTTGCTACACGCAATCCCTCCACCCCGCTATTCGCAGGATTTGACATAGTCTCATGAGAGCTTGGCAATTGACTACGATATCCATTTAACATGGTGCTTTCACCTGTTCAAAAAATATGTATATCATAAAAATGTGAATAATGCATTAGAAATAAAATGATGAAAATAATAACTGAAAATTTGGTATATTATTGACCGTTTGATAAAGGATATCTATTCAAAGTGCCCCCTCTTGTAGATGTACGAGGGGGCTGTGCGGTTGTTTTAGTGATTTGTTTGCCGCGCCCTGAGAGCGACAGGCAAAACTTTTTCCTAGGACGAACCAACTGCTCATCCTCGTCTTCTTCTGCTTCTAATACTGTCATTTTCTGCTAACCTGAAATTAATGGATGAATAAAAGTATTAAGATTTAAATTGTGGTTTGTATATTTTTTTTGTTATTAAGTGCGAATTTTCAACGATTTAAAATAACTTAAGTTAATACTAATTGTAAATTATCGCGATGATATGTCACTGTCTTTATTACTTCAGCCTATTTTATTACACTGTTTAACTATTTGGTAATGTAATAAATATAAAATCATACATTTTGATTTGTGAAAATTTCAGGAATTTATTTTCTGTATAAAAATTCAATAGGATTGGTTAATCTCGTATAATATTTCCTAACATATGTATGATGTGGAATCGTATATCGTGCAACTTGAAAAAGTTAGTATCTAATCAATTTAACCTTATCTTATAACGTCTTTATCACATCTGTATTACATTTCTGTCTAGTTATGCAATTGTCAATATTTTGATATTTGATGGCATTGGCATTCGAGAGTTGTGCGATTTTTACGAATATTATTACATAAAACTTGGTTGCAACTTTCGATGTGTGATATCGAAAAGCGAATATAGGTATAATAGTGGAAGAACGAATTTTGATGCAAGTAGGTGGCTGATGGAAGCATATTCATGTGAAAAAATAGATAAACTAGTGGTTCGAATATGTGATTATTTTTTTGATACCCTACCGAATTGTGCAGAACTTTTTATACACAGTATTGAGCATATTATTTTAGTTTAATTTTTTTTGTTATATCATTAGCTTACTTACGTCCTATTAATTAGAGGAGTCATGGAATAATTATGTTTTTCCCAAAGTGATAATAGTCAACAATCTTTCATACCCTAATCACATCAACGATTTGAGTACGCTCCATTTCTACAAAGTAATCTCAATTGCTTTTTATCAATTTTACTGTAGCCATTACTACCCATTTCACTTACTAACCTATGCTTATAAATGAATGTAGAAGTGAAACTCTCAATACATTTCTAGCCTTCCAATGAATTTAATTTATGGAAAATTCAAACAGCAAGAAACCAGAGGGAGCTTTCCTTTTGCCTCAAAATTTCTTAGAGCTACTTGTTCGTCAATTCCGCTAGATCCCTACCAATTAAATGTAAAAGGAAAGCTCCTGTACCGCAGTGCAGCATGTAGCCGTTTACCGAAGATGTATGTTCGCGGAAAGGTGTGTCGGAAAAATGGTCTTGGAAACATGAACAGTGTCTGAATTTACCGACCGAAATAGCATAGCTTCATATCTGTATATTCGCACACTATACCGTGACCAAAGACCGTGACTTTCTCAGGAAGCGGAACGCTAGGGACACCAACTCAAAACTTCCGTATTCTAGGGAGCACATTCAACCATACTCTATTCGAGCTAACTTTATTCTGTTTGAACTCGATAGTCATGATTGGCTGTAGGTTGATCGCTGCGGCCGATCAGGGCCTTGGCTAAGCTAACGGTTGTGCCTGGTCTACACACGCACTTTAAGACCCTATCTTCAAGTAAGGCATTCCTAAAGTGATCGTGTAGCCGAGTGCTTACGAACTTTAAGCGCGCTCGTTTTAAAGACTTCTCGAAATCCACTTTAAGATAGAAAGTGGTGCCAACCCATGATCGATAGTCGTCGCCACCGATTTAAATTCTGGTGTGCGGGTAGTGAGAACGGTTTCAAATAATAATAATCATTTATGTGACGAACTCGACTATGCGAAGAATAAATTCAAAATTTATACGAGTGAAAACTTACAGGTAAGGAGCATTCGGATTACCGAGAATAATTTGCAGAATGCGAATACTTAAACGTCTTAAATAAGTAAAAATTGAATCCGTACTGACATTAAGAAGAAGTTAGGAGGTTAATAAACAGACGGTTCAAATCGACGGTTAAGTTACTATTCAGGTCTGCCAACTTCTCTATTTGAAATACAGAGTGTAGTTGAGTACGAACTTCAAGACCGTCAAACTTCAAAACATCGTCTTAAAGCTCCCGGCCTAAAGTGCGCGTGTAGACCTTCTCTAGAATACGGAAGTATTGAGTTGGTATCCCTAGCGTTCCGCTTCCTGAGCAAGTCACGGTAGATACACGGCAATGTATTGCGGTCGGTAAGTTCAGATACTGTTTAGTCCCCAAGCCCACTTCAAGCCCACTTTCTCGGCTCATGAAAACATATATGTAATACTTCTATATTGTTAAAAAGGTCTGAAATATGGCTACTTTTGTACGGTGCCGACGATAATGGTGTCTCTTTCTATCTCCATGACATCAGAACTTTCTGCACAAGTCAACATCTCGCACTTGCGTAGAACATTACTATCGCAGCTGCGCAGAACATGGTGCAGAAGTGAGCTAGAGATATATTCTGTTTCTCTCAGTTCTTAACCCCTCCACTTATAGGAATTAGCAATATAGGAGTACTACATATATGGTCTGAAATATGGCCACTTTACTACGGTGCCGACGATAATGGTGTCTCTTTCTATCTCCATCACATCAGAGCTTTCTGCGCAAGTCAACATCTGGCACTTGCGTAGAACATTACTATCGCAGCTGCGCAGAACATGGAGCAGAAGTGAGTTAGAGATATATTCTATTTCACTTAGTTCTCTACCCCTCCACTTATAGGAATTAGCAATATAGGAGTATTACATATATGCATGAAAATGCTAACAGTGAGCCAGGAAGTGGGCTTACAGCATCTAAATTTGCCGACGAAAATAGCATTGCAATATATTATGTAATATACATGTATAAAATAGCTCGGTTTGTGGCTGCAAGGGCTGCGCTGCTATTCAAGTGCATTCTTCTTTTTATCCTTATGCAATTAAAGTGCATTGTGCCCTAATAATACTTCTCACGGTCATTCAACCACCATTCAACGAAGGAAGGTACGGAGTTGGAAGAAGGAGGAGGTTCATATAGAGCATTTACATCAACGTTGCCAGATGTATGTACGACAATTGTGGATTTGTGCGACTATTTGGTGTAGTCATACGACTGAATTTCGTGTGTACGGTCATACGTCAAACTGCAAACTACGGTAATATGATAAAGTACGGTAATGTACGGTAATTTGACACTTCATCACGGATTTTCAATAAATAAACAAAATCGTTAGCCAATGATGATATTAGACCTCATTTTTCCTTTCCATTCAAAGATTAGGGTACGTTAGGGCATGATTTCAACGAACTGCCTGCTGGTGATTGGCTACGGCTCACGTTGTTTTATACAACCCGTACGACATTTTCACGGCTTCCGGACCACACGAGTTTAGACATCTGGCAACCTTGATTTATATGCATTTATATGTTAGTGGCTTTAAGTTTATCACCGAATCTCTACCTTAGTGGAGGTTATATCAGGTTATATTGAAAGGATATAAATTCAGTTCGATTGTTGAGATCTGAAAAATCCAACCAATACAGAGAAGCGTTGATTACATCGTCAATTTTTAGTTTGAATAAAATAAAAACCATGTCACACCATTGACAAATCTTGAAAATATAAGTTTTTTTTAATATTGATTTATGCCGACAAATTTCTGACCAATTTATCTGTGGAAGGTAAGTGTGCAGTATTAATATCATCCAAAAATTTAAATTGTCATAGATAATGTAGTTTTGTACGGAAGTGTAACTCCCTATAAAAATAACAACAAAATTCATAATCATCCACTCACGTGAGAAATAAAGTTTTTGGTTCCAGAAATTATGGTATAGTTGATTCATTTGACCTATTCAATCATGTATGGTAAAATATTAAAATACTAGTCTCTTTATTGATTATTCAGTCACAAGAATCGTCAAAAATTTGGCTGATTTTACCAATTTTACAGATTCGGTCTAAACTGCTATGTTGGACGAAGATTATCTACCCAAGCAACGATTGCTGTTGTTTTATTGCTCCTTCACCTGTATCTACTTTCCTGGGATATTAATTCTATTGAAATTTAACAACAGTCTGTATAATGTGGGAACCTATAAATTTATCCCCATTTTGATAATTTTGATGTTTGCGGAGGTCACAAAACTGTCATTCTCTCTATTGCAAACAGATTTACCAACGTTAGGCAAAGTTGATTCAAGATCCGCAACAAAGATAAAAAAATCATGGGGCAAAAGGTTGAGAGAAATATTCAAGTTCCTGATCTCATCGGTCATAACTTCGCTTGTTTATTATATAATCGTCATTTTATTTGGGTGCCCTTTATTGACGCACCATGAGGAAACAATTATGCTCACTATCACGCTTACGAGCTTAACTTTAATACCAGCTAGCCTTCATCTGGGCATTGACGAATCTATAGCATTGTTAACTGGGGCTCCGTTACAAACCAGTAACATTCTCGTAGAAGCTGTACAGAGAAATATTAAGGCCACTTTGATAGGCACCTGGCTTGGTGCAACAGTAATACCGTTGGATTGGAATAGACCTTGGCAAGCTTGGCCTATCCCATGTATTACGGGAGCTCTTGTTGGATATATGGTCGCTCATTTTGTTACACTTGTTAAGATGCTGCCTGTACTGCGAAGGAAAAAAAATTATTATAATTGTAATAGTATCAAATAGCTGATCATGTTTTGATAATAAATGATTATGAGTTCATGAATATCTTATATATATCTTTCGTAACAAACGTCCATTTATATTATTTAAAAGAGGACTGGGCCTTTGACATTAAGAAAAGTCGGGTATTTTCAAGGCTCAATTTTCAATGAAAGGGACAGAGAAATAAGTCTGGTGGTTTTAATCATTTATATTCACTCTTTCATAATCATTTCCATGTTTTAACTTTAAATTTAGAACTCTGCAGGGCCAACATCAGTGAGTTATCCACACGATAACTCGATTGTATTGTGAAGCTCTGTTGCACAAAATATTTCTGACAATATTGAAAAAACAATGGCGGTTATTTTGACTGACCTTAATTAACCACCTCTGTTAGAACTTCCCACCCAGATGTTTCAAACTCAAAAAAAGAAGTGCAAAAATTACCTGTATGAAACAAAATAAAATGAATGTACGTATATTCATACCGATTATGAGTGGAAAGTTAATTATTCATTTATTGCTTTTATCCAAGAACTACTAAATTGATTGATTCCAAAATATCGATTCAATGTAAAGTTAATCATAACTGATTGATTCGTTCTCATGATATTATTGATAACAAAAATTCCGGATTCAGAAAAAACAAATTTTCTTTCAAAAAATCGCAAAGTGAATTTCAGGGATATTCTTTTGAAAAAGTCTGATATTCCTAAATTTGCTGAACTTATGTGAAAATCTTTGAAAACGTTTTTTAGAGGTTTCCAGAAGTAGATTTCCACCATGATACAAGTTACTCTTGAAATGCGTAACTGAACTTATTTTGATAAAGAAATCTTATTTTATTCAATGTGTTGCATGATTAACAAGGTGGAAAAGACGGTGTTTCACGACGAGTATATACGACCGTGGTTTCACGGTACTTTTTATCGTCTGATAAGCTCATGTAATCACTGGGATGACTGTCAAGTATGACATCGGGGTACATACAGGTTGACATTCGAAAATAAAATTTTGAATTTTTTTCTCATAGAAGCAACCGTTTAAAATAAACGACATATGGCAATTCTTCATGCCCATAATCTCAATCTAAAATCCGATAAGCTTCAGATTATTTTGTGCAGCCATTTTCGATTTTCAAAAGTCGATTTTTTCAGATAAATGCGAGCCTGCGTACCTATTATTTGAATGCAAAGTTCTGTGAATTTCAAATCTGTTCATTGAACCGTTTCTGAGATCATTTGGCGACTTTGTCGGGCAGACCGATAGACTGTAATCTGTCTAAAAACCTGGTTTACGGATGCTATCATGTTGCAGATTCAAAAACGTAAAGATTCTTTGAAATGAGCAAAAGTCATTGTATGAATGAGGTGAATTGAGGTGAATAGTGGAAAAAGTCTAATTACACGTAGCAAAAATAATCGGTAATTAGATGGGTAATTGAATTACAAAAGGAATTGATGACTTCAAGCCTTGCTGTGTGATAGAGCATATGAAAATCGTTGATTTTTTTTCCACATAGCCATTGAATAATAGTACATTGTACAATAAGGGGGGGGGGGGGGGGGGGGGGGGGGGGGGGAAACGGGCCATTTCTAGCAAGGGTCAGATGATGTTGCACGAGCTAGAAATCGTCCCCCCCCCCTGTAGTACACCGTGCTTTTTTTAACAAGTGCATTCATAGGCCCTTCTTCGTGCATGTAGCGCAGAAATTTCTCAATACTTTCAAAATCTGGCAACTTTTGAAACGGTCGCTTCTTTGAAGAGGGAATGGACCTATTAACAAAACAAAATTACTGATTTTCATCTATATTATCGGCCATAGAAAAATAAAATTACTACATATATATGTAGGGGAGAGTGGTCCTGAGTCGGCACTGCGGGTTAAGCCGGCACCATGGTGTTTCTCAGAAATGGCGCGCGTCTTGGATCAATTATTTTGTCGGATGACATGTAGCCCAGTCAACAGGGATCGAACTCATAGGGGGCCGCAATGCAAAATTCTGAATAACTTTTTTTACTTTTGCATTCGTTTTATTGATAGATAATGAGCTTAAATTCACAAGTCGGAGATCCCCCTCTCCGGCGTTAGTCGCCATCTTGCATAACGCGTTTTATATCATATCTCGAAAACGGCTGACTTGAGGGAAAAAAAACATAGAGACCTTTGTTAGAGATAATTAGATTCCTCATCTTCTTTACATATTAATTTATTTTTATTCAACTTACCGTTTTTTAATTAAAGCTTGTTTAATGTCGCAAATCTTCTTTTGTCCTCTGAAACTCCTTTAAAAATTGATGTACTGATGCCTACGATCTTATTGCTTATTATAAAATTTCCTACAAATTTTATATATAACTTTTTTCTACAGAATTACTACTTCAAAAGTTATTAACAGTTGAATATGGCGCTATCTCAATGAATGCATGGAAATAGGTAGAGAAAAACAGAAGAATAATCGTTGATTGAGTTGCTTACCTGCATTAATAAATTTCGAGTAATTTTTTATTTCTTAAAACATTAATATCATTGTTCAAAGAGTCGATAAAAAAATCCAAGTCAGGAAATAAGGTTACAAAAACTTAATTTATTGGTATGATAAGATTAAATTATATAGATGTAGATGTAGACGGACGTTCCTCTACATCAGAACATTCTTCCAATCCCGACCCTGATGACTTAGAAACGAATCTGCTATTTGCTGAACCCGATGTCGATATTGATCATGAGAATGAATGCTTAATAAATGCACTGAAATTAATACAAACACCAATGGAGGAGATGGATAGTGACCCTGAGCATTTAGAAGAATGTTCTGATGTAGAGGAACGTACATACATGCGTAGATGAAGCCGAAAAAATGAGTCTCTAATATGAACACAAAATTTTCCACAAACTACTTCAGGATACGCATATCTTTTCGATTTGTAAGAACACTGTTGACACTTGCAAAATTTACGAGAATAAATAGGTTTTGCTTTACGTGGTAAAGTTGAACAATTATTTTTTACAGACATAAACTTTAATTGGGATGATATTTCAACGTGACATTATTAAGAACGTTCTCCGGCTGTAGTCGTGGTCAACTCAAAGCACCTCCCCCTATGTGTATCTGCCTCCGCACAGAATGATAGTGTAGTTGAGAATCACTTTGTGCTTTCGAGCTCCGTTTCAATGCACAAAGGACCGAAACTCGTCGCCTCTCTCTCTCGCTGGCTCCGACTAGACGAAAAATCTGTCAGATTGCGTTCTTCAGACGACTATTCCTCAAAAATTAATACCGGTTGCCATATCAAACTTTGATGGATCATGTTTCTGTTATTATTACGCATTACATACTACTTTTTCAGAAACATTCTAAGAAATATTCTCCGGTTCTCCCATAATCCATTGAAACGTCCGTGTCGGGAGAGCTCAGCATAGGAATCCCATGTTAACAGTTGAAACTTTTAAGCTAAATATCTCAAGTTTTAGTACCGCAAGGGGTACTGAAATTTCACCCACGTATAAAACACGCTTAATTGAACATATCCTGAAAGTTTCAGAAAATTTCTAAGAAAATCATTTCTCCGGAGAACGTCTTTAAACACATATCAGAGAAAATACGAAATAGTTGTTGTTTATTAGATCGCTATCAATACGTCATACAATAATTTTACAGAATTTCAAGCCATGTTTCATGTATAATTTTGTTTCATGTGAAATATTGATTAATATACAAAAATATGTATCCGTATACAAGATGGAAAAGGTATAGGCTTAATCGCCCTAGAGAATAGTTACAGGACGCCTCTCCACCCAGGCCTTAATTTTTGGCAATTCGAGAATCGTTGTTCTCAGTTGCTTCAGATTCTCGTACTTCTCGAGTATGTCGCATTTCGTCATATGAATAATATAATCGAGCAATCCGACAAAAAAGAGATCAGCCCATGATAGGGAACCTCCCACAAAGTAGCCTCTATTAGCCTTAACTTGGGCATCCAGACGTTCCAGAAAATACGGAATTGTTTCCTTAAACAATCGATCGTATTTCGGTTCTTTTGCTATCGGGTTACTCTCGTAATGCCAAGCGGCAATTTCTGGAATATTAGAAGGACTCTTTTCACCTCAGAAGTACCGCGGGTGTAGCAAAATTATGTGTCGCCACTTCACGGGGTGATTCGCCAGCTCGAGATCGGCGAAGTTCTGTCAAAACTTGTAGTCGAAAAATTGACCGTGACCTTCAAAATTAAAGTCAACATTTTTTAAAGTCTTAAAAAGTCTTTGTAATTCGGAGGATAAAACACAAAAGAACCGTGGGTCTAAATCGATTCCTTCCCATCGAAAAGGATCTCGAAAGATAAAAAAACAAAAATTCGGTATAATTATAACAAAAATTCCAATCGGCTGTCGACTACAAGACTTTGGTCTGGTCTTGAATTTCTTTTCGGAATTTTGTTCCATTTTTGAAAAAAAAAATTCATATTGTTTTTTATTTGAATTGTTTTGAATTTTTTCGCATTTTTTTGAATTTTCTTTGATTTTTTTAAATTTTTGTTTTCAAGTTTATAAAAAAATTTCTCAAAATTTTCTGAAGTAAGTTGGATTTGAAAAAAGAAATTTTGAATTATTTAAAATTTTTTAAAATTATTTTAGATTTATGTCTTCGGTTGGTTAATCTTTACTGACTACTTTACTTGATGACCAGCCATCTTCACAAAATTTCACCAAATTTGAAACAAAACTTCGAAAGATTACGAAAAAAAAATCTAAGAAAATTCAAGACAAAGAGAAAAAAATTGAGAAAATTCAACCAAATGTATAAAAAGAAGTTCAAGACGAGACCGAAGACTTATGGTTGACAGTCGATTGGAATTTCTTGTTGTCATAATTATACCGATTTTTTTGTTTAACTTCCGAGGTCTTTTTTGATAGGGGAATCGATTTAAACCCATATGGTTCCTCTGAGAGTTATTCTCTGAATTAGTAAGATTTTTTAAGACAATCCAAAATTTCAAGTTTTGATAGGTCTTCACCGATCTCGAGCTGAAGAATCACTCGGTGAAGTGGCGACACATAATTTTGTTACATCCGGTACACCGGTTGTGTATCATATTAATTATTTTGGATTGGATGCATTAGTTGTATTCAGATTTGTTTTTCTTGCCTATATATAGGGGCATTCCTTTGCTACACGATTTTTCATACGGTTCTCCTATCTCCAAAAAACACTTCTGTATTTTTTCAGATTTTTTTCGCAGACTATTAATTTTTTATAAATGTTCAAACCTATCTACAATGCGACATTTTTTAAAAATCTCAAAAAAGTCTCAAAAATCTTATTTTTCTTGCCGATCATTTTGACATCCGACTCATGATGGGCTAATTGTTTTTCCTATTTTTTTCAACACCTGTATCGTGTCACACGCCGACACCGTCCTTGTGTGACTGGTTCTTGATTAGAAGTATAGGTTGCTTGGGTGAAATGAGTTATTGAGAGTTGATATTAACAACAAAATTGAAATGTATTTTACAAAACAAACTTAACGCTAATTACAACAACGGAGATGAATAGAAAAGATAATATATGAAGTAAATGATGTTATCGGATTAGCAACAGAGTTAGAGTAGATTAGTTTATGTTTGAGGTTGAAGATTTGAGACTAGACTTAATGTTTTAATGTATGATTTAGTTAAGAGTTGGAACAAGACTGACTAAACGTCGAAGTTATTTTTTAGGCGTTGGCGTTAGTGGGAGTGGTAAGGAAAATTAAGTAAGGGTAGGAATTTGTTAATTCGTGTTGATTGGCTGAATTAGTCGAGTGGGGAATTTGTTTAAACCTGAGGATTGGTCAGAGGTTTTTTACAGTGGGAAATTGGGGGTTGGAGTAAGGATTGTTTAAACATTTAGTTTCTTTGAAGGACAATGTGTAGGAGAGGTAAGGGTTCGAGGCGATATATGCTGGACAATAGAGTCGGAGTTTTAGAAAAATCCAAAAGAGTTGTAAATCAACAGCAGCGAGAAAGTTAGAAATTTAGTTAAGTCCTCCACATGTGGTTGCCAGATGGAAAGAACAATATAAGCAGCGTTTTTTTTTTTTGCTTTCTCTTTGCCTCAGGGTATGAGTCAAATTTTGACCCTCAGCTCGCGGTACTTGGGGTAACGCAGAAACTATCAATAGGAAATACAATATAATTATACCTAGCGTGGTATGGCACGCAACAGCACCTCAAACATTTTGACCGAACAAAACACCATTTTTCAACGTTCCGACAGTTCTCAAGAAATTCTCAAAAAAATCTGTGTTCCATAGGCTTTGCGTCAAAAGATTTAGAATTGAACATAGAAGTTTTGACAATTTTTTGAGAATTTTCGGAACGCTGAAACACGGTGTATTAATCGTTCAAAATGTTGAGGTGGTAAAAAAAAAAAAAAAAAAATAGGAACACCAAACGGACCATCATGGGACGGGCGTCAAAATGCTCGACACGAAATATAGGATTGTTTAAAATTCTTTGAGTATTTCAAAAAATGTCACATTGCAGATAGGTTTGAATATTCATAAAAAATGAACAGTTGAAGAGAAAAATCTGAAAAAATTTAGGAGCGCTTTTTTGAGATGGGAGAATCGTATGAAATATCGTGAAGCGAATGAAAAATGATGAGGAAAAATCATTGGTCGAGTTGGCGCGAAATGCCCCGGATGCATAATAAGGTATGTGTACTCACTGGCGCGTAAATCATCGATGGTAGCGACAGCAGCATCGATCTCCAGAGCCTCCCAATCGTTTTTGCCAGCGATTCCATATTGTTTTCCAAGGTAGCGTGAAATTGCCACCGATTGGTGAATCTTTTTACCATCGACCTCCAGCACCGGCAACTGCCCGAATGGCGTTGCTGAGACAATAAAAATGCCCAATTAATAGCTATGACTATAATGTAAGTACAATTATTGTTGTAGTTTTTTGAGTGGATCATTGTGTGAAAAACAATACCAATTTACGATTCACTTTTAGACGTGTTCTGCTCACTCGTTGAATATCTTTGTGAGTTTTTAAAATCCACTTGTACTGAAGGATTATATTCCTCAATAAAAAAAGGAGTTCTTGCGGCAGCCTATACAGGTTAACCCGAGAGTAAACCATCATAATATGAACTGCTGTTACAGTATAAACTACAGTTTCTAAGTTAAAAAAGATTTATATGCGTAGTGTAAATAATTCTCTGAACTCTACAATGTCATAGACCTATCGTGACTTTGGTGTATCTTTCATAATAAACTGCACAACAGGCAGCCACTGAACTATGATGATAGTATCAGTACATTCAGCCCTTGAAACGCAATACAAGATAACGAGCGACAGGCCTCACGAAGTTATCACCGCTGCTGTACTGCTGGGGTGGAATATCCCTACTGAAAATTTCCAAGTGAAATCCATGTGGAAAATTTATGTAAATCCGTATGATTTCCTACCGGAATTTATAACGGGAAATCTATGGGATCACATAAGAATATCTACTAAGTTGTAGGTGTACCTACTCGGAAATGGATTCCTATATGCAATTTTATATGGAATTTTCTACAAGAACCTGTGTAGTTATATAAGAAATCATATGTTAATTCTCTTTCATTTTAATGTAACATCCGGTCAATTTTCTTGAGTCTTTTCCATGGATCACGGATGGATATCACCGTTATATTCCCATGAGAATCTATATTCTCCTGCGGACTTTCCACAACAATCTGTGTGATCACACACGGATTCTTATATTTATTCTATCAGAATTCGATGCAAAATCTTGTGGATTCTATGTACGGTTTTATATGTATATGGATTACGACAGTATATCATAGTCATATTTTCATAGGAATATGTATATTTCCATGGGTTGTCCGCGACAGTCTGTGTTGTTCCATATGGATTTATGAATTGATTTTGTCGGAATTTTATATAATGGCCGGTGGGTTTCCCACGATATTTTGCATGGATTATAAATGAAAATCACAGCCATATTTTCACAAGAATCTGTAAATTACTAACGAATGGTCATATAGAAAGCTAAATTATATCCATGTGTATCTATGAATTCATCCACATGGATTTCGACTTTTGCAGTATTGAATAGAGAAACCATGGGATACATATGCGAGTCCTAATCAATTGGTTATATGTAGAACCATCCTGTCGGTCATCCATATAGATTTCCTATACTTCTGAATTTTTGATGGATTTATCTATGATTGCATAGAATTCCATCTAGATACATAACTTTTCACATAGATTTTCAACTAGAAATTTTCAGTAGGATAACACCTGGTTATGTGGCTCACGATACTGTATCTTCTATTCAATCCTCTGCGCCTGTTCACTTGGTCGGGGATCGTCCAGATTGGATGACAGCCAGTCGCGTGGTATACGTTTTATAAAAGTTCAATTGATTTATGGAATTTATAGAATTTGAACCCTTTCAACGACTTTCAATGCAGCTAGCCTTTCAATTGGTTGAATATGCTAATGCGATCAATTTCAAAATAAGCATTCGCTTATTTAGTTTACCTGAACAAACTAATATCATTAATGAAGAATAGATGTGATGCCTATCTTGATTATGTCGTTATTGTGAATCCTTTGGAAAAATAGAAATTATTTTACAGTTCGATCTTACTATTTCTTACGTTCAATGTTTCAACTATTATCTTAGACACATAGGTATAGGTATACCTCCAGGAATTCATATATAGGTACTTTAATATCGAAGCACAGACACAAGCCTTCTATTCCAATAGTGTAGGTAATATGTATAATAATAATAACAATATATCAATTATTTTCCATAAAGCAACGACTGAACTTACATGGTTTTATTTTCGGCCAATTCTCGGAGGTGACGCGGTCATCTTCAAAATCAGCACCTCCATAGCTCAAGATAAAGCGGATTGGTTCTGCTTGACCCTTGAGAGCAAAGTAAGTCACTTTGTAGGAAGGCATTTTTATTCTGCGAAACAGAAGAAAATCTCGGAGATTTATAGTATACCTGTTGAGCTGAGGGAAACACAGGGAGTCTTCCAATTAGAGCACTGTGCGACACAGTGCTGCACACTGAGCAATATGATATTGGCCATTTCTCTTAGATCCAACGAATCCATCCAATCATATGGCTCAGTGTGCAGCGCTGTGTCGCACAGTGCTCTAATTGGAAAGCTCCCACAGAATATAGTGAGATATAAAGGTGCCTATCATTATCTTCTTATCTCTTCTCATGCAAATTCAAATGTTCGTGTTTGGATGGCCATATACTTTCCCAAAAACAGCTTCGCTTCATACATACTTCAGTTGTACTGTCGGCATGTAATTGCACCGATCTTATTGTTTTAAAACCCTGAAATTGGCGGTTTAACCCTGCAGGAGTTTACAATTTATCCTGAAATTGCAGGAGGTAATTTTGATGGCAATTGTGAGGTAAATTCTCAACTTCAGGGTTAAGCCCCTATAAAAATTTCAGGATGTAAATTTTCTCCGTATGATGTTGAGGGTTGTTGACGTGATGGTTTGTTGCAACCAATATAAAGGAAACTTTTGTCACATGTATATGTTGTACTCGGACAGATTGAGCTTTTATGAACTTCAGATACGAAGGGGTGAACTACAGTGTTAAGAAAAATCGTTCAAATCAAATAGAAATTGTTGAAGAAGTTCATCCCTAAAATAATTGTAATATGTATTATAATTTGAACAAGGCGGAAAAAACTATTTTTCAAATTTTCACGACACTCTTCATAACCTTAGAAACCCGTGTATGATTACGTTCCAATTTATCAAGATATGGCAAATGTTGATGCTCATCGTCTCAGTGTAAAATCCGGTATATTCCAGATTTTTTTATCCAGCCGTTTCGTATACAATAAGTGGGCCCGAAAACATAACGATTCGTTGACATTATAATATAAGGAAAAGTAATAATCGACCGAACTCAATACTTTTCTTATATCGCCACGGCGATGAAAAAAAAAAATGTATATTATCTAAAAAATATTGGTGCTTACAATAATGTGAAAGAACTTACAATTTAAATTTGAATTTGACTTCGAATTCTCGCACTCAAGTGTGATACAAGATACATATAGCAAATTCGACTTGCTGCACTAGTGTACACTGAGTGTACTTCCATCTCACTCGGATATGAGAAATAGAAGAGAATAAAAGTGCACTCAGTGTGCACTAGTGCGGCAAGTCGAATTCGCTAATAGTGTATGTATGTTATACCTATATCCTAATTCCTAAAGAAGACCCAAGAAGATCTGTACGTATATAGGCCCGTACTAAAAAACAAACTTTATAATAATCTAAATTTACATTGTGAAAATTACTTTAGTGAATTATGGCAAATGTTTTATCCTAAATATGAGTAAGTCACTAGAGATCTCAAAGATCCTACGTATTTAGAGAAAATATTTCCGTTGATTGCAACGGATTATAATAGATAACTAGATTAGAGCATAAAAAACAGGTTTGACATGAAATCATAGCGACATGCGCGTTTATACGTATATGACTCTCTGATAAAGTACTTGAGAAAAATAGCCTGCATCGACAACTTCGATACGGTTTGACGTAATGACGTTCCAGTCAGCCGAAAAAATGAATAAAATATATTGAAACGGATCAATTCTATTACTAGCAAATCAGAACTATTTGAAAAATCGGAATGGACGACATGAAAGACAATCCGTTTATATTTATACAAGGGGACTTTCACGTTAACTTGGTCATTCTTCCGCGATCGAATTTTTGGATTCGTTTGAAACTTTTTTTTCCGTTATTACCATCGAAATAAGCAGACACCTATTTCGGGATTTCCAATTTTTCCACGATGGACAAAGATATGAATTTTTCAATTCTTCAATCTTGTGAAAAGAAATGGCATTTTCGAAATCAATTATTTCGTCAATTCATTATTTCAGCGTAAAACTGGTAAATGTAAAATGGTTAGAGCAAAATAGCTAGCTGAAAAAAAGAAATAGATGAAAATTAATATTTTTAAGTTCTGAAATTAACAATAAACGTCGATTAATGTGGGATTGCAAGTTTTAATCTGCTCTAATCGGTTTCAATATTTTCTCGTGTACTGAGATTGCTATTATATGACTGATTGAGTTTCTTCTTACGATAATTTACACTGAGAACTGGAAGTTATTTTTCAACGAAAAATATCAAATGTAAAGCAGATATGCATGAAAGTAGACCGGCTAATATCGTCAATTCTTATTTCTTATAGGTTTGCATTAGTTTAGTGTTACTATCCATCTTTACTTCTGTCAGGTTCCTATTTTTTTAAGGTATATCAATGTGTACCACTGTTTAGTTTGATGCTAGCAGAAGCTGACACGCTTCAACAGAAGGCACATTTTTAATTGACGTGACTTTTCCAGACTGCAAAGTTTATTTCTAAAACCCGAATAGATGACTTCTGATAAATTAACAAAGTTATACATCATACCTAAAATTTTCTTTCTGCACACCTCTGAGCCAAATTGAGTTAAAACTGGGTTCGAATCCACAAATTCAGATAGAGTCAAATTAATAAGAATTTGGTGTATTAAGAGCCAAATTCTGATCGGATGGGCAATATTTCACCGCCATCTAACAAGGAGAATAATTCGGCCTATATTTCGGTTTGCATTCGGAATCGTTCGGGACAGATTATCAAAGACCCCGAACACAGTAAATTTTGGTATCTGCGATTATGTCACTCAGAGGTTATTTGTCACAATATTATTTTGATAATCTTATCATTTTTGCTTTCTAGGTATATTGCAGTACACAGTTGTTTAGTTCATTGCGTGATATCGGGTTAGGTATCTACTATGTAGAATGAATGTTTGGTCAAATTTTTACCGTGTAAAAAGTTAACTGAGACAAAGAGATACCCTCTCAAATCAGTATACTTATCACTATAAATTATTGCGATTACACATATCTCCCATCGATTTATGACTCAATATTTGTGAAGTGATCGCGAATGTTGTCGCAATCTCAGATGTTTGACGTAAATGCGATGTTGATCGAAAATTCAAATGTGATCCAGAGATTGGACGACATCATATCCAATTTGAACGAAACTTTTCAAATACCTATATGTTTGTTGTATCACTAAACTAAATTATTTCCAAGGATTTTAAAAAACAACCATATGTTTATTGTAGTTGTAGAGAATTGATATCTTTGGATTTCTTCCTATCTTGGAAATTTCTTTATTCATTTAGTATCTCGAGAACGATAAATTGTCCAGAACTAATCCTGGGCTTGTTCGGCATGGAGTAGTTGGGCGTAGCACAATCATCCATAACTATGTCCCGCAAAATATTTTTGGCTGAATTTTGTATTATGTTCTGCATCATACCAACTGTAAAAGACTCTCAGAATTTTTACTGAAATTATACTGCATATGTTTTGCAATGAGATATAAAGCAGATTTGATCAAAGACAGACAGGATTATTACAAAATTAAAATTTTCAGATTCTCTAATTCATAGGTCGAGAAGAAAAATTTGATGCCAAACAGATATCCATTAAAATTATTCACGATTTATTATGTGTATAAGTGAACATTTGTGCTTATTTTATTTGTGACTATAAGAACAATATCTTAGTTTGACATACTTTGATTTATCTCCGTCTTAATGGAATCAGAGTTAATATGAACGATCAATTTGATAGACATAAACTTCATTCGTAGGTATAATGAAATTCATCGCGATATTGTTAAACATATTATATAAAGTGCGGGAATAATTTTTGTTTTATTAGTTTACTATCGATACTTCATACAATTCTTGAGAATGACAAGCCATGTTTAATCTTAGAGATCAATTAATTTATGAAAATATGAATCCGTATATGAAATAAGAAAGGTAGTTCGCCCTATTCAACGGTCAGATACAGGACGTTTCTCCACCCAGGCCTTAATTTTTGGCAATTCGAGAACCGTTGCTCTAAGTTGCTCTAGATTCTCGTACTTCTGGATTATGTCGTATTTAGCCATATAATTAATATATTCGAGCAATCCGACGAAAAAAAGATCAGCCCAGGTCAAGGCGCCTCCTACAAAGTAGCCTCCGTTGTCCTTAACTTGGGCATTCAAACGTTCCAGATAATATGGAATTATTTCTTTAAACAATCGATTGTATTTCGCTTCCTTTGCTTCCAGAATATTCTCGTGGTGCCAAGCAGTAAGTTCTGGAATATTAAAAATAGCTATTTAGTAATGAATTAAACAATTCAATTTTCTCGGTTGTTATTTATATTTACCAAAATAGTTATTCGTAGATTTGGTGTATTAACTGTATTTATACCTATACCGAGAGGTTTTTTTGAAACTAAACAGTCGACAGCGCAGGCGCAAGTTTCGGCGTCTGGGTGGATATTTTTCCCATATAGCCACACTAATTGTGTAGGGGAGACCGGGATGGGCTGTTATTGCACTTTTTACGCTCTTATTTTTAGAATTTTTTTTAATAAAAACTTTTGAAATTTAGAAATGGGGCATTGTAGATGCATCCTTTGCGCACCTAAAGAAAATTCGTGGTTGTTCCAAAGCAAATCTGAATACGGCTTTTCAAATTTTCAAAACCCTCGGGGCGGGGTAAGTTGTCCCAAGTATTTTAAATAACGAAAACGGGTAAAAAATGATGAATAATTTTTTTTTTTTGTGTGTTTATTAATTTTATGTCGAAATTCTTTTTTTTTTTTTTGCAATTGTAATTTTAATTGTAATAATTGTAATTTTTACTGAAAACCACGAAACAGTCGACCGAGACTCCGAAGACCCCGAAAACCATGGAAAATTTGACCCAGACTCAGAAAACCACGGAAAAGTTGAAATAGGCAAGTTAAGAAAAAGTATATTAGAAGATGGAAAATAATTACTCATGTAGCAGGTCAAATTTCAGTTTTTCAATCACTGCGGGGCCACATACCTATGATGCAATATTCTAGTTAATATCATTCATGTGTTTCAAACGTTGAATTACAACTTCAATCTATAGCGCTGCTCGTTCCGACATTCAGCGGTGGAGATATGAGCCTTGTGACAACCTACCCATATGACAACCCATCCCGGTCTCCCCTACGGGCTGATTCTATCAAATAGGTTTTCTTATGGATAATTTTTTTCTTTTCAATTTTTATATGCGTATGAAGAAGTAACCTAATTGGATACCCAAAATTCAAATTCATGGGCCATGCATTCAGCAGTCGCCTCTAACTTGAAGTCACTTTTAGCCGTAAGATATAACACGGAGATAAAGGCGCCTCTAAAGTCGATTTTAACTCTGTGTTAAACATTATGGCTAATAGTGACCTTTAGTTAGAGGCGACTGCTGAATACGGGCCTTGAACTATTGATGTTTCAAACTTCCTGGTTTTTTTTTTTTTCAAGTACTATTTCAGAAAAGAAATAACGTGATATGACCAGTAGAAAAATATATACCAATTGTTCTGACAGTTTTCAAAATTCCAATTTTACAAATATTTGAGATATCGTAAAATCCATGCGATTGATTTTTCAAATCAACTCAAAGAATATGTAGAAAATTCGACAATGGAGATTTGTGGGAGGAGATGCAATCCGAAGCCAGGTTTGTCGTGAAAATTAATCAGAAGCAACTCAAATCGCCTTGCAAATAAAAAGAAGTACACAAAAGTTGACACAAAAATTCAAATAAACCAGCACCATATGTTGCATCGTCACTTGCAGTCAATAATGTGGAAATTGTACCTAATTGAATTTATTCTAATTACTTTATATAGCTACACTTTTGTGATGTGTAATTAAATATTATTTTAATTGCCAAAATTTTATTGCAGCACGAAGTGTAATATGGGTGCAATGGATAAATACAATCAGTTCAATTACACATCACAAAAGTAATGGGACAAACTGCTCCATCGGGTATCTATGCCACATACATAGAACTGTGTAAACATTCGTTAGTATTTTGTGTACGGCAGTGGGTGCAGCGTTATAATAAACTTTCTTCGGTAAGCCTCTCGAAGACAGGAAGAATTTTCTCAAAATATTTTTCGTTCAATGGTGTTTTGATATTTGCCACATGTTAATAAAATTATAAAAGCACCATGAAGCTTCACCTGTCGGGCATATCGAATGTTTCGGCTCTTCGTTTGTGGAAACTACGTGATAAATAGTGGTATACATTGCACTTTGCATACCTTGTACGTTCGCCTTATTTCGATAGATGGGATTTTCGTAATACTCCTTAAGTTTTTGGATTTTGAAAATTTTTAGGGTACCGTGGCTTTTACTACCGAGATAGTAACTCGGTGGGCATGCCAATTCTTAAAGTATCACGGAAATCTGGCTGAAAAATGACCTACTTCCTCACCACAGAATGAGATACAAATATAAGAGCATACACAAATATTTTGGTAGGGGGTACTCATTCTGTGTACCAAGAGTGAACTATGTAGGACTGTGCGGGTACTGAAATTCTTCGGGTCGGGACGGGTAAAATGGATTTCTTTCGAGTACCCGAAAATCTCGAGTCACCCGAAAATCCCGGTTGCCCGAAAATCTCGGGTTAGCCAAAAATCCCGAGTTCCTAAAAAATATCGGTATTGCCGAAAATTGCGGAGTTTTCGAAAATTTTTGTCACGGCTGTTTTCGCTTCTCCAAAAATACCAGGATTTCTAAAGTGAAGATATTTCCGAAAAGTTCGGATTCATGTCATTTTCAAAATCCCGGACAATCTGAACGAAAATTTCGTAGCCTTCTGGAATTGTGAGTTCTGGAGGTTCTATTCTCAAAAAATCAGACTAGAGGCGCACCGAAAAATATATTCTCGAATTCTGTCATATCTGCTTCATTAGCACATCATCGTGAAATAATTTTATAATCGGACTGCCCGAAAATTTCGGACTACCCGAAGACGTAAATTGGTCCGTTGAATCGCATGGCGATTTGACTCGTTATATTCATTGATTTTTACGACAAACCTGACTTCGAATCGTTCCTACCCCTCACAAATCTTCACTGAAAGGATTGTCGATTTTTCTACATATCCTTTGAGTTGATGTGAAAAATCAAGCTCATGGATTTTATGATACCTAAAATATTTTTAAAACGGTCAAAGAATTTCTACGTATTTTTCTACCCACATCATGAGGTCATATTTTTTTTCTTTTTTGAGAAAAAGATTAATCGGAAATGTTAGAGATAATAGAATTTCAAGATTTTTATAATGTACTGCAGGTATAGGTAGACATATCTGCTCAAAATGGGAGAGTTCATTGACGAGTTGCTCGTCAACGGTACAGACCTCTAGAGGTTCAAAACTTAGTGGATTGTCTCACCTTAGTAGAAAATAGAAAAAAATTACAGAAGAAGCAAAAATTTTGCCCCGGATCGAAGTTGCCCATAGATATACTCACTGAGGCGTAAATCACTTATGGTAGCGACAGTAGCATCGATCTCTAGAGCCTCCCAATCATCCTTGCCAGCAATTCCAAATTGTTTAGCCAAGTAACGTGCAATTGCCTCCGATTGATGAGCCCTCTTACCATCGACTTCCAGCGTTGGCACCTGCCCGAATGGCATTACTGAGACAATGAAAATGTGCGATGTAAAAAAAGCTAGATATTAATAAAAAGAAGTATTTGTTCAACTTCTGTGAATGGAACATTGTATGTCATACAAAGCCTTACATCTGTGATAAGAATATACGTTTCTTATGATAAATAAGATGATTGGAAATTGATGGCGCTTCGAAAAATAACAAATGCAATCGCATGGAAGTTAGCAAAAAAAAAGAATATTCAAGCACAAGTTTTGTCGCATTTTTTTTCGAGAATACGGTCTGTTAAGAAATATACATGTATTTCATTTGAGTTGTTGGCATCTATTATTATTAGTTCGACTTTCAGTTATCTTGAAAAATTGCAATCATCTGTGTGTTTTAGAAAATATTCGAGTCACGTTCTCCAATGAATTGAAATTTTCGTAATTTCTTTACAGACCGTTTTATTAGACACAAATCTTACCTCAATATTTAAATAATTGGAATGGAGAAAGATAGAAAAAGTTCAACTATTATAGCTGTGATAATGAATAAAAAAAATATGCAACTCAAAAAATGCAAAAATATACGTATTGGCTTTTTTTGTCGGTACACCGAGAGATGATGTCTTACGATAGCTTCACAAAATTTCAGGTAAGCCCAAGAAATATTTAACAGCAACAGCTTTGTATTTATTGCGAGGTAAAAAATGAGTTTTCAGGGAACTTCATAAAATGTTGCGTCATAGGTATAGGTATAGGTATACGTATTGTACTTGTATGCAAATGATGTTTTATAACTATAATCGAATATTTAGTAATAGTAAATGAATTCATGTTTGAGTCAAACGAGGACTACTTACAACAAATTGTCTTTATAATTGAATACATACCATCTAACGTTAAGAAAAATGCTTGACTAAATATATTTATTAACAACAGATAAGCTCTTCTCTCATCTACTCTGTCAAATAACGTTATTGTAGATATACCGCGTGTTAATGATAAGGCGTTACGGATTTTTATCTCGGAAACAAGGCGTTTTGAAGCAAAACTTTTCCATTAAAAGTTATATCATTTTATGGGTGATAAATGGTAGTATTTTTTATTTTCTATTTGGTGGATAGTTTCAAGGTTATTTCATATGAAATCGTTTTTTCGTATGAAAACCTATACATTTTTTTCATATGAAAACCTTTACATTTTGTATTACAGAATCCTGTTCTACTTGAAAAATTAAATGATTTTTGTATAAAATATTTTTTTGTGAAACACCAATTCTTCGTGATGTTCATCTAAATAACTAGAGATTTTTGAACCTTTAAAAATTTTTCACCTCTAAACTATCAAGTTTGGAGAAAAATATCATTTTTCATTGCTGTTTCAAGAAAAAAAAAAAAATGTTTCATACAAAAGTCGATTGATTTTTTAAGTAGAGCAAACCTACGTAATAACAAAAAATGGGTTTCCGTTGAAAAAATCGAAGTTGACCTTGAAGTAACCTTGAAACCGTCGACCAAATAAAACATAAAAAATACAACCATTTTTCCCCCTCGAAATAATACAGCTTTTGTGGAAAAAGTTTTGTTCGGAAACGCTTTGTTTCCGAGTAAGAAATTTGTAACGCCTTATCGTGAATACCCCGTACATGGAATGAGCCTTATCAAAGTGCTAGCCTCAGTTACTATAAAAAATATGAATCTTGGGAAGACAAACCGTGAGATCCCATAAAAGCCATGGATTCACGTGACTGAGGCATGCACAGTGTGAAAGTGACGTCTAATTTTTCACCCCCCAGTTGTTCAATTAGCCGAAAAATCTGCATTTTAGTATATTTAAGCCACGCCCATTTTTGGAACTTCGATAAGACTCACCCTGTATATAAAAAATTCAGACGAATCAAAAATGTTCAGGATGTCAAAAATAAAATTTCACATGAAATCCCCCGTATAGGTATAACACTCGTGATACTAATAACAATAATAATAATAATAATAATAATAATAATAATCTTGAAATTATTTTTGTATGAAGCGACGATTCAACTTACACGGTTTGAATGGCAAAAAATTTTCTCGGTCTAAGCGTTCATCCTCAAAATCAACACCTCCATAGCTTAAAATGAAACGGATTGGCTCTGCTACGCCCTTGAAAGAAAAGTAAGTCAATTTGTATGAAGGCATTTCTGCAATCTGAAAAAGAGAAGTGAATTACAGAGATTTGTACCACATGTGTTGGGATCGAGGGAAGCACAGAATCAAGCATAGCATAGCAGGATATATGGAACAGCGCTTATCATTACCTATGTTTATTTCTTCTCAAACAAAATCAGTATCGGTGTTCTGATTGCATATAATATCAAAATAATAGATTTGCTTCACGCATACTTCAGTTTCGTTTTCAGTATGTAGCTTATTGTTTCAAAACACACCCTTCTTTAGGTCAAGAGAGGACATGGTTTGATCTAGCCTCTAAAAACTATTCATTATTGTTCAAAACACTGCAGAAATTCATAGGTATTGGTATATATTGCAGAGGTGAACGTAATATTATTATAGTTCCATTAAGTGAAAATTTTGTACTTCTAAAGAAGCTGAATAGTGGTTTACCAAGAATATGATATGATCATTGATGAAACACAGTGGCGTGAATTGTAAAAATGAAACAAATGAATTACATAATAGACCTCAACATAAATGTAAGATCAGACTAGGAAAATTAGTTGAGAATTAATTAGAAGCTGAACCACAATTTCCGATATTTCTGTAGTTCACAATGAACATTATAGTACATTCTATGTTCGAATTAAATGAATAAGCGTTCTGCATTCGAATTTGAATTTAAATTTAAATTTATTGCACATCCAGGTGGGACGGGAGACACACAGTATACCTATATCCTAATTCCAGATTTCAAAACAAGCTCGATTTTCTGGTCAGGATGAGATTAATACACTAACACATACAAAAATGTATCATTTAGTCAGTATAAAACAAGTACCTTTATTCAAGTACGCATATAGGAATTACAGCGTGAGACAGAGTCTACGGATGAACGAGTGATCTCGACCGAATCCAAAACGCAACTACGTTATGGGCCTTATCAGTGAGTAGTAACACGCCCAATTTATTCTAAGCCCACTGTTATTCGAGACTATCGTTCGAGTCTACAAATCTTACATTTTTTACCACTTTGGTCTCGATTATTTGCGGTGCTATGTGATACCTACTTTTGCGCGGAGGATTGGCGCACCAAATGTGAACTTTTTTTTGTTTTGCCAAGTCAAATATTGCTGGACGCCTCATGCAATCTTTTGACCTTATGTCGACATGGCTATAGCCTTCGTTCGTATCTCTCTCGCCTTCCTGCGCGGCGCAGGTAGAATTTCTGTCTGGACCACCGTACCTACGTGTGGTCTGCTGAGCTTCACCACGATACTGATTCTGAGAGGATCTCTTTCTTCAATAGTCTCCGCTGTGATCGACAATATCAAATTACCGAAAATTAGGGTAGTAGGTACTTAATGTGAATAACGAAAGTCCCCGAACTTAACTGGGGTTTATAATTCTAAAAAAGTCAATGATTATAACAAAAATGAAATAGAAAGAGGGACTGTTAAAAATAAATAGTTCGTCCTAGAACACTCTATAATGATTAGTTTTCAAAATATTATTGATGGAAATAAAAATTCAAATTTTAATTTCTTATAATAACTCAAAATAGTACTGCGTTGATCTAATTCAACCCATACAGCACAGAAATATTGCTGTAACATGGCTAAAACATTGCCATGCAACATTGCAATATTGCAATAATCTTGTATATGATTGCTGAAACATTCCAGCATCGTTGCTGCAATGTCTCTATGTCCACTGGCAGTAATATTGCACGCAAACTCTCTGCAATATTTCAATGCAATATTCACTGAATATTTGCCGCAAAAGTTTATTAACATTTTTTTCAATCATTTTATCATTTATGGATAGGGTTCATACTTTTTTTTTTAACTATATATAATAACGAATGTTTTTTAAATGTTGCCAGAATATTGAAAAAATATATTTATATTTCTTATGTCGGTCATCCCATGTAACGGCTACTTTTTTCGCTTTTTTTTGGAGAATTTTTTTTTATGAACCATTAAAATACACTAGTAGGAGTTTTATCGACTTTACACCAAAGAAATTGGTTGACCGCTTCCATTATTCCAGAGGTTTGACTGAGCTGAATGATATTTAAATAATTAAACAGTATTTTAATTTGTAGACCTGAGGCTATCGCCACAACTAGATCAAAATGAGAGTATCGAAAATTTAATTTTTAAAACCGTGCCAAAAGGGTAATTTTCAACTTGAAACAATATTGCAATATAACATGTCAGCAATATTGTAGCGTAAGGTCGTTACAATATTTTCATGATAGATTCTAGCAATATTGCAATAATGTTGCACTGCAATTTGCAACATTGCAAGATTCAAGCAATATTGCTGCAACATTCTGTGCTATGTGGGAATATCTAATCAGTACTAGTTACACAAGATTGCATGAATTGATCCAACGAAAAATTGAAATCTGCTTAATCATTCCCAAGATAATCGTTGGACAATAAATTGACAACACACATACACACACACACACACACGCACGCACGCACGCATCTGAAAATCATCGGCTGTGTTTCCCTGATTGCAGATTTTACAGAGAAAGGTAATTCCTATTCGTACTTGCCGATCGAGGGAGGCTCACTGATGGTTCTCTCAGAAAAAGAAATATGCCATCTCCGTACAACAAACCGCGATATCTGACTAACAATACCTATACCCTATAGTACAAACTTGGAAATTGATAATATAATATTTTCTTATAGCTTATATAATAAAACTTAATATTACAAACACATATTTCAAACATGAACAAATAGGTCTGTGTCCTATTTTATTCTCCGCAATCCCAATATTGAGATTGAAGAAAGGGATTCGTTGGGATTCAGATTTTTTAATTCTTTTCCATTTGTTTCGGGCCACATGAGAAGGTAAATTGCTTCGAATTTAGCGTATAATCCTTAAATCTTTGGTATTTATAAACGTATGTTGAAGGAATAAGAACTAGTTCAATTGCATACCACTACGCAAGTGGTAACATTAGCTATCGTGCAGTAAGTCACCATAACGGACGGGGCTAACAATAAGACTGTCTATACAAGCGTATTGCATCGTGTGTCACAACATTTCTCTACTCTAATGGTAATGGCTGAAATTCGCACGTATCTCCAGTATTACCCTAAATATCACACAGAGTTAATATGTGCGATGACTCCGCCGTATGTTAGTATTTATTCCAAATGCAACATTTCAAAAAGTCTTCCATTTTTATTATTGATTCTGCGAATTATAGGATGCAATTGGCTTTGATAATCAAAATATCATCAAGTTTATCCTCATCAAACATTAATTAAATTGTAGTCAATACAACAAACGTAGGACATATTAATAAAACAAGCTACCTCGATTTATCATCATAATATTTCTATTCGAAACTTAATATATTTTGCAGGATCTTGATCTGATAAAATACACTACAAAATAGTCGGTTCTTAGAGAGAAAATATGCACAAAAAAAACACGCATGTGACGTAGCAAAAATTTTAAATTGACGATCATGCCATATTTAAGTTCGTTGGAAACGCAAAAGTCTCGAATACACCTGTAGGAACTTTTTACTGTACTACAGTAGAACGTGGATTATCCAAACTATTTGGGACCCGACACCATTCGAATAATCAAAAATTGGGATAACCGAACAGCAATACATAGGTATGGTCCGTGCAAAATACGCTAATTTATTCAAAGTGATAGAATATATTTATTTAAAAACGATTAACAACAATATTTCATTAATATGTAGTATTTACCATACATTTTCGCTATTTCTTTGGAAACAATTCTACGATTTTCTTCTCTTTGCGCTAAAGACTCTAGTCCAAGATAAATATGATACGATCAAAATTGTGACGCAAGGAACATTTTGACGTAGGTACAGCTTATGTATTCGGTCTAGTCACTTCGCGCGCTGCCGTCAAATCGCGAATAAATTCAGAAGTCAAAACATTAGTATCTTCAAAATGGAGATTTAAACATCGCGGCTTAAGTAACTTCTTCATTTCTTAAGTAATATCCAAGCTCAAAATGGGATTGTCTTGGAGAAGATCAGCCAGTCGCAGAACGCAGATCGCAGCATGAAGCAATATAAGCTTCTACGCGTACGCCAATTGACGGAGACGCAACGCGAAGCCTTGGAGATAAAGAAGGACCAGACTACCTATGGAGCAGGACGGTTGTGGTCCAGGCGATGTCGAATCAAGATTAAACGATCAACCCCTTCAATTTTGTTTTATATGACGGTAAATCTGGAAATGTAGGCCGAAGAAGATTTGCGGTCCGAGATGCCGCAGCAGAAAAAATAGAAAATCTGAGATGTCTTAATCAGAAAGTTCAATGATACGACCTTTTCAATTAATTTGGGCCATATATCCTGAAGAATTCAATCAATTTATACCATTTTGCATTAAAATGCCATTTACTCGAAACTATATTTTCAGCTACGCTGAAAACTATCCTTGCGTCATAGTTTGGCTTCGATCAACTTCTTCACAGTAGAAGTTCACACATACCTTATGCAAAAAACCACGAATCGGATTCTTCCTACTGAAGAAGGAACATATTTTTCAAGTCTCATATAACATGAAAAATGTAAAAAATTTTGAAATAAAAATATCAAATGCTTTTAAAAAAGAACGAGTAATTCAATCTCGAAACCGATTCCGTTTTTTCGCTGCGAAATATCACAATGCCTATCCGCTATACTTGTTTTTTTTTTCTTTTAATTGTCGTTCCGATCTCAGTACGGATAACCCAACATTCGGATAAACCAAAACTGGTTCGGATAATCGACAGTTCGGATAATTGACGTCCGGATAATTGACGTTCTACTGTAATCATCCCTTATGACTAACAGCTGTAATTCGTTCTCCATTATGTTATAATCAGAAAATGACTCCGAGAAAGCTCTACGAACAATCGAGCATGACTCTGTCAATTTCAAAGACAAAGATAATGTAGTTTGCGCGGGGTCCAGGGAATACTTCTGTTCGATTTATCATACCTGCAGCTGATAGTCAAATGCCAACTTCGATACTGCCAAAAGCGAAGAAGTTGATAAATAACTAAGTCGAAAGAACCCATGAAAACTATCCAATGATCAAATTGGAACGTCAATGAAACGTTATTCGGCTAATTTCGAGAAGATTTGAAATTCGTACGCCTATCATATGGCAACCAAAGACGCACAAATCATTCTTTAGATAGTGACACCTGTTGGAAAAAAGATGAAAGTACTGATGTTGAGTGACTAGTAACTTGCTGTTTTTGTGAGCTACGTATTCGTCAATCAGTCGATCTTGACAGTTCTTAAATTGTACATTGTACAGACAACCTGACATACGTGCAATTTATAATTTGTGATGCAAGTTCTATGTTCGTGAGTCATTAATTGCGGAAAATATTCTATTAATTGTGGCCGTGTTGATAATTGTTTAATAAAGGTACTACGGTGACAGAATGATGTCCGATCCTTCGGAGGAAAATTTTGGTTCTCAATATGCGCTTCAGGTAGCTTTACAAACAATGAAAGAACGCTGCCAACAATTTCAAAAACGATTAGCTATCGCGGAAAGAGAAAATGCCAGTCTAAGATTAACACGTGAAAAAGAATCAACCACAGCTCTAGTTCCCAGCAACGGAGATAACCAAAACAATGAGTTACAAATTTTGACCGTATGTATCAACTGAAATACTTCATTTTTTCCTTTGATTCTTATCAAATTTTTCTTTCACAATGAAAAGTTCCTAGTTCATAGTTCCATCTATGAAATCAACAAGTTTCCAGCATCATATATTTTTTCTCGCGATCATATAAATTTCAGGGATAAAATTATTGATTGTAATTTTTATTCATTCCTTAATTTTGTTTGCCAAAGGATAAGGTGGAACAGCTGACGAGGGTAAAGACACAACTAACACATCACATATTTATGGTTGCAACGGAAAATCGTCAGTTATGGAATCGTTTGTCTCGATTAACAAAGACTAACAAATCTCTTGGCAATCATTTACATAAAATATCAGATGCTCTGCAGCAGCATCCGCCTACTCAACAACCTCTGGAAGCTCTGTCATATAATTTTAGAAACGATTTCAACTTGAGCAAAAGTGAATCTGATCATCTTCTCATGACTACAGATCCTGGTTTGTTTTGTTTTTTGTTTTTCCCTGTTAGCAGCCCGTCATAATCTTATTAGAAAAAAATCTGAACTTCAAAACTTCTAGAAACAAAAAAATGAAATGAAATTCGATCAATTTAGTCTGATATCTATAATCTAAGGTCAACATCAAGGCCGAGCACAGTTTTTTTTTTTATACAAAGTTTATTTCAAACCGTTGTTAACAATATTTTTATATTTTTAGAACTCAGCGAGGCAAGCTTGGAAGAAATTTCATTGAAATTAATAAATAGTATAAGAATGGAGAAATCTGAGTTAGAGCAGCAGTATGCCGAGGTAATGATGTATTGAAGAGAAATCTGAAACGCACTATTCCATTTTATATGCTGAATAATAGACAAAATATTCAGAATCTCAATGATTCTTACTAACAACAAAACAGTTATTTGTTATCATAGATTGAAAGTTTATACATATAATATTGATTAGAATTAACGAAAATTCTGGTTCTAATTGATTTATTTTCTTTATTGAAATTTTACTTGCGTGACTGCAAAAGGTGCTAACCCTGTTAGATATTAGGCTCCGTAGAGCCACCTGCTGAGGAACTTGATCTTCTACAGCTACTGCTCTTCGCTATTATTTGAACATTTCTTTTTCTTTATTCTATGATTAATACAATATGTTTAGGAACATTGAGAATTTCAAAATTTAAGCAGTAGAAAATATGAAAAAGTCGTTTTCCATTAAAACAATTTTTTTTCAAGTTCTTATTTATTCTCTCTTGAATAATTTTGAATGGAACTGAAAAGCTGAACCTGAAGATCAAATGCAATAGCCAGTGGCTCATAGGAACTCAATATTTACTAGATTTAGCACCGTTTAGAGGGTCATGCAAGTGAAATTTAAAAGAAACACCGAAATTTTGGCTTACCCTATTATTGATGTACAACGTTAGTAAAATGAAAAACATGTAGTTCCATTTTGAAGAGAATGAACCTTTATATCTCTCACATGATTGACCTTGCAAGAAAGAACCTACTCGACTGTAATTTTCCTGTCGAAGAGTCGAACAAGTTATCTTAAATAATAAAAGCAATCATTAAGATTACTAAATCCTTAAATATTTTATTTACAAGATGGTGGAGATGCAGAACACATCTGACATAAATTTCCACAACATTGGCTATTCTTATCCCGAATATATGGACACAGACTCAATGGAACAATTGAAACAACATGATACCAGATTATCGCATACTAAAGATATATTACTGTTGCAACAAGCAAAGCTAAAAACAGTTATAGAGAATTTGCAGATAATTAAGAAAGGTGAGGTGTTAATAGAATCTGCACGACTAAACTATCTGGAATTGACACAAAACGTTGAAAGCGTACTTTTTCGAAAAATAAATCATTAACCACAGAGATAAATTAAATGGTATTTTAAACAGACTGGTGATTTCTTTTCACAGGCGCATTGTGCAAAAGTTGTCGCGAAAATGCACGGAAGAAAATGTGCCAAACAGGAACTCAGTTTAATTCAGATGATAGTCTGAAAGAAAATGGTGCTACGCAAACAAGCCTCATCCCGAATTCGACTGCAGTAATAGAAAATCGAAATTACGCTACGGATGGGTGTAGAGAAGTTGAAAACAAAGTTTGTCCAATGTGTGGATCAGTTTACGGAAAATTAACTAATTGTGCTGAATTTCATGAACATGTTTTAAGTCACTTTACGGAAGATGACCAGCCTGGCTGTGACTTTGAAATAATTCAATAGCATTTAGTGAATTATCAATTGATACACGAACACCTAACAAAGCTAAACCAATTCTATTCAGTAAATTGTAGCTATAGATAAAAAGTTGAATTGAGAAAAACAAAAGTACCACATAATTACATGTTCATATTGTACATACATACATACATACCTGTATTTCTGTATTGTTATATCATCTCAGAAACTGTATTTCATTATTCGATTTATGATAAATCTATGTTTGTATTACCTAATTTTTTGGAAATTAATGATTATTCATTTGCCGACATACGCTCGTCAAATTATATAATCACATCTTGAGTTCAATATTTTGATATATTTCTCTATTATTGATGAATGTCCAGTTGAAAAATTATACCACGCGGTTAGATGCCAAGGAGTAAGTGTTCATTTTCTTATCATTCTGCTCTCTTGCCAAGAAACTTCCGTATTATTTAATCAGAAAATTTTTTTCCATAGCTAAATTTAATTTTTTGTTCATATCAATTAAACCCCTTGGCCTCTAGGCGCTTCATTTAGAAATCCACAATGACCTTACTTCACAGTTTGTTTCTGGCCAGAATAATGAATAATTTGAATGTTTCTTGTGTTTTTATGCCAAGAATTAAGACATAACAATTAACATTACAGTCATGATGCCAAAATAAGAAAAAAAGATTAATAAATGCATTCTCAATTAATATTTTATGGTAATTTGATTGCCTATCGGCATCCATCCATTTTCAATTTTATATCAAATTAGAATATTTAAATAAGCTTGCACTTGTATTCCTATAATAAGTGCACTTTTGCCTTATTATGTCGAACTTTATCAAGAAGCACACTCGTCCTCACATGAAGCATGTCTTTAAAAAAAGATTTTTGAAAAAGTGATTACCTAATTAAGCTAACAATTCAAGCTAAGAAATCCTCAAGTAGTATAGCAAAAGATTGCTGCCAGACTTGGGAATGCCTTTAGATTAAATTAATACCGTAGCTGGGATATCCTTAATGGGTAGTGATTGTACATACATTGATGATGCATCAATAGTCTGTATATAAGTGTCTGCAAGGATTCCTAATTTTATTTTACATCTAGCCATTAGTTAGACATCAGAATACAGGAAGGTTCATAGCTGATGGTTTCAGAAACAAAAAACCGTGAAAAATTACTCAGTTTGTTTTGTTATACAATATATTTTACTATTAATACAATAGTTCCTTAACAATAACAAAAATAGAAAATTTGTGCTTGATTTGGTTTTTTTGAGATTAATTAACAAAGTGTTACGAACACATTTTTTGTACAATTCTTTAGTGTCTAATTTTACAGATAGTATCAATAATCATCATCTTTTTACCCAGCTGATGATATCTTTGAGGCCACAACTGTTTAGTACTGTGCACGAGGAATACCTTGGTCTTGAGAATACCTAAGTATGAGAATACTTTATTCTATACATATACAACAAAGCTCGTACAATTTGCTTTCTCTGCCACACTGAGTCAGCCATTAATTTGGACTACGATGCGGAAAGCTAGTTACCCTCACACTAATGTATTCCTCACATTAATGTAAAGGATTGAAAACTACACTAGTAGACGGAAATGATTTGAAAAAAAAATAAAAATAATCTTTCCCAAATCATTATCGTATTTACTGAAGTTATAAATTGTGGCATATAAAAATGTAAAATAAATGATATTTACAAATCAGAAAGTTAATTCTCATGGTAGCCAATAGTTCCAATGTATGTTTGAGTTTTATGGATAGAATATTGTACACAATGAAAAATCAGCTGCCTTGTATTCAGGTCTGAAGAATTACGTAATAAGAATAGAAAAGTGTTTATATCCATGGTTCCCAACCACACCATGTCCGTGCCAAAATGTTAGGATCTGTGGCTTGGTCCAGCAAGCACTCGACCTGAAATATTTTCCTCATATTTGATGATTTTCCAACTTTAATTGCAAATAACAAAATAATTTTAATAAAATCACCTGTTCCTCAATACTCAAATTTTCATCTCGACGCTCTGACCGTACTCTTAATTGAAGGCCGTCATTTGAACCATTTATTATGTCGATATATTTACTGAAATATTCTGTGCTACCATATCGATCCTTTATTTGTAGTAAAGTAAGCTTAGATGGCTTTGCTCCATTCAATTTATCTACCACAACATTTATTTTTTTCTTCGGATACCATTTTACGTCTGTAAGAAATGTTCATGCATTATTCTACATGGCATAAATATTTACCAATACGTGGTACCCATAAAACCAAAAATCAAGCATTCATACCTGAACCCTCTTGACGATCATCCAGTATTCTTTTTCTTGCCAACCAATCTAACGATGGTTCTTTTACAAAAATGTCCATACAAGCAAGGAGCGGATCCTTCCCATGCTTGATTGCTCGTAGAACATTTATCATTGTTACCTTCAGTAACCCATTCTCATCAAATGGCCGTAAAAGTCCAAGAATTTGCGGGGTCAACCTGAACGGCATGAGTTCTGGTACAGATGAATCTACTGCAGCATCAAAGCTGTATCCAAAATCTATACCCAACGCTTTGCCCGACGAATAGGAAATTAAAGTATTCGATAGGTTTCGATCACCAATTCCCAAAATCCATTGAGCTATGCATATTGTCGCGTAAGAAGTTATGAAGTTGTGTCTTAATGCAAAGAAACTCTCAGGTGATGTGCTTAGTTTTTGAAAAGCTTTTCTAAGTATATCCCAATCAATCCTGTTCTTGAAGTAATTAAATTTTGTTGTAACGTCTTGTCTACTATACTTGAGGATACCTTTACTGTACATCGTTTGAATCGATTGTCCCGGCGCAAGATTACTCATCCAACTTATATACAGATTTGTAATCGTCTCTCGTTCATGTTTTTGATCATCTGATAATACAGAGTTAATTATCTCACTCAACGATCTAGTATTGTCCACCCATTGAATTAGTCCAAGAGAACCAGTCAAGGGGATTACCAAATAAATATCAATAGACAACTGACGTTGTCTGCACACTGTATCTCCTTGTAAAATTTTATTCATCAGCATAAATATCTGCTCTATCCTTTCGTCTGTTCTTAAATCCTCCCCAAATTTAACAAGAAAATTGTAGTTTTTTCCATCGTTACCCAGCATTGTTATCCTGATGGGTTTACGGAGTGATGGCAAAATCGTAACGTTAGGATTTAGTTTCACAATCTTGGCGTGATACTGTGGTACAGGTTTTTTATCCACAACATATTGTCCGGGGACCTCGATTTCTCCTCCACTAAATCTGTACAACCATGGACTGTAATCTTTGAGGGGCAGTTTGCAACTACTTTTTATGCGAGTTTTTAGTAATTCTAGTAATTCATCCAACTCATCGATGATCTGTTGTTTACATGAAAGTAGTTCCCTGCCTTCCTTGTGCTGCATCTCTTTTATCCTCTCTTCAAACTGGCCAATAACGTCATACACTTTTCCCTGGACTAAAGCTCTCTCAGGTGGGTATATAGTAGCCAATAAATTGTTTACTGTTGCAGTTAAACCTGTCGATGTATCTGTTTCCAATTCACTTACATGGTATTTCAAAAAGAGTTCTGGTTGTACGACATACTTTATAGATTTAAGAAACAATTCCAAATCTTTGTTTCCTGAGAGGATTTCAGTCAATTTGCTGATTAACGGATGAGACAACGAAGATTTATTCATTTCTTTTGTCATACGAAAAGTGTAAATAAAAGTATTGGGATATGTCTCTGCCAGTTTAAATAATATAGGAGCAATTAGGGAAGATGTCGGTGTTCCAATATGTGACAATAGCTGTGCCTGCCATTTGAGAAACATCCATGTTTCCACAATATCACGTGTACGTTCGAATGTTTTTGTTAATTCGGTATCATTGGAGTAATTCAGATGCAACAAAGATGGGAAATATTGAGCTGCTTCAAGAGAACCATAACTCATTGCGCTGAGAGTTGAGTGTACAAATTCTTTGGATAGGTCTAGACCCGTTTCAATATCACGACACATGGAATGGCAATATATTGAAAGTTTCAGATAACAATTAGCTTTGCTTTTGGAATTTCCTGACTTGCAGCATTCTTTCATTTTATTCAAACAATAGTCATTCAATCGTTCAAGAATACTTTCCTGATCGTTTCTGGGAGGTAAATATTGTAAGATCGACCTATCTTCTAACAAGATCAAACTGATTGGTTCAGATGTTATTACTAGTTCCTGTAGTTCGATTACTAAGCTGGTGATATGCTGTCTAACATCAATTTGCACTTGGGTATCAAAACAATCGTTGATAAAAATTTGGTGTGATATTTCCCAAGAAGCAATGAAAGCTTTAACTTTTTTATCTTGGCTTTTAGAATCTATATAATATAAATATTTGTACTTTGCGAATGCTAATTGCCATTCATTACTTAAATGTAAATTATTCTCTCTCACATACGGTTCGGAATACCGTAGATATTTCTTCATAAAGTGCCAATTACTTTGACCATATGCCACCAGTGCTATGTTTAGGCATTGCTTAACAATCGTAGCATTTATCATATCTAGGATTTGATTTTTTTCATCATTTGATGTATCATTTTCGAGCTGTTGTTTCATTAAACCAAAAAAGTATAATCTGTAAGCACTGTGCTTGTCCCATAACAGTAAATTGTCCTGATTCGTTGGCCCATTATTGTTCCAAAAAGTAAGCATACGTTGTACGTTTGAAGCAAATTGATTTTTGTCTTGAATACCTTTCAAGTAAATTTTTATATCACTTAATCCACGTAATTTTATGTACTTGTTGATTTTTTGCTCGTAATAGAGAGGGTTCAAGTGCTTCCATTCCAGTCGAATTTTTTCTAAACCACTCATTAAGCAACTCTCGGAAAATTCTGGGTTTTGATCGACATAAAATATTGCTATTTCTTCACCGTAAAGCCCTTTCAGTTGATTCAATTTATCTTTAGTATTAACCCACTTGTTGAGAACTTTTGGGAATTCATTGCCATAATCATTCTGTACCATTCCATGAATCTCTGCTTGTAACGCCCAAGAAGCCATCCAATTTTCATTCATTGGTTTCTGCCAAAGCGCATCAAAGTCCCCTTTCAATTCCGTTTCTACGCGTTGATGAATTTGTTTCCAATTAGAAAGATGGGCCAGGCACGTGAATATCGATTCCTGACAATAATCTTTAATCAGACCTTCATGTACTTCGTAAGCCTTTTCGTAGGCAACTTTTGCCAGGCTCCATTTACTACCAGCTTGTGTAAAAGATGCTTCCTGAAATAATAACCAGTAAATATTGAAGCAAGACTAACAACATATTTTTAAGTATTTACAGTGTGTCCACATTTGTACATCGATAAAAGATCGACTATTTGAAAGAAATTTAAGGATAACAATATACATTAGGGTGGTTCAAAAAACACGATTTTGAGTCAACTAGTTACTCATCCATAATGTCGTTATTTTCCAACACAATTAGTTCTCGCGGAAGCTGCATCTACTATAATTTTTAATACTGTCTCATCATCAATGTTGAAATTTTTGGAAGTGCGAAATGCCAATTCTTTACAAGAATCACAATTAGCAGCACAAGATGAGCTCCATATCTCAACTCTAAGAGGCGGTGTGCGTAATTTTTCTATTATTATTCAACTTTTTGAAGCCTACAGGTTTCCTTACATCCGATTTTTTTGAAATTCACTCAGAAGGATTTTGTTTAGTTCGCTGATTTCAGATATAAAGTCGAAATGTAAAAATTCGAAATGGTGGGATTTATATCATAGTACCGAAATTGTAAAAAATAGTAGTGAATTAAAAAAGTATTCTGTAAAAAAAACTCTTCTAAGTGAATTTCCAAAAAGTCGTATGTAAGAACAAATGAAGGCCTACAAAAATAGAACAAATATAAAAATTGGCTTGCGCTACATTTTAGGGTTGAGACATAGAGTCTATTTTGTGGGAGAATTTGTTTCGTGTCAAAAAACTAACGTTTAGTATGGTGGGAGTGAAAAAAATAAAATGTTGACATTTTTTAAACACCCTAATACACCGACAGGATAAACATATCAGGAATTCCAGCTCAACTTGACCCCTTGATTTTTCGATATGTCAAACTACTAAATGAGCTTCCGTTCTGTGATTTTTTCCAAAATTTGTCGGGCAATTCTGTTCGATATGTGAATTTTTTGAAATGTTACAATTTTTTTTAAACTTTTTGTTTTTTAAACAACTACATTTCTGGAACGATTAGTTTCAACCAAAACTTTCGTGTAATAAAATTCACGCACTTTGAGACTGACTTTTGGAAAAATTTACTACAGAATTTTGAAATCACTAAAACGACCCAGAAATCATCTGGAAAAAGACAAAGCTGCAAAACTTATCTTTGGACCTGTTTATGGTAATTTTTGTTTTGAAAAAATGTCATGAAATTCGTGATTGAAATCCAAGAATTTTAAGTTATCGTGGGACTTGGAATAACTGTTCGTTCAGAAATTATGCATTATTCAATATCAAGGAGATCAGCAGCGTGAAGTGGCAGACTCGCGCTTTGTGTTGCTCGCTTACCCATGGTGCAGTAATTGCTTATTGAGTTATCATAGCAAAGCTGCTGACAATTATGCTTATTTCCAGCCATTATCGGTAAATACAGTGGGACACAGGATTGGGGAGTTACAGTTTTTCGAAAGCAAACAACTGAACGAAGCACGTTCAAACTCGTTCATAGGCCCACCCAATTTGAAGTATTTGATAAACTTTTTGTATTATTTGATATTGAAGTCTCACACGGTGATCAGATCTGTTCCACAAAATTATATTAATGATTATAAATCTCGTGTTTTCGAAACTATTTAATTTTCTGATTTCAAAATATACCTAATCTTCGTAAAAAAGTGAAATTAACTTATTTTGACTTAAATTAACTTGTTATTTGTCGATCTCCTCGACATTGCATAATCCATAACTTCTGAACAAGTGGTTATACTCAAGTTTGCAACAGCCTAAAATTCTTAGGTTTCAGTCACGAATTTTTAAAAATTATTTCTAAAAGAAAATTATAAGGTTCAAAGATGAGTTTTACAGCTTTTTCGTTTCCCAGGTGGATTTTGGGCCATTATAGTGATCTTAAAATTTCGTAGTAAACAACATAATAAAAAATGAAGAATATAGTTAGTTGTGGAGTAGTCAGCCACATCGAGTTGAGCTGGAATTTCCTGCATATTTAAACTTTCACAAAAAGGAAAATTGAAACAATTTGAGAAAAGATGGATCAAGTCTGAAATGGTCAGGATCAAACGTAAGTAGAGTTGGCAGAAGAAAGCCCATGTACCTCTATAATGTAGTAAATGAATGAAAAGATTTATATTACCTGTAATTCTTTTCCGAATTTCTCACATCCAAAGATACTCTGTACAATATCAAAATCGTTCATGGATTTATAAATATTTGCTAATTGCAACCAATCATTTTCATTGTCGTATTTTTGAATCTCATATTTAGATCGTTTAGGTACAGGATCGCAGTTCTCATTTTTATATTCAAAATTCATCTGTTCTTCTAATAGAAGAGCTCCCAAAGACAACAATCCACAGGATTTCGACACTTTTGCAATGACATTAGGACTGATATGAATTTCATGTGAAATGAGGATTATTTCTAACACAGTAGCAATAAGAGGCTTAAAGCCATTTGTTTTATCCAATATGAATTTCAGACTTGTACACAATTTTTGGAGGAATTCTTTTTTATGATTTGACGACATTTCTTTAAATATTGAGGAAAACATTGCCACTGTCACATCTCTGGCAATAACTTGGTCATTCTTTACTAATTCTTGTAATGGTTCAATTATACTAGAATGCGTAATCTCTGTATCTGGGAAGTCTCCAACCCTATATTTTCTGAAATGTGAATAATAGCGCAATTAATACCTTTCCTGTCATGGATAATTGAATGAACATTTTATTACAAACGTGTCACGTGGCTTGGTTTCAGAAAATCTGGTGTCTTTGTATTTTGATATTACTGAATTGGGGAAAAATTCTCCTATCACAATACAAGTATGAATGACAACACATTGCTTGCTTACCTGTACATCTTAATGCTATTTCTTTGACGATCAACTTCCTCCTTTAGAATTTTATCTCTGCGTAGATTTATTGAGATCTGTTTTTGTCTCATGTTGTTTTGAAGATCAGCGGTATTTTGTAAAATCCTCTTAGACTTTTTGTTCTTGGAGGGTTGTGGTATTTTTTCAATATTCATATTCGAATAATTAAATTCATTTGCAGCTACATAAGCATTTTGAAAGAAAGACTGGTCTTCTGATAAAGATTGCTTGAACTGTAGAGTTTGCGAAGTCCGCAAAAATAGACTTTGATTTGAGGATTGATTAAAGCGAGCAAATGTCGGGTTTGATTTTGAATAATATTGACTCATTTCGATAGCAAGAGAAGATGTAAATAGCGGGGCTACTAATCCGGTATGTTTAGACCGCCAAAGTATTGCAACTTGATAATCTTCGAACGTGCAGTTACTTAGAGGCTCAAACAATTTCTTTTTGAATGCAGGATCCTTGCTAACCAGATGCAGCATCATCAGAGGTAAAATTGGTAGATAGCTTGATTCTAGGTCACTATCATACATATTGAAAATCTCCAAAATCCTCTCGATAGATTTGTCAGTTAAACTCCCATCCTCTGCCCAAAAATGCAATAATTTCTTTTGTAAAGATTCATTTGTATCAAGTAGACCCAACAATAGAATGTGTCTGCTTAAATATTTCAATTTATCCACAGCAATATTGTCTTCAATGTTGTCATTGTACTTTCTGTATACAGCTATGAATATATCCATAACTTTTTCTCTCTGTGTTACAGAGACATCTTTTGAATATGGTTTTATTAACAGAGCCCATTGCAAGAAATCGGATGGCTTTAAGATATCCAATAATTTTTCGATTATTTTTAAAGCCACATATTGACATGTCAAGATCTTGTTTATTAAAATATCTTTGAATTTTATAAATCCTAACTCAATGATGATTTCTTCATCTGTAAAGTTTGGCAACGCAGATAAAAATAATTCTAAACATTTTTCTTTGTTGCTATTGTCAATTTTGAAAAAGTTGGATGTCAATTGATTGAAACAGTTGTTAACGATATTCGGATAGAATCTATGTATTTCATGGATACATCTTATATATTTGTTATGATTTTTGTGTGATTTATCAATGACTGAAGTTTGGATGTTCTCAATAATCGATTCTATTCTTTCATGATCGTTCTTTGATTTAAAAAAATCAAGAATCAGTCCAAATGCATGACAAACATGCGAAACAATTTCTTCATCTGGGTTATCAAATAACTCTACCAAGTATTCCAAGATTTCATGTCTCGATACTAACGACTCTTGCTTGTTGTTCGATAGAAAACTAAGAATCATTCGGACGATAAATTTTGGTGATGCATTTCTAATGGTAAGAATTCCCACAGGTACTATCAAACAAGACTGCCATGCTTCGATTAGCATATTGATCATTTCTACGTTGTACTTGTATATGTGTCTTTGATGACTATCAGCATTTTTCATTAACATTTCTAATAAATCCTGAGCCAATTGTTTGTCCGGATTTTGAGAAGGAACTGTAATGTTATGCCAATCTATCAGCATAATTAGGATATCTTTAATCACGTAATTCATGTGACGAGAATTCTTGAAATGTAACTTTAAAAATTTCAATATTGGAGTGAGAAAAGATTTTCCGTAAGGTTTGAAAACTTTTTGCGTATTTACAATGACTTTTACCATAAAAAATTTTACGTTGTAAATCGTCGCAATATTTAGAGATAAATGGAAACACTGCATCCATTTTGGCATAGTCAAATTTTCGCCAGGGTTTGCCAAATTGCATATATTTCTCGACACCATATGGGTAATAATTCCACAAATAGAAGCCATACATTCGTGATTATTAAGATCATCAGATTCGAATGTCAAAGATATCATTTCTTGATTGGCAATATTTTCTGTAACTGAATCAGGTCTCAGATTACATTCGTACAAATCAAAACAAGTTAAGTCCTCGTTCAACGTTGAGGCAGCAAGGCTGTAACTCTTTATGTACGAGTAACTGTGAGCTGGCGTCAAGTTAGACTGTTTTCTTATGTTTATTAACTTCTTATATTCTTTGGGTATTTCTTTGAAATCTTGTTGAAACTCGTAACTCCTATTAGAATCAATAATATTTTCCCATATAAGTTGACCTTTAGATCTACTCTCAATGAACGGCACAACGTAAAACTGTTCCTCAGATTTTAAACTTACGATAGCTATTGAACAATTATATGCTGCACAATGCATGAGGCGGATTAGTTCACTCGGTTCAGTGTCATGAGGCTTTAATTTTCTAACACCTAGAACATTATTGTTCAGTGCCTGTAATAGTTCTTTCCCTGTTTGTATTGTTATGATAGAATTTTTCACAATTGCACTATTGGGGCTAGTTATCTTTTCCAATGGGACTTTGGCGAACATAATTTCAAGCAAATTATAACAACCAATCTTAGATACTATTAAATTCTTCAGGGTAGACCCATTCCCAAAGAGGTCTTGCGATACGGTCTCATAGATTTCTTTTATATTGTTTTCGAAAAAGATTTCAATTGCGTTCACGTTACAGAAATGCATACACTTAAGAAGTAACTTGTTCAATATCTCCAATCTTGCTTTGAAATTTTCTGTAGTCATAAAATACTTGTATAAAATTTTCAGAGATTCTTGCGAATCATCAGATGATATTTTTTCAAAATAAGCAGTCAAGTATACAGTTGAACTATCATCCCAAAGATATTCAATATTGCCAATGGTGAGGTGTATCACGGAATCAAAAAGAGCGACGGATTTCAAAGTTGGCAAATGGCGTGCCAATGTTTGAAAGGATGCAATTATGTTCGAATGTTCAAGACTACCTTTTATAAGATTGTTCATGTTTGTTGGATAATAATCAGTTTTTAATTTGTGCAAACAATTTGTCAATTCAGTTTTTTTATGTTCAGTTTCATCTATAATACAAGGCAAAAAGTTGGTCAGCATTCGTGTTTTGTATTCCAAATCCAAATAGCCTGAAAGCCCTTGCATTATCCATGAATATAATTCATTTTGATCTCGACAAATATCAGATGGATTTTTGGAAATTTGTACTAGCAGGGAGTACAAGCTTATCACTTTTTCTTTCCTCTTCTCGAGCCCGTTTATCATATTACGAAATGTAGAGAATCTGTTTATAAATTCATTTTCCAACTTTGAGAGCAGTTCTTTAAAGCTTCTCTTATTTTTTTTAACATGCTTCAGTAAATCTTCCAGTAATGAGACCACAACATCAAATTTCTCTTTCAACAAAGAATCGCCCAGTAATGTATCCATACTTTTACTCAAGTGTTTCAATAGATTTTTAAAAATTGCAATTCGGAAGAGATTCAAAAAGTACTCCCCGTGAAATATGCTCGTCAAATTCTTATGACTCAATTCAGTTTTTGAATCGACAATATTGACCAAAGTTTTTATCATCTTAGGCTGTAATGAAATAAGAAAATTACAAAGTGACATTATTAAAACCAAAATGTTAGTAATATAAATATGTTTGGCATTAAAGTAACTAAAAGTTTTTGTCTGCTTCCTAATCACGCATAAAGAAATCATGTATTTGAATTTATCCAATTGAAGATACAATTTCGAACACACGATTATTGATTATAATAAAAGAAAAAAAGACTTCTCGACTGCGGTCACAAAATGTTATACATAACACTATGTAATTTCTAGAAAATCATTAATTTTTCTTCTATATCCGAATGGAAACAAAGTTCCAAACAGTGACATACTTAACTAAAGCAAAATTTGTGGTAATGCAAAGTAGGAAGCATTTGATGCCTTTAAATTAATAGAAAACTAGATTGGCATATGAACTACATAGATCCGAGACCCTAATAGTTGATAGTATATTTGTTACGTACTTCACACTTAAGGTATAATAATTCCAATAAATTTTCCAAGTATTCCTTTTCGCTTGATTCCACATCAATACAGACCAATTTACCACACTGTTCTTTCTTCAGTAAGTTGAAAATTTGTATTACTTTATTGGCTGAGTCATCATCGGTAAGAGGTCTCTGAAATCATTTATTACTGACCATTATTATGAATAATGAATGTAAAAATTTCTCGTGTGATATTTGTGAATTCAGATGTTAATCCAATTCCGGCCATCCCGAGGTTGATAAAAACCTGTTACATTGTTGAGGAGGCATATGCACATTGGAAATATTTTTTATCAAATAACTGGTACACTTCGAAGAAATATTATATTGGTTCAGTTTTTAAAGCTCATTACTTGGCTTTTTAGACACAATTAGAAATGATTTTAGATTTTGTGGACTTTTGCTGAAGAAATAGTGGTAGTTGGTACAAGTCGTATCGTCCACTGAAACTTTTTGAAATTTGGAGGAAATATTCTAAAATGATGTGAACTTATACCTCCTAAAGTTAAACCAGAATAGTTAGGAAAACCTCGGGACAAAACAAGTCTTCCCTACATAAGCTCGCCAGGCCAATTGATCACAAGTAAAAAGTCTGTTTGTATTTTTCGGAAATATGCGAAGGTGGAAGAAAATGGATTATAATTTGTTCGTTTTAATTGATTACGTTAACTTGTTCAAGCCAAACATTGATATTTTTTGGAGTCAAGTTTTCCCAGTCGATTTTAATTAACATATCTTGAAAATGTAGCAATTATTATCAATATATCTTCTGAAATTAACTTGCAGGCCAGCCAAACGTTACTCTGCCGTTTTCATTTTATTAATATATTGTTGCTTACAATAAATTTAATACACACCTCGTATAATTTTCCGTGTTCATCGAACGTTTCTAACATAATTAATCCTTTCAAATAATTTTTCAATGTAATGCTCGTGTCATTTTTGAATATTTGATCGAAATCCAAGAAATCTTCATATTTGCTTTCAATTTCCTTTACAATTGACACTCTTAATTGTAAAATATGCTTTGTCTCCAATTTCCGAATGAAGGTATCTAAAAGTTGTTGTAAGCTTGTAGGCAGAGATTCCATTATTTCTATATTTTGCAAATCGAAACCAAGAACTTCTGGTTTAAAAATTGATGTTGATATCAGTAAGGACAGTTCATCATTCCAGAAGAATATCGGTATATAGGAAAATAAGTTCCTATCAGCCTGAGTTTCCTGAAAATATACAAACATATACATTTTTTTGTTGTCATTTTGTTAACATTTCATTTAATAACTAACAGTAGTAATCATTAAATTTAGTAACTATGACAATCGAGACTTTTTGTTGATAAGAGTAGCTAATAGCATGGTAAATAACTCACTATTTGGTTGAGTAGTATCTTTATGAAGTCAAATATCTTCAATATAATTTCGCATTTTAATACGCGTAGGGTTTGAGATAAGTTTGTGAATTCCGGCAGTCTGTCATTTTGCTCTCTTTTCACGTTGATGCAATAAATAAAATTCATGAGGCAATTGAAAATCATATCTTTGTTAGTATTTTTGTCCGTAAATAATAAGTCCAAGCCTATTATATCTTCTTTAAGAATCCAAATATAGCAATCCAAAGTCCTCAAAATTGGTTTCATAGTTTCTACAGATAAGGTCTCTATCTTCGGTCGTAAATCTTTCATTATGATTTGGTTCAAGCCTCGAATATTATAGCTTTTCACATAACCCGCAAATACTTGTTGAACCGAGCCAAATACTGGCACAAGTTTAGATATACGACCAAGAAACTCCATACTTTTAGATCTGCAATTCAGATCCAAAGATCCACATTGCACTAATAACCAATCTACGGCATCCTTGAGCAAGGTCCCTTTGAATTCCGCCGGTTTTCTACGCTGAAAACTCTGTTTGTTCAAAAGTTCGTATTTATTATCAATTACCCTCTCAACGTGCTTCAGAGACCTAAAGATCTGTGTGCTGTTACATCCATCTAAGCTTTTTATAAAACAAAACATAAATTCCAACCAATATATATCTATTATTATGTCGCTTTCACGAAATATTATGTAAAGGTAGTTGAATGCAACGGCAGCTCCGATTCGCTTTTGCATAGAAGGATGCAATGCGAAATTTGTTATTTTGCTTATGATCGCAACTATATTTGTTGATGGTGTTTGTAATTCTGCATCTGTTGATTGTTTTATTGACCATTTAACAAATTCGGCTAAACATACACCACAAAAGTCGCTTAGAGCAACGTTTGACTCATAAGTCAACAAATCGAAGAGTACTTCAATTAAATAAACAGTCTCTGACGATCGTAACATTATTTTTGAGCTATACCAATGAGTGAGCTGTATCATCAAGGGATAAAATAATTGTTGTATAACTTGGTCAGAGTCTGATCCAAGCCTTAATACAGCTGGGCAGATCTTTTTGAATACAGGGAGTAGGCGGTCAGGATTGGATGACAAAAACTGCATTGTTCTTCCGAGCATTATAATAATAATTGAATGTAAGACTTCACATGCTATAACTCTCGTACGTCTGTCCGTAGAGTCTAATGCTAGTTCGATAGTTCTTATCAGAATTGTATCTAGATAAATATCTGGTTTGATATCGTTATACAACAAAGTGTATTTCAATAAATTGGTATTATCTTCAAAAGCTCTGTTGCTATTAGTTTGTTCAGTTGCTAGGTTGGACGTTACTTCTGAATTCAAAGAACCGAAAAATAATAAAATTCTTCTTTGATATTCTTGAAGTGTTTTTTCATGGTCTGTGAGGACTATATGTTTAATGATTTTTCTTTCATTGAAAACGATTTCCGGTGTTAAGTCTATAATACTTTCGTTGCTTTGCAGAAATGATTCCAAACTCGGAACCACTGAAATCAAGAAATTATTCATCTGTTGTCCTCTTATGGTATTTGTCCATTTTTCTAACGTGCTTAATGCAGATTGAGCAATGCTGAAATTACTCTGTCCAAGAGAAAATGCTGTCTTGAAAGCAGGAACTAAACGATCCAACATTTTTTCAGCCACAAGAACTGGCATTTCAAATATCATATTGAAACAAGAGCTTTGCAATTCCCCAGAAAAACTGGACAATCTATCGATAGTATCGGATAAATATTTCGATACAAGTATAGATGTTTCGTCGGATAACTTTTGTTCACCTAAATCAAATGTTGAGGTGTATAACTTTAATACAGCAGTTACGAGTTTGTAAAATCCTGATATTGAAGGATTTTTATTAGATTTTCTAATTATTTCATGAAAGAACCAATTCGTCTTTGATTTCATCAAATCTGGTTCTAATTTTTCCAGAATATCGACAAATAAGTCGACCAAATTTATGAATACCCGAAAATCTGTATCGTTTACAGCAATAGGTATATCAAACGCTTCCATTTCGCTTGAGTTTTCGATAGTTTTAATATCTAAATTCAATTTCTTGATGAGCCGAACACACGTCTCGATCATATTATCAAATATTTGTATTGAGATTGTGAAGCTGTCGGTATTTCTCTTCATTTTATTTGGACATAGCAACGTTTGCCATAACGGTAGATAGTTTTTATAACATACTGGACGTTCGTCCAAGTTTTCCATTTCACATTCTCTCTCTGCATCAACGAATATCATATGCGAACAGCTCCATATGATTCCTTCGTATACTAGAAAATAATCATTACACAACTGGCATTACTACTGTAAGGATGGAGAATCTTTTTTATAAAAATGTGGGGGCAGTACCGCAATGTATGCTTAGAATTTAAAGCCCTTGGAAACATAGGTAATTTTTATTTTTTTTAGTAACAGAAAGTATCTTAAATGAATAGTTTTTAAATATTCAGTTCTGTGTCGATCATTTGATTATCGAATAGATAACATTGCAATAAAATTAAAATACACGAAAAATCAAGCAGTGTTTTGATACGTAAAGATATTTATTTTCCGTATCAAATGTAGTCAACTTACCTAATTTCTCAATAAATTCTTCATATGACCGTCTACAGGCTTGCCTGATATTATAAATAGTTTTCATCAATGAAGTCACAGCCAATGAATGGCTTGTGAAAGGTAACTCAGGAAATCGTTTAATCAAGATCAAAGATAGCGCGGACAGTGGTGTAAGTTGATCAGACGAAACCTCACCCATATGTAGCAATATTTCTGATAATGCAACTTGGTAGTATGTGATATTTTCTAATAAACCATTATTCATATCGTTGTTACTGTAAATTAAACATCATTGTTTATTTTCTTATCACTACTCGAAATTGCTGTTAACTCTTATATTATACGATGTATTTATACTTAGCATTGAAAACTTCTGTTCATTTTTGAATAATTTCCCAACGCACTTACTTTGCATATAGAGTAGTTGTTTTTCGTGCAATTAGTGAAAACATGCGTATAACATCAGTTTCAGTCATATAATTTTTGCAAGCACCTGCCATGTGACCAAAACCACATATGCTCAATTGTAAGGTGACCAACTCCACGTTGTCGTTTTCGAAATTTTTTTCAAAATGTCGCATCAAGCGCTGAAAATTAATAGTGCAAAAATATTTAATAACATTAAATGAGAATATTTGAAGCAAATCGCAAAAACGTGTTATGATGTCAACTTATGGACGACGAATAGGTAATAACTTTTTTCTGAGCTGAGATATAAGTGTGAAGAACATTTCAAAAATTATGAGATTATATCAGTAAACAATAAGATAACAGTTTGATTTGTATTGCGACAGTGTCGTTATGATATGAGCCAATATGAATTTGGATAATATGAGTAGGGATCGATCAGTTTTATTATTTTTTTATTTTTTCTTTCTTAATAAAACTGGTGTTGTCTAAATGGGGTATTCTCAAAACTTGAGTTAGCGGAAGCGGATTAGTTTCGACTCAATTTTCCTTTATTTCTCAAATGTTTATCATGTTGGATAAGAAAAAACTTGTAGATATAATACTTATGGTTATAGTGAAGGATTCTTACTATTGGCGATAATAAATTTGGCATATTTCATACCTCAAATATTTGTTGCCCACTTTCAGTATTTCTACTTTTCAAAATGACACCCATTTGCTCGTAGTAAACGGACAAAGCATTGAATGCAACAACTCCATTCTCACCTTTTAACTTTGTCCATTTCAATAGAGTGTTGTGCCAGTAGATAGCATCATTGTAAACGTATTCACTGAATGCAGACATATGCTTTCCAAGTAGTGCAATGGCCGCTGCAATACCAAAGTATATCATTTGCAACTTTCGATTAACAATGAAATTACTATTATCAACATTTAAATTACAACACATTTTACATATTACAATTGTTATCATATTACAATTATTATCATATGCTAACCTCGACTGACGAATTTAAATTTTTGTTCAAGATTAATGTTACTCAGTTCTTTGATTAAATGGTATAATTTTTTATAATACTCGGATTTTTTTGGAGATTCTTGCGGGGAAAAGTTTGCCAACAAATTATTGATGACTTCAAGGTGAACTGCCATATCACCTGGTTGTGCACCAGGTTTTGATTTTGAATACTGAAATTTTGGTAAATACAAGAGTTGAATAAAAAATTATCATTCACATACACGTAAATTATGTATCATGTGTATCCGATAGAAGATACATTACTTACAAGCTGTTCGAAATCGTTCATTACTCTCTCAAAAATTGTGTTATAGTGTGCTAATGATATAGCCTCAGGGTGATGTTTAGCTATAGATCCCAAAGTTTTGAAGAACTTAGCTCTCTCTGAACATAAAATACCTCATATTTCTTCAATGCATATCAGTGTGAGTGGTATAACTACTAAGCTCCTTAAATGTGACATCGTTTGTTTACTCACCGATATCAGTACACAGGTGAAATGTCCTAACAAACGCTTGCACTGTTTCATTTAATCTCAACTCATGGCTCGGGCATATCTTGACAAGGCTTTCAAAACTTTCAGCTGCAGCTGTTTTAATTGCTTGCGAAGACTTTGTGATAATTGCAGATTGGCAAACTTTCTACAAAAATCAATGCGAGTTAATTCAATTCACTTATATAACTACGGATACCCGTCTCTAAATTATAAATCTTCAAGCAAGTTTTTATTGAGATAAATTTCATAAATCAAAGCCAATTTTTGTCATCATATTTTACTTGTTTATAGTGCAGGTATTATATGAGATACATGGGGTGAAATATATGAAGTGGGCTACTGTCAGTTGATTTTTTTTAATCGTAGGCTAATTTCATGGTGTCTTTAGGGGTCCAAGAAAAATGTTTGGAGCACTTGTCAAAGTCGAGAGTAAGAATTTTATAAAGCTACGCTTTATTTTAAAAATGATTGGTTTTCATCAATTTGTATTTTCGAATAATTCTGTCGCAGTAGAACAGGGAAAATCAAATTATTTACCTTTATTCCAACAATGTATTGATCGAGTAACCAATGGAATTGTTGTATAATAAAATTTAAAAGTTTAAACCCTTCAATAATCGAGCTTTCCATATTTTTGTCAGAAGCATTCTCAAGGAAACGTAACAATCCCGTTTTGTCACTGAGAAAAACCGACAGTACCAAGCCTGGAATTATGTAAGGTGCATTATACTCATGTTGAGCCAATGTTAATCGTAAGCTACTCAGATTTCTAACATGAATGCGATAGTTATATTCAACACTTGACATGAAGATTCTTATGCAAAATTAGTTATTAACAGAACACGCTCTAACCATTACGTCAAATTACTAATTAGAATTTCATCAACTTCGACTGCTTAATTAGAGCTTCATGAATGTCTTGATAATATTATTATTTCAATAGAACACAGCTTATGGTAAGAATATACATGTTGAAGTTATCACTCAGATTGTAAATTTGTAAGTGGAAGGTTTTAATCAATCCAGTTGAGTCGAGTTCATCAGTTTCAATCACAAGAGGACGGTAGTTAACTAACCCTCTTAAGAAACAATGGTCAACGACGGACATCAAGATTTTTGCACTACGGCATGAATTAGGCTAAACCTTTGATGAGGGCAGAATATTACTGCCAAAAAGTCAGGCAAATTCACACTTATTGACTCGACTGGATTGATTAAGACCTTCCTCTTAAAAATATTATGGTAAGAATATTTGATCATCAGCTAAAATGCAAGTGGAAAGCTGTTCTGAAAATTTAGAAACATGCATAATAAAATACAATCAACTGTATGAAACTGTTAATAGCATAAGTTAGCGGATCAAAGAGATAATTAATAAATTAATCATATTATTAAATGATTATAGTCGAATATTTGAAATGATTGAATGAGTGATTGAAGTTACGGTCTAAGAAGTATTGATCATCGGGATCATTAATTGTTGGGTTCTGCATGCTCACCAATTTCATTTGTTGATAGATTTTGAAAATAGGATGGTCCATTTTTCAAAATTTCCGTGAGATCACTGTTGTTTCTTTCTTTTGTCCATTTTTGGAACAGTTCGATGAAACCGTCAAATGATTCCATGGTTACTTGTTTTCTTATCAGTGTTCAAACGTTGAAACACGGCTTGACATATAAAGAATCATAAGATTGTACTCATATTGAATAGTGCGATACAAAATTGACCCTCAAGGGACACATGTAATTATTTGCCATGTCGGGACTATCCCAGGGTACCTGCCCAAAGATATTTTTTTGTCTTCCGTATTGTCTGCAATGGTTATATTGTTTAATTTCTTGATTTTTTTCGAAAATGAAAGGTTTAGGTATAGTTTAAAACTGATCTCGAGATTTGGCCCTGCCGAGGAATCATTTTGTATAATCAATATAGATATCTTTGGCGGATTTCACTATTTTCATCTGGTATATCTGCTAAAATTGGCTACTTTTGAGACTCAAAATAAAACTGCCGCCAACTGAGAAATTTGATGAATACACTCAAAGAAATATCTGTAAATTATATAGTTTGAAACAATTAATATTAACGTTTGTTCAGCTGTATTTGGTCAATAATCGGCCACATTTGATTATCAACAAAAATTTGACGTTCAAATATTATGTGAGAAGCATGTTAAAAAAAAAAAAATCATCAATTAGTATTCATGAAAAGTAATCGTCACAGACTTATGGAGTAACTATAAACTCACAAGTATACTATACGTGTAAGGGTTGACATCATTCATCAATATCTCGCCCAGGATTTTTGACACATTAGAAACAGAGAGCGTGGGATTTTTTTGAGATACCAAGGTTTGCGTTTTGGGAAGTACTTAATTTTTAACACTGAATGATAATGTCAACACATTATTTTAACACAGTAAACAATCATAACTCAAGAAACAAGATTGTGACAGTGAATAATCTGACCATGTAATCTATTAAAACTTGCAGCTACTTGCAGCGTGACTGAATAGATATAGAATAATCATAATACTTATATTAATGGAAAGGGAATAGCATGGGAATAGCCCGTTTGAGTGACGAGCGGAAAGTAATTGCAACATGTTGAAACAGAGACATACCTCTCTTTTTCTCCGTAAGGTTTCATAGCAGACCGCGTTAAGGGGAAATAAAATACGATGTGGTGCCATCTATTATTAGACTGTGGTACTAATTTTTCTTGTCATTTTCACGTGTTTTACCTATTTTTACCGAATACCTCAGGATTACGATACCTTACCTACCATCATTTTCAAAACCTCAATTCTCTATTATTTAGCAAAAAATATCACTTTTATTGATGTTTCTTATTGTAATCCATCATTATTCAGGGCATGACACTCAGGATTTTTCTATATTTATCAATCAAAATGCAAACTACAACAATTATGTAATACAGAGTACTGTTGATACATAATCTGTAATTTTTTTTTTGATTCTTGAAAATCGGGGAGTGTCATGCCCTTCATTCAATTTTCATTCATCGCTGATATCAATTTCACATCAATCGGACATGCTTTCGTTGAAAAAAGAGGTTTACAAAATATCAAGTGGAAATACGGAATACAGTGAAAATGACAAGAAAAAATAGTACCCGAATCTAACAATAGGCGGCATCACATCTTTGTTCATTTCCCCTTAAGTGTCAGCGCAGGGCGAGGGAAACGGACGTTATGGAGCAAGATAGATGTATACCACTGAACTCTACATAATACAGGAACGAGCGCGGTGCAACGGTAGTGGTGGGTGGCAGACAGAGATAGTTGTGCTTGAAGTTGGTACGCTCTTGTCGCACGCATAGCGACTACCAGCAACTATGCGATATAGTCTACTATACTGCTGGTAGTCGCTATGAGTGCTAAATCGATATTCTTAGCAAACTAGCTTATGACAGACAATCTATTCAGAATTTGAAATAAATAGTATTAGCTTATTGTTTTGATAAGGCTTTGTACACATTTTCGTATATTGTGGATACACGGCAAGAGCCAAATAAATAGTAGCTGACAATGTAGGAGAATTGTTATTCTGATAATTACAAGTATGAATAGGAAGAGGCGGAGTCTCAGCCGATTTAAGCCACACCCTCTCAGGACCCCGGAGAAAACTCACCCTGTATAAATACACACATACTATAACGACTTTCTTCTGTGCGAAAATGTGACAACTTTGCTTAACTAGCTTATTGTTTCGGAACGATATAAACACTTTACCATTCTCGTTATTACAAAGCATGTTTAATTCATATGATCAAGTTAAAAACGACTGCATCTGCAATGCAATTCTTATCTCCTTTGAAAGGAGTAATATCTGATCATATAATAAAGAAAAATGGCTTCTCAAGGTATTAAATACGAAGAATTACAAGAGAAATTCCAAAAAGAAGGAACAGACGGATTAATTACATTTTTCAAAGATCCTATGAGTGATAAAAAACCAAGAGTAACCAAAGACAAACGAGTACTTGATAAATTAAATAAGTTTTTTGAAGAAAAGCAGTGATATATGTGATTATTTATTCAATTAATATATCGTACAAAAAATATTTGTTATGAAAAATATGTAGATTTATCATCAACGTTTTGTTTTCTATTTCATGTTAGGGTATAGCTTTAATATGTTCTGCATCTGATGATGTAATTTATAACAAAAAAATAAAGTGTGGTAAAGAGTAATATTTTCAGTTTTTTCTCATGCCGATAATTATTATTCCGTAAAAGTTTTAACTTAAGTCTTTTAAATTTCAAATTACTTCGTATTTGCGCGCCGTTTTCTTTTGCTTCACCATTTTCCCTATTACAACGTTGTCACATCGTTTTCACGCGACTATTTTAATATCCCTTCCACTGAAAATAATCGTCTGAATATATTATTGTTTCCAAAAGTTCATCAAAACTACGTGGTAAATAATTTCAATTTTTTTTTTAGTTATTTTGAAAATATGATTCTAATAGATATCAGTTTTTCATAAAGATGGTAATTTTCCTTCAATGCTAAAAAATAAAAATTTGGCATTTTCCCACACTTCTCCCATGCTGCGTGCACAAAAAGTATCATTTTTAAGTACAATTATCTCGTGTTCGGTGTGGTCAATTGTCTCCAAATTTTCATATTGTATGTATTATGCATTCAATTATTTATAGTCCAAATTTCAAACATGTCTTAAAAATTTGTAATCGCGAGGCAACTACCTTAAAACAAACCCAACTATTTTTCCTATATTTTCATCGTGAATCTCTTCGTGCACATTGCACACGTGACAACTTTCCAGTAATTTTTTACCCTTTGATAGACTTTTGTTTCTAAAAATATTGGTTTTCACTTACTGAGACCCGCTTTTTATTATGATAACCATAATTTGAAGCTTTACAAATCACATTTGTTGTAAAATTGACTTTGATACCTATACTAATTACACGTAAAAATATGCTTAGCAGTTTGTGTTAGCCTATCATTTGAAAAAAGATCCGCTAGATGGCGGAAGCAATAGGCGCCAAAGTTACTGACTTAGCGTATTCAAAGATGTATAGTTCTGTCTGAACATGTTGCAGTCAAGTCGACGGCGCTGTTCGCCTTCCAGTAGTATAAGTTCTATGAGAATAATACCTATAAAGACAGCTTACCCTGGGTTAATTTGTAAGCCGACCAAATAAGCTTGAAGTGGGCACGCCGTTGCAGGCGGTATTTTCAATACCTACTCAAATTTACAGTTTCGCGTAGCCTGCGATCTGACTTAGGTTGATAGTTATAGAAATCTGATGTACTCACAATTGCACGGTTTTTTCCCACTTTATCGGTTATATCGACAGCTGCAAAATTATTTGGAAAATGTTTCGGCAAGTTTTGATTATACGACTCGCATATATTGCCATACCCATTATTCTTAAATTTTACAATTTTCTCAAAACATTTTTTCGAGTATGAGATAGTTTACACTGCAGTGCGTACCCTACTGAAAATGTTCATGTGTTAAATCATATGATATTATGCAAGAATTCCGTACGTAATTCATCATATGATTTATCTTGTAAATTTGGTAAAATATATGTATAAGGAATCACACAATAAATGATATAAGCACAGTAATAAGCACAAATTATCAGATATGGAGCATTCCATGTCAAGTCAGCCACCTTTAGAACTCATATCTTCAATTTTATTCTTCTTTTAGGATTTGGTTATACTATGTGAGAGTAGTGTCTCTAATTTATTTTAAACTTTTTTGAGCCGCCGTCCCGGAGTTTTCATGCAAGCCTATTTTACGATATTTTAAATCCACGAACTTTTGATCGATAATATCTGGAATTTGAAAGGTCGTATCAACAAATACGAGGAGATGTTTGGATTCGTCTTGGATCCGACTTTTTGAAAAAAAAATGTTTCAGAAATGTCCCGCAACGTTTAGGCTGACGTAACTGGAATTCAAAGAAAAGAATCAAATTTTTAACGATATAACTAAAAATTAAATAAAACAATTCTTTGATACACATAAAATTTGAGAATCAAATTTAAAATCAATTTAAACAAATCATTTTTAAATAAATAAATAAATAAAAATGGTCTAAAATTGTATAAAAGTCACGTGACGTGAAACGCAATCTGATTGGTATGACGTCATTGTGCATATTTACAGCGCGTAATTTGAATCCATAATGTGTAGTTGATATTATTTTGAGGCGTTGAAAAGTTTTTTTTAATCAGTTTCCATTTCGAATAAATTGTATTATTCAATTTTTAATACTAAAATTTACTAGTAATAGTATAGAAAAATTGACGATAAATTTGTTATTGAAGTTTTTTTTCAAAACTGATGTAAATATTGGTGTTGAGATTATGAACAGCTGTCACCACGTGCTTATGAAAGTAAACTACTTGAAGTTTGCGCCATCAATTTTAAACAAAATATGCATTGTGACTCACATACATGAGATGGCGTTACTTATTCGTTGAAATATCAGCTATTATTTCTTTATTTAATAGTTTAAATATTTATAAACAAAAACAAAAAAATTTTTTTTTTTTAATTGTGAAAAATTACAGAGAACAATAAAATATCACAAACTAAGGGACGGGCTTTTCTACACTAAGGGGAAAATGCGTGTCTCAGGCAAATTAAATACAGACATTTTGTTTATCTTTATTCCTTTGCGTAGATGAAAGTTCATTACTGGCTCTAATCGGGGTAGAGTGTAAGGTCTTCAAAGTAATGAAGCAAATAAATTTTTTCCCTATTGAAACATAGCAAAATACAGTCCCCTGGCGTGTCACCAATCCAATATCATAGTCAGGGATATAGTTTTCATAATAATATATTCAAAGTTTCAGTTATATTCTATCTGTTTATATGCTGTGATAATGAAATTAAACAATTGACATGGAAATTTTTTTATTCATAATAATTAATAGATAAAATATCGAGCTAAAGTTTGTCCCTGCATATTTTAGAGAGTCCCCTGTCCGAACTTCAAAATAATTTTAAACCTTGTTCGCCCATCACATAGTCACGTTTCTGTGTTTGAAAGAACGTGAAAGACGTGGAGTGTATGTACGTTTAGATATAAAAGTTCATTCCCTGGCTGGATTAGTTCAGAGGCAACTCAGAGTTTGCCGCTGCAATACGTGCCAGGACCCCTTTGCCCGTCAGTACCTTGGTAAGTGGTTTTATGTTTATATTTTTTCATTTGAATAATATTTTTCTGTGTTTCGTTTTATCAAAACGGGTATAATGTTGTTATGACCAGAGACATATTGATAAATTATTTAGTACTTGTGATATCTTAGATTTTTATGAGATTTTACAGTCCCCTGGTGCAGTCCCGTGCCAGAGAATAAGGCAGGGGACTGACGGAACCACCAGAGGACTGACGCATTAAGTATTTTCAGGTGGTTTGATGCAACAATGGCACCAAGAAATAAACAAAAATTAATAAGAGAAGAAATCTTGGAAAGAAAAAGAGCAGCAGAACGTTTGAGATATCAACGTATAAAGAATGACGCGCAAAAATCGGCGTAGATGAAAGAAAAAGAACGTCTGAAGTATTTAAAGAAGAAGGAAAAAGGAGTACGAAAACTAGTGCAAGATATGAATCCGCGGGAACATCGAGCTATAAAGAAGAAATGGAAAGAATACTCGACGTCAAGCCGAACTAGAAAAAGAGCAATGCAGGAAATTAGCAATAGGTTCGTAAAAGAAAATACACCAGATTCGGAGTTAGAAATGGTGAATGCACCTCAACGTCTTCAACAGAGTCATAGAATTAATAGATTATCCGAAAGAATGAAGAGGCATGCTAAGAAGCTACGACAGAAAAAAATGAAGGAGAAAAACAAGGAAATAGCGAATCTCAAGAAGAAACTCGGAAAATATAGAAAACAGATTTCAAGGATGCGAGAAAACGAAGAAAAGAATAAAGTAGAAACTCCTAACACAAAATTACAGAAATTGTTAGATGCGCCGGAATCCCGAAAATATCTTGTGAAAAAAGCATTGTTTGGCGACGTATTAAAAGCACAGCTGAAGAACAATTATCAGACACTGACAACGATGAAAGAAAAAAATGTTTTCACTCAAGTTATTTCCGGTAATTTTGTTAAAAAATACAGACTTTGAAGTAGAAGTGACGGTATTTTAACCTATAAAAGAGTGATGAAATCAAAGCTTGCTCCATCTTTTGCACTGCTACTACAAACTCGAAAAGACAGACTTTCTGAAAAATGTACCACTGCTGTTGAAAATTTTTATGAAGACGATGCTAACGGTTGACTGGGAGCAGGAAAAAAGAAATTTGTTACGAAAAACAAAATAAAGAAACAAAAAAGATACCTTTTAGATTCTTTGCGAAGTCTTTACAGGAAATTCATAATTAACCATTACAAAATAAGTTATGCGATGTTTTGTCGCCTTCGCCCTTTTTTGGTAGACAAACCAAATGTTAATGATCGTGATACTTGCCTCTGTATTATTCATGCAAATATAGATTTGAAGTTGAGTATGAGATCTTACAGTACTCGTCAAAAATTGCTGGAGGAGTTGTGCTGTGATCGTTACAACGAGCAGTGCCTATCCAGACAGTGCGAACACTGTCTCGACAAGGTTCCATCCTACAAGGAATTCGACAACCGTAATCCCTTGAATGTTAAAAAATGGATAGCAGAAAAACAAGAGTTTACGGACCCAAAAAATAAAAAAACTTGTCAAGTGACGAAATATCTCAAGAAATCATTTGTCCTCCAGCCGCTTCAAATAATAGCAGAACTACACGAGGATTTTGATAAATTTTTTTGCCATGAAAGGAACATCGTTCATCAGTATAGTGCTATAAAAATCTTGAAAAAAATCTTACTGACGCCGACACTATAATTCATATGGCTTTTTCTGAAAATTATGCGACAAAATACGGACAAGAAATTCAAGCTTTCCATTTTGGAGGCTCCCGCTTACAAATTAGCCTCCATACTGTTGTAGCCTATACGGAAAATTCGATCCAATCATATTGCACAACATCTTTAAACATATCTTATTCACCAGCTGCTATATGGGTACATTTGCAACCTGTTTTGAGGGCTTTGCCTCTCCGAATTAAACGTCTGCATTTTTTGAGTGATGGGCCCCCAACTCAGTGTCGCAATAAAACTATGTTTTATATTCTGGCTTCTAAATTGCCAGAATGTCTTTCAAATATAGAAAAGTTCTCATGGCACTACTCGGAAAGTGGACATGGCAAAGGCGCGCCAGACGGAGTAGGTGCTACTTGCAAAAGAACAGCCGATTCTGTAGTTGCTGCTGGGGGCGACATCAATAATTTAGAGACGTTCATGGAAGCCATTCAGCAAAAATGTCCAGGAATTATTTTGAAAAATATTGACGCCGAAGATATCCAGTCGATGACTGACGTAATTACACAGGAAACATCACAGCTCAAGGCTTTGAGTGGCACTCTTTGAAGTGCACCAAGTAACTGCGAACATTGTTAATCCTGTAAAAAAATTGAACGTGTTCCCAGTTACGTTGACAATGAGAAGTTTGAGCTGTTTCTGCGACGCCGATATGTGCGAACACTTCAAAATCGGAAGTTTGAATATCAAGCTAAGCCTAAACTCAGAGTCGAAGATGTTTACACCGATTCCGAATGTGAGAATGAAGCAGGACCTAGTATCAGACCCTCAAAACGACAATTTAGCAGCGGTGATTACATATTGGTAAAGTTTTCTGCGGAAAAATTGAATATCGCTACGTAGGTGTCATTAACGAAATTGACGAAGAAGAGGGTGAATTGTTTGCAACTTTTTTGAAACTATGTGATGACAAAGGCCAAATATTTAGGGTTGATCACAACGACGTATCGGATGTAACTTACGACCAAATTGTAACGATATTACCAAATCCCAATTTGGTATTGAAAGGGGATAGAGTATTTTATAAATTTAAGTCGTCTGTCGATGTTTTTGAAAAATAATTTCGATATTTGAATGCTCGCTTTCACTAACGCTAGGCAATTTCTGAAATGACTTTGTTGCTTATAGCTGTACTAAACTCAACTTAGTAGAAATCATTGTAGACGTGTCCTAGTGTTAGTGAAAATGATCTTTTCGAAAAAGCTAATGTAATTGATATGCTGATAAGTGATAATTATTACTGTAAAATTTAGTCATTCCATATTGAGAACTTTCGTTTATTATTAGTGGGTAGTTGGAAGAATTAGTATTATAAGTCCAAAAGTACAAAAAATAGTGCAAAATATTTTATCCTTAGTATAAATGTTGATAATTTTGATTTTTATTTTTCGCTAGGTTATACAGGTGGAAAATAGTCCCTTGTGAGTATTATTTAAGATCTCAACATAACTGTAAGTTGTAATGTACAAATGGTAAAATGTTCAATATTTCTATGTTTCTTATTTTTCTACGTTTATCTTTCATTTTCAATAGTTTAATTTGTTTTACGGAACAGTAAAATAAAATTAATACTAATAAAATGTTGTTTTCATTTCACAATCACAGTTCCCTGGTACATGTGTCAGTCCCCTGTAACCATTATTCGTAAAATCATCAATAAAATGGAATCTATTAAATAAATGATGCGGCCCTTTACAGTACATAGTATATCTAACCTTTAATTTTCGGTTCGAATAGTTTTTACTTTAATTTGACAAAAAAATGTCCTGGGACATATTTGTGATAGATAGTTGCCCATTAGTATAGAAAGGCCCGGATATAAAAATCATGCAATTACCCAATTATGCACTCACTAGTAAAGCTTCAAATAACATATAGATCACTTGTTGGAGACATCAGTTTTAATTCGTGAAATAGATAAACGCAGTAGGTATGTAATCAAACAATGTCATGTACACGGAACAAAAATAATCATCCTGCTCATTCTATTCAATTCGAGAATAAATTCTAACCATCCAGAAACAGAGTTGCTGGAGTCAAGTGAATATTAAAAATTTTATTTTCAAAAAAGGAATATTGTTAAACGGATTGAAAAAAAGACATTTATAATCAATCAAGGTGCCCATTTGGCACCGGCCTCCCCTGTTATGTGGGGTAGGGATTTGACCTTTCATTTTTTAATATTTCCCAGTACAGTAAACAGGAGAGTACACAATTAAAACTATTAGAATTATTTTCAAGGTATAAAAATATAGGGAAGCAGACGACACGAAAAATCCAAGATGGCTCACGAGAAATTTTCAGAAGCATTTTGTGAAGCATATTACCGATATGCGTACGACCGTTGGAAGGCTAAAAAAAAATCACGCAATACGATGTACACTTGGCGAGGTTGATTCTGAGCCGGAAATGAAAATCAGAAAATTTACTAGGCTGATTGTTACTAGGCAAGTAGCTAGACAGTCTACTGCGAAACCAGCAGGAGCTGTCTGCTAGACCGAGTCTGACACCGAGTGACATCATTCCGAGAGCAGACAGCTCGTGTCTACTTGCTACTTGCCTAGTAACAATCAGTCTAGTAAATTTTCTGATTTTCATTTCCGGCTGAGAATCAACCTCGCCAAGTGTACAATTGGATGGCGTCGACAGATTCAACAACTTTGGTGTCACCTCCTGCATCAAACTCGGTTTCGGCTTCTGCTTCAAACCCGGCGTTAACTTATACCTCAAACTCGGTATCAACATCAGCACCATTTACAATCCCGGTCAAAGTCGTAACTCTCTCAGAGAGTTCCAATGATGACCAAGATGATTTACCTTCGGAACGAACTCCGTATACTAAAATTTGTTAAAAAAAAAGAACGTATACTTCCGAAATACCGTGTGTTTGTGCAGAGGCGCTACAGTATGTCCAGTAGCGGATGTACAGTCGCCCACCGCGTGGGTACCCACGTTACGCAAATTTATCGGTATGGTATAGTAGATACAGTCTAAATTCGATCTACGTGATCATTAGCTGAAGCTAATACTTCAGTGCGCCGTTTGATGGCGCGCTTGGTCGTGCTCTTGGCTATAGCATGACAAACGTTGAATATTGTTATTGAAAACAATTATCATACTTACGAAACGTTCCTCGTACGCCGAATATTCGGTACACGAAGGATCGCAGCTGACTATCGTTCCGACGGATGAGCAAGTGAAACTTCTCTTCATAAATACGAGTGCATCTGCAGAAGTGAAGAGTACATCTACCTACTTCACACAGATCTGAATTATTGTGTGACACTTGATGCGGTTTTCAGGTTATATTCTTAGAGATGCACTCGTATTTATGAAAAATAGTTTCGCTTACTCATCCGTCGAAACGGCAGTCAGCTGCGATCCTCTGTGTACCAAATATTCGGCATACGAAGAACGTTTTGTATGTGTGATAATTGTTTGCAATAAAAATATTCAATCTTTGTCATGCTATAGCCAAGAGCACGGCCAAGCGCGCCATCAAACGGCGCACTGAAGTAGTAGCTTCAGCTAATGATCACGTAGATCGAATTTAGACTGTATCTACTATACCATACCGATAAATTTGCGTAACGTGGGTACCCACGCGGTGGGCGACTGTACATCCGCTACTGGACATACTGTAGCGCCTCTGCACAAACACACGGTAGTTGAGGAAGAGACTGAAAATATACTACTCAAGCAAGCTAAATTGCCCATGACTAAATTCTCTTCGGGTGTCAACGATCACGACTTAGATGAGGATTTTCATAGAGGTAGGGTAGATGACACTTCAGGGATCATTCGTCCTACCGATGTAGACACTTCCCCCGAACCGATAGGAAACGAAAGTGATGGCGAACAATATTCTCAGTCGAATAACAGCAAATGGAAAGAAGGAAAATACTCCAGGCGATCCAGAGAAATTAGAAATCGCGAAAAGCACATCCATAATCAGCCCCTTATCACAAATTACTTGCAGCAAGTAGATGAAATTACGAGAATAATCCAGGAAAATAAAGAACTAAAAACTCGATTGTTAGAAGAAATTCCGGAAATTTTACCAGTGAATAGAGGTCTGGATACAGCAAAAGATAAAAACGCGAATCTTCAATCATTACTAACCCTGTTACAAAAGTCAGCAATCAGTAACAAACATAAGGGCCATAACAATATAGGTACGATTGTACGAGCCTGACTTGATGCAATTCTGTTTGTATTTATATGTAGTTGGGGGAAGACTGTTGTATGAGACCTTATGTACGCTAACCTGAAAAAATCAATTCCTTCCTTAATTACTATACCGCGACATATTAATAATTCGGATCAAGTAGTTGAGGCATCGTTGAGATTCGAGCATCTCAGTAAATTCTTGACTGAGCGAAAATTGCCTAAGGTAGTTTGGGTGAGTGAAGATGGTACTGGCATTACTGGTCGGATCCAGTACTGTTCGAAAACGGATTTCATTATTGGCTTTGTAAGTCCACTTGGTGAGAATGGTTGCCCGAAAGCGATCACTTTCCTGCTAATTCAGCTCAAAACATACAAAAATACTTTGCTGAAAACGAAAGATCAAAATATGCGTATGTTATAATGGCACAATCTCCTATTGATAAAAGCGCGTCTTTTTGCCTTCGCGTTTATGGAACTGATAATTGTTTAACCAATTGAGACATGACCAGACGCTGGCACACTATAAAACAAGAAGCTGAAAAATTTGGCATACGAATTTTAGGATTCTTCTCGGATAGGGATACACGCCTTATGAAAACGATGAGATTTTTTCCAAGATTTTCTGTCCTATCGAGGAACATGATTGGAAATGGTTTGATATGAATTTAAAAAAAGGCGATCAGTCCACGTTCCAACTAAAATCCGAACCCGTCTGCTGAATAAGATAATCATCCTGCAGCTAGGGGATTATCGAGCATCAGTTAGTCATTTAGAAGATGTTATTCAAAAAGCTTCGAAGGATAAACATCTTTTAAATGATTTACGACTGGATGACAAAATGAACTTCAGGGCTACGGAAAAAATGTCATCGCAATTAGTCGAAAATGTTTTAACAGAAACGATTGATCATTCCCAGGGAACAGTCGCGTTTGTAAAATTGATTCGGTTAATACTACAAGCCTATCTGAACAAAGGTGAAACCATACGTACTAGAATCCACAACATGTGGTATTGCGTGTTTTATTTAAGAATCTGGCGTAACTGGCTGCATGAAAATAATTTATCTGTAACTAAAAATTTTGTTAGTCTGAATTGTTATTTGTGCTTCGAACTGAATGCACATGCTATTATCAAAATGATACGGCTTTACAGAGAAGATCCAGAAATATCAGAAGGATGCCAGTTTACCCCATGGCTCTTCAGTTCACAACCATACGAACGTATTTTCCGTGCAACTAGATCCCTTACTTCCACATTTTCCACGGTTGTAAACTTTAGTATATATGATATTACGACAAGGTTAACAAAGATACAGCACATAAATAATGCTGTAACCGGTTTGTCAGAAAAAATGGTTTTTTCCAGAGAAGCCAAGCATGGAAAACTTGGTAAAACTAATTCGAAATTACTGGTTGATAATGAATTCATGAGCGACCATGAGATAGAAAACTGCGTTATTAACGCACTACGCGACGTACAGCGGGATTGTAGAATACTTGGGCTTACGTTTTTCAATGACAAAACATGGCAAAAAGTTGCCATCATCGATTATAATTCCGACCAATACGAAAATGCTGATGATAACGAAATAAATATCAACATCTGTGATGGTGTCGATCAAGATAATGCTGCAGTAGAAGATCGATTGAATTATTTCGTTGCCGATCCGGATGAGGAAACAGAAGATAATGGTGCACTCTCGGATATTGCTGACTTACGTGCGATGGAATTAGACGGGTTCGGGGATTGTTTGAATATGCCAGATGCCGGTAGTCAACGCAAATTGGACCGTTCGTTTCTCAAAGTCAAAGTAGCACAGCTGTCAAAACAATTCGAAGATCGTCGCTGTGTTGGTTACTTAACGAGCAGTCAAACAAATTAAGCGCCGATCGTTTTATTCGCGTCCGCGGAAGCACAAAAGTTTCAAATATTAGTCAGAAAGATCCGAGGAAGAATGCAACTAGCGAAGAGTTGGTTCACGTCACGATTAATGTGGAGGAATATTACGCGGTATATTACGATGCGGGGTAGTATATTGGTCGAGTTGTCGAGGTAATACATGAGGAGAAAGAGAAAAAAATATAAAATTAAATTTTTGCAAGAAAGATTCGGTCAATTTCATTGGTCTAAGCAAGACGACATCCAGCTGGTTGAAGAGTGCTTTATTTTTTCGGGCCCGATACAGATGATAGGAAATTTACCCACGGAAATATCAGCAGTCCAAAAAGCAGACAAAATTTAAAGAAATGTGACGCGACCGAAAAAGCAACTAGGCGTAAAATTGTAGAGCTAACAATTTTATCGTCATATAAATCATATATCGTCGATGTGTGATATGTATAGTCATGAAAAGCAATATTATATTTAGACATTGAGAGTTTAATTGTTTCTAAGTAAGTAGATATATAAATAGATATATGTGTACTACGTGACGTATAAGGTCACGAGATAAAATATTCCCTAAAGAACCTACTATATTCCAAGTAATCTTGATAATCTTCGTGTTTATTTTGCTACTCTTGTGTTATAATATGCGTATTGAAGATTAGCATGTGCTTTGGTATTGAACACATCACAGATCCAAAGAAACAAAATATCCGTATGGCTGGCCCAAATGAAACGGAACTAAAAAGAATCTGGCAGCCAAAATAAAGTTCAATGTGGTAAAATCTTACTCAATATAGGTATAATAGTCATACAACGAATGCACGTAGATATAATTTGTGTATGGAATTTTCTTTTCTTTTATATTATAGGTATCATTATCAATATTGATACTACTGTCATTATATTCTTTATAATTTATGTTCGATAATAAAATTAACGTTGGTTTCTTCTAAATATTTGATTTCCTTGTTTGTCTCTTTCATTACCGACAGATATTTCTCTGTGAAAAATAATTTACTGGTACGAATTTCATAGAATGTCTGCCAATATTTATAAGGGTTGCATTACGATAGTAGAGGATGAAAAAAATTTCTGTTGATAAGAATGTTGAAATTTCAATTGATATGGTTAAAATGTCGATTTAGCCATCTAGCGGATTTCTCACCGTACTACACACATTGACACATAATCATGAACGTGTATGTATGGATGTGTTGTGTCCAAGTGTGTAGTACGGTGAGAAATCCGCTAGATGGCTAGATCGACGACTAAACTGTCCGGCTGTTAGGTTAAAAATAATTGTCAGAGTGAAATTGAAGAATCTAATCGGAATAAAGTTAAAATGCAAGATTCATCAATATTAATTTGTAAAAAAGTTGCAACAGTTAATTAATGAATTATGGCCGGTTTCAACAATGACGAATGACTTTTAATTGTAGATTAAATTCTATTCACTAAAAACAGAAGATTATTTAACATTAAATTTTCGACTTTTATTCAACGATTAAAGTTATTTTACGAATGAAAGCTATTCGTCGTTGGTGAAACCGGTCATAATTCATTCATTAACTGTTGCAATTTTTTTACAAATTAATATTGATGAATTCTGCTTATTACTTTATTCTGATCAGATCCTTCAATTTCGCTCTGACAATTATTTCTAACCTAACAATCTGACAGTTAAGGGCAATCCCTAGTCGCCCACCTCCTTTTTGTCGAAAAAGGGGCGGAGTTAACACATGTCGATTATTATCCGAATCCAGGCGTCGAAAACGCGAAAACAAAATGCATAGCGTTAATTCTATTTCAATTGCGAACATATACGTACGAAAATATATTCGTTTCATGCGAAAATAGAGCTTTCAGATCGCATTTAGATTTGTCAAGTGTGAATTTCCTCGGCGGCCATTATTATGCAGCTGTCCACCGAGCTTAGCTGGCCCGGGAGGTAGGTGGCGCCACAAATTTATCACTCCCACGCGAATTTCACAATTCTTTATATACTTTAGCGTACTATCCTTGCGTCGGAGCGATATACTCGTGGCGCCACCTACCTGCCGGGCCAGCGAAGCTCGGCGGACAGCTGCATAATAATGACCGCCGAGGAAATTCACACCTGACAAATCTAAATGCGGTCTACCAGCTCTATTTTCGCATGAAACGAATATGTTTTTGGACGTATATGTTCGGAATTGAAATAGAATCAACGCTATGCATTTTATTTTTGCGTTTTCGACGCCTGGGTTTGGATAATAATCGACATGTGTCAACTCCGCCCCTTTTTCGACAAAAAGGAGCTGGGCTACTAGGGATTGCCCTTAAGTCGTCTGCTAACAGAAATTTTCGCGTCTCCTTTCATTAATGACAAATCCCCTGCCTTCGGCAATCTTCGAAAATTTGACTGTTGGCTTGCCTGCATCTAGTGAACGGCTTCCCTATAACCTCACAGTATAATTCAAATAAGCGAATACAATTGTTGGAAAACAAGATTCTTCGTGGATTCTTACATCGCTTTCAGAGTGTGGCAGCTATCACAAGGAGGATCAGAAAAGACGGAGCTGAATTATGTGGGAACCAATTAATTCCATGCATCACACAGGAGCTAATCAAGCCTAGATCTCTAGTCTCTCGTCTCTGGTCTTTCACCTCTCCTCTCTGATCTGTCTCCTCTCTGAACCCTCATCTCTTGTCTCTAGTGTTTCGCATCGATCTCTTTTCTCTGATCTCTGTCGCCTTATATCTCTCGTCTCTCACCTCTTATCTATTGTCTTCTGACTGGAGAGTATATTCAACGTCTGCATTCAGTCAACATAAACTAACAAATTGATTCTATTGTTAAAGCCTACTCCTAGCTCCTCTGCAAGGTTTAGTTTAGTTTAGTTTATATGTGAAAAATGTATTCAATAACTCTCGAGTAAATAACAATTAAAATTGCCCTGTCATATTTCATCATTAGCCATTTTGTTACCCAATTTCCTCCCAGTCCAATGATTGTCCAGGTTCGATAAGCTGCTGTGTGATGCATCGAATTACTTCGATCTCACATAATTCAACTTCGACTTTCCTTTTCCTACCTGTCATGTATCTAGTTCCCGTCAGAGGGCCAGAGTCCCTAGGTCACAACTAGCGCTTTTCCTCCCCCCTAGGTGTAAGTCCAGAGAGTATAAGATGGCGTCGTACAACACGACCATTGCGCGTGAGCCAGTAAATGATTATAATAAATAATACCTATTTCTGTTAAATAAATTACTTCAAAACATATGTATTAACATTTATTAAACACAACAATTGGCGACGAGATGAAAGGAAAGCCACGGAGAGTTTGGAAGGGAACTTGTCCAAACAAGGAACACGTGCAGAGAAAGCCTTTGTCCCTCGTGCGTTGTTAAACCGGGTGGCATGAATTCAGCAGAACAAAGGCAAAGGGCTGAACTGGAAATCGAAAAGGCTAACGTGGAAGAACGTAAAAGGCAACTCATCGCTCAAAGGGAACAATTGTTACGACATCAGAAATTACTTAGTGAAGAGTTAAATAAAGCGAAGAAAATGGCGGTTGGTAATACAAGTAGTACAATTAAAGAATTTTCTTTGTCTGACGACTGGGAAATATGGCAGGAACGGTTGGAATAGTTCTTCGAGGCTAACGATGTAAAAGACAATAAGAAGAAAGTGGCACATTTAATAACACTAATCGGAAGTGAGGGCTACGCATTAATGCGAAATTTGTGTACACCAGAAAAAACCTCAGCAAAGATCTTTGAAGAACTAACAACTGTGATGAAAAACCATCTACAGACAGCGCCAAGTGAAATAACAGAGCAGTATAAGTTCAAGGAATGCCGTCAACGCGAAGGCGAGGACGTGAGAACCTTCCTGGCAAACCTGAAGCGGCTACCGACGTACTGTGGATTCGGAGAAAATCTAAAAAATAGTTTTCGCGATCAATTTGTACGGGGTCTACAGAGCGGGGAGATTTAGAAGCGTATTCTCGGAGGAAAGAAGCTGACTTACGAGCAAGTGTACAAGTTGGCAGTGTCTTTTGAAACAGCAAAGAAGAATGCAGCGGAAATGTCATCGTCATTGAGAAGCGGCGATCAGTCTTCTGTTAACTATGGATCACCTAGAAACGTTTTTTGCTGCGATACGAAGCCGTGGTGGTTGCAATAACAATCCCTCGACTCGACAATTTAAAGCTGCTTACCGACGCCTACTTGTCCACGTCAACGATGTGTGTATATCAAAGGGTACAAATTGCCAGCCAATTGACGGGACTAAAATTTTAAGCATCTCTCAATCACTCAAGTCGTCGGCCATGGAACATGGAATTGACACAGTTTTGAGGATCGATTCCGATTTTGATAATGCAACTGCACCTCAAACTTCAATGATGAGTGATGAGCTATATCAAAATTCGTGGAGTGTATCCGAATCTGCGGAAAATGTTGTTGCATACATTGGAGGATTTATTGCCGGAAGTATCTCAAAGCGTTTGGAGTGTGATATATGCTGGGAAAATTTGATCCAAAACCAGAGTCTTTCGCACTTACAAAGAAGAAAAGATCAAGGAGGGTCACTTTCAGCATCGGAGGATGTAGTTGAAACATGTATAATAGCTGAAAAAACTTTCCGGTCATTCAAAAATGTTTTTCACATAAAAAATATTATTGACAAGCTCATTATTACTGCATTGGCTAGAGTTCGCCCTCGCATTTTTGATAATGACAAGCATGCATTCGACCAAACGATCTTATCGGATCATAGAATGCAGCTACTAAAGCTTGTGTTAAAAAAATATTTCAATTTAAGATTCACCACCAAGGAGCATCTAGGCAAGATCCGATTCTACGACTCAGAAACAAGTACAATAAGTTGATACTATTCAAGAACTTATAATGTATACGCTAAGTCAGTAAATTTGGCGCGTATCGCTTAGGCCATTTACCGGATCTTTTTTCAAATGATAGGCTGACACAAACTGCTAAGCATATGGTTTTACGTATAATTAGTAAAGGTATCAAAGTTAATGGGGTACGGAAAATGGCGTCTAACGGTTAGGCAGTTTGTTCCCCCGTTGCGTCCATTTTGCTCACACATTTCCGATTATTATGTTTGTTTGAAAGTATAAAAGATAGATTTTTTTTTAAATTTGCGATTCGAAACTTAGTGTACCGATAAAGTTACTACTTTAGAACGTGGGAGCTTAGGATAAGACCTATTACCGGGGATGCGAACGGATTTCCCTCGTCCGTTAATACTGCTGAGGGAAGAATACACGTGTCATAGAGGATATTCTCGGGCTACTATCGACTGTTCTGCTTGGAAAGCGAGAATCTTCAATCGGATTCTACCTAGGCTAGGAAACGTCTGGAAGCTATGTTATACTTCTCCTTGTGTTTCGGCCGGATTTGCTATTCGGAACTATATCCAGCCTTACGAAGGAAGGAGACTGCAATCCTAACCTACAGAACTCAAGGAGTCCCCAGCCAGTCTTTGAGACAACCAAGTAAAAAAAATTATAATTATTCCCTTTATTGCTGGAACTTTCTCATTCCTGATATTAAGGCTTAACTAGGACTCCTACTGCGCATGGCTTGCTAATTAGGCTAAATACTTCTATCGCTACGCACCTCTTCTTTCCTTACTTAGAGTAATCTTAGTTTATAATTAACCCGCTCCGCGCTAGGTAGCACTCTATAGGGAACTCAAGCCGATGATGTCTAAAAGGAACAATCCGGGGGATACCAGCTTTGAGTCTATTTCGCCTTCAGGGGTGGGCGGACACGTTAACAAAAAAAAACCTGCTGTCTTGCCAGTTCCCAGGGACCCAGTTCCCAGCTTGTGGTTCCTGGTGTGAATGCTCTTCCCTTAACTGATTCCAACAGATACCTTCCCGCAAGCCTAGAACCCTTCTTCACTTACATTTATGGAACTTTTTAGGTCACTGCCACCCTATAATGGTGGGAAAGAAGCTACGTGAAGCCGGAATTAAGGTGCGGAAGATCTTGAAAGGCGGTAATGACCGTGTAGTCGTGGTATTTGGATCGGGAGTGGACGCCAATTTGTTCGTAGAGAACCTTTGCTCCAGAGTTAACAGAGAATGGGTGGCTATTATCCCTGACCAGGCTGTATACGTGTCTGGAATTGTCCACGACGTTCCTCTAGATCTCTCGATAGACGAGTTCTTACAAGGACTAGATCTTGACTCCAAACGGCTAATACATAAAACTGGACGATGTGAACAACGAAACGATAACTCGGAGGCGGCAGATGATCTTCCTTGGATAGACTCCAACGATATTAAAATCTTTCGTTCTAATGAGGTTCCTAAGGAAATATCCATCTACAAGTTTCCTATAAAGGTTTATGTAACTTTGTAACACCGACCAGAAGATGCTTCTCGTGTCAGAGGTACGGGCATCTTGGGTTTTCCTATAGGTACCCTGCTCGCTGCGTCAACTGTGGGGGGGAGGGGGAGGGGGGGGGGGGGGGGGGGGGGGGGAGGAGGAATGCTTCAACGAAGCAAAGTGCTCTAACTGTTCAGGAGACCATCAAGCTTCTCACCCTGAGTGTATCTTTTTCCAGTTCCACAAAACAGTCAATGAAATCAAGGCGAAACTAGGCAAGAATCACTTCCAAGCGCTTAGCCTGGCTCAAACAAACTTTCTGGCAGATCCTATCTTACCAAAGGGGGTTGAGCTTGAGCGCTTGCTAAAATTCCTATAAGAAGATTCGGAAGAAAAATTGTTTTGGAGGACCTTGGCAACCTCAACATCAACTCTCAGGAGCTCTCGAACTCCAATTCCGAAGCTCCCTGTACCATTCAGCCCAGCTCCCCCATTACGTCTGATATTTCTGTACAGATAATGCGCCTACCCACTCTGCTTCCGACTGAAATGGAAGCCAAATCGGATGAAATACCAACCAAACCAAATCGAAGAAACCCCGATGGACCAGGGGTTCACCCCTCAAGACATGAGCCTTGAAGAACTGATACACATTACTCTGTTTCACGAATAGACTCATTGCAGCAATTAGAACATTTAAAGAATATCTAATAATAGTATATAAGTCATAGCATGTAAGCATACTCAGGGGTCTTCCCACCTTAGAACATTGGATGCCGTTATAGGTCCACTGAAAGAATACTTGTCCAGAGTGAAAGTTTGGTAAAACCCCTTCTAGAATAATTAGTAGAAATTACTAGTAGCATATATAAGCCTAAAGGTTGGATAGTTTATATATAAGTCTCTTTAGGGCATAGGTTGGCTTGACTAGCCCACTAAGATAACTCAGAACTAGAGAAAGTTCACTGATACCTTTCTTTAATAACCTTTTGCACCTAACAATAGCATATAAGCCCAGACAGGGCGTTTCTCCTCTCGGGAGGTCTCCTTGAACGGGGAACAGCCACATATAGGTGTTCTTCAATTCAACAGGGGTTTTCATGGACCCACTAGTATAATTCAATATCAGAGAAAATTTATCATGATTTTTCTATAATAATCCAAACCACTTCTGGTAGCATATAAGCTCTATCCAGTATAGTTTATAAGACTCTTTATTCTCGATTGGTTCATAAATATAACGCAGTACTAGGGATAGGCTTCTGGAATAGTCTTTAATAACTATTAGTCACATCCAGTTTCATATCAGGCCATAAGTTAGCGTAGTACATAAGGTTCTTTATAGGATAGGGTCTCTCGGTGGGACTACTAATATAATTCTACACCAGCGACAGACTGCTAAGATATAGTAACCACCAGTAGCATACAAGCTCAAATATAGCATAGCATATAACTCCCATTTAGAGGATAGGTTGTCCTGTCAGTTCTTCTAACATAAGTCAGTACTAGAGAAAGTCCGCCAAGATCGTTCTATAACTACCAACAGTAACGAGCGTTAGCATTCAAGCCCTGAGTCAGAATATCATATAAGTCCCTCTTTAGAGCATAGGGAGTCTCTAGGGGCTTATTTATATCATTCATCACCAACGAAGGCTCGTTAATACCTTTCACAACTGCCAATATCAAATACCTGTAGTTTATAAATCTAAGGTTATCTTAGCATACCTATAAGTTGCGCTAGAATAGTAATAGCATAATCAGTAGGGTTCAAGTCTACCCCAGGTGCATCCCCTTTCATTAGGGGACCCTGCAATATAGATCAGTCGCAGACTAGTTTTCTTTAATTTATTTCAATTTAATTCTACTTCATTTAATTTTGTTTTTCCTCAACCGTTTGGCTCTCTCTTGTTGTTCCTAAATCAGGGCACGAGACCTACTATAGTTCTAAGTAAAATTCGGTCATTTATACATATACAATCATGGAATTAATGTGTTGGAACTCGAGTGGCCTGAAAGGCAGATTTCCGGATCTTCTCAACATCTACTCTCAGTTCGACGTCATTGGGATTCAGGAAACTAAATGTTACAACCACTACTGTATCGATCCTTTACCGGGATTCTACCCTATTAGAGTCGACAGAGTGGGCAACACTGGTCAGGGGGGCCAAATCCTCTATATCAAAAATAACTTGCAATTCTCGAGAGTACTCCCAAGGACAGACGGTATTCCAGGACTTGAAATTATCGGGGCGCGGATTTTCAAGGCTGGACTGAATTTTCACATCTTCCTGATCTATATTTCTCCTTCTACAACAATGAACAAGAACATATTGAAACCACTAATGAAGGAGCTCGGCTCCTTCCGGAACACACTGATCATGGAGGACCTCAACGCACACAATGAACTATGGGATAGTGAACTCACTAATTCTCGGGGTCCAATTATAAGAGACATAATTGAGGAGCTCAGTTACTCCATCCTTAACTCGGGCCAGAGAACGCGGATTATCCCGGGCTCCGATAGGAAAAGTGTTCCGGACTTGACTATTGCTACCCCAGATATTATAGATAATCTCGAATGGAGGGTCTTCGAGGACACGTTGGGAAGCGATCACTTTTCCATAACAATCAGTTACCACTCCTCTTCGTTTAGGATGTGTCCTTCCCGATCTAGAGTTATTTTAATAACGTTGATTGGGGCCTGTTTAGGTCTAAGCTACAAGACCGGTTTGAGGACCTCAACCTCCCTACTCTAGCCAGCGAGAACATGTGTAGCCAATACGAACTTCTGACGGACTTAGTCATCCGAACCATTGAGGAAGCAAACCCTCATAGGTATTTGGGCACCAATGATAAGATCAAGGCCCCTCCGGCGGCCAAATGGTGAAACTCGGAGTGTTCCCGGGTAGTCGAACTTAGGAGAGAAACAATGAGAAAATATCTTAACGACTGTAGTCTAACTAACTAGCAGTCTTACATTTCAGCCAAAATTCACCAAAGTTTTGGATTAGGCAAAAAAGAACGGTTTTACGGAGTTTTGTAGCAGTCTTTCTCCTACCAGCCCCTTGGGGCAGGTTTGGTCACACATCAAATCTTTTAAAAGACGGTTCCTAGCTCCTTCACCTCAATCCGTGGATAGCTTCCCGTTTGTCGAAGACCCTATACTACGCTCTGCCATTCAAAAGATTTCTGGCTCCTACGACTACGCTCCCGACTTCCAGCAAAAATTATCTTTTGCGGTTGAGGATTCGGCAGTGTTTTGCTCCCCCATTACTGAGTATGAGGTACTCAACGCCTTGGCCCGTAGCAAGTCCAAGTCGTCCCCGGGTCCAGACAGTATCCCGTACATCGCTCTTAAGTACCTTCCTTCCAACGTCATCAGATGGTTGTGCATATTCTACAACCTAGTACTTAGACACAGCTGCATTCCCGTTTCTTGGAGGAAGTACTCGGTTTGTTTTATCCCAAAGCCAAATAAATCCGGGTTTCGACCTATCGCCATTTCATGTACATTCCTCAAAATCTTCGAAAGGATCGTGAATGATCAGCTAACATAGCATGTTGATTCCAAGGGCCTCTTTCCTCACAATTCCTTTGGATTCAGGCATAATCGCTCTTGTATGGACTGCCTGACCATACTGAGATGTGACATTGAGACGGCTAAAAGGGAAAATAAGCACACAGAAGTCCTATTTCTTGATTTTGAGGGAGCATATGACAGGGTTAACCTGGAAAGACTCTGCCTTAAACTCAGAGATAATGGTGTTCACCAAGATTTTTGCAATTTCATTAGGGTCGCCATGGGCCACCGTCTTCTCTCCTTCTACTTCAACGGCCACTCCTTAAGACAAGGCTGGACCAATAAAGCGGCTCCCCAAGGTTCCTCCTTGAGCCCCGGACTGTTTAATCTTTACTTAGCGGACCTCAACCAGTGGCTTTCTCCTCTTACCAGAGGCATTTTCTACCCCGCGAAAACATTGTAAATGTAAAAAATATCGCCAAGTACAAAAAGAATGCCACTGGGAAAAAATACAAAAACCTATCAAATCAGGAAATAATGCCAAGCACCACGACCTTCTTGCAATTATACGTCGGAAGGTCGCACCTCACTGATTCGTGTAGAGATATCGAAAAACCATTTCAAGAACTATATACTTGGCGGGCACATTCCTTTCTCCCACTGTGCTACAGTTAGTCGCACCTTTTTCAGTATACTTCTTTCAGCCTACATCTGTCAGAGAAAACAGGTGTTCGGATGGAATTTATTAGTGAAAAGTAATTCATTCTCAAAATTTTAATATCTTGAAAATCTAGATCATTTGCATCGATTCAAGTTTCAACTGATTATTTGTCTGTTGAAGAATTTGAAATATCTTTCGGTCTGAATGCATTGTGCCTATGTTGTTATTATGTTGTATTGAGTTACCCCCCTTCAGAGGATAGTCTACTCCGAACGGGGGTTGTACTCGCGTTGGTTCAATGTCGTTACTATCTCCGTATCAGGATTTACTGACCCAGCGAACCGAAATGGATTCGGTAATCCTTATTTCGGAAGATTTCAGTACCCGAAATCTTCAAAAAAAAGGATTCCCCGATCCATTCCGGTTCACTGGGAAGATAGTGTTTGCAATCAACAATTGACTAATTTATAACGATAATTTGTATTGTTGATGCCTCTTAGTCTCCTAATAATCAAGTAGGAGTAACGATGAGAGGTATGAAATTATCCCGCATGAGATTCTTATATTTTTCACTGATAAAATATTTATGAACTTGTATAATGAGTATAATTAATATCAACTATTGATTTTGACCTTATATGTTTACCTAGCGAGGCAATTATAACCGCGTCAAATACATCAGATATGATATTAAAAACTGAAAATTGTATTTGAAGAGAAAGTGATTTCGAATTATTATTAAGATTTCCGTCGCGATAAATGAAAGAAAATTCTTGATCTATCAATATAATGCGACAAGCTAGATCATTTCGATTGTTCCGAATCATTCAAATCAGTTTACACAATTTTGACCGATTGAGAACATCAACGCAGGTTCATATGAAACCTAGCTCTGTTAACATAGAGTGTATACCTACAATATGCACTCAATAAGATATCAGGGCTCGCAAGCCTCTACTGTCAATAGACTCAGAACTATTACTGAAGAACGCCAGAACATTAAGGGATTATGAATCAATAATTCTGAACCTGTTCATGCAAATCATATACTGTACAATATATATTTATTCATTATCAATAAATAGAAAGTAACTCAATCGTTTTCACTCGAGTTTTGTTTATGATAACGAGACTGAAGTCAGGAACAGAGTGGGGGAAAGGAATGTGCCCGCCAAGTATGTAGCTCTTGAAATGATTTTTCGATATCTCTACACGAATCAGTGAGGTCCGACTTTACGACGTATAATTGCAAAAAGGTCGTGGTGCTTGGCATTATTTCCTGATTTGATAGGTTTTTGTATTTTTTCCCAGTGGTATTCTTTTTGTACTTGGCGGTATTTTTTACATTTACAATGTTTTTGCGAGGTATTTCACTACTTTTTGTGAGTTGCGGTTGATATAAATATAGTATAGATATAGATATGGATATGTAGGTATATAGTTTGGTATTTGTATATATAGATATACATATGTATAGGTATGTACATGGATATTGATATATAGGTATATAGAGAAATAGGTATATAGACATATAGGTGTGTAGACATATGGATATAGACATATAGATGAAAAAGTAATAATAATGAAAATAATCATATTAATAATAATAACAATAACGATAACAGTAACAATGACAACGACAACGACAACGACAACAACAACGATAATAACAATAACAATAACAATAACTACAAGATATCAAGCCGGAAAAACAGTTTTTCGGAGTACTTTTCGTCAAAAAGAAAAAAAAAGAAAGGTTCATCAGGGGAAGGAAAAGTATAAAAAAGTAATGAAAAACCGAAAAAAAAACGAAATTGAAAATTTCACACGAAATAATGCCCTACAATATATTGACAAACAACAATTTCATACAGTGCGTTCAATCCAAATTCGATCTGGGTACACTGACAATTTCTTCTTGTCATTGGCAAGGGTCGCCTTATATATTGATGAACAACAATTTCATACAGTCCATTCATTGTAATTAGATCTGGGTATGTCTACAATTGCTTTGGTGTCATTGGCAAGGAACGCCCTATATATGTGAAATTCTCAACGCGAAAGAATATATTCTCTCATTTAGAATCGCAAGACAGAGAAAAAAGTATAGGTTTGTCAGTAAAACAGCGAAAATCGATTCATTTCCGGTAGAATCGGAAGTTGAAATTAAACGAGACATGGCAATTTTTCATGCCCATCATTTGGTTGTAAAGTCCTGTGAATTTCAGCTCTTTTCATCAAGCAGTTTCTGAGATCACCGCGCGAGTTTGTCGAACAGGCCGACAGACAGACCGACATCTTTCTAAAAACCTGTTTTCGGATTCTAGAGGGTCGGAAACGTGAACATTCGTTGAAATTAGCAAAAGTCACTTTTTGACCAAAACCAATTTTTTTCTTATATCACCGAAGGCGATGAAAAGTAATAACAATAACAATGACAATAACAATAGCAACAATAATGATAATGATAAAAATAATCTTGATTCCGATTAATATCAAGATACTAAATTTTTTAAGTCGAATTTTGTCAAATCGACAACCCGTGACGTTACAACTTGGGCTTCGGAAATTAATTAGAGTCAATTTTTGGATTGCGTGATCGATTTCTAGCCAAAATGGATAGGAAGCGAGATTTCGACGGAGGGAATCTCCCTTCGAAATAGCAAGTCGATCGGTGAATCGGTTCGAGAGATATCGGTGTTCACAGAAAACGTCTGCGAAATATTGATTCGAGTCAATCTTTGGATTGCGTGATCGATTACTAGCAAAAATAAATAGGACGCGAGATTTCGATGGAGAGAATCTCCCTTTCAAATTGCAAGTCAATCGGTGCATCGGTTCGAGAGATATCGGTGTTCACAGAAAACGTCTGCGAAAAACTTGTGCGGAGAAGACGGAGAAGAAGAAGATTGTAGAATTTCATCAACTTTAGATGACTATAACTTCGGAAATACTCGGTCGATTCGCTTCAAATTTTTTTCGGGAGGTCTTTTAGTATCCAGAATATTCCCACCTTAGGTAGCATCAAACGTCTTAGTTCCACTCTGACCTACATTGAACGAAGTGAAAGGCCCGACGTACTATTTATCGTGAGGTGCTATTTGGCCATCTCTTCTCTCTTCAAGGCAGCATTTTCCCACTCAAAACCGATGGTGGCTCGTCTCCCTTACAAAGCCTTCTTTCTAGACCACATGTGTAACGTGGAGTGGGGCAGGGACTTACAGAAATCTTCTGACCCCCAAGCTCTACTGTCTGAGCTTATCAGAGGGAAATACCGGGGATACTACCAAATTTTCACCGATGGATCTTAAGAAGCTAAGGCTCTGAAATTCTTGTCGTCCAGTCCTAATAGCAAAGATACCGTTATATCCACTGACTCTCTTAGCGTAGTTTCCAAACTGAAACACAACGGCTTTGACAGCCACATGGACTACCTCACTTCCAACATCCGAGATTCTTTGAGTCGTCTAGAAGAGCTCCATATCCGGGTGACAATAATATGGATTCCGGGCCATTACGGAATTAGTGGCAACGAGTCGGCCGATGCTCTGGCCAAATCTGGGTCTCTGGCCTCCAGAAGCTTCAGAATCAAAATTCTCAGCTCCAACCTAAATACCATCTTTAAAACCTGCATGATTGACACTACTGAGTCCGAAATACAGGAATACGGTGACACTAATTATAGAAAAGGTAGAGGGTATATAGATTTTGCAGACAAATTTTCCCTATCCCCTTGGTACGAGTTAACCAACTACTACAGAAGTCAAATAGTCACTTCCAACAGGATCATGAGTGGGCATGTCAAACTCCTCGAACATCTATTCAAAATGCAGATAGCGACCTCAAACCTCTGTAATTGCACTACGGCTCCCCAGAGCCTGAATCATCTAATTTGGGAATGCCTTCTATATGAGAACCTCGAACGGCAGATCCTGAGTAGGCAAATTATTAGGTTTGGCTATGACCACTCGGATAACTTGGGCAAGGTATTTATTAAGTGTGTAGATCTAAGAAAGGACATTCTCAAGTTCTTAGCATCATCTCATATCCGTTTATAATTGGCTGCCCTAAGACACATGTTCCAGCAACAAAGGTGAGCTCACGCATGCCCATTGATAAGGCCTTGCTCTTTTCCCTGCTCAACTTCTCTTTTCTTTTCCGCTTTCTATCTCTCCTCTGCATGCTTTGCCTTCAGCATGCTCATACCTTGATACGAGTATTATAACAGGAGGCATGCCTGGGCTCGTCTCCAGACAGCCGGTGGTTTTTTTTTTTCTCTATTGCACTGGCTGGGGCTCTGTGGCCAAACGACGTCTATCCTGAAAGACGCCCTCACGATCCCGGGACTCGGGACTGACCCGTCGTGGCTTCTACGAGGGCCTTGCTGCTACTGAGCCGCCCCTGGATCAGCGGACCCAGCCCTGGCTTGCCTTCCAACCACATACGTGAACAGCCTTCCTCCTCAATCTTGCAGGCACCCACACAGTCATCAGTCTCAACATCCGATCTACCTCCGATCTGACTCCTTTCGTCGTACTTGCAACATATTTCCCGGCGATACTATACCTCAGAAAGTAGGACTCTAAGAGAGAGACAGTAAACAGACTGGAAGACAGTAGAAGCAGCCATCCAGACAGCCTCAAGGCGGTTGGTAGTCCTTGTGGCCTCACCCGGTGGAAACGTTCTCTCTGTTACCCAATCACTCCTGCTTTACTAGATCCGACTCTACAGAATTCATATCTCTATATACATATTATACACTAAGGCTGGCTACATTCCTTCGGGAGTTAAGCCTACGGAATTGAAGAAGAAGAAGATCAAAGTTAATTTTACAACATATGTGATTTGGAAAGCTTCAAATTATGGTTATCATAATAAAAAGCGGGTCTCAAGAAGTGAAGACCAATATTTTTAGAAACAAAAGTCTATCAAAGGGTAAAAAATTACTGGACAGTTGTCACGTGTGCAATGTGCACAAAGAAATTCACGATGGAAATATACGAAAAATAGTTGGGTTTGTTTTAAGAGAAACCCCAGGTGCAACTATCACACGAAAAAAACGAAACTATCTACAGAGTCGTGGTGAAGGTAAATTTTTAATCGTCGTTCGTTCGCTATTCGTACAACTCACAACACAACATACACGACCCCTGGATCTCTTTTTGCTAAAAATTGGAGGCGAGTTTTGAACATTACTACCCATGCTGTCACCAGCCATTTTGCTGCGTTCGGTCAGGTAAATGTTGTAAAAATTAGCCACTCGTGGCGCTGTCAGAGTTACTGACTTAGCAGTATATTCTCATGGCATCATTTAATAAAATATACTTTGTCTAAAAACAAGCCGTTTTCTGTAATTGAATGTAGTTCGAGTGATAATAGTGCACAAGTACATTATATAATGAAATGTTTTTAAAAATTTTTGGTCTCATTTGAATTGTGGAGACGGAAATTTGGAAATCTCACAGAAATTGACAAGTGATGAGGTTAGGATGCCGTCCACGGTTCCTCTATCTCTATCCATTTTTCGTGATACGTCTCTTTCTGCGCAACTAGTCCACGCAGAGAGAGGTAGAACATAGCCCCTCTATTCTCTGTCTCTCTTAGCTCTGCTGCCATCACTTTCAAGACGGCATGCGGAGTCCATATATACTAGGTCCATGGATAATGTAGACGTTACGATACAATTTTCCATAAACAATATGAGACCACGTTTATATAGGAATAAGAAGTCCCGGAAATTGAGAGACAAGCGTCGTCAAAACGTTGCTGATGCTATGATAAGTCAACGAAAGAATGCCATAACTTATCTTCGAGAGGAGGCTGCACGTCTAAAAGATTTTGGCGACATAAACCCACCTATCCTGCCCAATGCAGCAATTTTACGTAAGGTAAAGGAACAAAGGCTTCTTCAACAACATGGGTTGGTATTTGCTAATCCGGCACTGAATTTAATAAATAGCGCAGGGTGCGGAAAATACGTAGGTTCGACTAACAGTATTAGGTTGATGCCCTTTCACTGTATGTATTGGAGTCCTGAGCAGCAGCTCATATACGCCACGAGATCAAAGCGAGATCCTGATTGTTTCATGACAATAGATGCTACGGGTGGTATCGCTAAGCGTGCTTCATCTCAAGATCCACCCGTATTTTTGTATCAGTGCATGATTGCAGGAAGAGAGGGTAGCGTGCCAACATCTCAGATGCTTTCGGTGGACCACAAAGCACTTACTGCTTACTTTTTGCTTTTTGCTTACTTTTTGCGTAGAATCATGTCATCTGGAGTAAAGGCTCCTTGCATGGATGTATGCGCTTTTGGTTTTGCCATCTTAATAGCCGTAGTTGAAGTTTTTGCAAAACGTACTGACCTTCGAGGATATCTATAAAAATGTTACAATGTTGCTGTCCTGGCAGATGAGCGTTCACTTCTAGAATGCTTTCTGCAATTGGATGTCAGTCACCTCATTTCCATGGTTGCAAGATGGAAGTGTCTTAAAGGAAAGGACAAGATTTTAGTGCGTAGATTTTACTTGCGCTGTATTAGCCAGGCCTATCAGATGGTATCGTTCACAAGATTGGAGTATTTTAAGACTTCTCTGCTAGTCATAGCTCTTAGAAAAACGGTAGGACGTGTTTCCGACCAAGTACCTTCGGATTCAGATACCCGCATGAAATTTTTGGAGGGTATGATTAAAGGAGTTGACCACGGTGGAAGAATAATAGGTGGGCCGACTATCCTATCCCTGCAATGCTAAGGCTTGTGATTATTTTAACATAATTCGATGCCCGTCCACCAGACGGCTACGGGTCTGTGGGACCATTGTAAACAATAATGGCGGCACGCAGTGTTCGAAACACGTCGAAACAGAGGTTAATATAGAGTATTTTTATCAAAAGAAACGATATACTCTTGAAATATGGGCAAGAGTTGTTGTATTTGTTATCGGCGTAGTGTACAAGTGGGATGTGGTGAGGACATATATCTTTTCACTGTTCCCAAAGCAATTGATCTCTACAATAAATGGAGAGATGCAATTGCTGTCACTGGGCTAGTTTTGAAAAAGACTCGTTGCGTTTGTCATAAGCATTTCAACCCTGATGAAATAAACGATCAAGTGAATGTCCACGACCAATCTGGAAAAGTGTTGTTTCAAGTAAGTTGCTCATTAATTATTATCGTACGTAATACATATACCCACCGACTCTATGTGCAATGAAGCTCCGAATTGAAAATGTTTGCAAAATATTTATCTATTGATTCCAAAGTATATGTATTGCATCGTTTTATAGTTATGTGAATATTTTAGAATCTATAACAATTGATCTCAATATTTCATGATAGAGACAATATCAGAAGGTTCGTCTTATGAAAGGTGCTGTCCCATCGATCTTTGAAAGATGTGACAATGCTTTACAAAGTGGTAATGCAGCTGTAATTAGAGAGCCGTAATTCAATATAACAAACAGCCCAGCTGACCCATTGCTCCCCAATGAAAATGACAACCTCCCAAAAATTCAGCAGACACCTGAAACTGCGGCATCAAGTAACATGAATGACGTTGATGTTATGATTGTACCGACTGAGACAGATTTCGTTGATACAGAAGTTTCTCTCACCTCAACCTTTTCAGGTAAATCCATTAGTCGATTCGATAAACAAAAATTATTCTAGCAATCAATGGTCACAATGGTGTTTGTGAATGATTGTGAAAATTAGTAATAATTTTGAATACTATCTATCTATTCCTTCTGAAACACTTACTTCACTATGAATAATAATGGAACAGTTCCTTATTTTTTCTGCTGAAATAGATATCGCTAATGAAGTAACAGCCCCTGCACCACAAATTAATTTGTTCAACATTCTGTACGAGGGAGCAATCACTCCGCAACTTCCTCATTCAGGGTGGAGTGTAAGTATTCAGAAGTTACCTAAATTAATAGTGTTCGCTGAATTAGGACAATCGTCTGCGGGTATCATTTAAGCTTCATGGTTCGTTAAACAGGTATGTGCCATAGTAAATTTCAACCAAGCTCCTTGAATAGCAGTTGTGAAAATATATTTTTATTTCTGAAAAAAAAATATAGAACACTTGTTCATGATGCTATAAGCAGCATTCTTCAATAAGCAGGCTTACTTTTTCAATAGATAAAGAATGCGCATAAATTATGTCACTTTACACAATCTTTATTTCTTCAAGCTATCTATAAATGGCTTTATTCAATATCGAAGGTGATTGCAATAGCATCCTACAATTAGAAAATATCATTGCCCAAATTGATAAGTCAGCAGTGTGCAGCGAAGGACCTCCGGCCATGTATTACAGAAACGAACAGACAAGATGCGCATATAAGGACATCAGTAGCATATGGCGACACAACTCATGTACATTGACAATTACAACCGGTTCAACTTGTAAATCATGTGCATCTCTGGATAGCATTTTGCGGAAGCATCTAGCTTGCAAAGAAACTATCAAAAAACTTTCGCCTCCACGAAAAAAAAATTTCGGCATATTTAGGAAAGCAAAACGTGTTCAAGCTCAGGCTCTCAAAAGAAATAAGCGACGGTTGTATAGCATATCACAAGAAGTCAACAAATTGCATGACAAATTAGCGCAAGTTGAGGAGAGTACATTTAAAGAAAATCTGAAAAAGTTGAATCTTCCTGATGCTCAGGTATGTACGCTTAACGAGTTTGAGTCTGACCGGTAGGAAGTTGACGCTGATCTTCTGTCTACTTCTCTCTTTGATAGTTAACAACAGGAAGTAAGAGGGGAAGAAGACCGCACTCTATAGGCTCTCCCTTCGAAAAACATGCGATAGTTTCGACGTCTAGTTAGTAGTTCAAATTTCCGCCACTACTATGTTGGGTTGGTTAGCGGCGCGAGCGGCGGTCTTTCTGGCTTTCAAACATTTGAATGCGACAATGAACTATGAACAATGGTGTCCAAGAGGTATTCCGATTACGTATTAGTATTATTGAATTAACTCAGTACACTACGTAATACGACCGTCAAAAATTAAACGTTTGAAACAATTTGAAATTTTGACAAACACTACAAGCAGACAAGTTTCGCAGTTGACTAATGACAACAGTGACAACTGTCATGGCTGCCGCGAACCGAACCCAACATAGTATATCGACACTGCGAGTGGCAGAAATTTGAACTACTAACTAAACGCCAAAACTGTCGCAGGTGTCGCAGCGTTGAGATCGGTCTCCTTCCCTCTTACTTCCTGGTTAACAATGACGGAAAGAGATAGAAGAATGTGTGCGCAACTTCATATCGGTCAGAATGAAACTCATTCAGAAACTCTACATGATCTGTGTTTCAGGAGGTGTACTAGGTCTTCTATAATTTTGAGAATGATCAATTATCCATTAACCCATTATATACCTATGAACTAATTTGACATATCTTACGAGACTTCACTTTCATCAAAGTATTATGTTGATTAAAGGATTTATGCATCAGTCAATGGTTTTTGCATAACAATTGATCAATTCGATCAATCAATTTGTTTAGTCAAAGTATTTTGCTGCAGAATCTATGTATATCCCTTCATTATTCAATGATCTTTTTGGTTGTCAATTGAAAATCGTTCACATAATAATTACACAGGTCGACAAAAAAAATTTTTTTTTCTGGGTTTCTGTCTTAATGCATAAATTCGGATGCTAAGTATCAAAAAACACCAAAATATCCATTCTTAGCTTCTAAAATTTATTTTTGTCCATTTTACGTTGATAAGTAAGTTTTGAAAATTTTAATTGATTCTACATGTAGATGATATTGATGTAAAAAATTTTGCAATAATTGTATTATTGCACTTTAAATATATATGTCATTGTGATATGATTCAGCTGACCATTGTACTATAATTTTCTATGTAATAAACTGCTCTGGACTGTTATCTCTAATCTGTATATGCTTGGATCTGTACATTAGGTTTTACTTATTAGAGAGAGTGTGACGATAGGTAAATGCTCTAGATCCAATGGCAAAAGATATACCAATGAATGGCTCTTATTGTGTATGCTGTTACGAATACGAAGCCCAACTTCTTATAATTTTATGAGGAACAACAATATATACCTTTACCATCTCGAGTTCTATTCATAAGTACCTCAGTTCCATCAATTTAAAAAGCGGTTTCGATGCGGATTTTTTTGTAGCTTTGAAAAAGAGATTTCAAGATCTACCAGAAATAGCTCGGCATGGAGTTCTTCTCATTGATGAAATGAAAGTACGAGAAAGCATTTCATTCAATGTGAAATCCATGACATTCGATGGGCTCGGAAATGGACGAAAAGATGGTCAAGAAAGCGACATTACAAATGACTTGGCAGATTATGCCTCAGTATTTATGTTTTCATCCTTGGGCGGGAAGTTTCACCAGCCAATAGCAACATTCCCTTGTAAAAGTGCTACACCTGGGCGGATACTTGTACAGCTTGCCTTGCAAGCAATTATAGAAATAGCAAAACCAGGAGGGTATGTAGATGGCACATTTGCGACGGTGCAACAAGTAATCGCAAGATGTGGACAGAGTTTGGCGTTCAAGGGAACATAGATACCGTCTACCATTCCTTTAAAAATCGAATGGATGAACGTAGACAGATCTACATATTCTCCGATACGCCACATTTGATAAAATGTATGCGGAATAGATTACAAATGAATAAGATTTTAAAGGTTAATTCACTTTGTATATAATGAAAACTATAGTGTCATTTGCTACGTTAATCGACCTTTTTGGACCTCACTTGTCATATACAGTAATTCAAAAACGTGTTATTTTATTGTCGACAGATCGATGGTGAGTTCATTGAATGGCGGTATTACAAACTCATATTACGAAGATTTTAAGAACCCAGACAATCTCAGAGTATGCCCAAAATTAACTGAGAACCATGTCAATCTAACGAACTGCATGGAGATGAGAGTCTCATTAGCAACACAAGTATTTATTGTATTTCTTTTGAATACTAGAATTTCCCTAGAATTGGTGATCACTCGTAATTCGAACCACGCATACATATACTTGTTCCATCATACATTTAATAGATTTTCAGCAATAATGTTGCGGTAGGCTTACAATTTTATCAGAAAAAAAATCCATCACAATTTGTGAATTGCGAAAAATCCATACAATTCACACTTTTACTGAATGGAACGTTCGATGCACTCAATAGATGTTTTCCAAGTGAAGGAATAAGAAAAGACTGCAGTAAGGATGTTGAGGTATGTATTACGTGAAATTATGGAAAATAACATAAGTTACCGGAACAATTTTACCAGTAATGTACTCTCATATCTATTGTATACTAAACGAGTTTGATTTAGACCGGTATGAAGTTGCGCACACATTCTGCTCTCCGTTTCCGTCATTGTTAACTATCAAAGAGAGGAGAGGACAGAAGAATTAGCGTCAACTTCATACCGGTCAAAATCAAACTCGTCAAGCGTGCAATGCTTCATGAGCGATTAAAATAATTTTTCGTAGACACTTCAAAATGTTTTGAACTGGCTTGATAATTGGAAACGCGAGTTAATTAACGGCCAGATCACTCGTGATCAATTTCTAACAAAAAGCACAACTAAAGGCTTGCGAGTAATCCTTCTATCTACCATAGCTTTGTGCAAACAACTTCTTGACACAAATGATTTCAAATATGTTTTGACAGCTAAAATGAATCAAGATCGTTTGGAGGTAAAATCTTGAACATTTTATTATTCTTGTGCATTCCAATTTTTCATCTTTGTGTGAACCCAATTTGTATTACAAATCCGATATTACATTTTCCTCTGTTAAGCGTATTTCAGCTATAAAATGGTATCTAATCTATATTACAGCAATTTTTTGGGATCCGACAAGCAGGAGGTGCTAATGACCACCCTACGCTTCCCTCATTTTTGCAACCGTATAAGTTAATATCGATTTACCAACTGTTGAAACTACCGAAATTTGGAAATTGTACAGTACAAGAAGACACGCACAAGCCTCTAGTTTCACTGGCAGATTACCCAATGATTTTCAAGAAGGATACGACACACATTTCAAAACACTTGAAAGATTGTAAACAAGCGTTTTAGGAACCGAATCGTGTAGCATCTCTCAGCTGTCAACAATCAACAATTTACACTATTTACCACTAAACTGCAGGGTTCGGTCTCTCGGCCCCATTATTGCATGGATCAACAATCTTTTTAGATATAAATGTTCGGAATGGCATGTAGAATGGCGCTACAACGCCGGATTTTGCGTTTTTGTCGCACAAGTCTTGACATTAACCAGAATAAGTGACATGCCCACACTTGACGAACAAAAAAAAATAATTTTTCTCTTCTTTGATGAATTCCGCGTACGGGATCGATCCTATTCATCGTTAATCATCGAATAAAACCATTATAAATCATTTTTGACCACCGGTTGGACCACCTGGGACGAAATGGCGATTGAGCCAAATATATTTTACAGTCAGAAACTAGATAAGATCGTTGGCTTCCAAGATTACGGCAATGGTTTCCGGAATTCCGGTATTTTAAAAAAATGGAAACAACCATTAACCTACATGTTCACGGGAACTGGGAACCAAACCCAATTGTTGCGAAAGGCGATTGTCAATGTAATAAAAGCAATTCAAAATTCTGGTTTCAAAGTACTAGCAACTGTCTGCGATGAAGGGGCATGTAATCAGGCAGTAATAAAATATTTACTAAAGACTAAATCAGGAAAGCATTTAAGTTTTCGTATAGGTAAGGACGAGATCTTCCCACTCTACGATCCACCGCATTTATTAAAGGGAATGCGCAATAATTTGCTCACTAAGAAATTGCATTTTGAAGTCAATGAACGTGAGAGGGTTGCAATGTGGCAGGATATTCTGGATTTGTACATGATGGACACTGGAGATGGCGAGATGAGGATTCTAACTAAACTGACCGATCGACATGTCTTGCCTGACAAAATTAAAAAAATGAAGGTATCTATTCGATTTTATAGCTTAGATAGATTTTTTTCAAACTACCAATTGGATTGGCAAAAAAATAAAATTGAAACTGACTCAGAAAACACGGCTGTTTGTGATTACCTTTATCGAATTATGTATTTTTAAAATGGTTACAATAATTTTATTTGATTTTGTTTGCCACAGGTATCGTATGCAGCACAAGTACTAAGCCGATCCGTTTCAGCGGTAATGAAAAGATTCATCCAATGGGACCCTACGACTACCATGACGACAGGCACGGCAGACTTTTGCCAGTTTATGGACCGAACATTTGATAGTGTTAATGGATATCAGTTGAGTGCGCCACCAGGCAAAGAATTGCGATCCGCCGTCACATGTTCCAGTAAGCATATCGCCCATTGGTATGCAGCTATCAAAGTTTTCGAAACAATGAAATTTTATGACGCAAAGAAGGGAAGATTTTTTGTGCCACCCTCAGCTAAAAACTGGACCGATACACTCCACCGTCTTATTTACATGCATCAAAATTTGTTCAAAGAGAAATGCAGCTATGTAACACCGAGTTTTTAATCAAGACCCTCAGCTAAAAACTGGGCCGATACACTCCGCCATCTTATTTACATGCATCAAAATTTGTTCAAAGAGAAATGCAGCTATGTAACACCGAGAGTTTTTAATCAAGACGCGCTTGAAAATCTTTTCGGATGCATCAGGAGTCACGCCGTCAGAGCAATTAAACCCACAGCAACTGCCTTTACTTCTTCTTTCAAAAGCACAGCCATAAACAAAATCAGTAGCTATCACACAAGAAATTTTGATTGCGAAGATGACGTATCAGATGGCATTTTGGCCAATTTAGAAAATCTATTACATAACGACTTTGATGATATTGCCATAGAAAAAATTCAAGATGATATACAAGTTCCGACAACCATACCGTTACAATCCACCAAAGTTTCTCAATGTATTCAAGTTTATGTAAGTGTTAAAAAACATGAACAAGTGTGTTATAGTAAAAAAATTGAAAAAATCAATATGGGAATGCTCTGACTGCATGGCAAACCTGGAGGACGTAAACAACAATAGTGATACTGAATTTATTCAAGATAAACAATATGAAAATTGCGTGTTGACAAAACCGAATTATAACTTTAATTATATTGTAGGTAGGTGCATCGGACTGATTAACTGCCTCTTGCCAAAAATATGCTATCGGAATGATCTGAGCAAAATTTTGTCGTCTTATTTAAAAGAACATATTCCGTTACAAATAATAAATTGCAATCAGCATAAAATCGTCGATAAATGTTTGAAAATAATTATTAAACTTCTAGTCTTCCATTGGTGCAAATCTATCAATAAAATATTATGCGGCAGAAATATCAAATTCTTGAATGGAAACAGTGTCACCGTTGACGATATAAAAAAAAGCTCACAATCTATACCTAAAAACTAAGAAAAAAAAATTATACCTGAAATACTTGTAAATAGTAATATTTTAATATAAATTTAGGTAATAATATATTATTATTAATCTATATGTATAAATCTAAGTAATACTGATAGTTGTAGATAATAATACATTTATCACTTAATTTGTAATGTAGATATTAGTAATAATGTATCAGGGATGATATACGTATGACATAAATACTTACGTATCAATCAGATACTCGAGTTTTTTTTAATATTTTTCCTATTGAATTAATTCATAAGTAAGTGGAGAAATATCTCTATTTCAAAATTAAATCTCCCGGGCGAATCTCCCCAATTCCTTGTTGTCTTTTTAGTACTGCACACAACCACGGCAAGGTGATTGGCGCTGATCACAACCAAACTTTGTCCCACCGTAAAGCACGGCAGATACGATTTTATTAGGTTTCTATTCTAGGATTCTGACACCGTGGAGTTGACACAACCAATACACAAGATATCGACGAAGAGGTCGATGATAATGATTCTAACGAAGACGGCAAAGATTGTGGGAGTGACGTAGAAGATAGTTCTCCATCGAACTGGATACAGTGGAGCTAATCTTTTTATGATTCAGCTAATAATATGGCTAAACAGTCTGAAAAGGGATCCATCATCAATGCTCTGTACAACACCGAGTTCGCAAAACAATTAAAGGTACAGCTTACGCCTTATCTTCCATTATGGACAGAATTGATCCGAGAGTATTTCAACACAGGTGAAACAATAGTTACTTCGTCTTCCATTGAAGCTAAATTTTCAGATTTGAAAAATAGAGCATTTAATGGACAGCTGCCAGCAAGGTCAGATGAGAGGGCGATACTTTTCATGATAGCGTCTTGTCGCTTCTCGTCCCATGTTCTAGTTTCGTTATCCCCTCCAACGATATTGATCAGAGGATCCGTAGGTGATCTTACATTAATTCCGGTCAGTAGTTCTAATGGTGAATAGCCAGTTGCTATACATTGCGTCATATTCGGGCTTAGTTGAATCCTAGGTAGTTCGTTCGTCCAGCAGCCATTGAGTGACTGTCAACCATTGTTCTTATGAGACGCTCGACTAAGCCATTCCCTCTATGCACACCGGTGATGACATAGTGACTTTCGATTGCGTATAACTTGCAGCAATCTCGAATAGTTCCGGATGTGAAAGAGGTACCCTGGTCAACTAATATCTTTTTAGAAGTACTGAATAGGCTCGCTGGCATTTCCAACATGGAAATGATAGTTTCTGTTCGCGTGTGTCCGGTTGGTTTGAGTAAGCAGTATCGTGTAAATGAGTCAACCAACGCGAGTACGTACTTCATTTTTTTATGCTGAGGTATGGGTCCAAAGAAGTCCAGGTGTATTGCCTCGAATGGTATACTAGGTTTTGTTGTCTTGTGCAACTTTAAAGGCATGACGCCGGTATTTCTTTTATCGAGGCAACAGTTAAGACAGTGCTTGCAATATTTTCCAAACGCGGCCCCTATACGTGGAAACCGTTTTACGTACGTACGTTTTAAAAGCTAACTTATGTCCTTTCGACCAACTGACGTGCGCAATACCATCATGAAACATTTTACAGGTGCGAAGTCTTGCTGTCGAAAGTACATACCAGTATAGTTTCTGCTTTGCTCCCCCTGATTGTGAGTGCACTTTTTGGTAAAGCATACGATCTGATAAAACGAAGTACTTATGGTATTCAGAGTTAGGGTCTGCGGCTAGTTACTCTTTGATTTCAGCGACTCTCGAGTCCGCATGCTGCTCAGCCACTAGCCAAGGTATACAGTACAAAATCAGTTTTTAAAAATCAGCACAGGGTTCCTGCTGAGATAGTCTACGTGCGCTACGCATGAGCCAGATCTATATTCGATGTCAAACTCGAAATCTTGTAGGTATATCCAACAGCGCGCAATTTTAGGGCTGATGTCCTTTCTTGTCATCGTGGAACGTACGGCGTTACAATCAGTGACGAGTTTAAATTTTATACCGAGTAAGTACACTCGAAAGTGTTTCACCGCCAGTACAACTGTCAGGGTCTCTAACTCGTACGAGTGTCGTTTCGATTTTTCGGGCGAATTTCTTCTGCTAAAGTAAGCTATTACGCACTTCTGTTTCTTCTTCATTTGTATGAGCATTGCTCCAACATCTATGCTTGAAGCATCTGTATGTAGATCGGTACTCGAGGTAGGGTCGGACACGGTGATTACCGGTTTTTGTGTCAACGCTTCGATGATAGTCTGTCGTGCTATTTCACATTCGCGGGACCAGTTCGACCGTTCGACAGTTGCGAAGCAGAGTGGTTATTGTCGGCATGATACTGGCGTAACTCTGTACGAATCGTCTAAAGTAGTTCGCTAGCCCTGCGAACTGTCGCACCTGTTTCACGTTCCCTGGCTTGGATGCCAATTTGAGCGCGTCTAATTTGTTGTCGCTAGGTCTTATCCCTGGAGCGCTAACCTCGGTACCAAGATATTCGATATTCGTCTCAAAAAAATCTACATTTTCTATAATTTAAAGAGTAGCCGGAGGCTGTCAAGGTTGTAAAAACCTTTGCGAGCTACTCGAATCCAAGTTCGATGGAAGGTGAAGGTATTAGTATATCGTCCAAATGGACAAATCAAAGAACATCTCAAAAATCAAAAAACATCTCTGTTTTATGCAGAAATGAAGTCTGAATCTGAAAACTCGCAGTTCCTTGTAATTGGCGATTGTAAATTGTTGAAATACCATGATAATCCTTAGTTCCCGCATTGTCCAAGAGCTCATTCGAGAGAGAGTTGCATCTTCGCCTGAATCAAGGATCAGAAGAAGAAAACGAAGTTGCCACGATTTGCGGGCTGAGCTCTCTCTCTCGAGCAATGCAGGAACTAAGAATTATCATGGCTTTCCAACAATTTGCAATCGCTAATTACAGCGAACTGCGAGTTTTCAGAATCAGACCTCATTTCTGCATGAAACAGAGGTATTTTTTAATGGGTGTGTTCGTAATTCCATGTAGAATGGGGTTTTGATCCTTGTTTTTGAGAGAAGGATGCGTAGACTCTGATATAAGTCAACATAAGTGACACGCCCACATTTTATGACAAAAAATAATAATAATAATAATAATAATAATAATTTTATTTCCTTTAATTATCATGCAAACTCGAACTCATTCCTCGTCAATCATCCCCTGTCAAAGGGACACTCCGATTGAGACCTCCGTTTCCGAGATATTCAAAAGAATAATTATGCCGGTACAAAATCGACTAGACCATCCCCTTAGAAGAAAAGATGCCAATACCTTCGTGACTGTTTTGAAAAGGCCAAAAAAAAAAAAAATGCAGACATACGTACCGAGTGGTTCGGGAAGAGACGCAGGCCATCCGACTCGAAGCACATTTAGATATTACGATCGAATGCAGTTTTTACAGCCGGCTTTACTTCTCCAAAAGCAAACATTTTGTATTTCATAACACTTACCTAACAATTGCAAACAACTAGAATAGATTTTCAATCTATGTGTGGACGTGGAACTCTTTACAGCACTGTAGACTCTTTACCAGAGACCCGCCAATCAAATAGACAAAACATTTCTGTAAACATTGAATCGCGGCAAAGCTGCAGTTATGCTGAAACTGGACGAGATTGTGAATCGCAGTCCGAACTATCAACTCGAAAAAATGTCAGAATTCGAACAAGTTCGTCAGGCTCATCCAGTATGTCAGAAAATTCGAAGAAAAGATGTGGGTGCATTTTTTAATACCTTGTTTTATGGTGCCGACTGTGCATCGTAAAATTTGTCATTTTTAGTTCTGTGTTCAATAATATAAGCTGAGCGATGTTTATCATTTCAGCTGCTGATACTTCTGAACTGGAAGCAGAATTTTTAAGATACTTCATCGAAGCCCAACCAAAGCGTGATGTCACTGATAGCTTCCTTGATCATTCAGGAGATATTCTTCGACGATTACCATATATTCAGAGCAGAAATTTCCAATTGCGGATATTAACTCAAGCGATTCAAGAAGAAAAGGTGTTAGGTTCTAATAACTGAACATTCTAATATAACGCTCTCCTTTTTATGTCATTAGCATTAATACTTTATCAATGGGTAGGTAATGGGTTCATATGTTCAAAATACTCAGCATATGCATCTCCAAGACTAACTGCTTCAACCTGACGAAATCTGCTTCTAATGTTGTTGTTCCTCATTCCTGCAAGAACCAAGTTCCCCTGATTGTTCAATGATCAATATTGACTATCTTGTGGCAGCAACTTTTCTTTGCATTTTATTTCAAAATTGTGTAACGCAGTTGTTGCTCGAATGATTTTCTTAGCTGTTGATGTCGAAGCAATAATTGGCCTACGGAAAATCCTCCATTTTGCACCAAGGATTCCAAATGCATTTGCAACAACTCTTCTTGCACGACTTAATCGGTAGTTGAAGATTTACTTCATCATATTTAAATTGGCACTTCAAGGGCATTAGATTTGTTGTCATTGGGAATGTTTCGTCTCCTACCAATGTGTACGGAAATTCTCTGTGCTGTTTTCAAGACGTGTAGCAGCTGGCAGCTTTAGAGAGCTTTTGAAAAGAGTGGGTAGACCACTATTTGCAAACACACCTGCATCGCTTTGCCTTCCTCCAGCTCGTATATTAACAATGGTGAAACAATAGTTTGAGTCACTGATGGCGAGAAGATTTATACTGCGAGTTCCCTTGTAGTTATAAAATGAAAAGCCACTCTTATTTAGAGCCTTGAACAATAAACACAAACATCGGACATGAATACAATAAAGTAATCATACCTTTACTTATCACATGATAAAGTAATAATAGATAAGACAGTGCAGTACTTTTACTTGGATTACAACGTGCTTTCCATGAATGGTTCCAATGCAATTCGGAAATTCCACTTGGTTTTAAAATCCTCAGCAATTTGCTGCCAACTTACTTTGCTTGCCTGGAGAAAGACTTGATTCTTCAAGACGTTCCGTATCTCTTTATACGTTTCTGAGATTATTTTAGACACAGTAAGGTCCTATCCGGAATGCATGTGCTCAGGATGCCATGCTGTCCCTTGATGCCAAATATCTCACAGTGACGTCTAATCTTGTGTGAGGTGGTATGGGATTTGTAAACCTTCGCTGTTTTGTTATTTGAAACTCGTCCAGGTCAAGTATTTCTTCGAAATTTGTTGGTGACATACGAAAGTAATTCATGAACCGGTCCGTATCTGAGCATTGCATCTCTGCGATCAGATTATCGCTTACATCTTGTAAGCGTCTCATTTCTTCACGGAATATTGAACGGACCCAGTACTGGCGTTTATTTCTTTTTTTCCGTTTTTTTTAAACAGGTGAAATACATTTCTGATATTTTGTCGTACATAATTTCTCTTTGGGAAATTGATGCACATTCAGAGTGCTTTAATAACTGAATTAACATTACTAATGTAGGTGTATACAAGTTCTGTGTTCCATTCTATCTGCATTTAGCTAACCTCTACGCATGCGTTGAGCTCCGGCAAATTGGCTCCCATAATGAGGTTTATTACTACGGGTACGGTCTAGTTGAAGCTCCAAACGCTGCAGAGCATTTGCAGCGCCGCTACAGCTAGTCTACATAGCACTTCAGTACGTTGCGAATGGCTCGCGAAACGTCATCGATGACGTCACTGATCTCGCTTCGAATGCGCTCCAGGCGCCTTACCTCGGAAAGAGAGGCTGCGGGAGCGTCAATATTTTGAAAAGTTATATGGCGGAAAATTTGAGTAAGCAACGAAATATCTCTTCACAAGCACGAACCCAATGAACACATGGCAGTTAAATAATCATCAAGACAGCTGGTATTCATAGTAAGAACAAATATAATTTATGACTTCACCTGAAGTGACTCTTAAATTCTATTGTGGATAGTGAAGGAACAATACGTTCGACAAAACCTTGAGTCTCAAGTATTCCAATACGTTTTGCCCTATGAAACCTAAGTTTACTCTCGACAAATGCGTAAAGTAGCTTTTCCTCATCATCCCCGTATGTGTGCGAAGGAAAAAAAGAGTTAATTGCAGTAAAAACTGGAGGTAGACCCATATTTTGACACACGATTTAGGTTATGTTCCGTTTTGTTTACGCTGAGCAAAGCAATCGTTTCGCTATGCCAGTCCTTTAGTAGACCGCTAAACCGTCCATTTCTATTCTATTGTACCCAAAACTCTGGAATACCGTATTGGCCTGAATATAAGTCGAGGTTTTTGGTAACCGATTTTACCCTCAAAAACCGTACTCGACCTATATTCGGGCCTCGACTTATATTTGGGACTTTTTTCGGAATTTGCATTATCGACTGAAAACCTTCATTATCGACCGATAATCGTAATATTTTAGCTATTTTATATAGAGAAAAAACTAATTGAGTACCAGCAATTTGTACTAAAGTTGAGAAAAGAACACAACTATCTGCTTAGCCAAATGGGTAATGCTGACCAGACTCCTGTCTATTTCGATATGCCATCAAATACGACCGTCGATCTGAAAGTTGCAAAGGGCATACTCATCAAAACCTCTGGAAATGAGAAACTAAGGATAACTGTAATGTTGGCAGTGCTAGCCAACGGGACTAAACTTCCACCATACGTTGTACTGAAACGAAAACGTCTACCAAAAGAAAAACTGCCATCTGGACTACATGTTCGCTGCCAAGACAATGGATGGATGTCTGTAGAACTGGTGCAAGACTGGCTGAGAGTGGTATGGGATAAGCGACCTATCGCTCTGCTGAGGCGCAGAGCAATGCTTATTCTAGACGCTTTCCGTGGACACACAAACTCTTGATGTAAAAAATCAAATACAAAATCTGAAGACAGATTTAGTCATTATCCCAGGAGGCATGACATCTCAATTACAAATACTAGATGTAGTGGTGAACAAGCCCTTCAAAGACAAATTAAAGACTTGCTATACTAACTGGATGTTGGAAGCAGATCACGCTCTTACTCCAACTGGTAAAATACGAAAACCATCTGTTCCTCTATCACTGCAATGGATCAAAACCGCCTGGCAATCCATTAAAAGTGAAACGATCATCGCCAGGTTCAAAAAATGCTGCATAAGCAATGCAATGGATGGAACTGAAGATGACACGCTGTGGGATAATGCAGATGCTCCCATTCCAGAAAACGAAGGATCAACGACTGAGGAGAGCTCTAGTGAAGATGCAACAGCCGGGGAGGGCAGTGACGAAGACTCTGCTGGTTGAAACATTCCTCTATCTGTAATTTTGTTATATTTAAAAAAAAACTAATATTGTTGTATCTTAAAATAATGTTTAAAATAATATTGTGGTATTTAAAAACAAATGCAATATTATAAATAAATACCCACCTGTGATAATAGGTAATTTTCTCCTGAAATTCGACTTATATTCAGATCCAAAAAAAAAGTCCTGAATCAGAGTTCAAAAATCGGGGGTCGACTTATATTCGGGGTCGACTTATATTCAGGTCAATACGGTAGTTACAAAATTTAATTTTAGGTAAAAGATAATTAGATAAGTTATACATATACTTTGTCTAAACAGACAAATGAAGCGAAATAGCACAAATATCAGTCTGCTCCGTTTCGTCGTTCCGTGCAATTTTGCTCCATGGGACGCACGATGGGACACAGTTGAGTTTTTTCATGAACGGACTGGAAAAATCCACTAGATTTTGTCTGCGTTCCGCTTCGTCTTTCCTTGTTCCGGCGACCGGCTCTTCATGAGACGCAAATAAACTCGGGTGTTGTCTGGCCGGACGTACTCGACGGTGTATAGGATGAATTCGTCGGCAATTTGAACCATCCAATAGGATTCCACATGTTCTGCATTGACGCAGCGAATGCAGGTGAAACGAACAAGCCCGTGAACAATTCTCTACAACGTCGAAGTGCTCATCTAAACAAATAGATGGCAGTTATGTGACGTCCATGCGTTAACTGAAGAATCTTGAGTCCGTATTAAATATTTTTAATCGGGTAAATAGTTTGTCCATAATTGTTATATCACAATTGTTTCAAGTGTTTTAAATAAAATCATAATATCGAGTGAATATTGAAAATTATTTACGGTCAATATCCGTTGTGTCGAAATCTAAAATCAATACATGTTTTATAAACACGTCTGACGTATATCACACAGTTTACACAATAAGGAGTGAACCGTAAGTACGCATTGTATTTATTTATATTTATTGACCTCTTATTCATACAACCAAACAATCGCTTTGATCGAAATCTGCTTAATTCTTCCTACCAAACTTGGAGCGCTAAAAGAAAGACGTGAAAACAAGCAACATAACGAACATAACCAAAAAATACATCGGTTAAACTGACATTTTGAAATTGGAATAACAATATTTCTTCTCATATTTGTTATTTATATCGTCTAAAATGTGCTCTATACTTCCTGATACATGACAAGTAAAGTGACTCACTTGTACACAAAGACTATGGCATCTGTGACCTAAACATAATGAAAATCGATCAATAGGGAATATGTCATATAAATGTCATATCAAACTTAACAAACTATAAATAATTTTCAGGTTATCTACTACATCATAGAATTTATAATTTAGAGTTAATGGAGTAGTTATAATGTCACAAAAGTTAGGCTATCGCAATATGCGATGTTAAAAAACTACTCAGCCAGCGATACTTGATTTCTTTTTGCATATGTTTACAAGTTACTTCACATTAAATATTCGGTTTAGCGAAAATTGTTCAAGAGTTTATGTAAGGTGTTTGATTGACCTTCATTTTTGCCGAATACTTCTTTCGTTGACAACCGTAGGACTAAATGCTTTAGACAAGAGTTGAATGTTATGAATGAAGACACACAGAACATGAAAGTAGATTCGAACCACTGTACGCATTGTTCAAAATGTGCACTTTGATTTTTCTAATTATGAATAGAAAAGTTCAATTTTCATTCGTCAGCATTATAGCCGATATCAAGACAGACCTAATGAGGTATAATAGATTACAGGGTTGGTATGCCCCTAAATATTCTGAAAACTGGGAAAAACGTCACAAAATTTCTCTAAAACGAGCGGGTTTCTAGTTCTTTGCAATAAAATTGCCCCATTTTCATCTGAAATTCACATTATGGACATTCTATTCCAGAACGCAGTCAGGATAATTATTTATTGAAGCAAAGTATTCAGTCTAGCACTTTTGTTTTCTAGATATGCCCAGAGGAATAAATAAGTGCAAAATGTTGAGTTTCATTCATAATAAATAAAAATTTAGTCAAGTCAAAAAAGTAATTTGTGTAACTACTCACTTACCTTGAAGGAGTTACATACCTATAGCTCAATAGATAAAATAAATACGTCGCGGTCTACACTCCTGTACTATCAAATAAAAAACACTTAAGTTACATGCATTCATTGATGGTCTAATTATTTATAATTAAAAAATTAAAATTATACTTCTACGGTATACAGTAGAAGTTTCTGCCTGCTCAACCAACTCACTAGACATATTAATGTTATGGGACAATTTCTGGTCGCACTATTTTTAAAAACTTAATTCTCTTACAGTAACAATAATCTGTAGTAACTGTATTGGGCTTAGCTGCCAAAACAAGAAAGAAAAGGTCTTTCATTCTTGTTTCAAATTTTCATGCAAAAGTATTGATATAATTAAGATCTTACTTTTAAGTTTGGTAGTAAAGCCCAATGGAGTTCATGAAACTTGCAACAATCAACTAAGATAAATATTTTAGCAAAAATAGGATTACTCTGGTAAAAAGTAATCGATTAAAATAGTATTCTGTTGTCAATCTGAACTATAAAACTAGCAAATGAATATTGAATAGTTGCATTTGAAAATATGGGGTAACCTTGATACTGAAAACTGCGTATATGATAATAGGAATTCATTCTGTGTTCCACCAATAAAAATCGGTATTATGTGGCTGATTGTGGTGATTAGTATGTTTCAGATTGGCTGTTTGTGCAATATATAAAACTATCCAAACTCTAAAATAGCTTCATGTCAATTTAAAATGGGCAATCGTTTCTGAAAACGTGATGTTATTTACTTCATACTGCGAAATTCACTGATCTAAATGAATAAAGTTTAGCACAAACTATCAAGGTTGATGATCCAATAAAATCACCAGTCTGAGCAACAAAATCACAACACATTATTCATTATACTTAGTTCAATATTATTTCACAAATTACTTATTTCGTTCCAAGTGTTGTTCTATGAAAACAAGAACCTTTCATGAAAATATGAGTATTGTAGGGAAGGTCCACAGCAAGCCAATCAAAAATCTGCTTATCAGCTGCATTGAAAATCCAAGCTTCATTGCTTCATAATACTCGCGATATTTCCATGTGCCATGTGGTTCTGAAAATCTAGTTTAACACGGAGAACCTAATTTCAGCTTAACTTTTATCATAAGTTACATTTACCGATGAATTGAAATTGCACAATTGCATAGAACGGAAAGTATGCATAAGAGATGGATGGCAGCATGGACCAAAATGTAGCAGGGATAGAGGCATCAAATCAAATCTCTGGTCCTGGTAGGAGAGAAACAGATCAATGGTTTGATAATAGACGTATCGATATGACTCAGCATCAACAGATGCAGCCTACATATTACAAATTCCAAAATGAAATGGGTGAGTTGCTGAGTTCTATTTGCTAAGAAATCTGTAATTGTGATTAAACATATCAGAAGACTCTTGACAGTACATCGGAGTATGAAATTAATCATCAATCAGTTTTTCAAATAAAAAACAAAATGATAAACCCTATTTTATTTATACGTATCTGAATTGTAGGAATAGTTCCAGGCAATTTTCCAGAAATGCCAACTGCGGCACAATGGTGGCGGGATACTTCGGCAATGGTAGTGAATCCTCAGCAGTCGCGGCAGGATGAAGGACCCAGCGGTGGTTATCAGCTAATAGGTATAAATAATATTTATGCTACTACAACCATTTTTTATAGGACTCAGATCAGAATTTTGTAAATATAAATAGTTACGCGGAATTTGTTGACCTTTATTTGATCTCATGATAGGTGTACCAGAGGTCGGGTTTAATCAATAAAAATCAGGTATTTGATAATGTGCAGATGAAATGAATTTTGAATATAAAGTAGGTCCCTATTTGTATGACCAAGCCTTTTGCTTATACTCACAAAGCTATTTTATTTATTGCATGTGTGTTTGATGTACTTAAAGTAAAAATAATAAATTTAATTTTTTCCAAAGTATCCATGACTTTTTTCTGAATTGCTCGTCCCTACCCAGTCTGTTTCCCAATTTACAATTTTTAGGATGAAGGTAGTTGGGCTGTCCGTATGACAGCCCCCACCCTACAATCGAGAAAACAGGTGTGCAGGAACAAGGGACGAGCAATTCATACGAGGTATATAAAAAAAAATTAGATCTCTGCCTTTAGATTAATATTATCGCTGGTCAAGTTTTATCCTCAGATCTAAGTAATACACATTTAGAATCAGCAAAGAAATATTTACTACTCAAATGTGCTGCACTTCAAACTAATATATTTTTACTGACATTGAACCGATTATTTGAGAAAAAGCACAAGTCCAGTGGTAAGTTTTAGGACCTCCAAAGCTCCAATGGTTTTGAAAGTCCAACACTGAATATATTATTGGAATATGTGTTGTTTCTGAAATAGCCGATTCTATCATAGATATTTTGAACTTTGAGTAAATTTGAATCAATGATTGCAGGACATACAATGGAATCACAACAACCTGCGCAACTACAATTGCCGGAAGCCCCGCCCAAGAAACCGCCAAAGCCAAGGGGGCCCAGAAAGACAAAACCTGTTAAGGAACCGAAAGAAATTATAAAACGGACAAAGCATCCAGAAAAATGGAAAGTAAATGTGAAGAAAAATGCTAGGCTAAGGGGCGAAGAATATATTGGTGTTGGAGGTAAACTACTGATTTGTGGAAAGGCAACATGAGATCTATTCGAAATCAATATACATTATTATTTGTAAACTTAATCATTGATTAGTGAATGTTTAATATGAATTAAGAAACCTATTTATACAGGTAAAATAGTACCGGCTAAAATAATGGGCCCACCTTGCGATTGTCGCATGCGTTGCAGTGATAAAATTGACGAAGAAGCTCGGGAGCAGTTGCATAACGTATTTTGGAAAACTTGCACGTGGGAGCAAAGAAAGCAATATATCGCGCTATCAGTAAAAGAATCTCCAAAACAACGGACCAGATGTCGTGGTAACGTTAAATCAGAACATCGTAGACAGGTGACATTCACTTACTCTTTACTCATCAAAGGAGAATTCATAACAGTTTGTAAACCAATGTTTCTGAGCACATTCTCGGTTTCTGAGAAATTTGTGAGACACGCGATGGATAAGAAGCGAACATCACCTGGTGGAATTATTGGGCCTGATCAAAGAGGCAGGCACACCCCAAAAACGAAAAAAAGCGAAGAAGTCAAAGAGCGGGTTCGTGAGCACATTAATTCTTTTCCTGCTGAAAAAATAAATCCCAAAGACCGGAGCAGTAGGAGATATTTAGACTCCAGCTTAAGCATCGCGGCTATGCATAAGTTGTATGTTCAAAAATGTAAGGAGGATGGGATACCGGAGAGTGATACTGTAAAAGAAAGTTATTACAGAGAAATGTTCAAGTCCGAATTCAATTTAGGTTTTAAAATGGCTCTTGATAAGGATAAAGATGTGAAGAAACAAATCGTACCAAGTTTCAGTGATAACAAAAATAAATTATGAAATAAATAAATCATCATTGAATATTGATAAAGAAATTTTCACGGATCGCTAATGCTACCCGTGAACAAGCTAGGTATATATATTTTCTTTCATAATCGGTATTGTTTTTACTCATACCTATAAAATTTTTAAAAATCATTAATATTAATTCACAAGTATGTATAAATGAAATTGGTCAGTACTCGATGCCAAGAGCTTGTGAACAAAAAAAAAAATAAAGAAAAACTTTCATAACGTATGCACGAAAAACGCTTGTTCGTAGCTCTGAAACGTGCGTATTGTGGCACTTTGCCGCCGTTCTCATAGCTACTGTTAACATAGGTGCGCACAACGTGCGATAATGGTTTCTTCTTCAAGTTCGTATGCTTAACTCCCGACGGAATGTAGCCAAAGCGATAATGGTTTACATTATGCATGGCGTACTTGGAGCATATAGTACATACATACATGGAGGCAGCTAGTCCTATAATAAGTTAATAAGGTTATGAGCCGACACGGAATAACTTGGATAATGATATTGTGTGTAATACTTTTTGATCTGACTATACGAGAAAGTAACAGATCACACGTCTGAATGCTCTCTCTTGGCACGCTTTCAAGCCTATTTGTGCGCGTTCCAGTATTTATATGTATATTTCAATGCGTGATAGCCCTTCTCTCTCACAAAATGTGATTTGTCGATTTAAACTAGTCACGTGACTACGTCAGGGGGCTTATTCTGTAACTTCGCCGTTACTATAACTGCAAAATAACTGCATTACAACAATGTCACTCTATACATTCGAGGCAACCTATTGGCAGTCGCCAATTGTTTTTCATAATTTTGCCGCTAATTTGCAGTTACTTCTGCCGTTAGAGTTACAGAATCAGCCCCCAGAGCTGTACCAAGCGGTGCGGTAAGGGTGCAGTGCCCACTGTGACGCGTTGTTCAGTTCAACTCGGATTTATATATAAAATAACGTAATACAGTAACAATACAACAACAAAATTCCAATTAGGTGTTTTTTATTGACGTGGGTACTAAATTTACCTAGCTACGACGCTCCTGGCTTAGAGAGAGAAGGGTTATCACGTTACTGGTCCCGTCTTTGTCTTCACGCTTTTCAGCCAGAAGGCTCCCTCCATGTCTATATGCTCTAAGACGGCGTACAATTAAGTCCACATTCATATATGTAACACTCCTATATTGCTAATCCCTATAAGTGGTGGGGTCAGGAACTAAGAGAAACAGAATATACCTCTAACTCACTTCTTTAGAGCTGAGTTGACATGTTCTGCGCAGCTGTGATAGTAATGGCGGATTTCAAAAGTATCTAACCTTAAAATTGATATATTATTATGGATACTATCATACGCGCATGTTCTACGCAAGTGCTAGATGTTGACTTGCGCAGAAAGGTCTAGCTCCAACCTGATAGAAAGAGACAACATTATCGTCGGCACTATACAAAATTAGTCTCATTTCAGACCCTACTAGCAATATAGTAGTATTACATATGTGTCCACAGTATACCTATTAATACCTATCGCCGCGCCATTTTTGGACAAATTTCTGTATCACTCAAGTTGGTGTGATGTCTTTAATACATATTTATATATAATACTCCATATATCGCCAGTCGGGGTTGGCAGAAACTCGAAATCATTACGGTGCAAACTCTGTGCCTTGGCTCGTGATACGCATGCTCAGCAAACATTGTCTCTTTCACTTCTACCGTGAAGCTTCTACTTACGGGGACTGGCGATATAGGAGTATTACATACCGAGAGATTTTCTTGAAACTAAACGGTCGACAGCGCATACGTCAAATAAATTAATTTCACTGGTCGGCGAGTCCGTCTTGTGACGATATTTGAGCCTGTGACAAACGCCGAAACTCGCGCCTGCGCTGTCGACTGTTTAGTTTCAAGAAAACCTCTCGGTATATGCTTTAATCCGAGTTCACTCTTCACACTGCACGTGGGTTGGCCGGTTTTGTGGTCATACTCGAAGTACCAAAATACGCCCGCCCCAGAGCTACGGCAAGCGACCTTTTCATGCATTTGTTATAAAAAATACTGTTCGATATTCGTGCAAAATGAAGCGTTCATAGGCGAGTGTGATGTTTTCGTCACGAACCGTAGTTGAGGTGAAAGAGCAGCCAGCGAGCCAGCTTCCACCTCGACTACGGTTCGTGCCGAAAACATCACACTCGTCCAGCCCCCTGGCACTCAGCTCACTTGGCTGGTCTCGCAATGTCGCCAGCCGCTACGTGGCGCTGGCAGTATTTCGCGCAGTCCGCGTGATAGCTACCATCCTCGAAAAGAAATACGATTGCATCCATATATGTAATACTCCTATATTGCTAGTCCCTATAAGTGGCGGGGTCAGGAACTAAAAGAAATGGAATATGCTTCAACTCACTTCTTTGAAATCCAGTTAACATATTCTGCGCAGCTGCGATAGAAATGGCGGATTGGCGGGATTTAAAATTATCTAACCTTAAAATTGAAGTATAATTTGTGCTTGAATGTGAATGAGTTTATAAAATATTTCTAGCCAATGAAATAATTATACGAAACGTGTGAGCGAATCGTCGATTTAATCTTAACCTTCAAAACATTATTATACGTGTAAATGTCCTACGTAAGTGCCAAATGTTGACTTGCACAGAAAGCTCTGATTTGAACATGATAGAAAGAGACAACATTACCGTCGGCACCGTACAAAATTAGTCTCATTTCAGACCCTACTAGCAATATAGGAGTATTACATATATGATTGCATCAGCTTGTTAACCTACGTGGCCGACGGGGGGTTCGGGCAAGGGGGTCGAGCGCGGAAGCATGTCAGCGCCGCGCAGTGCGAACTAAATACGGCGCTTATAACGAGATGGGCTCTCTTATAGGAATTCCTGTGGAGCGCCAGGGGGCTGCACTCGCCTATAAATGCCCCACATTCCGCACTCGTATCGAAATGTAGTATTAACGCATGCAAAAATCAATATGGTTACTCATTACCTCTATAATCAACTATCAAAATGAGGTAATCACTTCCTTAATTTCTGATCTCATCAACACAGAATTTTCTATTCATATTCGAATATTTTATACATTTATGATGCTGTGATTAAAATTCTAAATTAGTTTTCTTTGAGGTACCATAGAATTGGGGTTTTCTATATCTATACCTACATTTGATGATGTCAGAAGTGAGGAAATTCTCATCGATAAATTGAGTCTAAACGGGGTCACGAATTTCACAGGGATGATTTTATGATTATTATTATTATTATAATTTTTTTTATTGAAGTTTAAATTAAACTGTGAAATTCGTCGTATTCGGCAACTCTGTATGATATACCTATATCTATCAAAAATTTGTAAACTAATGGCAGTTCTGTGGCACCTCAAATAGATCTTACATTGGAGATCGAACTTAAACTAAAGAAATATTTACCACCTGGACGAGAACTAAATTTCATTTTAAACGTGAACTATATATACAATATAGAGTTAAAACACTGTGGTTTTACTTGCCTCGACATAGTTGTATGAATTTATTGAAATGATGTAAAATTTGGTCATAGAATAATTGGTCTTCTGTACTCAGGCTAAGTTTTAAAAATGTATATGTAGCAACCTGATTAGATAGAAGAAACATTTCGCCCATGCTTTTATATTAAAAAAAATGTGTGGTTTGTTTCCAGGATCCCTCAAACAAGCTTGATTTATATTTTTTACTCATTCTATTGATAATATATTTTTTATGTCCGATACGAAGGTATATAAAATATTATTCAAGCAATATATTGTATAGATTCTATATTTGTATTTGTAGCTTGAATACTTGTATGCCTTTCGTATCGATATGTCAAATTTCTATGTTCTTTGAAGCCGTGGTAAAAATTTGACTGATTTTTATAACTAATAATTCCTGTATCAATATTTCACTGATTATACATTGTCAGGCCTCACAGGGCTCAGGGTACTCAATTTTCACGAAAATTACAGAAGTTTTAGGAAACAGCAATGCGATCATATGACTTTCAAGAATGAGGGGCAGGGGGGCAGGTAGGGAGCAAGCAACGGAGGGTTATTCTTGACTTATTTTGCCATTTTCGGATTTTCCGTAAAATTTTGTTTATAACTTAATTTTTGGAGAGTTGGGTATGCAGAACAAATATTTCTATTCATTTTTGGAATTCAAGATTAGAAGACGGACTTGTAAGTAAAAAATCTCAGATCTGGGCAAGATTTGATATTTCAAAGTAATGCTTTTTCATGCCTGAGGTTTTTTTTTCTTCTAGATGTCAAATTAGTGATCCGAAACGAATGCCTTTATTCGTTTTGATTCGTGATTTGGAATATGTACAGTATTCATAATCCGAGCGAATTCTAGTTGGGCTGCACAACCCAAATTTTTGATAAACGGAATTGGTAAGATACCGCAATGAATCATATTTAATTCGTAAGTTGAATTTGTTTTGGTTTACTGGGACTAGAGTCCAGGTTCCTAATGTGGATTTGTATGTCTATTCCCAGACTGGCTGATTTTAATCAGTTATCGATTGAAATGGGTAGTCCTTCGAATTTTTTTCTTTTAATGCATTAGTATTATCCGCACTCATTGAAAAATAAATTCACCATAAGATAGACAATTATATTTATTGTTATGGAGACAGACTTTCGACAGGCACTCACGGTATATCAAATAACGAACAGTTTTTGAACTGATAAAGATACCTAAGATAAGAAATATAGATAGATAAGAAATCTTTGAATTTAGACAAATTCTTCACTTTTCATTACTTTTATGATAAAGAAAAAGCATTAAATTCGGTCAAAAAAATTAATTTTACTACTTTCAGAGAATCGTTACGATTTCGGACCTATAGTATGACAAGAATGAAGGGGGCGGAGCGTTTGCGATGATACGCTCCTCCCTCGATCGATACCAGAGAAAACTTACCCTGTATATGTTTCGCAGGTCGTCAATATTAAACGATATCCAAAATTCGAAATGGTGGATCCGAAATCGCAATTACAAACACAAGAATTGATTTTATGTTTGTATAAGTTTACTATCGTATGTCACTATTCTGGTGCTGATTTTCAATATGATATTCAAATATTAAGAAAAATGATATTTTAGCATTTCATTACTTCATAAAACAGTATAATGCATCTCGTTAAACTGAAAGTAACAGGAATGACTGTTAAAGTTTTTTGATAATCTTTAATAAATCACCTTTGAAATGAGCTTTGGTTTTCGGTCGTAATTAGTTCAGTTTTATAAGAGATATGACTGCTTTAATATTCTGAGATATACAAGTATAGGTCTGTCTGTCTGGGCATGGAAGGTTTAATAAACTGCTGAAAATAGATGACTTGTAGAGAATACTATTGAATTTAAGTATGTGTTTAGGGACACGAAAGGAATAGTATCTATTTAGAGAAATGGGGCAACGACTGTGAGGTCTGTACACTGAGCACCCTGTGTGAAACAAAGTATGGTAAATTTATCCCGATGTCATTCAAAATCATTAGCACGTGAAGTACGAAAAAAATTAAACTTATTTTACCAAATTTTCAATTTCCCATTGCTTTACATTTGTCTATTGGCATTTTATCCGAATACCTATAATGTAAATCTAAATGGGACGTGAGAGTCGAGGAAAATATGTAGGATAACACTTCTACAAGTGTAAAGAGTTACTGATTCTAAACACCAAGGAGTGTGAATAATTTGGTGATTTGGAGAGAGAGAAAGAGAATGGTAGAAGATACTATAAACCATTGTGAAATGCAGTACAAGTATGAAAGAGAGCTTGTCAAAAGCTTTATCTCCAACTCATTTTAGAATGAACGTTTTATAAGACAATACCTTCGCAAACCCTCTTCAGTGCATTTCTAAATCAAGTCTCCCTGCCCCATTAGATTTTGATAAACCGTAAAACTTGAAAATTTTTACTATCAAAAAGCAATTTCAATATATTTCCTAAAATCACATGCTCAAATCTTACGTAATAAATAAGCAATAGTGTCAAGGTAGCATATGTATGTATTATTTGCACAATCGTGTCATTGAAAAACAATATATATATATATATATATATATATATATATATATATATATATATATATATATATATATATATATATATATATATATATATATATATATATATATATTGTATATTATATATTATATATATACACATACACATACACATACACAGGGTGTATCACCTAAGGTGTCAAAATGGGAGAGACTTACCAAAATTGTATATGTGTACCAAAATTCCTATGAGAATAGAAAATACACAAGCAGTATTTACCACAATTGTGCCACAGATAATCATCCCCATCACGCTTTAAGTTGACGTTTCTATTAATAGCGAAGGCCAATAATTCGAACCGTTTCTGTGAGCGAATGTGAGCCTGAATCGTTGTTGACATTTTTTTTCCTATACCAAGAAATTGTATCTTCTAATAATGTAAGAGTTTTGGTACACGAAATTCTTTCAATTGTTGATTGGCTGAAGGGGTTCGGCTTTACGTCGACTAAGACCCTCCCATTTCGACATCTTAGGTGATACACTCTATACTGATGAATGATCAATCGTGAAGTACTAAAAATGAAATTAAAGCCGGTATTCAAGTATACAGAGCAGTATACTTACAGACTGTACATTAGGCCGGGGCTTAATGAATTTTTTCATCTTTTTTCAAGTTTCCCGGGCAAAAATCACTTCTATAAACCTTAAAAACTATGCGCGAATTTCGCTGGGACCTGTAGGATCGATTCTTCCCGTGCCTCAACGCACCTGAAGTTTTCCATAAGATTTACACGTGAAAAACCGCTAAAACGATTATCTTCCAAAAAACCATGGAAAGTCATAGGATTTTTTTTTCAAATACATCATTTTCGATATATTTTCAGCCGCTGAATCAAATGAGACCATCAGTTTTTTACTGAATCGGCAGAAAAAAAGCTATGGGCATAAAATGCCAAGTATCTTGAAAATTCAAGAAAGAAGGGTAAAATAAATGGTTTTCAATATTTCTAATGATTCAAAATTACGAAATTTTTTTATTTCAAACCTCTATTCCGATGTATTTTAACCCGCTGAATCAAATGAGACCATCAGTTTTCAGTGATCCGACGAAAAAAAGGAGTTATGGGCATAAAATGCCAAATTTATTGATAAAAAAATTAAGAATAGGAGCAATTAATCTTTTTTGATGTTTTTTCTTTTTTTTTTTTTTCGATTTCAAGTCCAATTTAAGCGATTTCATATGCAACGATCCTCATAAGCTTTTCGAACGCCTAAAAATTGATCCATCTTTTTTATCAAAGGATCCGTCGACATGGAACGAAGATAGAATAACTACGTTCTCGGCTTGGCAAATTGTAAAAGATCTTAAGGTCGTCAATGATACCGCTGAAAGAGAAATTAAATTAACTACAGAATTCCACAATCTACTCACGAGATATGATCAGCAAATGCAACACTTACTGCCAGTACTAAAAGAATACAGAAGCGTTTACCAAAATAGTTATAAAGAAACTTTGATGAAATCATATGAATAACCGTTTTTATTTGCATGTATTGCAGAAAGTAGTTTTTTTTTTTGATTTTTCAGTATGTAATGTTTTCCAGTAATTGTTTTTATGTCAATATTTTGATTCAGAATCTGTAACATTGAATCATTTCACATGGATCCTGGTCTCAAAATATAACGAAATGAATGTTTAAAAAAAGCTGTCAGAATTCTTCACCACTATTAACATCGAAAAAAATCAATTGCTGCTTTTCTTAATTTTTTTATCAATAAATTTGGCATTTTATGCCCATAACTTCTTCTTTTTGTCGAATCGCTGAAAACTGATGGTCTCATTCGATTCAGTGGGTTAAAATCCATCGGAATAGAGGTTTTAAATAAAAACAATTCGTAATTTTGAATCATTAGAAACATTGAAAACCATTTATTTTACCTTTCTATATTGAATTTTCAAGATATTTAGCAATTTACGCCCATAGCTTTCTTCCGCCGATTCAGTAAAAAACTGATGGTCTCATTCAATTCAGCGGCTCAAAATACATCGAAAATTATGTATTTAAAAGAAAAATCTCATGACTTTCCGTGGCATTTTGAAAGATAATCGTTTTAACCGGTTTTTCACTTGTAAATCTTATCCAAAACTTCAGGTGCGTTGAGACACGGGCAGAATCGATCCTACAGGTCCCGGCAAAATTTGGGCATAGTTTTTAAGGTATATAGAAGTAATCTTTGCCCGGGAAACTTGAAAAAAGATAGAAAAATTTATTAAGCCCCGGTCTACTGTACATGTAACAAAAATCAGTGCCGCAAAATGATAATGATACTGAGATTAATTTTCTTCTTATTCGATTTGTAAATATAGTGTTACGCATGTTCATAGTTATTTTTCAATTAAACTGATCTTATGGAGGCGTGAAAAAAAAATTCATGTATTTGGTAACCGTTTCAATAACAAAGTAGAAGTGTATTTTATTTGAAGTCTGATTGTAGAAGGGTAGATCACAGATTTTTAGTATTTTAATCTTTATTAAACTTCTTGAATGGCACCAACGAAAGTAAAGATTGTGCAATTAGTTTTAAGGTATATACACTAAATACATGATATGTACCTTCAAATGTTTGCACAGTATACTGTTTGGGTCGCTTGCGCCTGTAATCGGCTACCTCAAAAGTGTTTTGATATAGTATATTACGTAACAAATGCGGAAAGTTGGTGATCCCATCGCTCGAGTGCGACGTTTGCCACCCGAGCGTAGCGAGGGTGGCAAGACGCACGAGTGCAGGGATCACCAGTCCGCATTTCTTACGTATGATATTTTTTAACACGAGGTGCGGGAACGAAAATAAACAATGACGTAATGTAGCAACGAACTCATTTCAGTTTACAATGAAAATTTGTGACATATTACGGTTCAGTACGGGAAACAATCACTTTCCGCACGCTCCACAGGCATAGAAAAACGTACTTTCCGCACGCTGTGTTAAAAAATTATTTTTTACAATTACAAATATAAATAATATAATACACGCGTATGTAGTATTATTATCGATTACGCATGCGTAGTCACATTTTTGTTTGAAATTATACAAAATCTAGTACATACTTTGAATGAACTGATTCCTGCTGTGTGGAATTTCTCAGGAAACCTCTATACTACCATTCAGATTCTGTTTGTTTTGCCTTTCAGGTTGAAAGCAAAATAATACAAGAAAATTTGCTTTACGTGTATACATTCATGTGCAAATAAAGCAGACGCCGTTCTGGTGCTATCACGATTCTGATGTTCCTATAATTTGTACCCTTGTCTGACATCACATTCTAGGTGAGAACTTGCTAAACTACACGTTTAGAATTCTTAGACTAATTTTTTGTAACGGCATATGATAGAGTAATGCCAATAAACGGTGATATATCGATGGATAATGAACCCCATCTTCAATTTCAGATTGAAATATATTGAAAAGAATTCAATTCTTTTTCATTCGCATTTGATACGGAATCCTTAAAACTGGAATTTGGTAATCCACTTTCGTTCGCTGGGACTAGTTCTTAGGCTTAGGTATATATCTTATTTAAGTTACAATTTTATTGATTCAGCCGTAATATGTTACCACTAATTTTGAGATCGTTATATGCTTAGAAATGAGTATGGGGCTTCCGCCTTAACACAGGCAGTCGTCATACCTTACCATCTCCATTTTTGCCGTCAAGCAAGATTTTGCATCAAGGCCACCATTTGAAATAAACCCCCAGCCAGAGTGATCCCAACTCTGATACCGTATAGCATATAACAAATATTTTACAAACTATTACAAAGCTGATGAGATGTAATCTAATTGATTTGAGTTGTTAGACGTTTTCGTGGCAATTTTCTGAACCGTTTAAGAAAAATTACCGCAAAAAATCCCTGTTTATTCTGGCAAAATTGCATTTATACGTCTATAACAGCAATACATCCAAAAACGCCATTAATGAGATGCACCTCGTCTACTTTGTAATAGTTTTTAAACAATTTGCCAAAATAATCCTACCTCCGTTATCTTCTATGGTATCTGAGCTGTGATCGTTCCGTCCGGGCGTTTCTTTCAGATGTTGCTCCTGATACAAAATCTCGCTTGGTAGCAAAAATAGAGATGGCGAGGTCTGGCGACTGCCAGGGTTTAGGCGGAATGCTTCGTATGTGGAAAATACTTGCACAGTTTACAGGTAGTGTCAGGCCTATTATTATAGGTATGTCATTACAAATCGAATAACATATATCCCTGATAACATTTATGTTAATTGATATTTTGAAACAATTAGACATGAAATTAAACAAAATACACATGGAACATTCTAAACCAATTCGGCAACCTTGTGAGCCTTTGCATTTTTGATTTGGTGGAATTTGTTTTCGTTTTTAATACCAATTTTTATAATTAATTTCTGTTCCAACTCTGACAAATATATTTTTTATGTAATTCGAAATTCGTTTCGAAAAATTTTTAAGGTAGTGTTCCCCCACCAACGTTCGACTCGCGCGTTAATGCATAGCTCTATCATTCTCACACTCTCATCGGTTGGCTGTTTTTACTCCCACTACCGGCGCGGTAGCGCTTTGCGGTCACTGCCGAGGTTCGCTGGCGCGGCGAAGTGGTGGTAACTCCCAGTGCGTGTTTTCATCCCTACAGCCCCGTAGGCGCGCTTTTAGCGGAAGGCTGCTGTGATCAATTATGAAAACTAATATAAAAACATATAAGTGCTTTTCAAGTATCGATTAAGTTATTCAATGAAATATGATCCATGCATTTTTCAATGAAAATTTTCTGATATCAGGTTTGGGATAGATCCTCAAAATCCAGCTGACGAATATACGTTTTTCGACCGCAAACTGTTTTTTTTTTTTTTTTTTAAGATTCCCAAAAGTTGCAATTGATTTCGATATTTTCATCGAAAAGTTCGGAATATCACCTTCAAGACTTCAAATTTTCAAATATGGGCACAGATGGGTCGTGAAAAAGTTTCAAATTAGTCCTCCAAGGTGTCCGCTAGATATTTGCAATAAAAAATTTTTGTATGTTTTTGTTTTTAAAATTATTAGCTGCATCATTGTAATAATGTTAGATTGAAGCTTTTATTCTGGCTTACGCAAAGAAGGTCACAGATTTATAAAGAAAAACAACAAAAATATACATATTTTCAAAACAGGAATTCTTTAAATGTTCATTTAATATCAAGGGGTTCATCACTTCAGAAAATTACGTACTCTGGACTTCAAGACATTGAAGATTTCATGCTATTTCACAGATCTCATCCGGACTCTAAGAATTTTCCATGACTCCAAAGACTTCGAAAGAGTTCACGGAATGCTGTGGAATTTTGTGAGATTTCATAAGATTTCATATAAATCTTATAACACTGCATAGGATTTCATCGGACTATGTAGACTTTCAGAGACTTCATGGATTACACATGGGTTCAAAAATTTCAAAACTTTTCATTGGACTTTATAAAATTTCACGTAGACTTCATGAGACTTTATGAGATTTCATGGGCTTCCGGAACTTCGTATAGATTACAAAAACTCAGAAGACTTCGAAAGATTTCATGGAACTTCATAAGATTTTACAACATTCCACATGGATTCTAAAAGAATCCATGAGATTTATAATGAGATATTACGAGATTCAAAACATTATATGTATAAATACTTCACATCCCGGTGTGCATCGAAACATTATTCTAAATGCTGGAAAAATTTGAAAATATGTAATATACCTAAAAGTGTGCTTTAGCCTTCAATTATCAAGAAACTTTAAAGTCTAGTGTATTCGTAAGTTCGGCGATTTTGAGGAATTCCGATTAATTCTTAGATGTTTTTCAAATGGAAAGGAACACATATCCTTCGAATTTGACAATTTCCCAGAACTATATTTTCAATATCTATGCTGTTCTTTTCTAATTTCGAATCTGAACCAAGATCTTGAAAATTGATGGCGTTAAATTTGTGATATGTGTTAGATTTTTTTCCCTGTGCAATAAGAATTTGTTTCCCTAGACATTAATAATTAATAAATAAAGTTTTTTGTCGATTTTTTTATTTAATCTGTTGAATATGATTGTTAAATAAATAATTGAAAAATCTCTCTCATGCATTTTTATAAATCTGCAATAGAAACTCCTATCTAACATTCGTCATGGAGTTAGTAATTAATCAAAAGAAAAAAATGAATTGAATTTATGAATTTGTGTATGAATTTATCATTGCAAAGGTCCATGCTTTGGTAAAAATAAAAAGAAAACTCGAATACTAACTACACAATACATATGCAAAATGAAATGGAAAATATCTAAGAGCTGACTGATTCGCTTCACACGCAATATCTCACCACTTATCATTATTACTTTCGCTTTTACTGGAATTACGAATTTGGAGGCTTGTAAAATTTCATTCAATAGATTATCAATAAGTATATTCTGTTCATATGAAATTACTTTCAACACTTGAAGCTTATTTACATAAATATGCATTCTGCAAATAAAAAGTTCGAATTATTCAATGATTATTAATCAATCAAGTTGATATTAACATACTATCAACTGGTATCAAGTGTTAAGTAAACAACTACTTGTACAGCACATATATTTTAATGCAGGACCATTGTTCGTTTTATGTGCTAGACAGCTTTTCAGCTTGAGACTAGATTTCGCTACAATCTAATCAGTAATATTAATGCAATATGTTCTGGACAATTGTACATGGAAACTGTAGTTCTGTAATCTGCACAATTAGACCAGTAATGATATGTATAGTATCAAGACCGTACATACACCTGCACTTTGCTGGCCGTATGACAATTTGAAAACAGATATCGATGACTGGCAGTTTGAAACAAGGTTAATTAAGTACTATTGATTTTTATTTGTTACAAAGTTATTAATTACTATTAAGTTATTGAATATAAGTATAATGAAAAATAAATTATATATAAAATTCTAATATTGTGCATTTAATTTTGTACCTTGTATTGCTGCTATGGGTCATATCTATACAACATAGCATATGAAATCTGTTAAACTAAGAATTATTATTGAATGCCATGAAAGATTTGAGAAATGTTTGAAATTCAACGTTTCTAAATTTGAGGAAGGAATTCTATTGATATTCATATTTTTCATTACACAGATAAAAAAAATAAAAAAATTATAATGTACGTTTGCACATGCTCTGGGAATTTTTGTATGCAAAAGTGTTATAAATATCGAGAGGTTTTCTTGGAACTAAATAGTCGACAGCGTATGTGTCAAATAATTTAATTTCATTGGTCGTCGAATTCGTCTTGCGACGATATTTGATCCTGTGCGCCTGTGAGCCTGTGACAGCTAAAATTAGGGATTGCCAGCCTGCATTAGCAGACGCCGAAACTCGTGCTTGCGCTATCGACTATTTAGTTTCAAGAAAACCTGTCGGTATATCGAATAACAAAGCTTGTTATTTCGGACTAAAAATACCTTTCAAACGAAATTGAAAACAGATTTTCAGGTAGAAATTTCAACTTTTGTAACTCTACGCCTCCGTATCCATATTTGATAAGTTTATAAACTTATAATATGAATCATCTTAGTAAGGGGACTAGTTATGACATTCACAGAGACATTTAAATTGAAATTATCCTCAAACCAATTTGTAAATATTATAAGATAATATATGTATATTTACAGTTTGTATACCATTTTTATTCCTTTCATTTGGAAGAAATACAAAATTTTTCGATGATTCCTGTTCATTCAAGTAAGCCGTGGATTTGTTATTACACAGCATCTGAACTATCGTTAGAATTTGTAAAAGATCTAGTTCTTAGTGTTAAAGTGAATTTTTTAAATGAGTTACTCTTTCTCATCAAGAGTGGTAGGTCTAGTTTGATGCGTTATACAACCGTTGGCATATATAAAACAAAGTAGATGCTAATGTTTTGAAGTATATAGGAGGATTTACTACTGTAAGCATTTTGAGATCGTATGGTTGGAAATACCTCACTTGCATCATATATAATTTGGTATGCTACGCGTTATGCGGAACTAGAGTACTTTGTTTTATACATACCACAGCCATTATTTTCTCAGTACTAACAATCTACATATTTATTGATACAATATAATTGAACAGCAAAATAGTAACCACTCACAATTTGTAATAAAGAATTCTATCCGCAAGCAAATCTTGTTGAACCCGATCATATGAGATTTTCCATTAAAAAAATATATAGCCTATCAGCGGATAGGGTCTGCAATTCTATTGTAAGTTTGCTAAATGGTAACCCAACATGAGAAAAGAACTAGAAAATACTGTCTCTCACTAAAAAATTTTGAAACCACTCGCCACAAATTTCCAAATTATATATATTTTTTGTAATATAGGAAATTAGTAATCAGATTGTGTTTTCTTGGCTTGCGTACAACATTGATTTGTGTGCCTGTTTACGATGACTTTGATAAAGGTTCCAAGGCAACTACATCTTTGGGAAATTTTTATGCCTGTGTTAGTAGATTATTTTACAAATAAGTTATGGCGAAATCTAAGGCCTTGCCCGCTGATAGAATATATGTATATATATATCTGATAAAAAGTCCCACTCATTAATTAATACGCTAATAAACTTTATTACAACATTAGTTAATTAAGTAATTAAATGCCTTCCAGCATTTAATTACTATCTTTTGACTATCCGCTATGATACAGAAAACAAAATTGATAATTTTGAAGGAATGCTGTGCGTTTATAATTATAGGTACCATATGGCTATGCACATCAATAATACAAAGTTTTGTTTTTTTTGTTTGTTTTTAAACAGATATTTACTCAAGTAATTGCATTTCAACTATCATAAGAAATTATTAATTTTAATATTGGATTGGCTCAGCTACAGTAGCTTAACATTGAGACGTTTACATCTTTGTCATGTGTGTGTTAAAGACTTTCTCAAGCTTTCAAATTTAATTCTCACAATATTTATTATTCTAGTTGTAACAAGTTTCGTATGTCACCATATACTTGTTACTCAATATTCTTATCCGTTATCTTCATGTGATCGCGTAATGTTTTTTTCGCAAGTACTGCATGCTATTGTCATGAATCACGTCTCTGTACAAAGCAGAGACGAATGGCTGTTTATTTTTTATTATTTTTTTTTTACCACATATTCGCTCAAAATTTTAACTGTTACAATTTTTTTTCTCCATATTCGCATTTCTTATAAATCATCCTTTGATGCATTTCATTGTATAACTGGAAAAAAAAAATCTCAACTTCAAACACTTTCAACTAATACGATACTTTCACTTATATCTTAACTTTTATTTTCATTGATTTTTCAGCGCAGTAGTGTTAGATGATCAAGATGATTAACTGTGCCTCAATTTTTACTCCACTAAACAATTAATGATTTTCGGTCGCATACAATAACTCCGCGAAATGTTATTCTATATGTATTTATGTCAGTAATTGGTTGTCATTTTTTATCATAATACGAAGTGCAGAATCCAAATTGAAATTGATGTAATCAAAATGATACATCTCACCAACACAAGCGCACTCAAGACACACACATACAGCTAGGGCACCTTACATTTTCATTTCACAAAATTAAACGAAAATGTTGTAGGATAGATTTATTGTAGTAATATATTATATACAAGTATACGCGATTTGCGTTAACGACAATTAACAATAGTTCTGTCATTTTTTTTTGTGTGGCAAGGGGGTATGGGGATGTATCATTTTTATTTTTATTTTTTTTAAGCAAATAATGTTGTACAACTTTTTTTTTATTGTGAAAAGGCCACATAATAAATTAAATCTATTCTTTTTTTTCATTATTTTAAAATAACTTATTTATTACGGTGTTTTATATAGTTTTCTTTTACAATATTTATATTCAAAGTATCCTTTGAACGGCTTACCTCTGACAATGATTGCATAGCTGTTATTTCATAATCATAATCTTATATGGTTTGTTAAAATGATTGAAATTTCATGTTTCTTTTTCATTTATTTATTTTTCAATTTCTGAAAATTAAAAGGCTATTGTGGCGTTTATGATGTTTTCCCGATAATTTTTCACACATTCCATCAATTAAATTCGATCAGCTTATTGCATTTTGACTAGATCACTGTTTATCAAAGAACGAAAATAAACAGTGACTTAGTAACAAGTCGCTCTCCGGTATTTTCATCCACAAATTTTATTTCATTTTTTGTTTATATTAAAATTTTATTTTAATCTATCTTCACCGTTGAGTAGATTTTTCGTACAAATGCATTTGTACCGATATATCCTACCGTACCGCACATAATACCTAGTGCCAAACTGAACAGGGCCATGTATCCAAAGTAAAATGCCGTCTGAAATAGACCATACATTCTGCAAACAGAAGAAACATGTTGTAGAAGGTCCAAAATTTTTTCCAATTTTTTAATATCCATTCGGATTACAGTTGAAAGTGGAAATATATTTCCAACATTTTTTTTTTTTATCATGACAATACTGAAATTTGTTTACTAATACTTACTTGGTTTTGAAGAAAAAGTAATAGAACGAATAAACATAGACATATCCAGCAGTAGAACCAGCTGCCAAGAAACTTGTCCATTGCCTGAAACCAAAGTTTTGGATTATCATACAGAAATTTTATGCTAAATGCACTTCCATTTTTTTCTATCTCCTATAGTATGAGTGAGATGGAAGTAGACTCAGTGCCTGACAGGGCAGTGAGTCGAATTTGCTATTAAGTAGAGAATTTTCTTTCCAACGCAACGAAATTTATAGATCAAGTCAAAGCTACAGTGTAATTTAAATTGTGTGTTTAATGAAATGATTTTTGGATCTAAAATTAGCAATTCGAAGATATATTTACCATCGATAGTCTTCGGCATTCAACAGAAAGTATGTGCAGACAATGGTTACGCAAACAGTAACAATCATTAGGATAACAAATACTAATAACATAAAACCATAAACATAATAGATCTTGTAGGCCCAAAATGATGTGAAGATGAAATACCTGCAACAAAAAAACAGTAATATTAACTTCCAAATATGGATAGTGAAAAATAAAAAACCAAATCTTTCAGATTGGCTTTCCCGAGTTTCTTTCTTATAATAATAATATGCTATAAATTTCCCGACCGCCTGCACTACAGAGAAAAATATATTTTGTATATTCTTCATTGGAGTAATTTAATCCAATTGGAATCTAGCAAATGCTGAGAGCGTCAAACCATAGTTGTTGTATCTGTATGAGATAAACTCAAACTACACAGATGTTCAGTATATTTAAATAAAAAAATTGAAGCCCGATTTTGGAAGTTACTGAAAATACTTCAACATCGAAAGAAATAAACTAGCACAATTTGATTATCAATATATAATGCTGAATGATTACATTTCAATGAATATGGAACCGAAGGGCAGAATTCCACCCAGTGTGATGATAACCAATGGTTCCATGAACCACTTCTTCTCCGGGATAGGCCTTGGAACTGCATTTACTCTGCATGGAGCATCCGGTGTACCAGCAAGGTTGCGGCCCAATATAGTCCCGACAAGCGTTAACGGTAAGATGACGAATATGCAAATGCATGTCACTGCAACCTGAACACACATAAATGATGGAGTCATGACCATTATTTGCAGCTCATTTATTCAGACATTTTTTTGTCATGATGAAAACAGCACACATACCATTGATCCAAATGGAATAGCGCGACTAGCGTGGTAGTACATAGCGATGAAGTTGATGAAGAAAGCAGTGCCGCAGACCAACACTGGGAGTAGGAAAGCACTTAACATCATCTGCTTTATCCATATTCTTCCGCCCATACGTGCGTATAGACCTCCGCCGGCATATCCATTAACAGGTGAGGTTGCTGCGTAGACAAATATCGCTGTGGATAACATGGATCCACGCTCTGTGTATAATTCTCCGAGGATAGCGAAAATTATTACACTTAGGACTACTACAGTCACCTGTAATGTAATAAAGTAAAATAAAATCAAAATATCAGGTGAAAAAAGTTGTCATAAATAAAAATATCCACAAAAAGTTTTATGGGACTTCAAAAAAACTCTGATTTAATTAAAAAGAATATATTTTTTTTTCCACAGTCAGTTAAACGTATCTTAGTATTTTCTGAAATATTCACCTGATATCCTGCACCAATAAGAGCCGAAAATATCATGGGATGACCTGCGGGTCTGAATACATCTCCATGTACTTGTTTCCAGCCATATTCATCTCCTAAATCTCTTTCCATATCGTCCATTTCCTCATCTCTGCTGTATCTTGCGTAATCTTTTCTCAAAGTACGCATCAAGATCATTGAGACCAAACCAACCAGGAAGATAACCATCATAAAACTATTGAAAATGCTAAACCAATGTATCTGGAAATTTATTGATGAAATTATTGATTTTTTCTTTCTTTAATAGACTTTTGAATTCAAGTATTACCTATCTACAGTAATAAAATCACCTTGCTAAACCGAATTAAACTTTCTTTTTGATAATTTGATATGTATTGAGGTATAGTGAACTAATAATTGTCTATCTTTATGGGTATAGTCTCCAATTATCTGATGAAAATTTGAATAAAATGAAATGAATCGACTGACCCTATGCTGGAAGAAGTTGGGATCTAAGTATTTGTCAAATCTGTCTTCAAACTTGACTTTGCTCTTCTTCCAGTTGACTTCGTAACTGAACGGAATGCGAGCACCCTGGGTTAATTTGACTTTATTTTCGCTGGTGAGATTGACATCAACAATTTGCTTTCCATTGTATCCAATATCCAATTTTTTGTGTGTCCAAATATAGTATGAAACAACACCGTTGTTTTCTTCGGCTTCACCGACCACTCCTAATGGTCAACAGATCACATATTTAATATAATTGCATCAATAGGTATATAGTATGTTGTCAAATGAAACATTAAATTCTTCTTCTATTAGACCCCATTTCAATCATGATAATTTTTATCTGAAACAGGAAACTGGGATACGAATATCTGCTGGTTTGACAATGAGCATGGTAAAAGTTCTGATTTGAGACTGCTCTGAAGAAATAAAATATAGGTTGAATTAGAATGAACTTTGGTCATTATACCTATTTATAATTTCTGTAATAAGGAAATTGAAGTTTCATTTCCTACATTGGTTTGTCGGTGATCATAGAAATCTGTGAGTGATAAGATAATAGCTAGCAAACGGGAGTGTGTCAATACCTGATAGAGTTAGATTATGTGATTTACGATCAGGGGCTCAAGGATTAGAATATAAAAATAATGAAAATTATGCTCTTACCCCATACTGGTAGATCGTCAATGTACATTTGGTACCAATACTGATTTTTCACAGCGTAAACAAAAGCCTTTTGATTTTTTTCTGTCAGATTAATTTCGCAGTATTCAGTCTTTGAGATGTCAGCTGAAATTAAACTTACTTAGTTCTAGTACTCGATATGGCATCAGAGATTTTCAAATTTATATCTATTAATGTGAAATAGAAAATGTGAAAATGTGAAAAATTAATGTGAAAATTACTTTCTACTGAGTCATTAAAATTATAATATTCTAGAATGCTGAAGATATTCAAAAGAAATAAACAAGTGTTAGACTCTTTTGTTACACTAAAATCTGAATCATACCAAAAATTATTCATAATTGTAGTAAGCATCAGTCTGTTGCAATCTACTTATTTTTGAAGTGAAGCGCATCTTCAGAGTTGAGGTATGACCATATGTCATAAAATAATGCATATTGTTCAGTTCTAATACCTTTGTAATCAATATCCAACCCGCTGAACTCTAACTCGATGCCTTGAAGAGCCTCAGATAATGTCTCATGGTAATGACTGATCATATCTTTTCCACCGGCACAGAACGGGAGAGAGAAATATGAGTAAGTCTCTTGTCGGTTGTGATATGGACCCACCGTACTCATCCATAACACTACCTCGTCATTCACTTCATACTAGACCATAAAAGAGATGCTGTTTTAAAAAGTATAATTTTCACTTTTTCTGTAAAGTAGAGTTACAAATTTTATAGCCCAAAATCAATATGGAATAAATTTTCTGAATCTAATCCAACTTAGTGAAAAAAAAATTTTTAAATCTTTGAATTTTGTGACAAGATAAATGTTCGGTGCTAAGACTGTGTATAAATTTTCAATTCAAGTTCAATGTTTTTATAACGACATTAAAAATGTTGTGTGCATCTGGAATGAGATAGAAAAATAGACCAAAGATTGAAGCATGATAAATGGTGGAGCAACACGATTTTGCCAAAAATATCTCTGATATTTTTTTAGAGAATGAACTGATAACTTATTCCAATTTCAACAGGTTTTGCAGACGAAATATCTAATAGGGTAAAAAAAAAGGGTGGGTATGGCTGATAGTTGGTAGATTTGAGAAAGACGAGATGTGGATTATGAAAGTAGTGAAGTTGGGAACAGCTGTTTTGTTTCGTACGTAGTTATTATCATTTCGTAAAATTATCAAGTGAGGTTAACCTAGGAAAATAATTGGCAACCATATTCCGGAAGGGTAATTTGACATTTCTAAAAAGATGTCACCGGCCTGATACTCACGATGTGATTGTGTTCATCGCCGCAGACAAGGGTCAGAGCTAGCAAACCAAGAACTAATCTAGTCCATGCCATTTTATGCACTATGTAATGTCGAAAACAACCCTTTAAACATTAAATGGAAATTAATTAAGCAATATTTAAAGGGGAAAATGCCCCGTTCATGACCGAAATATCATCAACGGTCGACAGAACTGGACAGTACCACGTAAAACCGACACGATTCACACAATTTTGTGTATTGCCACGTCAGATGGCTCTTGCGTCGACAACGGCCATTGTTTCAACTTTGCAAGTTTGCCAACTTAACACTTTTACTGCTCGCAGTAGGTACGCGGATGTGACGTCACTTTCACCGCAAAAAAGCTCAGCATGGACGTAAGAAATGATGGAGAGGGCGTGCCTGACCTAACAATGGGTGAGAGCTTACACGTGAAAGAGATGAAGGGGAACGAGATTCGCTGATTCTTTGGCGGCACACGTGTGTGTTCAATATACGTCGGGCGTATAAATATGAAGGGGTTGCGCTCTGCCTTTTCGCTCATCAATGAAAGTGAGAGATTGTGAAAAATTCTGTCTTGGCGGAAGTCATATACAGCTTGTCTATTCGGTTTAGTCACTTCGCGCGCTGCCGTCAAATCGCGAATAAATTCAGAAGTCAAAACATCAGTATCTTCAAAATGGAGGTTCAACCATCGTGGATGTTAAAACATATTGGCATGATATTTTTTGAACGGGAATTAAAACCGTCAATTTAAGATAGTTCCAACTTTTGCCGAGCGACTAAACCAAATAGACAAGCTGTATATACTCCTATAATTGCTAGTCTATATAAGTGGCGGGGTCAGGAACTAAGAGGAACAGAATATAGGACGGTTTACAATGTCCGCAATCGTAACCGTAATCGCTTCAGTAAACATTCCAGTAGAGGGCGTATAAGTAGAGTGGAGCAAAGGTGGTAATTCTTGCTGATTGGCTCTGTTAAATCCGCCATTAGTAGCCGCGGCCTAATTAATTTATTAATTTATTATTAACATTTTTTAAATAAAAAATTAATTAATTAATAAATTTTTATTTTTATTTTAATAATTCAATAAAATTCGTAAAAAAACAAGTGAAATTGAGTAACATTTACGTTGGGAAAGTTTAAGTTAACGTAACCTAAAAAACTCCGTTTTCGTTTACAGTGTTATTGTGGTGTTATCAAAGAAACTTTTATATATTTTGTAATTAAATTATTTTAAACAGTTAAGTAAACGATTAATAAAAATGCCATCTTGTGCTGTGAGAGGATGTAAAAATTCTTCTGGAAGTGTGAAAATGAATAGTTTTCCAAAAAATCCTGAGAGAAGATATCTTTGGGCGAAAAATTCTGGAGTAAATCCTTCTGAATATTCAATGTTATGCGAAGTATTTACACTTGTTTATTGTTTTTCATAGTATACTGTTGTTAAAATACAATGTTTCTTTCTAAAAGTCCACTATTTTATTTTTAGTTCCATTTTGCTCCAGAAATGTGGGAAAAAGAAAGAGCTGATGGAACAAAAAAATTAAAAAATAATGCTGTTGCTACAATTTTTGGAGATTGTGTTTATCAACACAGGCATACAAATAAAGGTTTGTTTTTACATGCAATAAAAGATAAAATTATTTATTTTAATAAATATATACATTCTTGCGTTAAAAATACCTACAGGAAAAATTAGCCTAGACATGGAACTTTCAGCAAAAGCTAATTCGGATGAATCTGAAGGATCATTGGATAATTCTATCCAATCTGAGAAACACATAGAATTATCAAATTCACTATTAACAACTGAAAGTATTCCAGCGATGACAAAAAAAACCTGTAGTTTGGTTAGCCAGATTGTAAGCGAATATTCGCAACAAGGTGATTGTATTTATTATTGCATTTATTTAATTTTTAAATTAAAGTTAACTTAAGTTATAATGTTCCCTTATTCAATAAGCTCCTATTGTTTTTATTATGTGTGAAAATATGTCATATTTACAAAAAAAGGTATTTTTTTAAATTTTATAATTTTTTTTAAGCTACTATATTTGTAAAAAGGATTTTTCATTTCCCATTAATAACATTAAAAAAAAAGTATTATTTTTTAATTATTATTATTTTTTTTTTTTTAATTAAGTAACAGGAAATTGTGAAATAAGAATTAATAAAAATCAGCATTAAATAAAAAAATAAAAAAGCTTATAAATACTTTTAATAGCCAATGTCTAATTTTTTTTTTATTTTTAGATCCACAAGAAGTAATTAATGTTGATAGAAAAGAAACATCATCAGATAAATTAGATACTGATGTAGCTGTCTCTAGCAGTCCAATATCTTCAATCAGTGATGATCCTTTTTCTATGCCTGACGCGGAAAATGAATTACTATCCTTAAAAAATGAATTATCTAGGGACCCGAAAATGTCAGCTGAAAAACAATGTGAACTTTATGAAAAAATTTGTTTGAAATCAGAGCGCTTAAGATCTATTATGAAAAAAAGATACTAACAAAAGTACAGAATTTGGAAAAAGACTGTAGGTATACTTCAAAAAAGAGAAGAGGATAATAAAATTTTTAATGAAGACCAGACTTAAATTATAAAAGGTCAATATAAAAGATGTCCTAAATGGTGCGATGAAACTTTGGTAAAAGCTTTCAAATTAAAATTTGCATGTGGCAGTTCTGGGTATCGAGAATATTATTTTGTAACTATATTATAGTTATTAAATAATGAATTTCTGTCTTTTTTTATAAATTATAAATTATTCATAAAAATTTTATTCAAAAAATTTATAAAAATTTTATATTAAAAAACTAATTTCAATATTAATTTAAGAATTTTTTTTTGTGATAAATATCTAATAATTTTTATTTTTATATATATATTTTTTATTTCTCCATATTAAAAAATATAAAAAAATACAAAAGTATTATTTAAAGTAATAAATAAAAAAAATCTAAACACAAATCCTAATAAATAACGCTAAAACTCTAATATAGGCAAAAAAAAATTTAATTTTACCGCGGCTCAAAATGGCGGATTTTTTTTATTGCTCCACTCTACTTATACGCACTCTGTGCTCCACTCTACTTATACGCACTCTGCGTTCCAGTTTCCTTAACAATTCTAGGCTCGTCTACAATTCCCGTACGGTACAACATTGCTATTGGTTGTATCTACAGCAAATACCGTTCATTATTCCGTACCGTTCAATCTGATTGGCTGTCCGTAAAACGCTTCAGTACGAAGTTAAAATTTGGCTAGACTCTACTGAAACGGATTCTACGCAAGCGTCAGCAGTTGGCGTTGTAAACCATAGCATAGATTCCGTATCCTTCAACTTTCTACTGAAGCGGTTACGGTTATGGTTACGGACATTGTAAACCGTCCTTTACATATATGGCTTAGACACTAAACCTATGTGTATGAAATTTAGTAAAGAGTGGCCTTCGCTATAGTCAAGTTCGGGCGTCAGTAAAGGACGGTTTACAATGTCCGTATCCGTAACCGCAACCGCTTCAGTAGAAAGTTGAAGGATAGGGAATCTGTGCTACAGAGTGCGTATAAGGGAGTGCAGACAAACCCGGGAAAAACGTGTACCTCGACGTCCGCCATTTATAGCAGCGCGAAATTCAAAACTGAAAAATATTAATAAAAATTTTTTTTGAGCTTTTCAATAATAATTAATTCCATACTCATAAAATACCTTCAAAATATTAAAATATAAATTCTATACTCATAAAATACCTTTAAAATATTAAATTTTATATAATTATAATATAATTTTATATAATAATTACTCTTAGTGCATAAATATATGTGGCGCTCTTTCGTGACCTGCTTTGAATTATCTTCGTACTATTAACTCTAAAAATTCCATTTAATCTTAAAAAATTATTCTAATAAATTAATCTAATAATAAATAAACAAATTATAGTTTTAGTTAGTACAGTTCCTGTAGTTTAACAAATGCTTAATAAATTTAGTATGATTTATAAATTTAGTAGTATATAAAAACAATAACCATTGTTTTACTATTTAACAGGTTGTTGAGGAGGATAATCAATCGAATCCGAGGTTTGTCTGGTCTACTTTTCTACTATCAACAGATGCTACTTTCCATGTTATAAATTCCTGGATATTTTCTTAGAGCAAGCAAAATTTTTATATTAGACACTCAATTTTTTTATGGAAGTTTTTTTCCATATTTTTTTCTAGAGATTTTTTTGTGACATAATGAATTTTTATAAATACAATACAAAATAAACTTTTGGCACTTTACACCAACAGTAGGCAATCCTCTGAATTTGCTTGAATAAAATCGTTTATTTTAGGGAAATTTTTAAAATTATGATAATAAACCATTATATTAAAATATCAATAAATCAAAGTTGAAATGTGCTTATATCCTTGAATTTTCTGCTTTTAAATCACCTAGATACTTTTTACTATCTATTTTTATCTTTATAATTAATTACTGATAGATATCATATAATTAAGGAATTTAAATTGTGAATGTCGCGCTGCTACAAATGGCGGACGTTGAGGTACATGTTTTTCCCGGGTTTGTCCGCACTCCCTTATACGCACTCTGCTGTGTCCCTATCCTTCAACTTTCTACTGAAGCGGTTGCGGTTACGGATACGGACATTGTAAACCGTCCTTAACTGGATAGTGCATCGGTTAGCGCTGATTGAGGATATTCTATTTGCTAGCATGCCACCAATTTTGAACGTGCTATCAAAAATCAATTGTATATAAAAATCAAAAAACTCTTGAAGTGAAACTTCATATCGCACGATTGGCGTGAAATGAAACTCGGATGTAACGAAAATGCGACAGAAAAATTTGTGATCTATTTATAAATTTATATATGGTCGAGTCCACCAATTGAAAAGACATTCGGAAATAAAAGATATATTCGAAAAGGTAATCATTTTTCACATGAGAAACCTATTTTTCACATTCATTGTGAAGCGACAAAGATATAATAAAAATTCGCATTCAACCCTCAGTTACGGCAAAGTACGAAAATTGAATGTCGCATGTCTCGTGAATAAGTCTCAAAGCGATGAGACTTGGTGATCTTTCCAATCTTAGAGCACGGTATAAACGGTAAAAATTTCAGACAGATAAAATTTTTGACGTCTAGTTCATTTGTTGATAATTGGTGGACTTGCCCATATATTGGCGTTCTCTACTAATGACACAAAAAATTGGACACATAAATTCTTATTCTATGCATCGGAAAACACCGAAAAATCCCATTTTCACTTCTTAAAGTTTGCTTTTGTCTGTTTTACATCGATAAGTAAGTTTGGAAGATTTTAATCATTTTTATGAATTACAGGCGGTATACGTCAATCGAAACGGTAGCATCTTGCACGTTGCTCCGGTAGGGCGTGATACTGAATGTTTACTTGTTTATCACAGCTGTGAAAACCGTTTTTGTGTATTATTGAGTATAAAAATAGCGTCAAGACAGTGCAAACACGATGTTCATTCACTTTCTTCTATTTGCGATAAATTTATTAAAGTAAGAAGTAAAGAATTCTCTTTAGCAATCAATCGAACGCTTCGTGAAGCTTTCGAAGCCTATTTGAAACTGCGAATTCGGAATCAAGATAAAAATTGGGCACCTCACTTCTCCAGAGTAAACTGCAACAATACTTCAGCTGATGAATTTAAAGATAATATGGGTGGCCTACTCAGAGGAGCAAGGAGAGCGTTTTCACAAGGACATAAAAGACTTCTAATGACCTTACTAAGGACAGTAAAACGAAAATATAATGGGCGATTACATTTGGGGTTTAATACGAGAATGTTCAAACAAACATAAGAAAATGACTAAAAATATTCGTATTTAAACTAAATTTTCATTGAATTTGCAATTGTATTCTATTATTAAACATTTTTCCGAAATAAAAAAGACTTAGTTAACCAGTAAAAATTTTTCTGATTTCAACTATCATAAAATTCTGAAAAAATCGATCATTTCGTTTGAATTTCGCAGAATTGCTCTGGTTTTTACAAAAGCAAACTTTGATCAAATGAACTATTTTTCCCTTCATTGATGATGTATATGAAACCAAAATTTAACACTTAGAAGCCAGACCCAAAAATCGTGTTGACCGGTGTTATCTTAATTCTAAGGCTCTTTATTCTATTAGACTCTATTCTTGGCCTCAAACTCTTTTCTTTCTTTTCTTGAATGCTAACAGCTGCTATAATGGGTGCTTCTATTTTCTTTTGGTATAAGCTGAAACGATGTTTTACTTTTCTTTTTATGCAATTCCAATGGAATTATATGATTTGAAAGTTCTTTATTTTCAAAATCTGATTCTACAAATGATTTCTATAAATGAGTCGACTTGGTGCTATACCTAGAGTCGCTGCTGATCTCAGCAGTCTATCGCTTATATTTCGTAATCCGCACTCTTTTTGTGACATTACGCGGTTTCAACGATACCGGGGGATTAAGCTACTTGTTTTGGTCACAATTGCGGTGTTCTGCTCCTTCTGCCGGCCGGAACCGTTACAATACATGGTGCGTTCCTTGCCAATGACGAACAAAAAATTGTAAATATGCACTGTCCAAAATTGTTGTTTGTCAACATATAGGGTGTTCTTTGCCGATGACAAGAACAAAAATGTAAATATACTCAGATCGAATTAAAGTTTCACTTTTGCCGCGCGGGGTCGTGCCACGCATCAGTTCATTGTTTTTCAAAGTGCAGCGCGAGATTCAACAGTCTCTTTTACCGCAAAGACAATAGGGACTGAATGGATGTTTCCCACAACTTCCCATATTAGATCGTTAATTGATAACAGTTTCCATAACTATAGTAAGGGCCGTCAGTAATTCTACAATAATGTCTTCATCTTTCATAACTACAGTATATCATATCATATCTGATAATTCAGGCTAATTCAACTCTTGGTCGTAATGTTATAGTACCTATAATTCAGCACACGATATTTTCATAAAATACATGGTTAAATGATTATTGCACGACAAAAAAGACGAGAAGAAAAGAGAGTGGTACACAATTTATACAATTCATTATGAACAAGACTGATTAGTAAATCGAATTCTACAAAAAAATTCAGAGTTCTGAGATGAGTACGTGGTACTTCTTATGGTTCTACATATATACCCTTCACATTGAAAGTGCTCGACAGTTTATGCAATTTATCACGAACGATAATGATTATAGTTAATCAAATTTTACAAAAAGTAGTGATATCCCCATAAAAAGCACCTCTGGTGCAAAAACCTTTCGCCTAGTTATATAAATGTGATAGTTACCCACAAATAATACATTTTCATACCAAACAAACATTATACAATATTTTATACAAAAATTCCTTTCTCCTGAAAAAAAGATCCAAAATCAGATGCTACTACCTAGTACCTACATGAATAGTATTGACAGCCCTTCTGTCTTGCCACGAAGAACCATAGACCCAGATAGCACAAGATCGTCTGAGAATGTTCTGAGAATATTCTCAGTAAATGGCCAAATAATATTATAAATATACTGGTGATATTCGATGATTAAACTCGAATATTCTAAGAATATACCAAGTAGATCTATGTCCGCTTTTTATTGCTACTCAGAATATCATTCTAATATACGCAGAGCTGATATTCTAAGAACGTACTGAGGAGATTGGGATAGTATATACGCTAGTATATTCAACGGGAATATACAGAGTGTTATCGGTAACTTTGGCCAAAATGACAGGGTAGGTAGAGGACCCATAGGCAAGGATTTTGAGCATTGGAACTCATGTCCGAAAATGTCCCTGTACGGAGCTACAGCCGTTTTTCGCTTGTGGTTTGCGCGCTTGATGAGTAATCGAAGCTTGAGTTTATCTGCAGGTGTGTCGTGTATGAGGGAAGTGAAGGTGATAAAAATGGCAAATTTCACGTCTACATCGTGAGATTTTCATAAACTGAAAAATGGAAAACAAATCAAAAAACATGATGGACAGAGGTGTCACAAAAATTATTCGAAATGCTGTCCAAACGAAGTGCGGTAAAGTCTGGTGAATAGAACAATTCTTGTGAGACCTCTGTCCTTATATCGAACCCTCTAATATCTAGGGTTCTTCGATTTTTCCAAACCTTGGGATATCAAAATTTAGCGTATTCGGCTGCGTGTCAAATTTAAACCGGTCAGTTTGAAGATCTTGAAAAATTCAAGACGTCTCTTTTCAATGTTGATTATGAAATCCAAAAGTTGAAGAAGAATCGAAGAATCCACGGTCCAGAAGTGAACTTGGTTTTGATGAAAAATTAGCATCATTTGTATGATATACTGACTACTATATTTTATGCATATCTTCGGAATATCCTCAAAATATGCGTAAAATATTTATTAAATTACGCCTTGGTTCATAAGGAAATACATATTTTCAGAATATTATCAGAATATGTATTGTTATCAGAAATATTCTAGAAATGTTCTGAGAATATTGGGTATATTCATTAGATATTTAGTATGAATATGGTAATATCATGAAAATATCTTGTGCTAACTGGGGATATACAGTACAAAATCTGCGGCTGCCTCCTTACCTTATTTTGGATCAGCTGGCAGGTGTAAAAGGAATAGGCCTGATGCAACGTTAGAAATGTTCAAAGATACCTTATCAAACTTGAGGGAAAATATGATGGCACCGACTAATAAAATATCTGAAGCGTCAACGAGTGATCCCGATGTGTTTATCGGTCGTAGCGTAACAGCTTGGCTGAATAATTTGTCTAACCTACGGAAAAAAACCAAGATACAGGAAGATGAGAACTAGTACAAGATTGTGAGGAGGCCAACCTAGATGACGAATGTATTTAAAAGAAACAAAAATATGTATACCTATACATAAATATACAATTAATAATTTTATTATACTGGGTTATTATTGGCTATTCTTGCTTTAACAACAAATAAATACGAATATATGGTTGCTAAGAATGACAACTAGTCGTGTATATAATTACCTTTCACGATTCATTCTCGTGTATGCAAAAAACGTGTAGGGATCGCCCATACGAAGTTCTTCAAGAAGGTTGTATCCTACGCCATGCTGAATTGTTTACTTGAAAATTTACCCGACTCCAACAGATCTAACTTTTCTTTCTTGCTTCGATTTTAATTTTTATGGACAAGTAACCAGCCAAAATCGTATTAATCATTGAATATTGATCTCGAATTGATGGCATTTCGCTATCACAAGTGAAACAAAACATCCATCACGACCATGGTGTTTTCAAAACACCCGCGCGCTAGCTAACTTTAAAAACAGACGCTTCGCTACGGCCGTACCTTTTAGCATCTACTTCCCAGTTAGCATAAGATATTTTCATGATATTACCATATTCATACTAAATATCTAATGAATATACCCAATATTCTCAGAACATTTCTAGAATATTTCTGATAACATTATATATTCTGATAATATCCTGAAAATATTTCCTTATGAACCAAGGCGTAATTGAATTAATATTTGACGCATATTTTGAGAATATTTCGAGAATATGCATAAAATATAGTCAGTATATCATACAAATGATGCTAATTTTTCATCGAAACCAAGTTCACTTCTGGACCGTGGATTCTTCGATTCTTCTTCAACTTTTGGATTTCATAATCAACATTGAAGAAAGGCGTCTTGAATTTTTCAAGATCTTCAAACTGACCGGTTTAAATTTGACACGCAGCCGAATACGCTAAATTTTGATATCCCAAGGTTTGGAAAAAATCGAAGAATCCTAGATCTTAGAGGGTTCGATATAAGGACAGAGGTCTCACAAGAATTGTTCTATTCACCAGACTTTATTGCACTTCGTTTGGACAGCATTTCGAATAATTTTTGTGACACCTTTGTCAATCATGTTTTTTGATTTGTTTTCCATTTTTCAGTTTATGAAAACCTCACGATGTAGACGTGAAATTTGCGATTTTTATCACCTTAATTTCCCTCATACGCGACACACCTGCAGATAAACTCAAGCTTCGATTACTCATCAAGCGCGAAAACCACAAGCGAAAAACGGCTGTAGCTCCGTACGAGGACATTTTCGGACATGAGTTCCAATGCTCAAAATCCTTGCCTATGGGTCCTCTACCTACCCTGTCATTTTGGCCAAAGTTACCGATAACACTCTGTATATTCCCGTTGAATATACCAGCGTATATACTATCCCAATCTCCTCAGTATGTTCTTAGAATATCAGCTCTGCGTATATTAGAATGATATTCTGTGCAGCAATAAAAAGCTGTGTAGCAATAAGAAGACACAGACTCTACTTGGTATATTCTTAGATTATTCGAGTTTAATCATCGAATATCACCAGTATATTTATAATATTATTTGGCCATCTACTGAGAATGTTCTCAGAACATTCAGAACATTCTCAGACGATCTTGTGCTATCTGGGTTAGCGTAATCCAAATGCGAAATTCACAATTTTCAACCCGAAATATCATTAAGGAAACTTTTACTAAGCTCGTAACACTATCTGAAAAATTGTTCTACACTCTCAAAATCCCGTATTCGATATTCATGTTGAACATGACTATATACGTAGTCGGATTAATGAGAAAAACTCACGTGGGGTGTTGCTGTTTTTAGCAACACTTACTTTTAATGTTGAATTTTTATTAGAATTAGAGGTACAAAAAAGTTTCTATATATTTGGTTGAACATTAGAATAATTTAGAAGCGTGTGTAAAATCACTCATATTTTGAAAAAATATGTAAGTTTTATTTGTCATTAACAGAATTTTTTTCTTAGTAATAATTGAAGGGGCCCGGGGTAAAACCCCTGGTTTCATCAAAAACGAGTGAGCCATACCAGTGTTATGGCAGTAGAGGGTACTTTCAGAAAATACCACTATTGAATGGGAAAACCAGCATCAGGTCGAGAAAGACCCGGCGGAAGAATTTAACTGCCAACCAGGTTCTTACGAAAAAGGAAATATTCATTTGCATTTTCCCCAAGATCAGTCCAAATAGACTGAAGCGGTTTTTTCCCTGGCCCATTCAATTATTACTAAAAAAAAAATTTTGTTAATGACAAATAAAGTTTACATATTTTTAAAAAATATGAATGATTTTACACATGTTTCTGAACTATCCTAATGTTCACTTTTTTGTACCTCAAATCCTAATAAAAATTCAACATTAAAAGTAAGTATTGCTAAAAGCAGCAACATCGTGCATGAGTTTTTCTTATTAATCCGACTACGTAAAGTCATGATCAACATGAATATCGAATAAGGGATTTTGAGAGTGTAGAACGATTTTTCAGATAAGTCTAGAAATCTTAATAAAAATTTTCACATAAAATATTGCATTGCTTGTAGATTGAACGTTATATACGGTTGGATCTCGAGGTTTTGTCGATACCTTATGAGCACATATGAATTTTTTTTTATGTCTCACGTTCCTTAATGATATTTCGGGTTGACAAATGTGCATTTGGCATTTGGGTTGCGTTAAGTAGACGCTAAAAGCGCAAGAATGGGATAAAAAATGGTTAAAGAGTGGTTTTTCTCAATTCCCGATATGATCTCCCATTTAAAATTTTTTTTCAATACCACCAATCGAAAGAACAGGAAAAAATACATAGAAAAACCTGTTTTTTGAGTTGGCCAAAAAATATTTACCCATCAAAAATTCGACTTTAAAATTTTCTAATTTTTTCTAGGCCGCATGTTAAAGTGAAAAAAAAAAAAAGAAAGAAAAAAAAGAAAGAAAAAAAAATTTACGGTAGTTTCTGGCCTAAAAGTACGTATTCATGAATTCTTTTAGAATTTTTAGTGCAGAAATGCATCAAAAATTAAATAAATAAATAAATAAAGTCATAAAAACGCGTTTCTAACGCTCGAGACCCTAGGGGGGTCACTTCGAGTTCAAAATTCTGGCTAGGGAGATCTTTTGGTATGACCTTTCGAAGCCCCCAGGTGCAATAGCAATAGGAGTTGGGGCAGATTTCATATGCTTATCCTGTTTTATCCTTTCCTCTAAAGATCAAAAATATCTAATTGTTCAACTGAATATCATAAAATATTGGTGTCTCACAAACAGATGTTTCATACGAAAGTTGATTGATTTTCCAAGTAGAACGAAATTACCATAAAAAATATAGGTTTCCGTTTAAAAAAACAAAGTTGACCTCCTGGCCTTGGCGTCTCCACCCACTGAAAATGATGCTGCACTATGTTCTTTACCCCTCGATACTGGTTGACATTTCGCAAACCCCGTTCGAAAATCTTTTCTGCTTCTCGAAATATTGAGGTGGGAAGTTTTCAAACGAACACCCGGTATACGGATATTTGATAGGAAAAACTTTTGTATAAAGGTGTCGAAAACAAAGGATGTTTTCATGGTAGTTCGGTCATTTGTTTCCTAAATAAGTAATTCCATATATTATTTGCCCTTAATTATTTTTTCCAGGTACTTTAAAGAAAAAAAAACCAAAAAGTATTACTCAACAGAATTTACACATTTCTCATTATAGGATTGAAGAATAGAGAAAGTAGTTCAGGGAGTTAATTCAGGGATCACAAAATGACAATTATTTTTCACTGTCAGGCCGCAAAGTTCACTACAGCTAACGGAGTTTACAAACGACAATAAATTGTTGATAATGGGAAATCTATAGGCTCCGAACAACTAATATCTACTGTGCACTTTCAGGTTTGTGTACCAGAGAAATGTTAACTTTGAACATTTAGTAAAAATACCCTTCTGCACTCGATGCTTGTATGGCACGAAATATTACTTCAAATTAGTTACAGCTAGAGACATGGAGTTTACGCCACTAAAAAAATTCGGTCTGAAGCAAAGTTGTGGATCTCTGAATGTGTGTGCATTGTGCAACGTTAAATAAACATATAATATGGGCTGCATCTTTTACCCTCTTGTATCTACTGCATGGTAAAATAGTTAGTCGAGACAATACAATACAATGTATAACAATTTTTTTAATCCTGCTTATAGATTGAGTAGAGTAAATTTGGCTACAATAATGAGATACTGCCATTCTTATTTTTCAGACATGTATACAGAATGTGTAAGAAAGTAGCAAGTTCGTGATATGCAACTCTTTTTGATTTATAAGAATACTTTTGACATTTTACAGAACTTGAAAAAATAAATAAATCTCTTTCATGGCAACGTTGAAACATATTAAATGTTATGCAATAAAATATAGCATACTTATTGAAGAAAAAGAAAAGTAGTTTTCGACAGCTATCAAGAAAAGACAGTCAGGGTCATTACGAAGTTTGAATTTCTATTTAATTCATGACTAGACAATATTTCACGATTGACATTACTTGATTTGTCATCATCACGAAAAGTGGTTGAGAGTCAATGAACAATTATTTTCATAGATATAAATTTTATTCATAATATTTCAACGGGATGGTATAATAAAAATAGTATAGAAAGTACGAAATACTTGGCGTTTCTTAGTTTACTATCAGTACTTCACACAGTTCTGCAGAGAATTTCAAGCCATGTTTCGTATGAGAGATTAGCTGATTTATAAAAATATGAATGATTATATCCGACAGGAACGGTAAGCCTAATCGCCCTATTTAACGATCAGTTGCAGGACGTTTCTCCACCCAGGCCTTGATATTTGGCAAATCGAGAATCGTTGCTCTGAGTTGCTTTAGATTTTCGTACTTCTCGATTATGTCAGACTTTGCCATAAAATTAATGTAATCAAGCAATGCGACGAATACGAGATCGGCCCAGGATACGGCGCCTCCTACAAAGTAGCCTCCATTAGCTTTAACTTGGGCATCCAAACGTTCCAGATAATACGGAACTGTTTCCTTGAACAATGGGCCGTATTTCGTTTCTTTTGCTGCTTCATGACTTTCGTAATGCCAAGCACCAATTTCTAGAATTTTAAAAGGAGTTACTCAGTTGGATAATTACACTTTTCATTACATAAACCGTAAAAGTACACAGTTCATGTAGCATAAAAATTATTGTTGAATTGGGTGCATTTCCATGTATTTGTGTAGATATTCTTTTATGTCCACACATTCATATACTCACTGGCACGTAAATCATCAATGGTAGCGACGGTAGCATCGATCTCTAGCGCCTCCCAATCATTCTTGCCAGCAATTCCAAATTGTTTAGCCAAGTAGCGTGAAATTGGCCCTGATTGATGAATCTTCTTCCCATCGATTTCCAGCACTGGCACCTGTCCGAATGGCGTTGCTGAGACAGTAAAAATATCTATATAAATCTATTACTATAAAAAACAAAAGTAATTTTGCCTACTTCAGCGGAGGATTCTAAGTCATTGACATACAGTACGGACTACGCTCAGCATGCTCGCGGTACACAGTACTTGATTTTTCACTTCTGCGTTGCAGTGTGTCGGAAGATTTAACTTCTCAATAAAAAGAGATAGCGATTACAGGCAGAGAAATGATATTGAGATACTGTTAGAAAGAATGTCAAATTTTGTATTCAACTATCGTATTACAAACTTGTGATATAGTGACTAAAGTTTATAAAGTTTATAATAATAATTAAAAGATTACTCTGCATAGTATAAATGTTTTGATCTTGTATTTGAATTCTCGGATTATAGAAAATTCGCTGAACTCTGTAATGTTATAAACCTTGTGACTTCGATGTGTCGTTGGAAGTGGACCATACAACAGGCAGTCCCTGAATCGCTATAAATGCAACGAGCAACAGGTACTACAGAGAGCATTTCAATTCTGCGAGATTTGTAAATTGTGTTGCTGAGTACACATTGAAAGCATTGAAGATAAAGAGGCGAATTTAAGTATGTTTAAATCAGGAAAACACGAAAAAAAAAACAAATTATATCAAGTCTCAATAACTTAATGTATACAGCGAGATCAAGACTGGCACATGTGAATATTGTTTGATCCTTGTAATTCAAAGGTGGTAGGCAATACCCTAGAGAACATAGAACTGAAAAATACAAAGATGAATGCCGGGGTAAAAAAACTCAGCCAAGAAAAATGACAGGAAAATTACGGTTCATACCACTATACGGAATATGATTGGAAGGAGTCTCTAAATGAACATATAATTCTGTTAGTTCACCACTCCACAACGATACAAATGCTACGTAAGCTACCAAATAGCCATCGAATTGCGTGCTTGCATGTTCTGACACTGAAGAAAGAGAATTTTATAAAAAATCTTTGAAACGATGTACCAAGCAACATAGTGACTGACACATTTAATATGTTTTACTAATATCGGTGATTGAAGTCAGAAAAATAAATCAATTTAAGAATCGTTTCGATACTTATAATTGTTAAGTGGGTGTACAGTTCAGACTTACTCTCGTTGAAATTTAGTGAAACAAAGTAGATGTATAAAATAATATTCTTGCTAGTTCATTAAATATTTGAACCGTTTATTTCTGCAATATATCTCAAGTATGTACATCAGATAAAATTTTACGAGAGACATAGAGAACTGATTTAATTGATAACAGAATTAGCACATGAGATTTTAGTTATTTTGTTTCCAATAATACTCTTTCTAACAAGTAATTTTGATGAGTACAGAAAATGTTTATCAATCATTGTGGCCACAATATGAGGACGAAGTTCATGGACTTGACTTGTTTCATAAGTGAACGGATATAATTACAGAAAATATATCGAATTTGGACACTTACGGAAGTTACAGCTGGGGAATTTTTTATGACTGTAGATGTTTGTTTGAGTGTATTATAAATATCAATCTTGTTCAAATACAAGTTAAAAATAAAGACATAATGATATCTCGACCTTGATAACATAAGTAATAATATTTTTGCACTCGGAATTAATTTGCAAGCAGAGCTTAAAGCTATTTATAAGATTTTTAACTTGAAAACAGATGGTCAATGTTGTTGTTGCGCGGAGTTAACTTTATTTGTTGTGAGGACGTTTTTGTAAGTACTTTTATTAAGGTTGTTTTACAGAAAAACAAAATTTTATTCCTAGCAATTTTTATCTTGAATTTGTCAAATGTAAATAAAAGTTTGGAAATGTGAGATTTGAAGCTGAAACAAGAGGCAGAAAGTAATCCATTATATGTATATTCAATAATCTCCTTTCTATCTTCTAACACATTAACAAAAGGAATTAAACATTCACAATCAAAACCAATAACAACAATGGTGAACTCTTTTAGATAATTTCCCTTGCAATAAATATGCTTGGTTAAAATGTTAACTATGTGATAATTAAAACAACGTTTAAAAGTGATTATTGATCCGCATCGTATCACCACCATTTTGTAACCTAGAAATGACTGTAAGGGCTTGTGCAAAAATCAAATATTTAAAAAATGTACTAATAATATTTTCAAGAACTGCAAAAGCTGTGAATGGTGAACTCTTTTAGATAATTTCCCTTGCAATAAATATGCTTGGTTAAAATGTTAGCTATGTGATAATTAAAACAACGTTTAAAAGTGATTATTGATCCGCATCGTATCACCACCATTTTGTAACCTAGAAATGACTGTAAGGGCTTGTGCAAAAATCAAATATTTAAAAAATGTACTAATAATATTTTCAAGAACTGCAAAAGCTGTGCCACATTCAATGAATAGTGATTTACCAGGATTAGAATAAACCATCTTCAGATGAGTCATCTATGTCAACTTTTATTGTTTTATTCTACCCATTGTTAAACTCAAATTGAAGAGCAGCCACGACCTTCAATGCAGAGGTAGCCTTTCAGTTTGTTGAATACGATAACTTAATAAATTTCAAATTAAAGTTTTATTTTACAAAAAACATTGACTTATTCAGTTTCTTTGAAAGAAAATGAATGTGCTTAATATCGAAGTATGTACCTGGTACATAAAACCTTGTGTTTCATCACTGTAACGTATATAATAATAATAACAGTAACATATTAATCATTTTCCATCAAGCAACAAATTAACTTACATGGTTTTAATTGCGGCCAATTTTCTGGGTCAATGCGGTCATCTTCAAACTCAACACCTCCATAGCTTAGGAGAAAACGGATTGGCTCTGCTAGGCCCTTGATAGGAAAGTAAGTCACTTTGTAGGAAGGCATTTCTATTCTGAGAAACAGAAGTAAATCAATCAAAGATTTATAGTACCTGTTGAGCTAAAGGGGAATACTGAAGAATGAGGCATGACATAGTAACAAATGCCGCCGCCCTATCATTATCTATAGTTTATCTTTTATAAAAAAAATTCAAATATCAGTGATCTGATTGCATGTTTTCAAAAACAGCTTTACTTCACGTATACTTCAGATTTATTAGCAATATGTAGTTTCGCTTATCTTGTTTTTGAACTTATCTATGTTTATAGAATAAGAGATACTGTTGAGCATAACTATCGAGGGAATTTATGTTATATGTACGTTGTACCACTTATGTCAGATCAATCATATTGATTTTAGGATGGCAATAAGGAAGTTGATTATAAGATAAGAGTTATAAATTGATGTGTACATTTTTGTTAACTCGTTTTTCATCATCAAGACACAGAAATGATATATTGGTGTAGAATATGATCTAATTCATGAAGAACAGTTCCTTGGAATGAAATAATTTGTATAGGTAATAATGTGTACAGGGAATATACCTGTCAATTCCAAAGGGTTATCATTATTATATGCTGATGCAGAGTGATCCAAAAAAGAGATTATTTTGAATGAGTATAGATAAGTGTGCAGATGACCGGTTTGATATGAAGTTCAAATCACAACAATACGCCCATTTTTAAATATCATGCTGTAGTTACTGTACAGCTCTGTCCTGCTCAACGGAAGTAATGTCTTGAAAAGATTAAGGTATTAAAATTTATTTGATTCATGTAACATGAGTCAACTGACTATTATGTCAGCGATAATTCTTAAATGAAATAACACTCCATTTAACAACTTTGATAAGGTATCGGATGATATCATATTGTTTGTATACCCACATTAGATTATTTTTTTTGGTGATAATTATTCTTACGTAAAGTGACTGGGAATTATTCATCAATGAAGAAAATCAAATACAGAGCAGTGATGAATATGTTTGCATGTAATATCGACCTGACATTCTTCTATGTTTATTTATTCAACAAGATTGAAGCACGATCACAGGTTGAGATAATATGAGTATCACTCATCAGCTTAACTTCTTTCAAAACATAGCAAGTTGAATAAAAAGCTTGCTAAATGTATAATCAATCACCAATATCGTATAATACTCTTCTCAACATTTGTGATAGAAGATTTCAATGTTAATAAACTTGCGAATGATATTTGTTTCTCGGGAATTGAACTCTATGAACTGCCAACTGCAGAGTGACTCTGAATATTTTTGGGCTTTAACTATAATAAAGAATAAAACTGGGCTAACTGAGACTGCAAAAAGTCATGCAGGTGACAGTTATTGTTGAAGTAGAAGAAAAAAATATAAATAAAAATGATCATTTTGAATCGAATCAGTTGTAACATTGGAAGAAAAATGCAGTCAAATTTCAAAAAAATATTTGATCAATTTTCTAACTCAAATGAACAATAAAAATATCCGAAAATATCACGTATTTCAGAAGATGGGATAAAATTTTTTTTTCAAGGTGCCACAGAACTACCGTGAATTAAGAAGTTTTCGATAGACATACTGCGTCATACTGACAACGCAAGATACAACAAATTTCATTGTTAATTGAGCTTTATTTAAGAAACTCAAGACAGGTGAAATAAGTTCTTGAAACAAGTGTGTATTTTTAGTGCTTCCTATCTTGAGTGAAAGACCATCTCTTATCGTACAATCTGTGAAAATAGATAAAGCCGGTTATAACGTAGCCAGGATGGATATTTTGTCGGTAACTGAATGCAGCAGCGATGCGATTTTCTTTTATTCGTAAAAACCATTATAGTGATCTAAGTTGGAACCAGCTAAGTGTAAGTCTGAAGTCGTTGCTGAATACTTTTACTACATTTTGTTGGTTAGTGGATCCTGGACTCTAGTTTGGAATAATATCTATTGTTTTGAGTTATCCTAGTTGTCGGTACTCAGACAAATCTATGGTAGGGCTAGTTCCAAGGCGCATTGATGTCGGCAGTTTGTATGTAGTAACATACACGTTTTACTTTCTTCCAAGCAAAAGCCGGTTATGATTTTACCGGCTGACTTTCGAGTATAGAAATATATTGAATTGCATAAAGTTTAAAAATACGCTTTTTCCAGACGTCAGAGTTTATCTACATATAGTATATGTCCAGTAATTCACTTACCAATTGAATTGTGACAAAAGAATAGGACTCTACACGCCGAGAATGTTCTTTATGTAAGTCGGTTTAACTGAGCTTCTCCGCAGTATAATTGCAGAGTACTATAGACCTTGAGAACGGACTTTCAAGTGACTCCAGAGTCCAGCGTAGCAACACACAATGAACTAATGAGACTTGAAAGCTAAATTTTGATTGGACAGGCCATATTTTACTATGTCAAAGAAGGGGAACTATTCGGTCCATTTCGGTTGGCATTCGGAATCGTTCGGGACGGAAGTTGTAGAACCGTGAGCAGAAAATTTCTATCAAGCGATATTATTACATACCTATGTTATTCTGATAATATTTGATAATATTATTATTTTTTCCTTCTGAATAGAAAGTACAGATTCATACATTTTTATGGCAGAGGGTAAATTCGGATTAACTACTGCGATTGCGGAACGGTCGTTCTGTCCAGAAACTGAGCTTCAGGATGAAGCAGCATGCAGCTTATTTCGGAACGCATTGGAGATAGATTTCTAGGGCCGGTATTCATAGATAGTTAGACAGTCTTAAGTGGACTCGGCACACGACTTAAGGGGACGGTCCAGTCGATTTTTACCGGCAGATTTGTTCTTTCGAATATCTTGGAAACGGTGGTCTCAATCGGATTGTCCTTTTGGCAGGGTATAATGAAGAGGAATGAGTTCGAATTAGCATGAAAATTCAAAGAAATAAAAATATTATTTATTTGTTGTCGTAAAATATGGGCGTGTCCTTTATGTCGACTTATAACAGAGTCTACGCATCCTTCTCGCAAAAACGAGGATCAGATCCCCATTCTACATGGAATTACGAACACACCAATCAAAAAACATCTGTGTTTTATGCAGAAATGAGGTCTGATTCTGAAAACTCGCAGTTCGTTGTAATTAGCGATTGTGATTGTTGGAAAGCCATGATAATTCTTAGTTCCCGCATTGCCCGAGAGAGAGAGCTCAGCCCGCGAATCGTGGCAACTTTGGTTTCTTCTTCTGATCCTTGGTTCAGACGAAGATGCAACGATTCGCGCGAATCATCCCCTGCCAAAAGGACAATCCGATTGAGACCTCAGATTCCGAGATATTTGAAGGAATAATTATGCCGGTAAAAATCGACTAGACCAATCAGGACCCATATAACGCTATTTTAACATGGTCTTGAACGAGTTAATTGTAAAGTTTTAGCTTGACCACATCTTGTGTTGATCTAATTTGAATGCTCATACTTTTAATGAAGACTTGTAATAACTATCTATATGATATTATATCGTTGCACCAATGCAGTGAAAAAATTTAATATCGCGTATCTAATGCCATAAGGTCGTAAGTGCCGAAAAACATTTTTGATTTTTTTAGTGGAAAAATCTTTTTGATGCAATATCACATCTTTTGGGCATATCCGCAAAAAAGTAATTTTTTTTGCCACTTACGACCTTATGGCATTAGTCACGCGATATATTAATACACATGAATTTAATATTATCAATAAATCATTTTATTCGTCTACTCAGTTTCGTATACAACATTCTTATAACAGTTTACAATAAGTACATAATATACCAATTGCCTAACATAGCTATCGTTCCTATCAATCGAATTTCATAAAATTAAATTGAAAAACTGTGATATTAATTGCATATAATTGTTATTTTCTTGCATTTCATACGTTTTTTTGTTTTTTTTTTTCTTGTTTACCACGAATAACCGTTGTTCAATAAATATGTATATAGGTATATGTATACCGTGTGTTTGTGCAGAGGCGCTACAGTATGTCCAGTAGCGGATGTACAGTCGCCCACCGCGTGGGTACCCACGTTACGCAAATTTATCGGTATGGTATAGTAGATGTAGACTAAATTCGATCTACGTGATCATTAACCCAAGCTAATACTTCAGTGCGCCGTTTGATGGCGCGCTTGGTCGTGCTCTTGGCTATAGCATGACAAACGTTGAATATTGTTATTGAAAACAATTATCATACTTACGAAACGTTCCTCGTACGCCGAATATTCGGTACACGAAGGATCGCAGCTGACTAGCGTTCCGACGGATGAGCAAGTGAAACTTCTCTTCATAAATATACGAGTGCATCTGCAAAAGTGAAGAGTACATCTACCTACTTCACACAGATCTGAATAATTGTGTGACACTTGATGCGGTTTTCAGGTTGTGTTCTTAGAAATGCACTCGTATTTATGAAAAATAGTTTCGCTTACTCATCCGTCGAAACGGCAGTCAGCTGCGATCCTCTGTGTACCAAATATTCGGCATACGAAGAAAGTTTTGTATGTGTGATAATTGTTTGCAATAACAATATTCAATCTTTGTCATGCTATAGCCAAGAGCACGGCCAAGCGCGCCATCAAACGGCGCACTGAAGTATTAGCTTCAGCTAATGATCACGTAGATCGAATTTAGACTGTATCTACTATACCATACCGATAAATTTGCGTAACGTGGGTACCTACGCGGTAGGCGACTGTACATCCGCTACTGGACATACTGTAGCGCCTCTGCACAAACACACGGTATAGGTCTATTAGGATGGTCCTTATTTTGGGTTTTTTTTTTGGTAATTTCATGCCAAATTAGAGCTAGATATTTCAATTTTACCCCCCCCCCCCCCCCCCCCCCCCCCCCTCCCCCGGCAATCAAAATTTGAAATGGGAAATACGTGTATGTTATACTGTAAATTATATCAACGTTTCTTTAACCTACTAAAATGTATCACAAAAATTTCAAATTTAGCACGAATATTCCTCATAGTATAAGGTATATTTGCGATCGTATATCGAATGTTTCATCAATAATTTTTGGATTTTTTATCTATATAAATATCAAGTTATCTAGATCATAAATATAATTACATAGAGCATAAATCCGAAAATTATGGATGAAAAAATTTGATATACTTCTGCAATTATACTTCATACTATGAGGAATGTTGGTGTCAAATTTTAATTTTTTATATTAATTTTTACTAGGTTAAAAAAGGTCATATAATTGACAGTATAAAGTACACGTATAAAATATCGAGCTCAAACTAGGCAGAAAGTATTTTTTTAAATTTATTTGGAGCCAAGTTAGAACTATCGTCAAAACTGAAAAAAAAAACATCGAAAATACACAAAATAAGGATCAGCCTAATATGTATGGGCAATTCCGTCAATTATAGGTAAACGATCAGGTCCCAAAGATCTGATTCGGCTGCAATTTTTATATGTTTTCAGGTGTTCTGAGATATGAGATTATTTCAAATTCCAGACCTCTAGGTCGCACCGTTCACCAGATACATGTTGATCAATTTTTGCATCGACGCTTTTTCTCGAATTTTCAGCCCTTCCTATGGTCGGAAAAATAATATGTCTTGACGTGTTTCTTCTGTAAAAAAATCTGATCTTTCCAAATATGTAGGCCATTTTTGGATCGCTCTTCCATAACCGCTGGAAAAATACGCCTTTTCGTAGAAAAAAGGCTTTTTTCTAGGTTCCGCAAAAAATAAGATCATTTTGACAATTCCACCAAAAAAGTGAGAATTTTTCCATAAGGACTTCAGATTTTCAGAGTGGGATGACCATGGGATTGTGTTTGAACTGAATTTGAGGTCCATCAGTTGAATATGGTTACCTTAAGGTTCGAAGTCGAATTTTATGTCTTTCTAAGGGTATGAGGCCATAAATCAGCAGTTTCCTATGAATTGTATTCATTCAACATACACTTGAAAAAGTAAAAAATTTTCACTTTTCAATCATTTTGAAATTATTTAATCATTTTTAAAAAGCGGTAAAGTCGGCACGTTTCTGATAGTGTGGATAAATGTGGTCACTGTAGGCGAACCCAGGGCAAAATGAGACACCATTTTTCAGGCATGCATTTTTATTTTTGTTTAATTTTCAATAGTAGCCCATTTTACCCCAAAGTCGGCTTTTTTACAATTCTCAATAAAATAATCCAGATAGAAAACACTCGAGAAAAATAGAAATTTTAAAGCGGCCGCATTGCCCGGGCTGATAACTGCAGATCATATTTACCTACGCCATCGGAAATATGGCCACTCTTTCGCGTTTTAAAAAGGATTAAATAAATTAAAAAATAATTGAAGAGTGAAAGCTTTTTCTTTTTTCGAGAAATATTTTGAATGACTACACTTTACAGGAAGATGCTGATATAAGGCCTCATACCCTTAAAAAAACATAAAATTTGAGTTCGAATGTTAAGGTGGCCATATTCGACTGATGGACCTTAAATTCAGTTCAAACCGATCTCATGGTCATCCCACTCTGAAAATCTGAGGTGTTTATGGAAAAATTTTCAGCTTTGGGATGGAATTGTCAAAATAATTTTATTGTTTGCGGAACCTTGAAAAAAGTCTTTTTTTTTACGAAAAAACATATTTTTCCAGCTGTACCAGAAGAGCGACCCAAAAATGGATTGCATATTCGGAAACATCAGACTTTTTTACATAAGAAACATGTCGAGTCATATTGTTTTTCCGATTACAGGAAGGACTAAAAATTTGAGAAAAATCGTCGATGCAAAAATTGATCGACGTGTATCTCGTGAACGGTGCGACCTAGAGGTCTGGAATTTGGAGGAATTTCATAGCTCAGTACACCTAAAAACATATAAAAATTGGGGTTGAATCAAATCTTTGGAACCTGATCGCTTACCTATAATTAGCGGAATCGCCCATATACACAATTTAGGGTGGTCCTTAATTTGGGGTAAAAAATAATTTCCATCACGATACTTCTCAAATTCGTTCCAAAACAGTAAAAAAGAAAAAATGTGTCTAAGGTTTGAAGCCCTTACGACAACGGAAACACGTGCACCAACGAGCTTTACAATCAGTGTTTTCTATTAATTCAAGTAAATTTCTTTTTTTTTTTTTTTAAGCAAAAAATTGGTTTCTGTAATTCACTATCTCATCTTACAGGGAAAATTGAAAAAAAAACCGAGAGGAACACAAGATTATTTATAGTAGCGAATTGTTCATATGTTCTAATGAATAATTTGAACTTTGCAATAAAAATATTTGGTTTTTCATCAGTACTTTTTCGTTTACCTGATAATCAACCCCCATTTAAAACGAAACAAAACAAAAAAAATCATTTGAATAGACAACACTAAGGCTCCTTGGTGCACGTGTTCTTGTTGACGTAGGGGCTTCAAACTTTAAAAACAATTTTTTTTTACTTATTTGAAACAAATTTGGGAGGCGTCGTGATATAAATTTTCTTTACTCCAAATTAAAGGCCACCCTAATACACATAAATAGAATTCGTTTTTGTTATTTATTTATTAATTTTTCCATCCATTGTAACATTTATTATAATTTCTAATCATAGTATCGGTACATACGTCTTTTACTTAAATCCGATTGAATTATCTTGTGCGATTGATTGCATATAACTTATCTCAGGTTTCGCTTCTGCAGCGTTCCTTACGGAAAAATAGTATTCTCGACTAGAATATTCAACTTGTATGAACAAACTACTGATACCGATAGTTTTTGAGTTTTTTTTTTTCGTACAATTTTGAACGAAAAAAAAAATTTAGAAAATAACAGGTTTAACATTTGCTCAACAGCGCGAATTAACGACATATAATGTTAATATGTAGGTATATACATATACATATATATGCCTATATATATATATTTATGTACATAATATGAGAACCATTGCACAGATAAATAGATGCGATAGCCGTATACAGATGAATCAATCAGAGGATGTGAATTAAGTACTGAGATCTTTGGTATGGCCTCTGATTGCTATAGCCTTACGGTTATATTATGTTTATATTGTATTAAATTCTCTGTGTGATGGCTCTTATACGATTATATGCATATGATCTTGTGTCATTCTATTCATACACTATCGTACTGATTAAAACATCTATTTGTCTATAGATAATTATGATAATCATTGTCCAGCCGATTTGTTGCTAGAGGAATGTTCAATAACATTTATAATATACGTTTTTCATATTTTGGAGACTACACCAATTGAATAATCTTCATAGTAATATCCAGCGATGGTTTAATCACGAAAAGATATAAAAATTTTGATACGATAAAAAGAAAAAAAAAATTACACTCAAACAATGTTTCAACGGTATTAGAATTTTCTAAGAATAACCAGAAGTGATTTAATGTTGATATTCAAGTTTTATTATTGAACAATCCTATATGTGTGCTTAATACTAGGCCTCTTCTTCCTACCTGCATTATCCGATCAAAAGCTCACTAATGGGTCCTTATCCTAAATCTAAGGTAAAAACATTTGAACAGCCAACAACATCATACAACAATCCACTGTTGTTGAATTTTCAGATGATTTATGCCGACGTCATCTATATTTCATACCTATGTCAGATTGTTAAATGATGGAGATCATCAATGAATTATCGTTTCATATACACCATATCATCATAGTTAGGAATTTTTTTATACAAATGAAATATGTTTTTGTTGTAGTATTTCAAAAAATTTCGAATTTAGGTCATCGTTCTGTTCGATTCGCTGCTTATTCTGAAAAAAAATACAGTTATAGAAGTAAAGATATTCTTTACTTTTCCACAATTTTGTTTGCTATGAAGTTTGTGTAAAATTATGACGTAGAAGTGATATCGAATTTATTTTTAAATTTGTATATCATTTTTGAAGGACTATCTAGCTATCCGATAAATTTTATAACCGACGCTCTGATAGTAGTCGAGGAAAATATCAGTGAACGTGAAGCACTACGAGTACCTTATAGCATCATATGAATAAACAATCCAAAAATTTTGATTACACCAAAACTGACTGATTTTAAACACTGGATGGAGAACAAATAAAACAGAAAAATATTGTAGAATTTGTGGGGGTTGATTTTTTTGGAAAAATGGTGAAAACTATGTCATATATTGTAAATTATTTTTTCGAAAAGTTTCTGAACATTATTTCGGATATAAGCTCTCAAAAGTTCATAAAAGTTATATTGTGTTTTTGAAAAATTTTAGTAAAACTTTTTGAAAATATTCTGCAAAAACACCAACTATACTGATAAATGTGTTCCAATTTCGGAAATCTTTCGAGAATATGTTTCAGAAATGATCTGAGTTTATGTTACTTTTCATTATAAAAAACTTCAGAGTTTGAAAGTCTTCTTTGAGTCATTTAAAAATTTTCAAAAAAATAATCAGTCATAAATTTTCGGCAGGCTTTCGAATGATTGTATCTATCAGCACAAGCAAAATTGGCACGAACGACGACTTAAACTCGCATTTTTCGTGATAATAGACCAATATATGTAATTTGTACAAAATTCTCTGCCTATGCAGTATGGTTCGATCAATCATTCATGGATCGTACCGATAATTTTCTATAGAACAGACAAAAGATTTATTGCACAAGAATTCGTCAATTGAAATATCTTATGCATAATAAGAGACCAAACCGTAGGATTTTAGTAGATTGTCTCTTCATGCACGAGATGTTCAAATTATTAATTCGGATCCACCGTAAATATCATTTGAAGCTTTCTTGTTTAAACTTGTAATGAATTAATGTCATTAAAATAGCAATGCAAAGAATGTTGAAGATAAAGTAAACATATTATACGCGAAAATCAGACTGTGGAGGGGTAAAATATCTGTTACCTATAGTATACTGATACAGCATGACAATCTTTCGGTGATAAAAACGACATTTGAAAATTCAACAACAATTTACAAATATAAATTCAGATACGTACAATATATTATATGTTAATATATGTATGACATATGTGTATATATGTATACATTATAAATCTATACATATATACGCATATAAATATCCATCTAAAATATCTATATAGGGATCAACAGATTACGTATTATATATTATTTTACAAAAATATTCAAACATCTACCTGCAGATGTATCCATCTACACCTATGTACAGTGAATAATTATGTAATTCACCGACAAATATCAGCTGACCAGTTCAATAATTGGTCCGCTACGAAGAACTGTTCATTACGAAACTTTGGATTATCAATTTGAGAAATTTTCAATGCATGTAGTAATATCATTCGTCGATTTGAAACAAAATTTCACAACCTCTTGAGGTGTACAATAGTTGTTAAATAACCCAATACGCATTTTGTTTCTGAACAAAGTGTGACAAAAAAAAAAAAAAAATATATATATATATATATATATATATATATATATATATATATATATATATATATATATATATATATATATATATATATATATATATATATATATATCTATTATACATATAGATAGAGGGAATTATAAAAGCCACTTTTCAGAGCTTTTTGGTCAAACTATGTTCGCGAGAATAATTCCTGAGCCATTAAATATAGAATGCAATACGTTTACCTGCAGAAGTTGTTCAGCTTGCACCAACAACCGGAGTTAACAAAACGCTGAAGAACGTTTTATGTCACTTCAGAAATTATCTTTGCAAACTGTTTTCTCGTATGAACTATGAACAATTTATTTATTTATTACTGCAGCAAAAAATCCTTGTTTTTGTCACACCTAGAGCAAATATGTGTGTTTTCTGTGCGATGATACTGCCATCGATATTAAACGTTTTGAATAAATATTGAACGGAATCTAAAAAAGGAGGGACTACTTATAAGAATAATGAATCAATTTTAATCAGTCAAAGGGTCCCTTTGTCTGGCTCAATCTATTTAGACGAATTCACATGAGGATATTTTTCAGAAAAAATAAAGTCCATTGATTATAAATGTCAGATTAAAATTGTATACTCTAGTATTTGAAAGATTTTAATTAAATGGAAATACTTGTCCATTGTATGTATGTACATACATATATATACATACATACATACATACATACAAGTACATGTAGTACTGGACAGTGTTGCAGCTTTTTGGAAGCCGGTGAACTTTCATTGAAAACGACAAGGTGAACTTTTCGTTAATTATCTTCAAAGCACATTTTATACAAACACGCGGGAAACATTGCAACCATTTCTAAAATGGCTTTGCAAAACGACAAACTTTCCATTGTCCACTTCTAACTATAATACCTCCGTGACGCAAGCAAGTTCACGAATCTTGAAAAGGTAGCAAGACAATAGATCTTCTTCCCCATCTTCGTCCAATATCTTGTATGATCTCCACGAGAACTACTTTAGGGGTAGTTTAAAATTCCGTCTGCGGTCTCTTGGTAAGCCATTCGGCAATTTCTGGTAGCTCGTGGACGCGCTGTTTAAGCCCTCTCAAAGCCGGGTATCCTTCTAGCGCAGCTGGACCAAAGATCTGCTCGAAATTTTCCAATGCCACAGCGAATACAAAATCCGTCCACGTCGTCTGTGAAATAATAATGAATAGACCGAAATAAAATCAAGAAATAATATGGGGTCTGATTATCTAAATACTTACGTCGATTTTTCACAATATCAGAACAGATTTTTCGCTTTGGAAAATGAATGGAATTTTTCATAAAGAAGCAGATAAGTGGCTGCCTTCGATGGGCCAGTTCTAAAATTTGCCGTTTGGAATTTTAAATCTCAAAAAACAATATCCTACCAGCAAAACGTTTGATTAAAAGATAAAGAAATGTATGTACGAGTGGGAGGTTCATTTTCTCCTTCCCACACAAAAACTGTTCGATCGAATAATTCCAAAATTCAATCAGATTTAAGTTGGAGCAAATCTTAACAATTGAAATAAAAATCATCAAAATCCGTTCATCAGTTTCCGAGATATCATGAATAAAAATTTTTTCTTCAAAATTTAGTTTTATGAATAACTCGAAAATTACTGGACCGATGAAATCCGTTTATTCAATCTGGAGATATCGTCGGACAAAAAATTGGTCACACACACAGAACCAGATGTCTACCTACATCCGAAAATGATCGGCGGTGATCTGAATTTCAAAACGTGGAGATCTGGTGAAAATTGAACTTTTCATTTTTGGGATGACTTTAATGGTTTCTCTTTTTTGGACTGTAAAGTTAAAAAAAGCATTGCTCATCTGTTTCTCATATATGTTTACGCGATTTAGCATTGCTCATGAATATACTCACGGTCTTTCCAACGGAGTATCCATCGTTCTCAGCGACAGTCTGCTCAAACTTGTTTAGATAAAACGGAATTGTTTCCTTAATGAGTCGTGCCTTTTTTTCTTCCTTTTTGAAGGGGTCTAACTCAGTGCGGTACTGCCAGAGTACTAAAATTGGAATAAGTAATTATAATACATAATGATATTCATAGCTTAAATAATTATATCATCTGACTGACGCTATGATGCTAATCTAACTTTGCTTGAGATCTCCCAGGGTGTCTACGAGGACGTCGCACAGCATCGATTCCCATTCATCTTGACCTGCTAGACCGTGTTTTCTGGCTAAATATCTGGCCACTGCATTACTCTGGGCGATAGGTTTTCCATCGATTTCCAGTATGGGCAACATCCCGTACAACATAGCTACGAGACAGAGATTTATCAATTAATTCATCAATTCACTTTATGAAGATTCGCGATAGCGATTTGCTGCCGAGTTTTGATTATACCCTTAAGAGGTGAAATATTTTTTCTTATCACTGGTACGCTTTGAAGAAGTGATCGAATGACTCGATTGAATTTTTTTTTTACAGCCGATTACTTGCGTTTTAAGACATGATTGGAATTTATTTGAAATATTATGGACTTTGTGTCACATATTAGATTTACATCGAAAAGAAGTAGTTGTCGCAGGGTACAGGTCAGATCGTTCGTCGAACCTTATTGAAATTTTAAGGAAATATTCTAAAATGATATCATTCCGGGGCAAACCAATAATATATAACGATAAAGTTAGTCTTTTACTGTCGCGAAAACACAGCACAATTTTTTTTCTGCAGCCTTCGAAGGGAGCCTAGTCACGGGTTAAGAAGCTAGCCAAGGACATTCGGCTGTGAAAAAAATTAGTCAATAAAAAAGAGATCCTAATGGAATTGAGGAAGAATATTTTACAGTATTTTAAAGGCACGGAAAACACTGCAGATTTGAAATAATTTTGGCAAAATCTTATACAAATAAAGTATGTAAATGATTCTTTGTTTTAACTATTTTCAATCGGGGATAAACTATAGATAGCTGATAGGTGAAAGAAAATGTATTTTAAGGGTAATGAAAGTTTATAACTGCTTAGAAAATTTAGGGCATACTTTTTTTGAGCTCGGGCCAACGCTCTTTAGGCACTCGCTCATCGACGTAAGGGATCCCTGTAACCGCAAAGATGTATCGGATATGCTCAGCTCTTCCACGGGCGTTAAAATAAATCAGCTTGTAATCAGGGTGTTGGTCTTCCGCCATGTTATCTCTTCGATCTGCAAATTCAAATAACCATTAATAGATTATACAAATGCAGTATACTAAACGAAGAAAAAATACATCGTTTACTTCCCCAGATAAACCGTTGTTAAAATTAATACAACTCTGACGTATACGATAACTTTAAATAAAATTTGTCAATAAAATCCAATCTATTTTTCATAAATTCCCATCAATTAAGTTTACGAAATTAAATCTTTATCACAAAGTCTATAATCGTGATATAAAATAATTTACATTTCGTTTGTTCTTGCAATGCGTATAGATGTCACGTTGGAAACCTAACTTGAATTTTATAAAATAATTTAAGCCGTGTAAAACAAAAAGCTGAAGGTTTAAAATGAACTTTACTCATCTCTTGTAATTCATCTTATTGCTATACCCAAAGTAATTAGCTTTGATATGAGAGAATGAGGCCGCGGGAACAAGTTATAACAGTTGCCTCATAGATATATACGTATATTATACAGTTTGATTTATTTTCAGTTGTAACGAGAATTTGGCGTGCAGCGGTCAGCGTTGATTATCTTTCGTAAGTCAGCCGCCAAGCGAGATAAGCCACGCCAACACACAGGATAATGGTTCTGAATTAGGACAGGTATGTTGGGAATATTTATTGCAGTGAAAAATCGATGGAATAAAAAGTATTAAACTGTATCATAAAAATTGACTTCTTTTGTGTTCAATTGAGCTATTTTGTTTAGCAAAATGTTGCCACACTGGCGTATCCTAAGCAGTAAAGATGGTAGAGATGTGTAAATTATGATTTTTATGTCAGAATAATGACTGATGGATAATGTAATAATTTTTTAGTCAAGATCCTGCGTGTAATGAAAAAAAAAAAAAAAAAAACTAATTTAATCTAGAGCTTTTTCACCGATCTTTACTATTACGATCAATACAAATTTCCAGAGGGTTTCCCCTGACATGACGTCCAGAGAATTAATTTTAATTTTGTTACGTATTGGTTTTAAAAATTCGTTGTAGAAATAGTCGTCGGTTTTGACAGGCTATAGAAAGCGCAAAGAAGCGTTCTGATAGTGGCTTGTCGTATGATGAGGCAGATAAAAAGGTTCAAAGATTTAAAATAGGGAAGTATGAAGTGGCCAAGGAGAGGATTCAGGTCGAGGAGGCAGACGGTTCGTATTTCGTTGGATCTCAAGCAAGCGAACTTTATTCTAAACAACTGTACGATGTGGGGGTTGATTTATGCGAAAAGGAGCCTACGTGTAAGCTTCAACAAATACCTTGCGCAAATGTCAATGTTACATATATGCATACATAAATATATATGGATATTGAATTGTTAGATAAAAAATAAAGCTTCTAAAAATTATTCGCAACTAATATAACTTGGCAAGAAATTGTCAACGAATATTCGGCTTTCTCTCCAGAGTTCACGGTATTGATTTGAGAATATAGCGACTACAGTTCCGTGGGCGTATAGAACGGAGCTTTTCTGTCTCGCTTGCAGCCCTCTTTAGTCATTGTATATCTCGCGCTAAACAAAGAGCTTTTATACAGGATAGAATCTTTAACGAGTGTGAATTTTTATATAAATTTCGTGTGAATAGAGAATATAGGATATGATTTGAACAGATTTTCTCACATTTTCAGTGGATTTGTTGTATGCCGGTGTATGTGTATCCGCGAGATATCAGAGAAACCAATAGATGATTTCCCGCTTTTCGATGATACTAGAAATGATACTTTTAAAACGTGAGGACATTAGCTGCTGATCGTGATCGCACAAAAAATTGAAGGACATTTTTATTTCAGTTAGGGAAGTTCAATTTTTCTAAAAGTACTTATAAATCAGAGAGAGGATAACGTTTTGATTTTTAATGGATATGGAGATCATGGACTAGGGTATAAGTTTTCGAATAAAAAGACAAAAAAAAAATTTTCTAATTTTATACTGACTGTTCTCATTACTGCAGCTCAAACAGCATAGAACTAATGCTTTAATTAGATAGTGGAAATGTTACCACCTTTCATTTTCATAATCTTTTTTAATATTCGAAAAGTTACAATTCAGTTGTATATTGTACGTGTTACTGCATATAACCTGGAAACATTGCAAGCAGTTATTTTTTGGAAATATAGTAGGGAGCTGCTGATATCATATTTCAAGAGATGTAACAGAACCACTGCGGGAACATTTCAAAAGGGTCGCCTTATTCACGGACTAATTCGCGCTCACCACTAGGTGCACGTTAAGCACAAGGGTCTCTCGGAGGTAGAAATATGCTGCCTGAGTACAAGCCGCGCCCGGCTGGGCTCAAACCAACATTTACCAGATGCTCGTACGATCTCTAGAAACTTATCTGAAATATTCTGTGTTGTGCGAGTGAGCTATGTCATCGAGCGGAATATGTTCCTTCCTTAAATTGATAAGGATCATTATTTGCTGAAATTATTGACGATATCGAAGGCCTTAATGGGCAGGATTTTTATCCGGAAAGTTCTGTATGCATATAAGCAAGTTGATGTCTTAAAATGCAGATCAATGTTGTGTTTTGGCATTGAAATATTCTCATAAGAGATTGCAAGCTTGCAAGCAATGTCAGTTTCCTAGTTACTTCACTGAATCTAAATTCTGTGCAATTCAAGCATTATTTTGGGGTAATATTCGCCCATAGCTTGTTGGCAAAGTAAATTAGACAGAAAGAGGGAGAGTTAAAGACCCGGATTTCTCGTCCCGCTTTCATAACCGACGTGCGTCGCTTTTACGTCCTGGGTATGGTTAAAGGTAGTATCAGTGATAAAAGCTGGATGAGAATACCGACCAAAGACTTTATGGTAATTTGACAATTGAAGATTCCGCCTCTCAAAGAATATCTTATCTACAGCGACGTGGAAGACCAAACAAAAAACGTAATTATCTCTTTGTTAGGTATCGAGACCTACCATTTTATTTACGATAACGATTTAGATTAATCAAACGATCATTTTCAGATACCTATTTTATATAAAACTTGAATAACACTTGATATTTTCGAGGTTGACATCTTGATTATTGTGAATCAATAAGCTTCAATCCAGAAAAAGAAAAAAAAAATAGTCAAGTTTGGATGACGAAATATGCAATAAACTCAGGTCCGAAATGAAAAACAAAGCTTAAAATGTCATATCGCAGATTCTAGTTATTTTTACAGGTTTCATGGTTTCGTAGAAATCTTAAAAATATTCCATTTTAGATCAGAAATCTAAAATACAAATTTAGCACACATTTAGATTTATGGGAAGATCCATATCAAACGGAAAATCGTTGTCCACACCTATCTCCAATTTTTTTTTTTTTGTTTTTTAATTTGGTGAGTTTGAATGTTTAGTTGGAAGAAAAATTCCTCTAAATCATAGAAAATCTATCTGCTATAAGTCGCGAGAGATAACGCATCCAAAAATTGCATTGTTTATTTTTTTAATACGGCTATATTTAAAAAATCAAATAGCGTAAAAATATTGTAATCTCATGTACTTTTCATTGGCAATACGTCACGGCGTCTATAATGGATTTTTCATGCAAAAAAATTGAAAAACAATCTAAAAACATGATCTTAGATTCATTTCCCAAACTTTTTCCAGATCAAATATTTACTACGAGTGCGGTAGTTCATCTTGAAAATATTCACGCCAAAATAAATGGTTGCTCTCAATTGGATTGGAAGATACGATTTTTTTATCAATATCCCGTTTGTGGCAGAATATCTACCTACGACCTATACCATGTATAATATGATTCGTATTAGAAATATTCCAACTTTACGACTTATGATCTTACCAAGTATTGCTAAACAAAAATTAATAATCAGCAGATGAAGTTGTCGATTAAATCGAGTCAGGCACCTGACTTAGGTTTTGTTACTGAGTCAGGTGTCTGACTTAATGATTTGGTCGATATTTTCATCTGCTGATATAATAATGTCGAGTGTTAAATACCAATCCGACAAAAATGAATAATATACATGAATTTTATGTGTAGGTACTATAATAAGGAATAAATGAACCAACAATAATAAATTTTCAGTAATTCAGTAAACTTACTAAATTATTCAAAATTTGTTATTCTTGGTTGATTAATTCTTGATTATAAAATCACGTCAAATTCATTTATGTTATTAATCCTTATTTAGCAATATTTGATTTTGGGGTATCTAGTAATTACTGAATTCAATATTTGAGTAAAATGAATTCAGTGAGTCTACTGAATTGTTAAATATTAGAAAAAAATACGCTAGTCAACACTATGATCAAATACAAAAAAGATTCATTTCTTTTATGCATCTGGCGCTTTGTCTCCTCTCTCATATCAATTGGTGCAGGAAGAGAATTAATCTTATCCATAAAACTCAAACCATTTTTAGACATATTGGTTTAGGATTAAGAGATTCTTTTCGATCTGGAGCAGTATAGGCAATAGTTTAAGCGGGCACGGAGTCACTATTCTTTTGTTGAGATTTTTCTAACGATTACTTTTCATCAAACCCAGTGCAGAGCTGGGATGTTGACTGGTGAAAACATGAATCTGTTTATGGTAAAATATCAAGCACAACGGGTACGCAAAGGAACCCCCCTCCCTTCCCGCCGATTTATAAATATAATATTTACAAAGTCTATGAAAAAAATGTTTGAAGTAAATGGATATCTGGTATTAGAATTAGTAGTTCTAAAAATCATTCATTCCTTTGAATGATAAATTTACTCCTCACAAGTAAGATCTCTAACAGGTTCATATCTTATAGTAAATCATTTTCTTGGATGCTGGATGAAAGATACATGGCAGATCGCATTTTCTACGGCAAATACTCAAGAGCAATGATTAATAATAATTTATAAAATCTAAGAAACATTCATTTTAGAATTTCCGTTTCTTAAAAATCCATCTCTTTATACAATTTTTATATATTTTATATATTCATAAGAGATGTAAGTATTTTTGTATTTAGCAGACTATTATGAGCAATTTCGATTTTGTCAAAAATCAAACATTTTTAAAATAGTTCCAAATTACTTGCAAAATTTTACCCTTCCGGGTAACATTTCTTAAAAGAAATAGTGCCAAAAAAAAATTCAGCAAATCTACATTATCAATATTTCATAAGGCCAATTTCAGCCGCTGCTTAAAGTATATCTTGTGTAAAGCAAATATAAATAAACTTGTGTGTATGCCAATAACCTTGTGTGCCCCTCAGGCATTGTTTATGATTAATAAAATATACCCGCCACAAAGTCTCAGTCTTACGAGGTAACCTTTTGCGTGTAATCACGGTATAGAAATGTTTATGATAAGGCAATAAAGTGATGTAGATTAAAATAATTCATCAATTCGTATTTTTAGGTTCAAATAAGATTCCTGAGTTATCCAGACATACATATACTTATACCGTGAGGACCAGGTGAAACCATATGGTCGTAGCGCGCAGGCGCCGAAAAATACGAATTTTATGGGAATAACCAACTAGCTGAAAATCTCCCTGGAGTTGTTGTTGATTGCTTACATTGTTGCACTCGACATAACCTAGGGATTTTTTAGAGTGACGAGTTGGCTAACCCCATAAAATTCCTATTATTCGGCGCCTGCGCGCCACGACCATATGGTTTCACCTGGTTCTCACGGTATGTATCTCCCTACTTTTATAGACGTGCTGATATATAACTTTTCTTGGTATTTTTACTTGAAGTCTTTCATTCATCATAGTATCTTTGAATGAGCTCGATATAGGTCTCGATATAATCTACTGATCACTGTCTATGAGATTATTTAGTGAAAGTAGATATTTATCATTTTACCCTGAGATAAATCGGATCAGTAATTTGTCCGGAATAATTTTCACACTCTCACATACGTGAAGATATCGGTTGCCGTTTGATCGCTCGTTGGATATCAAAGATAAATTTTCAACAGTAAACAACTATGTGAATTGAAGTGTTTACTGCATACCAGGTATGTGTATAATAGGGCGTCTAAAAAAAAACTCAACATTTTTTTTCTTACTCCCACCGCTCTAAACATTAGGTTGTTACAAAAATCCAATTTTCCTGCAAAAGCTCTATATCTCAATTCTGAGAGGTGGCACCAGACATTTTCTATCTTTATTCAACTTTTTGAAGCCTACATTTTTCTCACTCAGATGGGGTGTTTGGCCCGCTGATTCTAGTTCTGAAATCGAAATACGGAAATACAGAATAATGGACCGATTATGGTGGAGGAAAATTATAAAAAGTTGACCGATTTACATCAAACTAGTACTCGACAGTCTTTGGGGGTGGTTGATTTCCAAGCTGAAGTCACGAAATAGCGAAATGGTAGATCAAAATTGTAGAAAGTAGGCTTATAGCTGCATGAAAATTTCTACTCAGGGTTTTTAGAGTCTATCAATGTGATATTGGTAATTTTTTTCATTTATATTCGAAATTATCGGTCCCAAAAATCTTCGATTACCAATTTTGATGCAAAAGTGTCTTTTTTTTACAATTTGGGTACGCCAAATTGCATCGGCTATTTCGAATTTCTGTATTTCGATTTTAGAACTGGAATCAGCAGCCGAAAAACTCCTTCTAACCATAAGGAAGTTTTAAAAAGATCAGATATCAGAAAAAGTGTAAGGCTTCAAAACGTTGAACAAAGATAGAAAAATGGCTAGTGTCACCTCCTAGAGTTGAGATATACATACACATAGAGCTTATGTTTTGGGAGGATTTATTTTCTGTCGCAAACTAATGTCTCGAGTGGTGAGAGTAAAAAAAATAACATCGAATTTCTGGAGACACCCCGATGTAGGTATAACAAGTTATATGAAACAAGGTCATGATTCAATATTTTTTTGCTATTGTCACAATTGAACAGCGATTACAAGATATAGGTATAGTTTTTTATGATTATTAAACAATCGTGGATTCATGGATACATAGGGCGATACAATATAGCTACGCAGTGAATGATATGTTGTAGGAATTATCTACCAATATAAGTGAAGTCAAAACTGAAGGGCTAATATGTCATCTTCAGAACACTTGACTTAACAACTAACCGGGCATCGATCCTTCAACTCTGTCAGGATTTATAATTTTGGGGTGACCCCATAAATGCCATATAAAAATGACTGCGATCAGCTACTCAAAGAATTGATGAAACCGATTCACGAATCTGATTAAAATTCGGTTTTTGCGGAAAGAAATCAAACGATATAGGAACATATCGAGGACATCAACACGAGTCGTATTAATGGAATTTTAGGTGTTATAGTATGGCTTAGGGTACAGCTTAGTTGTCGAAGTTTCGATAACTGATCAATTAACGAAATTTTACGCCAGAATCTTCATTTGGTCTTGATCGCGCATTTTCTGAAGTCAAGTGGAATGAATCACAAAAACTTGACACTGATTTGGCACCGGTAGCTCACGATATGTGCACCGACATCTCAACGTTATTGAAAGGATCCAGGTAGAAACCCAATTAAGATTTTATCAGGTAATCCAGTTGGTTTTCGGCTTAAGTTTTTGGAACAGGATTCGATGGATCTCACCCGGGCTTCCGTGTAGAATATTATCTGTGTTCGTATCGGAAACTAAGTGAAATACTATCGGAACTGACAAGTTTAAGTCTCGTAAAAGGGAACCAGTGGAAGAGGAATAATACTACAGTAGCAATAATTGTATGCCGACACTACCTATTAAAACCCATACAAAGCTATAGTTGTTAATGGTATTCGTGTGCCTTTAAACGCTATTCATTGTGCAGGAAAATGTCATATCGCGTCGTATAACATTAATAATTACTGGGATCATTACCAGTTGGCATTCTATAGGAATTGATCGGTTTGAAACAAGTCTCGTTATACTCATGGATTTCTATACAATATCATATGCATCGCTATAGAGTCCCATAAAAATAGACGAGGTATAGATAAGAGAAATTAAGCTGCCTTTACTGCATTTTTAAGAGAAAACGAGGCTATAGGTATGTATCAGGGTGGTCCTTTATATTTAGGGTTTGGACGAATTAGACAAATCGGCGCCAAATAATTCAAAATCAGTTCCCTAATTTTCTTCAGATTTTTATCTCAACTCGAACACCTCCCACCAAGGGGGTGGATTTCCCTTTTTAAAATGTATGAATGTATACGTATGTACAGTAATGTTCAATGATGCTGTCCTTATGGCTCACTATTTTTTTTGGACAAAACTAAAACGAGTTTGCGATCTCGCGAGTTTCGTGTGCCTATGCTCAACGAGGCAGCGGCTGTCAGAATTCGTTGCATAATTAGAAATTATTTTAATTAGCTAAACAAGATTATTGAGTATTATTCTAGTGAATAAACTAATTAAAACTATTCAAATAACATTCTTTTAGAACATGCATTAAGACTTCACTGCAACAACTAAAACTATTACAATAACGTTGTATTGAGACTTCACATTAATCGAACTGTAACTTTTTTTCAATTATGTAATCAGTATAATTCTCATCTACAAGGCTTCAATACCGTTGTTGTTATTGTAATTAAACCTATAGATAAATCGCTAACATTTTTCATTTCAATCACTAAACACAACTTCGGATCCTTGTGATCACAATAAGGTTGACTCGGTCGTCGGCGTCCCTTACAAGAAGTAATTCATAGTTCATCAATATCTCTGCAAATTTCAACTTCTTTGTTGGGTTAACCTACACAAGTAATAACATCCATTCTGCCGTGAATTTTAGGGTTAGGCATTTTAGCGGAAAATCTTCTCATAAAAACAATCGTTGCTATGCAAACTTCGAGGTTATCGGATGACAGCTGCAGGAGGCTCACGTCGTGGTTACTTTAGACCTGTCGACCGCTGCCTCATTGGGCATAGGCATACGAAATTCGCGGAGAGTGCAAACTCATTTAAATTTTGTCCGAAAAATATAGTGAGCCGTAAGGACAGCATCATTGAACACTACTGTACATACATGTTTCGGCTATATTCTCAGAATATATTTTACTGTAAAAGTGATGATTTTTAATAAAATATCTAACTGCGAAATATATTAGTGGGCATTGGTGCTACTATCTGATACAAAATTCACATCATCATACCAGCTAATCTAGATTTATCTGAGATTCCTATACCTCAAATTCCTAAGTGACATTAAGGGAAGAAAAAAATACCAAACATTGATCATTTTCATATTTAGATACTATATTTTGTTGCACTGGAAAAAAGTCAGATTTAGAGGGTGTGCAATTCGTCTAGCTTGCCTGGCATAATGATGTGCATGTTTTATCAGACAGTAGCACCAATGACCACTAAAATCTGGCAGTTATAGATCTATTCGAAAATTATTACGTTTACAATAAAATATATACTGAAAATACCCTCTTGGTGGGAGGGGTTAGAGTTGAGATAAAAATGTGAGAAAATAAGGGAATTGTTTTTGAATTATTTGGAGTCGATTTGGGGAGCACCTGTTGAAAGATTCTTCCGAGCCCTAATTAAGAACCATCCTAATATGTATAGGGGAGAGGCGGGCGAAGCGGGCCCACTATGGAAGTAAGGTTCCAAATGGAGATTTGAATCGATAGATCTTTCAATTTTGGCCGAAAATCGTTAGCCTAATTGATGACGAGTGTTGAACGCCCTTACTTCAAAGGTCCGAAAGTTGCGGGCAAAGTGGGCCCGCCGATAATTACTCGTATTTTTTCTAAATTCGCAAAAGTAGTAAATTTTTCTATTTACTTGCCTCATAAACTCTATATTATAAGAACTAGGAAAAAGGCGGACAAAGTGGGCGCCTCTGAACATTTCTCGATGTTTGAAAAAAATAGAAATACGTTATAAATGACCACATCTTCATTTTTAGCTAAAAATAATAGCCTGCCTGTTGACAGGCGTTGACATCTTTAGTTCAAATGTCTGATATTTAAATTGCTTCTTTAAAATTTTCTGGGGGCCCACTTTGCCCGCCTCTCCCCTAGTTTTTGTAATATATACTTAATTTGATGTTTAATAAGTTTCTAAGGCAAGTAAATAAAGAAATTTATCACTCTTTAGAATTTTGCAAAAATACGATAAATTCTGGGAGGGCCTGCTTTGCCTGCCTCTCCCCTACACAGTAACGTGGCGAACTTTGGGTCGCCATTGACCTTCGCCTTCACCGTCAATTAGGAGTGACCTATATCGCGCTTAGGCAACAGATGCGGTCAACTCCGCGTTTTTGTTTCCCAAGAGCGATGATATTTTTAGTTTTATAAATGCCGTTAATTTATCATCTGAGCAGGTAAGGGTCACTGTCAGGACACCGGGGGAGATGGACCATGTCGCGACAGCCCGGGGGAGATGACCTCGAAGTCTCAGAATTAGTATCCGCACCTCCACTGATGACCGCAATTATTGTACCTCCCAACCTGGACACTGCCTACAGACCCGGCTTGGTCACCTGGGTCGGCCAATGAAGTTCACTTGGCCGTTTTACCGCTGATCATACCGAGGAATATCTCATGGCCGGCTACTACCCCGACTTTTCGCCTTTTATGATAGGCGCGAAAAAAACTGTTGAGTGTGGAGAGGCTCTCTCTTGCTACATCTGTTCTCCACGTACAGTTTTTTCATTGAAGTTCGAGACGTCGCCGATTGTCGTCGTTACTCCCGTATCGCCTATCCTAGATAGAAATTCTATTTTTGTCCCCACCTTGGCCTACTGGCTTATCAGTTCGACAAGGTTTTCTATCGCAAGTACTTCAAGCTCTATTTTGTTCTTTTCATTCTGGTGTTTCCTACCACCAATTGGAGAGTCCAATAGCGGTCGCTGAGCCATCCGCACGCGTTTGCATCCCGATCGCTGGTGCAATCAATCCTTTATCGTGGGTATAGATAAAGTATTGAATGGATGTAATAAACGTCTTAGTGTTTGTGTCGTCTTCCATATTTTGCATCACTAAATAAAGCAGGTTGTCTGTCAGCGGGATGGTCCTGGTTACTTTAGTGAGCCAGAGATTCAAAGAACTATAAAATACATGAATCAACTATACTACATAATTCGTATACCACGCGTCTGGCCTGCATTTTCCGCAAGATTATAGGCCTAAGGAATTATTAAAGAAGATCCCGCCCATCTCTGGGATTCCTGATTAAAAGAAAGGTAGGCTTATTTCGTACTAGCCACGATTCTTCGTATTTATTTCGTTCAGCTATTTTTCAATTACTGTGCTGCCAACAAACGGCTAATTCAAATTTTTCGCACACCGCGTTGACGGGTTGTCGAGATGTTATTAAATCTGTTACGTAGTTGAGTTATAGCTTTACGTTACAAGGGGAAGATTTTCCGATATCTTGAATTTTGTTGTGTAGATCTTTTTTTACCTTGCACGTAAGTTAAGTATTAGTTTCTCTGTCACTCGACCGGTTGCCATATGCCATAAGCTGTGAGTTGTTATACCAGCTTTTATCATTTTAGGTCGCGTCTGTTTTTAATTGTGTTGGACGTCGTATGAGTCAGAACGATTTTCGTTGTGTACATACATTAATGTTTACGGAGTAACTGTACTGTTTCTTATTTAATTGGTGTCAATTGTAGCGGAAGAGCTGACACCATCTACCTTATACGACTTTTTTTGCTACAGGTTTCGCTTTCAATTATTTTGTCGCGATTTTTATTTTTCTGTTGATTTTGATTTATAAATTGCGACTAGATACGTCTGTTTTTTATGAATACAAGTCTGTTTTCTCTTCACCCTCACGTTCTTCATTCTTGCAGATCTTCAATAGCACGAAACATTACTTCAAATCAATCAGACGGAGCCAACATCGATAAAAAATACGTGAAAGACTTTTGGATTTTTTTCATTTGTTTGAAGCAGAATTGTAGGATCTCTAAATGTATATGCACGCATGAGTTGCTTGAAAGTTGATATGAAAAAAGCACCGAAATATAGTAACAAATTTTCAAGAGAAATGTAAATTTTGCAACCAAAAAAAATTTGTTATGGTAAAAATTTTGATCGTTCGTAGAATTGTATATACGTTGAATAAGGTTATAATTAAAGGTGCATTTTTCACCTTCATATGTCCGCTTCGTGATGCTATATAGTTAGTTAAGATAATATGTCCTCATTATTTAACAAAAATGGTACCTAAAGAGTCCGCGGTGTAGGAAAAAAACGTTACGGGCTTTATATTTCCACTACTCATTGGTTTACACCGTGGTGAAAATTGAGTTAAGATTATGTTCATATTAGTATAAATATTAATGAACTGCACCATTAATTACAATACATTGACACCGTTTTTAACTTTGTTCATGCGATTTTATTTAGCAGGTTAATAAATACTCATAAGTATATAATAAAAACTAAATTAAAAGAAATGAAAGAATTTCTTAATTTACTGAAATAATTGATATGAGGAAATTGAAACGTCAAAGAATTGCTGTAGGTATTGAAACAGGAAAAAATTTCAAACAGACTGTAATTATCCTCAAAAAATATATTAATAAAATTGTTAAGCCATAATATCGTGAGTGTGAACCTTTATTTCAAACGTTCCAACTCGGTTCCAGCTGCTTTAAACTCTCAAGGGTCGAGGACAGTTAAGCTTCAGTGAGTCGCGTGAGATGAGTTGTCTGAAATTGGAAAATTTTATCAATTCGCAGTATAGTCTTCTTATAGAAAATTACCAATCTTCAAGTCGTCTAATGGAATCTTTTTTCTCTAATCGAAATCTTCGAACGCCTCATTAATGACGTAGAGAGAAAAATATGTACCGATAAGTACAGAGAACTTGAATTTGAAAGATTTTTATATTGCAATTGGTATGATTCCGATAAAATGAAAAGGAAAATTATTAAACATCGGCAATCGCAAAATACTTAAATAAATAATCTATACATTACAAAATACTAAACAAGCCAAAGTTTATGGAAAGGAGGGAAAAATATTGGTCGATGAATGCATATAGCGAATGAATTGACGACAAAGTCTTGAGGACGGGGTACGGGGTATGGGGTAGGTGGTAATACGAACCGGAGGTGATATTGATTCGCAAACGTGTGAATTCAGTAGCTATACTCCGCGTGTAACCGCCGCCCAATGGTAGTTTTCTAAATATATATGGAAATCTACATGAAGTATATTCGTATATTTGCAATTTATATATTTGTGGGGTGGCGTTTCATAAACGTAAAATACGGGAATGGAAATATGGAGAGACCGAGATGACCACGGAATTTATCAAGAATATGCGCCACCACATCCTCGTAGTGATATACGAACAGTATAATCGAGGCATTCTCGGTAAACTGAGTTATTTTTCTCCATCCACCGCGTGGATATTTTTTATAATTTACCAGCTTGACGGACTGCTCGAGAAAACCCTCCGTATATTTTTTCAGAATATTAAAGCCAACCATTTTGGAAATACACTTGTAATTTAAGTAAGAATATCGTGAAAAACATAAATTGCCTAAACAAAATCCACGTACAAAACAATTCTGATTACTTGTGTACTTTTCAATGCAATTTTAGCTATAATTTTATTGACGATGTACAGCCCACTGTCAGCCAAATAATATCAAAAATGATTCTTCTCGTCCAATCATACAGTCTCAATTTTTCTATAAAATTTCAAAAATTTTCGGGAATATACGCAAAACTCATAAAAAAGTATTCCAGCGTGGAAACCCTTAGAAGTAAAAAAATTAAGTGGATGCAAGTTGCATAAATTAAAAAATTATCAGTATGTAAAATTCTTATCGCAGAAGGTTGCTAAATACACCTGCAATATATTGTATGTACATAGGTACACGCATACCTTTACATTATGGTGACACTTATCTTCGTTTTAGTTTAAATCTTTCGATACGAGGATATAGAATGTTTCTAAATAAATAGAAAAAAATTATATCCCCGGAGTCCAGCTTTTTTATTTCGTTCATTTCCGTTCAGATATCATGGTGTTTTTTGATGTTTCATTTCTTTTCTCGCGTTCATAATCATCCGTTTGAAAATTTGATACTCCGCGAAAATGTTGACAGTGCAAGAACCTACAACCGAGAATTTTTTGAGAATTTTTCGAAGCTTTATTCTCATCCCAGCCGTATCCTGGATATTTTGGTGAAAGTTCCAGATATACCAGAATACTACTGGAATGAAAAAGCTTTAGAAAATTTTCAAACAATTCTCATTTGTCGGTGCTTCCACTGTCAATATTTTCGCGGAGTTTCAGATTTTTAAAGAGATAATTATGGACCCGAGAAAAATAAAATTGAGACATCGCAGAAAATACCATGTTATTTGAACGGAAACTTCAAAAGTCCGATGGCACTATTGGATATAATAAATATACTGGGCTCAACGGATAGTTTTTTCTATTTATTTAGAATAATGTTTTATGCCCTCAGAGCGGAAGATTTAAGCCAAAACGAAAGTAAGTGTCATCCTTACGGTGGCCGTTATTTTGGTCATTTTGGTCATTTTGTTCATATCACCAAAAAAAAATAATCAAGATATATAAAAAAAATCTGTGTAAGGTTTGAGCGCTTTCGGATAATATTAACACGTGTCGGCGAGCGTTTAAAATTTTAAATGCAAAATATATTGTTTTTTTTTTTTACATATTTATTTATAATTCCTTTTTCATCGGTAAAAATACCTTCGAGAAATTAATTTGTTGCTCGATAATAAAGTTTATACTTTCTACTAAACGTACCAAAATAGATCACGTGTCTAGAGCATGTGTTAAGCAGTGTACTGCTCTTAATCAAATCTTAAGAACCACATTATTCGAAAATACAAGGCAATTACTACAATAATTTCATTAACTAATTATACTTATGTAATTATAGTCGAGTAATTATACCTAATTAAATTATTGTAGAATTCGCCTCTCATTTTTGATTAACATGATTTTTAAGATTTGATTACAAGAGCAGAACCTAGACTGCTCAACGCATATTCTAGACACGTGATCTGTTTTGATACCTTTAGTAGAAAGTATGAACTTTGTTATTGAGCAACAAATTAATTTTTCAAAGGTATTTTCACGGATGAAAAAGGAATTATAAAGAAAAATGTAAAAAAAACCAATGTATCTTGCATTTAAAATTTCAATCACTCGCCAGCACGTGTTGATACTATACGAAAGCACCCAAACTTTACACAGATTTTTTTTACATATCTTGATTATGTTTTTGGGGTGATATAAACAAAATTCAAACATGATCAAATTAACAGCCTCCTCCATATAATATGGGTACATTTAGCAACCTCCTGTGAGAACAAATTCACATAGATTGGTCTTGGACTTACGCAATTTGCGTTCCCGTTATTCATTTACTTCTGAACCATGAGGATTCGCACGTTGTAAGCTTTTTTTTCGTAATAGTTATCTGCGTATGGTATACTATCGAAGATTTTTCAAATTTTACAGAAAAATCGAAAGTGGTCGATTGGATGAAAGAAATTGTTTTTTGTTTCAATATTCTTTGGCTGAAAATAGTCGGTACACCGTTCAAAAAATGATGACTAAAATTGCATTGAAAAGTGCACAAAAAACTAGAATTGTTTAGTACTCCGACTTTGTTTAGGCGATGTATTCGACTTTCAGGATATTTGTACTTTAACAAAAAGTGCATCCCCGAAATAATTGGCTTTGAAAATCTGATGAAATTTACAGACCGCTTTCTCGAGTAGTACCACAAATTGGCAAATTATAAAAAAGTATCCAAGAGGATGATGGAAAGCAGGGGCTGCGTTGACAAAGAATGCCTCATATATTATGGAGGTATATTTTTTCAACTCTAAGCTGTCTCACTGAAGTCGCGATGTTTTTACAGCATCTGGCATTTTTTAATGAATTTTAGCAGTATTGTATAAATACGCTTGTTTCGAATTGTCACTGGCGCTAGTCCATCAGATACATCAATTTCATCAATTCTATGGCATGTAGAATTTGGTTTATCACTCGTGATGGAATATTAATCTAACGGCGAAAAAAAAGTACAATGCTGAAAATTCTCGGATACCTATTCGAATTTCTATTGTGAAATCTAGTGGCTCCTGTATGAATCAACATTTGATCTGGAGCAAACCATGTTGGTGTATGTCGTATATAAAATAGAGTAAAGTCAACGAAGCTGGACCAGTTCCGAGTGTTGAATTGCGCGACTTCCTGGATGCCATTTTTATCACATCCGTTGTCCTCGCAAACGTGGTACATCTTGAGGACCTATTTTTGGTGCATAAAATGTACCGCAAAAATAAACCACCTCATAATTTCATGGCGATCGTTTATATCCCTTGGTACTCTAAGGCTTTAAGGATAAGCATCGGACTAATTGCAAGCATGTCGATGTTGTGTTGTACAAATCAATACAAGTTCAACCGGCAATATGTTACAGAATAATGAGTGAAGCTTTTCCAAAATGTGTTTTATTTTTTATCCAAACAGTCATGGATCACCACCTCGATTTGACGCATAGGAAAATAAGGTTTTTCACTTGGCCCCTCTTCGAAATACTTTCGAGTGCGTCTATACCTATAATGTTACAAGGATACTATAGCGTATACAGAATAAAACATAAGTTTCAATGAATTTAGCGAAATAAGGTAAACACTTGACCCGAGCTGCGTCTATGTGGACGATTTTCGCCTTATTGCTAAAATTTGACCTCACTTTTACAGCAACGACGAAACTGAACGGGATCGCATAAATATAGGGGCGGGTCAAAGGTGTGGTGTATAATCAGGTACTAATTATTTCAATTGATCTGAAATGTGAATTTCTACAACAAAAAGGATGGGTGAATTCCTGTTGAATAATTGAATTTCATTTATGATTTTTTAGTTTTTAGGATGTTTTTCAGCTTGGAAAGCATAGATTTTTGTCTTCTTCACTGAAACAGCTTCCATTCGGCACAATTTTCGAGTTACCAAATGTTTTGTCAAGCCAATTTTATTAACATTCCATCGATGAAGGTAATCAAAATTTTATCACTTAATGAACTTGATATTGAAATCACCAAGATTTCACCATGAAATCGATGAAATGGATGAATTTTGAAGAAAATTACTCGATACGAATAACCCCAAATATCGTTCAGTATTCTTGTTTATTTATTACAAACTCTAGGTTTGTCATTATTAGTGTATAAATGAATATTATTATAAACAATGAAAGAATATATTATAAAACCCACTCTCTGACTTGGCGTCAATATTCATATGAAAATTTGTGTGGAGTTTCGTTCGATCGTTACGTGTTCAGGAACCGAGTAGATGACCATCAAAGTGTCCGTAGGAAAAAAAAATTACGGCCCGTGTACAGTGTTGTTGAAAAATCACAGGATCTTTTTTTCACGATTGAATATAGTACTCCTGAGATATCACTTTCCTTGATAACGAAGAATTTTTGGCAGCAGACATGAACCTTCAATTCCGCGAAGAGCAGCACGCTACAGTGACGTCGACGTCGTCACTTAGTCAGAAAGTATAATCGCTCAAGAGTTTGAATACGTACAACCAGTGAAAACATACAAGATCTTGGGAAAAATTGACATAATCGTTATTTTCCAAATGGGTATGTAAAAAATACACAGTTATAAGTTCTATGTCATACGAAAATCCAAACTACAACTGCTCCTTGGTATAGATTTTTTATATAGAATTATCTGCAGTGTAATACACTCAACTATGCATTGGTATATCATGAATGTATGGAAAGCAAACGTTGCAGTTAGATATTAGAAACGCTACCAGCTTTTTTGTGTTAGAAAAGTTACGCTACGCAAGAGATGTTACAGAATCGTTGTAAAAACAATTCAAAAGGGCCGCCTCACTCATGGAGTAGCTGTGCGCTCGCCGCTGGGTGTCAGGTCGATGCGAGATTCTCTCGCAAGTAGAAATATGCCAGCTGGGTACAAGACGATTAGCTGATTATGAGCCTAACTGAACATTTACTAGATAGTCGTACGACCTTTTGCATATCGATGTACAATGTCATGTGGACAACCACCCAGCCAAAGTTCAGATGCGTGTAATTTTTTTTACAACGAATGGACTGTGTCTTACTAACATTTTTCGACATGTAGATTCAAAATTCTATTCTTTGGAGTAAAGAAATGACTCGAATCCTTGTAGAGTCATTTCAGGCCAGCTCTACATTGCTCAATATTCTGCCATCTTACATTTTGACCCACACTGGTATATAAGTTCAGACCATATCGAAAACAAACTAGGTTCAAAAATTTTACTCAAAAAACTTAATCTGAGAAGTATTTCGTTGTTTTTGGTACCTTTGACAATTTTTTTTTTCAAATTTGATGCATCTGAAGGTTTTGCCATATATTTGAATCTTCTTAGGAAATCACAATGATTTAAGATTTATTTTGGAGGTAATGAGTCAGCGTAATTTTTAGAATATTAATGTATGGTCAATAGAGGATTTGCCAAATTTATTTATATCAATATGTTTCTGTGAAAAGTAAATGTTTTTAATTGAAATAAATTTAACGAAAACGATCAGCCTTGAAAAAAAAATTTTTCAAGTGACCGTACACCGTTGAAAATAATTTGTGTAAATATTAAATTATTCATCTGTTAAAATTTTCATGTTGAAAGTTACCTCCTTTCACAATTGTATTAACATTTTGTAACACAAGTCCGTGAATTTGAATACAATAGAAATCTAATGAATTTTTAATGTATACAAAATGTCGAACTTGTGTTGGTCTTTCATCGCTATACAACACGAAACTAACTCGTTGAGGTGAATTACTAAAGAATGCTGTTTGAACCGTAAAAGCAAAGTTACTAATACTTAATTGTTGTGGATACGATAATTGAAGGGGTCAGAAAGAAGAGGGTACACTTAGCGAGGTTGATTCTAGTCCGGAAGTGATAATTGGACAACTCACTTAAGTCGGATAATATACGTAAATGAGTTGTCCAATTTTCACTTCCGGACCAGAATCATCCTCGCCAAGTGTACGAGTGACAAGATTTGAGATTTCGAGATAAGTATAAGTTTTGGACATTCAAACCAGCTTTTATGATTATCAAAAACTGTACTTATCTGGAAATTTGAAATATTGTTTTCACCACACCTGCATGGAAAGTACAGACTTTCGTCCCCTCGCGTGAACGGGAAGTCGTACTTTCCGATGCAGGGGGTGGTGAAAAATAGTATACGCCACACGGGAGGGAAAAAGGCCATCCCAAACTGCGTTTTTGCCACCCTCGCCTTCGGCTCGGGTGTCAATCTCACACGCAGTGTGGAATAGCCTACTTTCCCTCCCTAGGTGCGTAATATACTATATTTGTATGATGACTCTGTGTTGTAATCTTTTCAATAACCAACTAGCAGGACGAGAAAGTAATGTTTTCATCTCGCAATACACAAAAACAAAGTACAGAAAGTCATTCGGAAGTACAGTAAAAGTCGACCGGGTTTTCCTGTCACCGGCGAAGTTTTTTTTTCCGTGGATACATTTCGAAAATAACGGTCATTGTGAATATATAATTACTTTTTCAACACGCCTTGCGCAGAGTTCGATTTTGCGCACGCTTCGCGTGCACGAAATTCAACTTTACGCATGTTGTATTGAAAATCAAAGTCCGATACACGTGCGAAAGATGATTCTCGACTCGTGTGATTCTCACCCTCACTTCGCTCGGATGAAAAACTTCACACTTGTCCGAGAATCAACATTCTCGCACTAGTATCGAAAAGTATTATTATTAGAAAAGATAATTTTGAAAAAAGTGTTGAAAAAAAGTTTTAATACTTTTTTCTACGATCGTAACCAGATACCAATTAGACTATAATGTCCGAGCCCCAGCAGATTAAGAACTCGAAATTGATATATGTAATAAACTCGCCAAAGATTCAATAAAAAGCCTGTATCATAAAAAGTAAATTGCAAGATAAGTATGAACTAAAATCTTGGCAATTTTCATGATGCCAGCAGACTAAAAATGCGTCTCTCATCAATGTGTCTAAGTTGTTACTATTTTTGAGAGGGAGTTCTGATAACGTGAGCATCGAAAATCACATTCGATGTAACGTGCCTTTATTTTTACTTTATTAAATTTTATAGTGCATATTGAATTTTGAATTAACTTTTGATTTGATTTGCTTGAACTTAGCACAGCTTATTTAAGCGATACATCATCGTTATTTCAAAGTAGTTATCTACTTACTATAAAATTTTTCATTTTTGTCAATTTTACAACACATTCTTCTTTCGTCAAAGCTGAACATTAAGGCGATGCGATACTCGTACTTGATCAACCGACCTATCGATATTACAGTTCGTCTACTGGTTGAAAAACGGAATGATAGAATATATTGTCATTCATGCTATCGAACATCAATTACATGTCGAATTGCAACTTTAGCACACAATATGTGTTTTATATCACTCAGAAAAATAATTTGTTTTAGACAACAAAATCGGTTTGTCGGCCAGTTTTAGGTTGACTCAACCAAATTTTAATTGCCTCGACCAAAATGCTTGTCGAATTTACAAAATCCGCTATTTTTTTTTAGCTTTCAGTAACAAATAATTTTGTTGAACATTTCTTGTTACATCAACAATATGTTTTGTTGAATTTGCTACGCGAGCTCAATACTTTGGTATACGGAAACAAAGCTTAGTTACTTATACCAAATTGGTAGTGAAACACAAACCTTTTTCAAGACGTGTGGGCTGGAAGAGCTTACTGAAAAATTCAAAGATATAAATAGTATCAATGTTTTCATACCGTAAGATTATACGAACACAGTTCTGTGACTAAGTTTACGTATGTGTACAGGTTATGAACGTTAATCTTAGAATAAAAGTACACACACTCATCTCATTTCACTGCCGGAGAATATCAGCCTATTTCATATGCATCTCTTTTGTATTTATGTATTCTCATTGTTATTTACATTAGCATGAATAAACAAAGACAGAATCTTGTTACTGACTATTTTTATTGAAAACAAAACATTTAATTACAACTGAAAGTGAGAATTTTGTTAACAATGAAATTGCTCCAGTACTGTGAACGAAATTACCGTTAGAAAAACATGGTAACAAAATTATATTGTCACATAAACCAAATATTTGTTTAACCGTATAATAATAAACGATTTGTGCTGTGTCAACCAGACATTTTTCTGAGTATATACTTTGATGAGTATTGAGACTTCAGCAGGTCTGAATTCGGCAGGTTTTCCATTTGATCTTTTTTCCCATGATTTTTTTTGTTAATTCTTCATACAAAAGTTGATCATCTCTTCGCCCTCCGAAAAATTAGCCCTCTCAAATTAATTCAGTATTATTAGTTTAGCTGCTAAATGTACAAAATTGCAAATCATTCGCTGGATTTTAAACATTTCAGACAGTGTTCCCAACACAGTAGACAAAAATCTGAGTGGTAGTTTTCAATAGTTATTTTTAATATACAATGCACAAAAAATTATGAAATTTCCTCAAAAATAGTAGGTATTTATTTTGAGAAAATAATATTTCAGATTATTGACACAAGAATACCTTCAATAATTGGCAATTTACCGAGTATCTTCGACGAAATTGTTGTTCCTCTTTTCAAGACCAGTCATTTGAAGAAACAAAATTCTCATATTTTTACTATAGAGATAAAACTAATCTATGTTTTTATACGTTATTTCTGTTCTAAATGATATTTCAATTAAAAATAAATACTGTACAGATGAATGAGCATGAATTTTTATAGATACCTCAGAGCATTCATTCCGTTGAAAAAAGTTACTGAATTGCGTTGAAAGTAACAAGTCTCGCGGGCGGCGCTCTGGGGGGTCGTTGGGCAGCTGGGCCACTCACTGGGTGCCACTTAGTTGCAAATTGGATAACTACGTTGCGAATTATCGTATAAAATGTAGATTTAAAATAAATTAGTTTTTCTTTAAAGAATCCGAAAATCTAGTTTTAATTTAAATTTGAACACTTAATGCGTTTGTTGTTCTTAACAATTGCGTGGTAAAATTTTCTATAAATAACTATCAAACTGTTATGGTTATTTAAAGTGTACATTATTACTAATTGTTTATAACATAAATTAATTTGATCATCATTTTGAAACTTTGAAGCTTCAATCCTTCGATGAATACGTTTGAACATTAATTACAACAATATTTTGCGATTTTGGTTAAATCATAGCTCTGATTTTTGGTACTATGATCTCATGCTGAATTCCTATCCCTACCTTCTAAAGTGAAGAGTTTTTTCATTAAGAAAATATGAAGGAAGCTAAAACCTATAAGTGAATTATATTTCTAATTTAAACTTTTGATTTTTGTTTCAGGAGAACCTTAGAGATCTTTATTCCTATCATTAAAACTAATTTATATTTTCGGGATTTTATTGCTTGATGTTGGCAATGGCTCCTGTCGTCATTTTAGGTTGATAACAACGTTAAGAAAAAGTAATTCCCAAGTAATTTAAATCGCAATTCGATTACCTGCTCTCGTCCAATTTAATTGCGACCAGGCTTACATAGCTTTACCTATAGATACACCATGTATACTAACACAGCTGTGACAGGATTTCTTAGCAGTTTTTTTGTTAACCATATACACAAGGCAATTGTTTTCAGTGAAAATTAGTTCAATTTCATTTCAGGGAAACGAAATCTCGAAAAGAAAATTTCTTTCATAGTGAAAGCTTTCACCAATTCCTTCTCCTCTGCGACAGCTATTTTAAATTTTTTTCACAAATTTAAGAGAAAGAATCACACATACCCTACTTACATTTATACGTAGGTGCCTATATTTGAGAGTTATACGTATATATGTTATAAAAAAATAAATAAATAAATAAAATAAAAATAAAAAACAGGAAGTTTTCTCATGATTATACCGTACTTTTATATGGAATAATAATATACTACCGATAGTTTAGCTAAAATTGCCGCTCGCAAAGATCATTGCGCTGACGCATTTACGACTTTCATCGAGACTGATATCTCTGTATACATATACATATGCGTCATTGACTCATTGAGCAATTATCGAACTAGAAATTCGAGTAAAGACGTGTACGTACGATGTTTATTCATGTTATGCAATGAGTAAGGACACCCAAATATATAAGGTAAAGGCGTAAGTGAAACAGGATAATAATAATGGAGATTATCATCTTTGACAATCGATAATAAAAGGCTGTTTGATTTTGCGCGGAAATCGGTGATTTCTGAATGCTTCAAATTACAGATCGACATGATATTGTATGAAGCGAATCGTTGACGCGTCAACTCAATTTGATTTAACAATTCCCACTGATCCGTGATAAAAATGTATGAAGAAGGTTTTTGGTGGGTTTGAAATGGCTCGGATTTTAGTCACGTATCGCTTACATGACATATATGGTAAGGCTTCGCTTTAATTTCAACTTTTATCTATCTTTGTGAAAGTAGAGTCTCTTTACACATCACGACATCTGGTATCAAGTATATATAACCGTACATATACCTGGAATCACGAGCATTCAAAATTTACTAATATACTGGGTAATACACGTCAATCACCCCGTGAAAATATCTTCAAAACTAATTTTAGGTAAGATACAAAAAGAATGTTTCCAAAAAATTTGTAGAGTTTTGAGGGGACAAAAATTGCCAATGATTTCGGTAATTACATGTAACATGGGCTTGTAAGGTGACGAAAGGTGCCGCGAAAAACCGAATGTTTTGACTTGTTCAATATATTTTAGGGCTTCTTGTGAATTTGGAGGACTTTGATAAATAAGAAAATCACATTCGTGTGGAAAAATGAAAATCAAAAGTATTACCAGAATTTTATTGATTAAATTTATTTTGAACATTTTTAGTTTGATCACTTCAAAGATGGTAGCTTAGCTATTCCGAATCACCACAGAAAAATATTTTTTTGATCATCAGAGTCGAAGTTACATACGTTTTAAGAACGTAACCTCGTAACCATAATATGGAAATGCAAATCGTTGCAGAAATGATTTACTTGAAACTTTTTTTTTGTATCATTTGAAGATAATTACGGAATATTTCGTCTGGTAATATGTACCTTATACAGTTATTCATTTTCTTTTTTTTTATATAACTCTTCGCGCTAGATCATTAGCATACCAAATTTTAATTTGGAGCGAAAATGAATATACTTTCAGTTGATGTTCCAGTAACTTTGTTAGAACATTTCCAGACCCGGTTTTAAAACGGTGGACTTCTAAACATTGCAAAAAATTCGCAACTCTTACATTGTTCAAGATAACTCAATGAATTTTGGAACAAAACTTTATTCTATTGAAAATTTTTTTTTGAATTTCTTCATAATTTTCAATCGCATGAGTCTATGTGCCAGTTTCGTATTAGTGGAATTCTAGACTCAACGTTAAATCGATTTGATTGAAATTTGGACAGGATATTTACTGTTCTTATCGAAACGACGTCCCAATTAGCTTTTCAAGTCATTTTCAATTCTCGTTTCGAAATGGCTGACGCTGACCCCGATATTTTTTGAGAAAATTCATTTTCTTCTATTTTTGACCCGTCATATGCATATGTAATACATACATGCAAATAATAGACAATAAAAAAAAGTTTATCATGCATCTGTACCGTAATTTATATGATTTCTTAGCACGTAAGTGATCAGGGCAGATACTGAGTGCGCGGTTGTGCCTAATGCAAAAAAGGTTCGCTGTTCGTCGAACATCTATTTAACTTTTAGATGCAGGAAATTTTACATGAGGGCTGCTTCACGTATTAATCCGCCATAATTGTCGCAATTTACAGATGGCGGAGTAATAATAAGTCAATCAGAAAACTTTGTACCGTACTGAAATTTGTGCTACAATAATTTTCCGTTATAATATGATGAGTAACGCGATTATGCATGCGACGTTATGTTTAAGTGCTCTACTCTATTCAACCATGAAGAAATAGCTGCTTGACGTTGGTCTCGATTTAGACGTAATTTCTTCGATAAATAATAATTGAACTCAGGCACCTGAGGTTAATTGTATCTTTAGGCAGTTAGAAATTATTTCATCAACGGTTAAACAATACTAATTACTGATACATGTAAAAAATTTTAATTAGAAAATAATTGAAACCACACATTGCATACTTCATAGAAAAACACGTAAGTGGTATGCTTGCCATTCGTTTAGTGTTATATGTATAGCCAATATTCGTGTCAATCTCAATAAAATGCACATGAAAATTGAATATAAAAGTTTATCTTTGGTACAACGGTATATGATTCAAAGATTGACATTGCTCAAAACAATACTTAAGTTAAAAAGTAATTCTTTGATTAGAATAGTCTTTTATCCCTCTATTCCATAACATAATGGTTTTGCGACGCGCGAAAAGAGGCTCTACGCTCTTGAAGCGTAACAAAAACTCGCGAACGGCATGTGTGTGTGTGTGTGTGTGTGTGTATGTGGGGGAGGGGGGGTACGTAACATATTTGTATGTACATTCATAGATGTTACGATACGTCTGAGGATCCGCTATAGCTTTTGTAGTGGGAAAATAATCGATTTCCGGTAAAAAAAAAAAAATGCACGTTGTTGAATTTCTCGAAAGCGACGCGCATTTACAACACAGTCAATAATGTCAATTTTTGTCCCTCTGGGAATCATGAAGCTTTTGTCAAAAACTATTTCTCCCTGCACTCTGTCACCCGGTTATCCGGTATAAAGATTATAGTAATGTTATAATTATTTGATTTTGATCATTTTGTCGAGCCAGTTTCATGCCGACATATGCAGCCAAATATCGTTTAGGTGATTCATCATTTTTATGTATAAGTTTGCAAAAAATTGAAATTCGTTTTGCAGTTACAATAAACTACGAAAAGTGATGTTTTGTAGGAAAATAAAGTACCGATATCTTAAGGCGGTACGTCATCTTTTAAATTTGATAAGAAAGATTTTTGGTTCTTTGCATATTCCGACTGGTTCATCATCATCAAATGGTAGTAAAAATTGTCAGAGTGCGCAGGCTGTCGATCACCGCGCAATTATGACAAAACGTCGCAGAATTGAAGTGAGACGGAAAAGATAAACAACAAAGAAGGATCAAAATAAGTCAGAGAAAGTTGTGTTGTATGAATTAATTTCAACTCATGAATTGATAGCAAACTTTGATGTGAATACCGTGAAAAAGTGCAGAAATCAAAATTTAAATGCGATTACTCACGAACTATAGTTTTCAAGTCAGTGACCATAAAATCTCAAAAACCGCTACGTCGGTTTCGATGAGAACTTAGAGAGATGCACCTTGCTATTATTTACGACAGATTTTTCAACAAATGCGTGAAAAAAAGGATGGAAAATATTTTTCATGTAAATATATTTTTTATTCCGGAAATCTCTGCTTCGTAAAGGTGGCAGGGACTGTTTTTCCTTTTATCAAGTATAAAAACTTTTTGATTTTGTGCTTCTGATAAATCACTTATCCGGAATGACGTTCATCAGTAGACAGTGCAACGCGTATTCACGGTTTCACGTTTAATTTAATAACTTCGGTGTACATGAAGGTATAGAGACTCTTTTTTTTTAATGAAAGCTGATAAAATTAAAATAAATTAAAAAAACCCATCACTCTATCTTTGTTCATCACTTCAAAAATCACGTTTGAAAAAAGGCCTATTTTTGTACGGTCAAAGGTGACTAACCCCCGCAAGGTTTCAATAAGAGACAGTTGAAAAAGTAATAATTGATTATATATCATATACTAGCTAACCAGAGACGAGGATTTTTAATCATTTCCTCTAATCTAGTGGCTATTAAAGATTACCTTCTTATTGCAGTACATTACAGGTCGGGATATAAATAGTTACGTATCACGCGATTGATCGCACGTTGAATATTTATGCACCTATAATTCTTTGCAAATTTTGGACCTCAATTACTCAGAAAGTATATAGTGAAAAGTGAATTCATGCCACACGCGATTCTTGCGTCGATTACTATAACCGCCCATTCGTGGAATTAAAAATCGCCTTTTTCATAGTGAAAGTAGGGTAAATCATTAATCCTAATCCCTTATTCGAACTTCATTTAACTGTCTTTGTCGCATATGATTCTCGATGTTATTCTCCCCTTTCCGACAATTACTCACAAAGTAGCCAATAACTGCTTGTATGTACATTAATCCATTTTGATTTCTTGCTTACTATATTTTTAGTCGACTGCAAATATTTATGATACTTTTACGGTACAAATGGGTATTGAAGGGTGAAAAACTTATTTTCTCATTAAATGAAAACGGGGAAGTACTTCGTTTCGGGACAATGTAATGTTGGGTTGGCGGTGGTCACAGATGTAAATACAAAGCAGACTAAACCAACTTTTTGTACAAGCTTGTTATTTTAACAACCCTTCGTGCGTAGAATGAGTCTGAATAATGGAAATGAGGTTCCCAGTAAATTGTTAACATTTAACAGGACAGGTTCAGTTTGAAATTCACAAGATATAGTAAAAAAATATCATGAATTTTGAAGTATATTTCATCAAGATGTGTGCGTGTATCTTAATTCAAGGGAGGAACCTGGTTTAGAGAATAAAAAAATTGATGTTGTGGAATTAATCTTAGTCCATAGCAGCACTATCTCAAAATATTCTCTCCAAATTTTAGACGGAAATTCAAAGTAGTTTTCGAGTTACAGCTTCAAGAAGGGTCGAGGGTCGAGCAAGTACATGTATAAGCGCGTGGCACAATTTGTTATACTATGTTATAGATAGCAGTTTCAAACTATAACGGACAGTTCGGAGCGGCACTTCGTGTTACTGTAAACAGTCACAGTTCGAGCTGTGGATTTTAAAGAGTCAAAACACTTATGAATAGCAAAATGTCTAGTTCATTTCCAAAATCGAGACAAGGAAAAGGTCAACAAGGGTTAAGGCTGCGAAAAAGACACTTTTATCGTGATCAGCATGCGATTGAAGAGCGTTTATCGCTGCATGTGTGTTCAATGAAGGATACAGCAGTATCTTGAGAATGATGAACCTGCCAGGAATAACAATTTGACCGTACACCCGATATTTTGCGAATTCATATGACGAGCAACGACCTGTGAGGCAGCAGCGACGCTGCCAAAGCAGCTCAAAGGAGGTTCGAACAGCTCGCAGAATGGGAAGCGTAGTCCGAAACGAGCTCTATGAGGAAGCTGAAAGTTTGTCGTATGGGTCTGGAATAGTAGATTAACTTATGACTGCTGTGAGTTTTCAATGGTAATATTTTTCGATACTGAAAACTTCGAACGCGGTTTTCTCACAACCACTTTTTTCAATTATATGTACACAATCATGTAGAGAAATCTAATGAACCGATTAAGTTCTATCTGGGGTCATTTCGATGGTGATTGGATACACTACCGATTAAACCAAAAACATGATTGAAAAGGATAAATTGAATTATTATTATTATTATTTTTGTTTTGCAAAAAAAATTGGCCGAATTTCTTTGTAAAAATCTGCTCTTTACGTCAAAGTCATTTCAATTTTTGAATTCTCGACTTTCCTTCAACATCCGTGGATTGATTGAGAGGTAGTAATATTAAATTGAAGAAAATAAAATATTTTTCTCATTATAAACAAAAATTACGATCTTCAGAGTGTACACAGTGAAGCAATTCCGACGGCGAGTCGATACCAACACGACCCGATTTAGCATGCAAATATTTAATAATTTGCTATTGAAAAATTGTTTTCAGTAGTTCAAATGAACAATAATATATCCTACAAACTTTTAAAAAGTTTGTTCTCTTGTTACTGAGAAAAAAATTACCGAAAATCAGGCTCTTTTTGGCCCCCTAAACCAGATTCCTTCTTAATCAACTAAAAATAATTTCAGCGCGGAAAAGCAGATAGAAAAACCGAAAATATTAAACTGTTCAACTTAGGTTAAATAACAAGAACAATATGGTTACCGGTATTATTGCTCCACTAAAATTTTATTATTGAACTCAGAGATTTGCGATTTTGTTTATGAAAAAGTTGGAGATCTATTTTAGATTTCACGCGTCATGAAGTTTATTTCTGAAACATGAATATCTTTAAAGTCTATCTAATGTAATGATGATAAGATATCATTTTATTGTAACCATTAGATATCGCCAGTATATACTGAATAACGATCGTACAATATAGCCATTGCAAAATGACGACCAAGGAGAATATCGATTTTTCTCTATTTAGAATTCGAATGGGCTCCCTCCTTTACCGGCGCAGACTCCAATCTCACGTTTTAAGGGAAAGATCCCCATTATGTACAAGAGGGTCGTGTGAATAATGCATATAATAAATGCTTTCCCACTCCTAGGATTAGACTAGAAATTCCTCAGAGCAAATTGCACGGCGGAATTATTTCAATAAACCAAATGAGATGAGTTACAGAAATAGAGTTTAACTTGATATTGAAAAAACGAATATTTGAATTTTCAAATTATTTATATAAATTTCTTAAGAGCCTTCGCAAAAAAACAAAAAAAAAAAAAGAAAAAAAAAAAGAATAAGAAGAAGAAACGATAAACACGTTAAACCGCTTTTTTTTATAAAGAAAGACTATTTTTTAAATTGTTTAAATTGTTCCTTAATTCATACCTGATTTTTGTGGTCCTGAAAGTCGCGGTTATTCTTGGTGCGAATGGAGCCGAGACAAGGAAGAACTGTGGAGAATCGCGGCTCGCAGTACGACCCTACTCAACTGCTTTGAGCGAACTGGAGTCCGCCTGCGTTCCTTAAGCTTTCGCTCGCTGCCGCATTTCGACCCGTCGTCGCCATGGGGCAGTTTCTAGGCTCTGGGTGGTAAATATATATATATATATATATATATATATATATATATATATATATATATATATATATATATATATATATATATATATATATATATATATATATATATATATATATATATATATATATATATATATATATATATATATATATATATATATATATATATATATATATATATGTATATATGTATATATATGTATATATAACACAAGCTTTTTCACTTCTGCGCGGAAAGCCAAACGGCGAACGGACGATTTTGCATTATTCGTTTCACGTTCAACGGGTTCATGAGTAAATAGGGAAGTCTGCAAAAACAACAAAGCTATATCAGGAAACAGCCTTTTTTATGGACCAGTACAATTTTGATATTTTTTTTTCTCTGAATAATCATCTTCATACATACATAAAATATCGATACGAATAGGGTGAATTACATTTGCAAGTACCTGCAGTAAGGTGTCCCAAAAGAAATCGACGTTTTATTTTTATTTTACTTCCACTACTCTAAATATTAGTTTTTCTCAGAAAACAAATGTTATAACTGGATTAGTGTGAGGAAAAGTGTAGCCTGCAAAAAGTAGAGTTGAGATACAGAGCTCATTGTATGAAAACGATTTGTTTTGTGTCAAAAACTGACGTTTACAAATTCCCTATAATTAAGATAAAATAAATCTAAAAGCACTTTCAGATAGTATGTTTATATTCTTCTATTAATAACCAAATAGAAGAATTTGTATATCAGGCTGTTGCAGAGTTATAATCACTTTAATCAATCATGGCGATTGTTACTTTCGTCCCGTACCTCAGGGACGAAAGTAACACACTATGGGGACAAAAGTAAGATCTTTTTCCTTGCAAATTTTTCTTAAGAAATCAGCTATGAATCAGTACGGAAGCTTTGATTAATTTTACAGAATGTTTACAGAACTTTGATTATTCATAATAAGCCATCGAATATTGTAACATCCTCAGATAAACTTAATTTATAATAAATCAACAAATTATTGAATATCTTAAAAAGAACAAAACTTTAAATTTAACAAAAATATGTACTTTCCTATAAGTATTTTCAAGCTATATCAACTGCTTAATAATATTCTAAATAATCAGTCATCTACCATGGTACGAAACACTTTTTGTCAATCGTCCAAATTAATAACTCAGTAACATGTTACTTTTGCCCCCGTGGTGCTGTGTTACTTTTGTCGCTGACCTCATTTTTTTTAAATAAAAGGATATAATAACTTTAAACAAACAAACGGAACATAAAAATTCTACACAAGGATTAATAAAGTGATTATTCAAGAATAAACCGGGAAAAATTATGTATTCTTACAAAAACCTGTAGTATAATGTAAATATGTTGTACAGGGGAATTAGGTGGGCAAAAAGACAGAGAGACAAGTGAGCACACGGTATAATGTTAATTTCCAAAACTCCGGATGGTTTATTAATTAACTTACTGCCTCGAACATTGAGAGCTCTATTGCCACACATGCATAAGTATATGCTTATACATTTACACCTACGAAGTGGGACTCAAGGATATCACAACACGAATTAAAAACAAAATGGTTACAACAACTGAGAAGGGGCCCTTTTATAGAATAAAAAGATTTGTGATTTACAACGCAAAAATCCATATTTGGACTAACTTAATTAAATTTTGTTTAGGCTTTTTTCACAAAGTATATTTAAAAGTGCATAAATTTCATTCTATGATGATTTACCATAATGTCACTGGTTTTTGAGGTATGGTCTCTGGAAATAGAATCGGACAAAATTTCGAAAACTTCAACTGGCTGTAAGAAATAGCAAAAACCATTAGATGGGATAAAACCAAAATACGAATTCGATTTCAGTGTAGATCAACATATCAAATATTCGGATTAATTAAAAATGGTGAGAGTTTTCGGAATGAAAATTCGACGTGGACTTCTTAGCGTACACCTTCATAAAACTTGACTGCTGTTGAATCTAAAGAGCGAAAAAGGTGCTTTTATTCGCGAAAACTTTAGTTGACACTCCGTACAAATGAAAAATCGCATCATCAAGTATGGATGGAAAATGGATATGGATATGGAAATTTATTTAAATTATAAGCGCGTTCGTTTACCCGGACTTGCCAATAAACTCAAAAAACTTGCCGAATAACAGACTACAATTTTCTTTTTTGAGAAGATGCTATATAGTCCTACTTTACTAGCTAAAAACAAATCTGCAAAAAACTCTGAACCAGTGGTCAAAAATTATATACAATTGTTTTATTCGATGATTAACGATGAATAGGATTGATCTAGCACGCGGAATTCACCGGAGTATAGAAAAATTAATATTTTTTGTTCGTCAAGTGTGGCCATGTCACTGATTCTGATTGATATCAAAGCCTACGCGTCAAAAACGCGTAAGCAGCAACAACAGCAGCAACAAAAAAATTTGTAGTTTCACGCAACAATGGGGCCAAGATGTGTAAAATTCCAGTTTAGCTGTAAATAGTCTAAATTGTTGTTTGTGTCAACATCTGAGAGACACGATATATCTTGGTTCCCAAAACGCCTAGCAGATGGCTCTACGCGTGAATCATCGCGAAACATAGAGAGGACGAGACAGAACTATCGAACAATTCTGCAGTGCGAAGCAGACAAAAGACTTGCCGATAGCACTGGCAGTATATTTAAAATCACATCCTTCACTCGTATGATGATTCACATGTGGAGCCATCTGTTAGGCGTTTTGGGAATTAAGGCACGTCATGTTTCTCAGCTGTTGACAATCGACAATTTAGACTATTCACAGATAATCTGGGATTTAACACATGTCGGCCCCCTTGTTGCGTGAAACAACAAAATATTTTGATAAAAAAGTTCGGCATTGCATGTAGAATGGGGCTATACTGCTGTTTCACGCGTTTTTGACGCGTAGGCTTTGATGTCAACCAGAATAAGTGACACGCTCACACTTGACGAACACAAATAATTAGTTTTCTCTTCTTCGATGAATTTCGTGTGCTGGATCGATTCTATTCATCGTTAATCATCGAATAAATTCATTATATATCATTTTGACCACCGGTTTAGAGTTTTTGCGATTTTCTTTTTTGGCCGGTGAAGTAGCACTATAGCATCCTCTTAATTCTGACCGATTCCATTCCAATTCATGCTGGCTGTCACTATTTGAGTTTTTTTTTTTTTACTTTATAATAATGAAAATACATACTAGACCCTATTTAAGGAGACACGTATTTCGGAATTTTGCCTGAGAAATTCTTGTTTCGTTCCTACAGCCCATCAAACATTAGACTTTATCGTCGTGCTCCGAAATCGTAAAATGGAGACCAAAATTCAAACTGCTATAGCTTCGCGAGTTTTTAACCTATCGTGCTCATTTTTTTTTGTTTGAAATGTCAGAAATCGAGTCTAGTTTTAGGATCGTTAGATTTGAGATTTCGATTTTTTCTATTGCGCTGATTCGAAAAAGCCAAAAAAAGTTTTTTTTTTTTTTTTTTTTTAATCTTATTTTCTCAAAATCAACATCTTTTTTTCTGAATATTGAATATGTTTTTATATATTAAACAAACTAACTTTTAGAGCAGGTGAGAATATGCAATTCTTCATTTAATCTTTTTTAATGGATTTTTGAAGTCTTATCTCATTTTTTCGGTTTTTGAACATTGAACTTGGGCTTTCTTCGAAGGAAAGTCAGGTTAAGACACCCTGTAGAAGGAGAAGGGTATAATAGATATGGAGAATGCCACATGAAATCGACCCGGGTTTGACCTCGCCATTTTTAATCTGTTGAAACTTTTTTGAGTGATAGTATCGTAATGCTCAAAAACATGAAAAAATATTACTTGTTTACTTTGAATAAGATTTTTACGGAAAAAGAATGAAAATTTTTGCTTTCAAAATGAAAAATTATTATTCAAACTTCAAAGTGGGCTGACGTTTTATTCTCTATTTTTCATTATATCTTCTATTTTTATGCATGATATAGGTTGCAACGTTTGGGGTTTTTTTAATTAATTTATTCAATTAATAAACGAAATTCAGTGGCCGTGGTTGTTGCATTGAAAATTTAATTTGTTCGGAGCTTAGCCCAAAGCTTACAAGTCTTAACTGCGTTCCTAGCTGACAGACTCGAATTGTTGCCAAGTAGAGCTGCTATTACAGAGCTGGATTATTTACTTATTTATCGAGCCTGCAACCTACTTTGATAGAGCTGGATTGTTAGATCGAGCCTATCTTCCGATAAAAGTGTGCTCTAGACAGAGCTGGACTCCTTGAGTCAAGCCTGTTCTCCAGACATGAAACGTGTTGCAAAATTAGACACGGATTTAACCCGTAGAGTCCACACCATTTTTCCGACCCCTGGAAGTGCACACTAGTGCAAATTTGCACCACAAATTTTCGGAAGCTTATATCTCCGGTTTGAATCAATCGATTTCAATTCTATATGAGTGATTTCTGAACTTCAAAGTGTCCCCAATGAAATGCGAGTGATTGCGATTTTGAAAAAAATCGATAACTTTATAATAATGACGAAAATAACTACTCTCTCTCTCTCGGTCTCGTGAACGTAAACACAAAACTAGTAAAACTGGTGGTGCGAATTTGCACTGGTGTGCATTTGAAGGGTTAAAAATCAGTGCTAATCAGCGATTGTTTAAAGCAGGCGATTTCCCTGTCTTAACAAAGGATGTGAAGTGATGGGATGAATTTTATGTCTGATAAAAATCCAGATTCAAGATAATTTTAAGTAACATAAATATTTATTCTATTCTTCAATAAATTTTACAAAATAAAATATACAAAAGTTTCCGTTACAAAAGTAAACTTAATCTGCGCGTTTAACATCTAACGGCTTGTGATGTTTGTGTTTCGTGTTTTGCTTTGGTGTTGCCGCGTTTGACTTTGCTATGTTTTTATTTCTTTTATTGTATTTTCGATCTTATTAAAATTAAAGTGAAGCTAAAGGTAGTTGTCTATGACAGAGTTAATAATTATTCCAAAAGAGTGATTTAAAAGTTTGGCTACATTCCTTCGGGAGTTAAGCTTACGGAATCGAAGAAGAAGAAGAAGAAGAAGAAGTGATTTAAATTTGCCAGATTATCCCGACAGGCGATATTTGCGATTGAAGTGAATTTGAGAAACAATTCTAATGCCTAGTTAGCAATTACTTTATGGTTCAATTTACTAATTTCCCGCCAAGTGGAATCGCGAGTTTTAGAGATTCCAATGATTTTACTGAGCCATTCTACTCGATAGGTGTAAAAATGCTCTAAATATTAAAGAGTTTAGTGAGTCATTTCGCCGACAGGTAGAAAATGCCTTAATTATCTTAGTGTTAAGTGAGTCATTTCTCCGACAGGTAGAAAATGCTGCGGAGCCGCGCGAGATCGTCATTTTTATACCACTTGTGACGTCAGAGGGTTCGTCTGCCTACTCTTCTCCTACTCCTGTCCTGTTGCGTGCGCCGCTTTGGCTTGGAGCAGGCTTGATATGTTACCTAGCATCGCCAAAACAATATGGCCGGTCTAACCGTACATTATATCATGTATTTATATTAGAGTATTCTTTGAAAAATGCTGTAATGAAGTATTTAACGTCGGGATAATGTTGGCATTGCAATTAGACACACTTTGTGTGTTCACAAAAACAACACCATCGTCACGAAATATGATCATAGGCCAGAAAGTAATTAACTTTCGGTATTCGGACGAAAATTCCATTATCGTAATATCACTGCTAACATCAACATGCGATAAAAATGATTATTTCTCAGACATTATAAATTTAATAACTTTCAATTGCTTCGAAGAAGAAATACTATTCCGTTCACGTTGACGCTTATATGGTCACAGCCGCCTTTACTATTAATTTTCGAAGCGGCCACCAGGTCTCGCATTGCAATTTTAAACTTCGAATAAGACTCAGAACAAAAATAAACAGGAAAATAATGTGCTTTTTGTTTACATTAATAGCGTCAGCTATGGTCACTAGGTGACACTACGATTAAGATCCTCAACATGGCGTAACCAATCAGAACACACCGGTCCCCTTCCGTCTTATGAAACTACCCCGCACAGCTTGCACTCCGTCCATATAATTCTTAGGTCCATGAATCTAAGAGACTACGATGGTACTACATAGTGATCTCTTCGAATGAGGCTCCATATAATTACGATCGAACTCCACTTCAGTATAAAGACAGCTCCCCTCATGGACCTTCGAGAGGTGACTAAAATTCGTCGTGAGTTGGCGCTTCCTCAGTAATTCGGGCGGCGCATTGAGAAACTGAGTAGAAAATTTTAAAATTCGCCAGATATGTGTTGTGATTACCGACTGGAATATACCGTTTCCGTGATGATACGTCAGATTAGGTAGTTACAGGAATCACAGATATCGCCTAACTCGTATACTTGTTTTTTCCGGCTTTTAACATTGTAGTTTAGTGAAATTACGGAAATAAAATAAGCATGATTGGTGATGGCATAATTAATAAATCATGCGAAATTAAAACACGTTCATGCATTTTCGCGTTCTGTTAGTTAGACATTAGAATTGGCCCGAAAAAGGCTTATGAGGTGCAAATCTACGTTACATCGAAATCGTAAAACTTGATATCGGTACCAGCAATTGAATATGATGACAAAACGAATTGTGTTAGTTCAAATAAATATGTTCTGCACACTGAGAAAAATAATTGTGTGACGAGATGTCCAGTGGTTTAGCCGATAAATGCTAAGGCATCCTCAAATCGACCCTCTATCGACATCTCGTCACGAAGCACCTAACTCAAACCTAGTGGTTTCCTCGGCTGGCCGCTGGGCGCCGTCGACTGGCACTCCACTTCCCGCGATCTAAGTGCTCCGAGCTGCATTTATAAGCGACCGCGCGGCGAGCCAAAACAGTCTCCGTCGAACAGCCAAGCAGGGTGCTCCCACTAGCTAACCGACTCGGATAACTGATTGCAGGGTGCGACCACAGTTCCTAGGGAATCTTGCTCATATATTTAATACTCTTATATTGCTGATTCCTATAAGTGTTAGGGGTTAAGAACTAAGAGAAACAGAATATAACTCTAACTCACTTCCTTACAATCAAATTAAATTGTCCTGCGCAGCTGCGGTAGTAGTGGCGGATCGGCGAGTGTTAAAAGTATCTAACCTTAAAATTGAAATATAATTTGTGCTTCAACGTGAATGAGTTTATAAAATATTTTTAGCCAATGAAATAATAATACGAAACGTATGAGCGAATCGTCGATTTAATCTTAACCTTAAAAACATTATTATACGTGTAAATGTTTTACGCAAGTGCCAGATGTTGACTTGCGCAGAAAGCTCTGGTTTGAAGGTGATAGAAAGAGAGACCATTATCGTCGGCACTGTATAAAATTAGCCTTATTTCAGACCCTTTTAGCAATATAGGAGTATTACATATATCGTCGGCTGAGAGGAACAAGGTGCTATCTCAGCTTCGTCGTGAAGCAGGTACTATCTCAGCTTCGTCTTGAAGAAGGTACTATCTCAGCTTCGCCGTGAAGAAGTTGATATCTCGCGAGCGATTTTTTTTTCATAATTTTAAGTTGGCAACACGCGCGCGAAATATGAATTATCAGTTTAATTACATGAAAGAATCACTTTCAAATGGCTATTTATTTTTATTTTGTGTAATAATTAAATTTTTATTCTTCGACTTATTAATACGATGAAATCATTGAAATGTTCGTATGAATATTAATTTTAAACATAAAATTTGTTTATTGTAATACAATTTACTGTAATTTACTGTAATACAGTTTAAAATTTATATTCATGAGAACAAAAAATTTGAGAAAGATATTTATTTTTCATTATTAAAAGCTTATAGTGATACAGGTAAAAATTGTTTTTCTTTCAATCCTCAACTCAATCCAATCGCTTCCTTTGAATGTGAATGTAGTTTTATCACCAGAGATTAGTATGCACATAACGCTCAGTGCTTGAAATCAAGTCATAATTTTCCACAACATTCTCAATCGTATATGATATAATACGAACATTTCAATGATTTCATCGTATTAATAAGTCGAAGAATAAAAATTTAATTATTACACAAAATAAAAATAAATAGCCATTTGAAAGTGATGCTTTCATGTAATTGAACTGATAATTCATATTTCGCGCGCGTGTTGCCAACTTAAAATTATGAAAAAAAAATCGCTCGCGAGATATCACCTTCTTCACGGCGAAGCTGAGATAGTACCTTTTTCAAGACGAAGCTGAGATAGTACCTTTTTCACGGCGAAGCTGAGATAGTACCTTCTCCAAGACGAAGCTGAGCTAGTACCTTCTTCACGACGAAGCTGAGATAGTACCTTCTTCCTCTCAGCCGACGATATGATCTTGCTACATATTTATATGCATACTCCGTATACATAAACGTATGATTTAGAGTCACGGGCTTAATATTTCTGAACCGACTGTATTCCGATCAGAGTTGACCGTGTACCGTATTATAAGCTACGTTAGAGTTAGAATTTATTACATAGAGAATAGTATAAAAACCAATCCGGTCCTAGATACCGTCTAAAAATACTGATTAATTCAGTCGGTCAACAGTACCGAATTAGAGTCTTAGTTTTGATTACAAGTTATTACCTCTCTGGCCACGGCACCACCATTTGTTTGTTACATTACTGAGGTACTGAGATATCGAGTAGAATCAGTTAATATAGGACTTGGTATGGCCATTTAGAATAAGACTTCGACCAAGCTGATTGTAAACTTTGCTTTCTTCCAGAGATCCAGCCGCTGCTAAATAATAAAGATAGCTGTTATTCTAGAACATTCGTCTTACCTAAACTTACTACCTCCAACTTCCACCTCTTCCACTTCATACCCTGGTCTTACCCGAGAGCATCCGGCGGGAAGGGGAGCGACCAATCTCACCCGAGGTTACCGAGTCAGACCGACCGTGAAGCTGTAACGTTATAGTTGGGTTTACAAAATATTTCCAAATATGAAAAATTGTTATAGTAATCGGTTGTGCATTTCTCATAAGCAAGAATAAGTTGATGGAAACGTAATTTCTTCGTTCTGAGAAACAATTTGGTTGCCCCAAGCAAAAACTCATTCCGCCACCCGTAATCGCACATTTTTTACTTTTCATCATCTACGGTGATACAAAAAAAGTATTGGCTTTAGTCGAAAAGTGACTTGCTAATTTCAACGAATCTTCATATTTTCGACCCTCTAGAACCCGAAAAACAGGTTTTTAGAAAGATGTCAGTCTGTCTGTCGGCCTGTTCGACAAACTTGCGCGGCAATCTCAGAAACGGCTCGATGAACAAATCTGAAATTCACAGGACTTAACAATCAAATGATGGACATAAAAAATTACCCTGTCTCGTTCGATTTGAACTTCCGGTTCTACCGGAAATGAATCGATTTTCGATGTTTTACCGACAGACCTATACTTTTTCCTCTGTATTATACCTTTCTAAATGAAAGATTATGTTCTTCCGAATTGAGTTATTTGTTTTATATTGAGGGGCATTTCTTGCCAATGACACCAAAAACATTGTAAGTATACCTAGATCGAATTAGAATAAATGCATATGAAATTGGTGTTTGTCAATATATAGGGCATTTTTTTATGTGATATTTTCAATTTCAATATTTTTTTTCGGTTTTTCGTTACTTTTTTATACTTTTTCTTCCCCTGACAAACCTATACTTTTGTTTTCATTTTTGATAAAAAGTACCCCGAAAAACTGTTTTTCCGGTTCGTTCAACTTGGGAAATATTTTTTTGATTCAAAAAATTCTATCTTTCTGTGCACTAGGTATATCATACATATTTAAAATAAATCACAATTACGTAAATCATTAACTGATGTTCAACCATCCAACCGTCCAACCTCAATAGAATTGTAATAATATATTGTATTAAGATATTGTTGCATGACAAAATATTATTTGTTTCATATATTTTTTTTTTTTTTTTTTCTAATGGTTGAGGGGACCGTACATTACCCCACATTTCCTCATTTTTTAAGGGGGCTATATTACTCACCTTTCCCCTGTATGAAATGAATAGTTACAACTGGAATGCTAGAGGAGCGTAGTATTAGCTGAAAAAAAATGTTATACAGTCCGACCCCGGGCACTGTTAAATCCCGGGCACTGTGAATCCGGCCAGGGCCGATTCAAATCTCCAAAAGGGTGAAAGACAAATTCTTAAGGGCAACTGAAAATTGTTTCCCACGTTCATAATTCAATGTCCCCGCGTTCATAGGTGTTTAAGTTTAGAAAACAAAACACAGCGCTCATGTCCGTGTTTATAAGTGATTAGTGAAGACATTTCTTTCTTAGCGACATCTTTGAAATTACACTTAGCAGTTCTAGTTTTTTTATCATGTACAAAGGAAAGTTTATTCTGACGAACATACATGTAATGATTCACGTTTTTTGTCTGAGAAAAATCTTTGTTTTCATCTCTTTTAAGACGGAAGTTTTCTAAAGTTGTTCTGACAAGTTCAGAATTTTGAGGTTAGAATTATACTTTTATTACTGACAGAATTAAGGTATTATAGAACGTATATTCCAAACCAAGAGTGAGTTTCGGTGAAAATATTCAACACTTCGCGATGAGATAAAAATCTGAAAAAAATCATTCATAACCAAAGTGATATGATAATTCGTTTTGAATCATTTCCAGTACACCAAAAGAACTTTTTGTGTTCAAAATAGCCGCGGACCTGAAGCTTCGCTTTCATTGGCTTATGAGGCAAAGGGCGTGAAGTAACAGTGCCCGGGGTGCTCGGTCCCGAGACTTAACAGTGCCCGGGGTTGGACTGTATTGTTTTCTGATTTTTGCAAACGCAAATGTGGTAATACCATTTTCCGTAAAAAGTAATAATGAAATTTTCGGTATGATATAAAATAAAGAAAGAAATTTTTTTGAATAATTTATCAGTAACAACTGGCTCAATATAATAATTCTTTAATTTAAATGATTTTCATTGGTCCATATTTATTGTGCCAGACCGTCGACTAAATATATATATATATATATATATATATATATATATATATATATATATATATATATATATATATATATATATATATATATATATATATATATATATATATATATATATATATATATATATATATATATATATATATATATATATATATATATATATATATATTATTCAATCAGCGCGCAAAGTAACAGATAACCTCATATTGAATCGAAAAAATGTTTGGGAAAATTTCGATATTTAGGAATAATGGAACTGACAATGTATGTGACTCGTATGACCAAAACATTTTCCGTATCAATCAAAGCTGCAATGTGCACGTTGTCGACATAGTCGATGAAGTGGGGGAAAACAGTGCGATTGCGTGTATATCAGATTTCTAGCTATCAACCTATATTTACCCCCGGAGTCAGATCGCAGGCTACGCGAAACTGCAAATTTCAGTGGGTATTACGGATACTTGCAACGCCAGGCTCATTCTAGGCCCATTTGGTCGACTCACAAATTAACCCAGGGTGAGCTGTCTTTATATTATTCAGTCGATGCTGTAAGTCTAAGTGTAACTGCGTCTGTGTGCGTGTGCATATCCATCGGTAAAAAGAGCAAAGAGAGTAACGGGAGAAAGAGATAAATAATCTAATTGAAAACGTCTATTTCCACCTTTTTGCCGAATCACCTCCTGTCATCTCTGCGTCATGTTTATGCAGTTTCGAATCCTGAACTGTGGTATCTCGTGCCAAACTTTGCGCGGTGCGTGACCCAGCCAACCAGGTTTGCAGGTTGTACAAGGCATCGCCTAAGTCGGCGTCCAACCATGTCCCAAACATGTTCGATTGGGTTTAAATCGGCACTCATGGCCGGATTATTGATGAGGCTGATGTCATTTTCGATCAAGTACAGCTGGGTGATTCTCGCAGTATGAGGTCACGCGGTATCGTGAAGATAACGTTTCGTCCACATTCTAGTCGTATCGGAAGAACATGGCGTCTCAAGACTTCGACAATATACCACTGAACGGTCAGTTCTGGCGGTGGAACGATGATGAGATCGATCGGTGCGACTGTGCGTCGAGATTGCATTACAAACCATCACCGAGCCGCCCCCGTATGCGTGTACTGGTTCAAATCAATCATATTCGCGTAAGCCGCGATTCGTCACTAAACCACACGCGATTCCACTGTCTTTGACGCCACTGTAAGTATTGTCGTGCATATTCCAATCACGCGTGGCGATGGCGTGGAAGTAAGAAAGGAGCCCTGGCCGGCCTTCGTGAATGCATTCCAGCATTCCCCAACCTTCTCCAAATCGTAGTAAGAGAGAGGCGATGACTGCGATCATGAAGAATATGATCCTGAATTTCTCTAGCCGAGACAGTTCAATTATTTAAAATACTTCTGACGATGCCTCTATCCTGTCTAGGGGTAGTTATTCTTTGTCGTCCTGGACCAGATTGTCTGCCAAATTCGCCAGTCCCATTAAAACGGGCCCAGGCTTTTTGAACTAACGATTGGCTAACTCCGATTCGCCTGGCTACAACATGCTGGGAGTAACCTTCTTGAAGGAGAGTAACGAGACGTGCCACCTCGACTTCTGTCAAGTGGTGTACAGGCATGGTGCTGAAACACAGATGCTTTTACCGAAATCAGATTTTCTCCAACTGCTGATCAACGGGATATTTTCACTATTTAATTTCACGTGGATTCTTCGTTTTCTTTAATGATCAGCTAAACTCGTCAGCAGTACCGTAAGTAGTGAAGTCTGCATCCTAAAAGTCTGCATCCTAAAAGTAAAGACGACTGCAACCGACCTTAGATGATCGACAGAGTGTACGATAGGTTAATTCATATCAAAACAAGTGAAGTCGTCTGCTGACGACCTTAGTTGACCTTTAGAATAAACGAAGAATTCCCGTGGAATTGAATAAAGTTAATATCACGATGATCATCAGTTAGGGTAAATCTGATTTCGGTAAAAGCATCTGTAATTCCGCACCGTGCATTGCCCAACGTCGCGTTACCACAACCTTCACGTGGTACATCTTGGGTAATGCTGATGCCGGAGATAAGGTCTTAAACATCCCTTCGTGTTCAAAGTTGAATAAGTTGACGTAAAGGAACATAAAAAAATTCCAAAATTGAAAACGAAAAAATTAACAATTTTGAAAAAATTGAATACGTAGTCACTTTCTGCTGAAATGAAGCGTTAACCCCTAAAGTTTCATACCCATCGGCTGAGTGGTTTTGAAACAACTACAAATTACGTTTTCCAGTTTTCGATCGTATACTAAAGTCTCCTAAAACATCCCTTCGTGCTTAAAGTCGAATAAGTTAAGAGCAAAAAATCGTACAGAAAATCGCAAGTGCGCATTTCGAAGGGGATGTTTTAATCTCGAAGATGAATGGAAGTAAATGGAAAAATCGAGTTTTGAAAACGACGTTTCAAGCTTCAATATGATGGTTGAAAAAGTTCAATTCCTCTTCTGGTACGCCAATCTTATCATTGGATAGTTGAAAGTTCACTTCCCAGATTCAACATGAGGTGTTTCGAAGAAGCATAACTTGTGAACAAAGGGATGTAGGCTTATTTGTCAGTGATCATCGAAAAGGTGAAGCTTGAGTCTTCAGAACGTTTCTACGGTGGCGACTCTATGTCTCTTTTTCGCTGAGTTATGAGACTTTGAAATCGGACGTTTCTCGAAGCAAAAATTGGGTGACCCGCTGATTTTCGGAGCTCAGTCCCTTCGGCATAGAAACTCGGTCGAGCCTCAAGCCGTGCGCTTAAAAAGTCTTTTCAGTATACTTGGCACAAGACTTTACCGAGTCTCTTGATATACCGTGACTTTCTGAGGATGTCAAACACTAGGGATACCAACTTAAAAGTTTTGTATTCTGGGGATTGCGTTCAACCATACCCTGTTCGAGCTAACATAAAATAACAATAGTTAGTCTGCCAGCCGATAATTAAAAAGAAAAAACGTCGTAAAATTATAAAACCTATAAAATGAAATTCAAATCTGAACAATATCATCCTTCTAGAATTTAGAAGCACACTAATAACTTCGTAACTCTATTTTAGATTATTTTTATTAGTAGGTAATTATTTCATGCTTACCATTATATCGAATCACGCATTCATAATTATTCATATTATTGCTTTGTAACTAATTGGTTGCAACCACACGACATAATTTTTGTTAACTATAATATCAAACTTATTTTACGATACTTGGGATTCGTATTTGTTGTTTCTTGGAAGTGGGTGTCAAGAGTCAATAATTTATAGTTTCATTGATGTAGTTTTCTGTTTTATTTAACATCAACTCTTGAATATAGGAACAAAAAAGGCGCCTGAAACATTCGGAATTACATATATTTTACGCATGTTGCATGGCGTGTTTTGCACGTGGCAGTTACATAGCCTTAGCTGACTTATATTAATATTTTCCATACCTTTATAATTTGTTTGACATCTACTTATGAAGTACTGTTCAGACTTAATTTCTGACATAAATCCAACGTTGGATTGCATAAGTAAATAATATTATAAATGGATTTTCTTAAGCTTCTCACTGACTTGTTGACTTGCTGACTTGCCGACTTGCTGCTCTACTGCGCATAACGCCGTGCGCATATCGCTCAGACTTATCTTAAAACGTATTCACATTCTATTCTTAAACCTAGTCTACATTTAAAGTATTTGAAGTAATTATTCTCAACAGTATTACAGTAGAAGCTCCCATGACTTTACTCGTTGGGACCGTAAACATTCCCATAACTTAAGGGGACCAGTACAGCTCAAATTGAAAATTTTTGTTTTCTGTCTGTATCAAATACCATAGGATTTAGAGTATTGAAAAAATTCATAGTCCACACTGTTTATTTAAGCTTATTGAACAGTATTTTACATAAGTATTCTATCAACTAATTATGGCAGACCAGCAGTAGATAGGACTAAGCTCTGCCGTAAGGTTTTTTCCACATCGTTGGTCTGATTCAACTTCTTGAGATGTCAGATCGTTCACAGGAGATGCCATTATCATTCAACCTCGGGGATCTGGGAAAAAAATTTATTATAGAAAATATTTTAAAATTTCCAAATTGAAAAAAAAAATTCACTTATTCACAAATAACTTGTTTGGATTTTTTTTGTTTTTATATTTCCCGAGGTTAACTAATAATGACTTGCTTTCTGAACAAAATGAATCATCAAGAAGTTAAATCAGACCAACGGTGCGCCTTAAACCTTACCGCAAACTCTAAAAACATAGTTTTGAGATAAACGCATTTGAAGTTTTTGCAGTAAAATTGGAGTATACCACTGGAGAAGCTCAATTCATCAAAAACTTTGTTACAAAAGAGTTGAGTAAAAATTTTTTTTTCAAAATTTTTTTTCAAAAATTTTTTTTTTCAAATTTTTTTTTCCCCTCGAATCATTTCTTCGAAACTTTTCGTCCGAAACATTCTTTGTCTCAGAATATTTGTTTTCAATTATAAAGGAGAAATAGTTTTGGACTTTTATGTAACAGGCCGGTGAATCCTCTTGTACCACCGTAAAAACCCCTCAGTCTTCTTTTCATTGTGAAGTCGATATTCAATTTGCATCTTCCACGGTCTTTTTTCTAAAAGTCTGTGACCAAAATGCAGAAAATTAATTTCACTGCAAAAAGCCGGCAGAAGCTTATTGTTACTGTAGATATTACTATTTTGATAACATACTTACTTTTAGGTTAGTGCACTTCCAGTTTTCGCAGCTCAACCCAAGTATAACCTTTCACTCTATACCCATATCGTCAACGAGCGTAACAATTACACGCTAGGACTTATGAAAAATTAATTGGCGATTATTTAGTTCTGAAAAGTATTATATTTATATATTTTTTTCCCCACTCGCGAAAACGCTGATACAACCTTGAGTACCATTAGAAAAGTGGTGGTCGAGTCAGATCATGTGATCAATGACGAAATAAAGCATTAGCGCCACTTGCGGCAGATCACAAAACCTAAGTGACAAACTTTTGCCGGTAACTTCGTTATCTTTACGAATTCGGTGTAGCCAATTTTTTTACAGATAGAAAAGATCTTTAGGTAACATAAATTGCAAAAACGAAAGAACGAATTTTGCAAAAATTTGAGCTGTACTGGTCCCCTTAACTTTTCCCTCGTTCTCCCACCCTACTGCTCAGGCGCCGGCGTGTCGCGTTTTCAACAGTACGTATGTGTAAAGTACATGCGCCCAATTCAGCCTACAAATTTGAATTTGCCCATCGAATGTGTATATTTGGCAGTCTATAGCAGCGATGTATTAGCAAAATCTAGACAGTTTAATAAAGATTTCCAATTTATAATTCAAGATCGATCTACAGTATAGACGGGGAATCATTCACGTAGTTTATAGAATGTTGAAGGTCTAGAATTTTTCTGAAAATTGTAGTATACTTTCCAGAATATTCCATGTTTCCATGTTCTAAAATTGCTTTTTTTGGAAATGGATTTATCTCGAATCGGTATTCCTATAAAAAGGAGCGTTATGATCCTTTACTCAGTCATTTCTAAAAGAAATTTTGAGCTGAGAGGACCTATATGGAAACAAATACTCAGTGTAATAAATGAAAGAATAAAAGTATCGTGAAAAAGAATACGAGTAATAAAATTTGTGATTGTATTTCAAGTATTTTTATTCAAATATAAATCAATACTACAAAATACTTATATTTGGCATATCTGAAATAAAAAAACAAAGAGGTTGATAATAGAGGAGCATTTACAACTTCTGCATCACCATAAATCTGGCGAAACTGCCACTTTTCGTGCCACTTTTCGTGCTACGGAATAACCAAGGCAGCAGTTACGTGGATCAAGAAAAATAAAGAAAATCCGCTTGAACAAAACAGATTGACCATGAAGCCCGTGGAACCGCAGCGAAAAGAAAAACATGGACAGGTATCGGGGAGACACTGCTGGAAAAATTATTGTACCGATGGTTTGTGCAACGAAGAGCCATCGGTGACCGTTATCTAGACCTCGTCTAAAAGAGAAAGCCCGCCTGTTTAACGAGCGGCTAAACGATGGTTCTACATCTTTCGTGGCCAGTGATGGGTTCCTACACAAATTTAAAAATAGATACATTAGATCCCTATCAATTCAAGGGGGAAAACTTTCTGCAGATTCAGAGGCCAGCAAAACCTTGACACAGGAGATTCGGGAGTACTTGCAAGTCACCGGATTTGACATGGATCATGTGTACGACGCAGAAGAAACAGGACTCTATCGGAAGATGTTACCCAATAAAACTTTGGTTACGGCAAGTGAATCGAGTGCTACCGGACGTAAAATAGCAAAGGACTGTGTTACTGTAATGGTTTGCACCAACGCCAGTGGCACACACAAAATACCTCTTATGGTGATCGGAAAGCCTGAAAGGCCAAGATGTTTTAAAAATATTCAAGTTCTACCGACCATCTACAATGGTCAAAAAAGCGCATGGATGGATCGTTTGCTCATGCAGGAGTGGTACACAGAAGTATTTTTGACTGAGATCCAGAGCGTTCACGACGCAAGTGGACAAAAGTGTATCCTACTCCTTGATAATGCTCCCAGTCGAAACATTTAATGCAATCAGTAATATATGCGAAGTGAAGTTTCTGCCACAAAATGTTACGTCGTAGATTCAACCTATGAACCAAGGCATCATTGAAAAGCTGAAGAGAGTTTACAAGAATAATTTATTGCGATTGGCATTGACTGAAGATACTTTTGAAGGTGTGGAAAATCTTCTGAAGTCTCTGACAATGTCGAACTGCTGTAATTTCGTAGCGTCTGCTTGGAATGATTTGACGGAAAGGAATGTGAGGAATGCATGGAAGAACCTGTTTCCAACTGACTTTGAACCAGCCCCTCCAAACTGCAGCTTAGAACGAAATGCATGCTTCAGTATTCCTCGTTGACTGCCACATTGAAGTGATTTAACGTTAGACGATATGAACCATAGGTTGCCTATCGACAGTGATGATCCAGGCTGGAGAGTTATTTCAGACCAAGAATTGGTATCTGGTATTGAACCTGAGGAAACCGAAGAGCCTGATGAAGATGAGTCAGAATTCCATTGTGCCGAAAATCTTGCGCCTGACCCGTCACCGAGGGATGCTCTTCATGGAGTCAACGAGTTCCTCCGATGGTACCAAACTAGATGGGAATGCACACCGGAACAATTGCAATTACTTAATGACCTCAAATCACTCTCGATCATGCAAACTGTCAAAGAAGAAACAATAGAAACATTGAACTCATTCAGATAAAATAAACTGTTTAAGAAAAATATGTTGCGTTTTTACTTACCACCAGCCTTTTCCTTATTTTCATCCCTTTCACGAATATTAATTGCATTCTGACTATTCAAAACACTCAATTCACTGCGTAATATTACCCGAGAAATATGACAAATGAGATTATGTTGCCCTATGGTTGAGTCCCACGCTGCGCGACCATCGGAGCTCGGAGTGGGGAGAAATAGCGATCGGGGACATTAGTTTATGGGAATTGGTCGCCATGGCAACGAGTTAAGAAATGGTAACGGTTAAGTTATGGGGAGTCAAGTTAAGAGAGCTTCTACTGTATTCCCGCCTGCTCCTATGCGGCTAAATTACTTCGCTAAATTGGCGATGTTAGCGTCACCACAAAGACTATTAAAAACTTTCTAGGCTCTGCAAGTTGCATAGAATTGGGCGCTAATATGAATTTCGAAAGCTGGATAGATTAGACTATTTATTTGACTCCTGTAGAATTAAATAGAAAGTTATGATTTGAAGCTGAAATCGATTTTTGTTACTAAATTTAGAAATAGAGAAGAGAAAAAAAAATAACAACGAATTGAAGTTCGATTGTAACTATATGAAAAACCTCGTTCGAAGAGATTACACAGGTAGTTTCCCCCTTGCCCCGATAGATATCACAGCGTTTCAGAGTAAAACAACTTTTTAGCCGGCTCGCGTACACGCCTGCACCACCCCGGTCGAATCCTGATTTCTTCAGAGTATTAATTAGAAAATTGCTGCAGGGTTTTTAGAAAGCGAGACAAAAATATTTTTTCCCAGGTGGGATGTAATCTCTTCGAACGAGATTTTTTATATAATTACGATCGAACTTCACTTCAGAGAAGTTCGTGAATATTTTGGTTTTGCTGGTCTCAGCCTATAAACTCATTTGAAAAATCTTTTTATTACCTCATCTTCTCTTATATTTTCAGTAGATAAGAGTAGATATTCGTTTTTTAAAAACGTCCATCAGAAAACTAAGTAAACTGTTTTGGGTAGGTTCATGAAAATTTAAATAATTTCCAGTACAAAAAGTATTCCATTTTTTCAAAGCACTATTGTATTGTTTTAAAGTCGAATCTGATAGTTCTGCTAATAAAATGTCAGTAACCTCTAATGGAGCTGGTTTTTTCATGAAAGTCTTCCGGATACTTTCCCTGCCATTAAACGCAGGTGTTTTGCCCTTGGGTGTCTTTTTTTTCTTACAAGGTGAAAATACAAGATCAATGTCAGGACCAAACACTAATGGCTCTTCTACTAATAAGTTTAAGAATAAACGAAACCATGGCTGGTTTTTCCAGTCAGGTACAATTAAAATGCCTATGGCTCTTTCATTTTTCATCTTTATTAAAGTTTTTTGCATTTCACTAAATGGAGGAAAAGCTTGAAATTTTAGTGAAGACCAGTGTACTGTGAATGCATCTACTTTTTCAGCTTTATTATCTGGCATCCAAGAAAAATATCTTTCACATTTTGAATTGATTTTACTAGCGAACAAATCAATATCTGGTTTTCCAAAACGATTTACAAGAATTTCATATACCGCATTATTCAATTCTCATTCCGTATCAGTACTTATTCTCGACAATTTATCAGCTTTTGCATTGTCTAGGGTAAATGTCCTAATTACTGCGGATTATGAGTGGAGACGGCTTTTAAACGTGAAATGAAGTATTTGAGGACCACAAAATGTCCCGCACGTATCTGAAAATACTTAATTGGTATTTTTTAAATATAAACCAAGTGTTAAATCTCTTGCAAAATGCAGATTTCACTGAAAAAACACACAAATCAGAAGAGATTCACATGCTGGAATTACTGCGGTTTTGCATGAATTACTGCGCACTAAATACTGCGAAGAATCTAATTACTGCGCGTGTAATACTACCGTTTTATTCCAAGTTAAGCTATAATTGATTTTGGCATAAAAATCACAGAAATTCTAGAAGGTATGTATATTGATTGAACGATTCAAGATATATGAATTTATGAAACATATTTAGTACAAATAAAATACGATGAGAAGGGAATTAGGCAATCTGTTTGAATGTTTTTCTACACTAATCCAGTTCACTTTGTCTAGTTTTGAGAGCTTCAATCCTTTTTTCAATGTCTTTTCGTTCTTTTTGTTTCAATAAAAGAATTTCTGTTGCTTTCTTTTTTTCTTCCAAATGCTCAATTTTTTTCTGCTGTTTGAATTATTTTTTTCTTTCTTTTTCAACTTTTTGCTGCTCTTTCTGAAATTTTTCTTCCGCTTTCTTTACTCGATTTACTTGTACCTAATACTGCGCTAGTAAAAGATAATAAGAAATGAATATTAACGTTATTTCGTATAGATTGATTGGAAGAATATATAATTACTTTATACGAAAATAATATTGCGATAAATATTTTTATACCCGGGAATAAAAATATAATCCATTTAAAAGTACGTATTTATGGCTAGTCAACGAACGAAAGCAGCAAAACTTAGAATTTTGTTACCATACAAGATTCAAATTACAATGAAAAAACTAAAAATATAGTTTTTGTTATTTATTTTTCAATAATTATTAATGTAGGTTACGAAATAATTTTTGAAATAATTTTCAAGCGGTCACATACTCGGAAAAATAATAATTTAATACTTTCATCTGGAACCGCAGTAATTGGAACATTTACGCTGTTGAAGAAATATGTGATGCTAAGTTAAATATATTTCTCTTTTCTGTCCATTGCCAAATTTTCCTTGCTGATTTATTATATAGTTATTGAATCCTATACCACCTATTTTATTTATCTATGAAATGGTCGTTGGGTTGTCAATTCTCATCAAGATTTGGTAATTAGATAATTACTTGCTAAATTCAACCCTATCTTTGCGGCCCGTGTTCTCTGTAATTTATAGAACTCTGTTTTAATTCTTCATTCCAAAACCTACATATATTTTCAGTCAAATTCGTTGCTCCATAGCCAGTGCCAGATGCATCTGAGTGTATTTCCATTTCAAACACACCTGTTTTTATAGGGTTAACAAAATGATCTAAAGATTCTTTTCACTAATTAAAATCTACTATTATATTTCTTGAAATTTTCATTATTCCATTATAGTCACCTTGGTTAGCCTTCAAGGCAGCAAATTTTTCTCTTTCCAATACTTTAGTGTATATCATTCCATGTTCGAAACCCGGACATGTCGCAACTAATTTTCTAATAACCTTTGCAAATTCTTTTATAGTACATGTTTTCTTAGATATCATACTTATTACCAGCTTTTTTAACCGTTGTCTTTTTTCAGCTGTTATTTCTATAGTAAATGTTTTCAAATTTATGACAAAACCTAGGTGTCGACATTCAATATCAGATTATTCGACTTTTTGCAATATTCAAAATAAATCCTAATTTTTGTGATATACATACCATAGTATGTATGTTTTTCTCACATTTTTCAAAACTTTCTGCTATACATAACATGTTATCCAAGTATGTAACAGACAGAAACCTTTTTTCTCGTAACCATCTCATGACCGGTTTGAGCATTGTTGTGTAAATATATATGGAGCTGATGACAGTCCATTAGGCAAGCATGTGAACTGATACAAATTTTCATGTGGGAAAAATTCTTCAGATTCACCAAATGAATGCTGTATGAGTGATGAACGACGAGGAGCAATGTGTTAATACACGCGGAATAAAGTGATTCTCTATACTAGGATAATTAATTTTAAGGCTCTGATGTACAACAACTACTGGATTCAATGTATAAATATTCACTGTAATGTCGAATCTCATGACGTCAAGCAAAAACAGATTATTTCAGGGCAATTTGCCAAACCTATGCAGAAACGATTTGTATTGTAAATTTTAGTAAATTGATGGGATAAAAGCACAATCCGGAACGTTGTGTAGCAGGTAATTCTTATTTTGGTACAAGTAATCGTTCCTATAAGTTTGAGCTTGATCCATGACCCGGAGTTCCGATCATCTCCTAGTCAGTGATATAATATTTTAATCTACCTGCAATATTACCCATTTTTAATAGTGGCCTCTGCCCTGGCCTCTTAACCTGAACCTGTTCTGACCTCTCGCTTGTGGATTGAACGGCTGTTGAGGTTTTTTCAAGAATAATTTTGAACCCTTGTTCATACTGCCTGCTTGAGCATACCCAAGTCGTCTTGCTGGCAGGCCTTTCCAATTTAAATTAGTCTTATTCTGAAGTGGTAATCCTTTTTGATTAGTTTTAGGTTTCTTTATGTCCTGACCTATCTTTTTCATTGCCTTTACTTCTTTGATTCTTTCACTTAAATTTTGGCCAAATAAGTATTCATAAGTTGCAGCTTTTTCTAATACTGTTTTTGTAGCCTTACCCACTCCAGGTAGAATGAAAGCTTTTTTGCTTTCAGTTTGACAATATAAAACATGATTTATCAACTTTGCACAATCAGCTATTATTTTAACAAAGGCACTTGGTCGATTCCTTCTTTATTCTTATTTGTAATATCATTGAAAATCGATCTGAGAATCATTAACGCAGATCTAATCAGTTGCTGTCTTTCGACTAGATGACTGTCTCTCTTTTGCGTAGTTTCTTGCAGAATAGCATATATTTCCGGATTCAGCTTCGGTGCCTCTACACCTATTGGTCTAGGATACTTTTTCAATAAATTTTCCTTGTCCTCATCAGTAATGCCATTTTCTATCCAATGCTTCCATCTATTCTCCGATTTGGATGCAATCGTACATTTTCGCAATTCGTCTCAGATGCGCGGATCCTTTCCCAGAATATTTACAATATCATCACTGAGAGGCTTCTCGACGTCTGGCTCGGGTTCCCTTACTTAAGCTAGAGTTAGTGTCCGAAAATCTCTTAGAGTGACGGCCTAAAAGTCTGAAGGTTCTCGTTAACTGAGCAAATTGGTGTTACAAGTTTTCTACCAAGAGACTCATTCATAACAATATCATGACACTTGAACATGTATATATTATTTAACAATCCATGATATACATATACTATCTTTTCTGAGAATCAAAGAGACCCTCACGAACTGCCGCTCGCGCAGATGCATGGACCTTTCTTTATTTTTATATACTTTGTAATATTATATCAGCCAATGTACTACCGCTCGTGTAGTCGCATGGTGAATACTGCTAATTTGTCCTGTCGCTCGTACAGGCGCATAGCATTTTATATCTTTTTCCCTAAGACTCACTTGCATTTCTATTCTCCTTTCCTTTATTAATTTCATTTTCTTGATTTTCTTTATCGTACTCGTTCTCATCCTCATTATCATCATGGCTGCTGTCTCCCGACTCTTCTTCCTTTTGTCTTTTTGAGAACTCAGCTAACTGATTTTTTAACCTACCATTTATGCTTAGAAGTCTTCTATTGACTGAACATTCTTTCTCTCTAGCATTTTTGGATATATTCTCTACTAATAATCAATTTTAATAACGTTCAATCCTCTCTCTCTCTCTCTCTCTAAAACCGTGCGTAACTTCTATCGCACAGCGAAAAAGAATGAGGATTCGGCTGGTGTGGTACAGGCGTATGCGCGAGCCGGCTAAAAAGTTGTTTTGTTCTGAAAGGCTGTGCCATCTATCGGGGCAGGGGGAGAACTACCTATGTAATGTCGAGAGCGAAGTTTGCAATATCATTCCAGCCTTCCTAAATTTTGAATAATATGATATAATTTATGAAATGTCATGTACAGAAGACCGCCGGAACTATTATCGAACACGCTGCTTATATTATTTACAATTTTACCTCAATTCCGAGTCGTATTTTTAGAATCAATTATTACACGATGCTGTGGTAAACAAATAATAGGTAAGTGTTGAATATAAGTAGCCAAAAATCAGTAGCTTGAATGTTGAAGGACCGTAATTTACTATTTACATGACTTGCCATTTTCAGTGGTTTATGGCATGTGATGATACTAGCAAACAAGTATTTTACTGGTGCGTCTTATCCTTATCTTCGTAACATTATGGGAATGACATCAGCCGACCATAAATGTCTAATAATAAATATGGAATTTACTTCGCAAAGTCATTTATTATTATAATTCAGGAAAATCCTTTAAGACTGCGATTGCAGAATGGTGCTTAAATGACTTTCAGGTCACCACCTGCGACGATAATAATACTTTTATATACTCTATAATATAGTATTGGTACAGTACTATTCAAAGGTATCAATAGTACACTGGCAAAAAACCCCTGATTTAGAAAAAATTTGAAAAATCAGTGGAAAATTAACATAAAAAACTTAAAAAACAGGAGTTTGAAGCAGAGGTAATATCAGCTTTCGTTGTGCTTGTGAGTTTGTTTTGATGCTGCTGTTACTGATTTTTATAAAAATGTTGAAAGAGGCAATTTTCAGTTTGTTTCGTGTCATTTTTGACGGCCTGCATTTTTATGAAAGATTGTCGTATACGTATAAGAAGAAACGGAAAATAAATAAAAAATCACGAATCAAATTTTTCTCGTGTAGAGGGTGTCTCAAGATGATCGAATTTCCTCGATAGAAAATTATTACTTTCTGGTACGAAACTGAGAAAACTTTTTTGAAGCGAAGAACTCAAGGTTCAATAGTTTTTAAATAGCGGCAAGTTTTAATCCACTAGACACAACTCAGTTATATATTACCATTTACATATCGTATTACAATATCTTGAGACTCTGCAGTCTTGCGCCAAGCACAAAGTGTTACAAGCTGTTTCCAGCGAAACTATTGGTGTTGGAGGAAAATGTTTCAGAGAAAAGTTGTTGAATACCCAGGGAAACTTCAATCGTAATTATCCCGTTGTGCATTTTAACTTGAACTGCGTAATGATTAGTACACTGTATGAAAAAATGTTTCACATGAAAGTTAACGAGTTTGATGAGAGTTTCCTGATTATTATGTAGGAATTTATGTATCTATCATTTTACATGAAAATCTGAAGTTGTCACAATTACAGGTCACTTCAAATGCATGACTGGTAGACTAGATTTTTAAAACAAATAGGCATATTTTGCCCCGACTTCTTTTATCTATGAAAAAAAATTGAAGAAATAAAATAAAATTTCGAAGCAGTGGCAGGTACTTGGCGGGTCTGTTTTAAAATATTTGAAAATAAAAATTGGTCAACCGGGTTGTCCTAGACTTTTTATCACCATTCATTTTTAAGTATTTGAATGCAATTTTTTTCTATCGAGCCACGCTTCACATTACTGCACCATTTCGTTTTTATTCAATTTAGAATTCACTGATTTTTGACGGTCCAACCAGTAGGTCGATCTTGATGGGATATAGCAATTTTTCATCGTTACAACACATGCTATAATCCTGTAAGGTTTCAAATTTTTCCAGCTTGCCGCTTTCCAGAGTACTGCACTCATTTATATTTTGGACAAGCCGATAGACAACCAGACCAACGTATGTTCAGAATCATGTGTGACGTCAGCTGAAGAATCCGAAAGTCGAAAATTTCTTGAATAGGTGAAAGTAGTTTTTGACACGAAACCAATACTTTTCTATCACTTATGCGATGAAAAGTAAAATATAATACAAACTAAACCATATCCATGTTATTATAGTAATATAAACACCAACCCAAATACTTTTTTCCGTTTAGTTATTTTGCTCAATTTAACATTGCAATTCCTCATACAAGCTGTTTGTCCAATTAAATCTTGATCTAAGGCTGATTAAGATTTACTACTGGCGTATAGAATAGACCATTTTAATCTATCGACGTAAATAACTTCAAAAGCATGGTTCATAGCAAAAATGGACCCTGAAAAAAGTTTCAGGGTTCAGAGGGAGAAAGAAGTTAGCGTTATTGAATTTTTCATTGGATGCGCCGCTGATCAGGTCAGGAGAAGGTCAACTTTCTTTCATTTAAATGGAAATTCATATTTGTCATTACGTAATTTTTTTCTACTCGAAAAATCAAACGACTTTCGTATGAAACATTTCTTTTGTGAGACATTAATTTTTTATGATAATTAGCTGAACAACTAGGGATTTTTGATCTATCGAGAGCATTTCACCTCCAAACTATCAAGTTTGGAGAAAAATTGCAAGAGATAAAAGGTGCGTCATTTCATGCAAAGATTGTTGGAGAATAATTGCAGAATTTTTACAACTTTTTTTTGACTTTTTTCACGCAATTGAAGAAGCTGCAATATAAAGTTATTGGAAAAAATTCTAAAAACTAAAGTGAATTAGGCACGATTTAAAAGAATCGGAAACTTTTTTATGTGTCTGAACTTTAGTTGCATAGTATGAATTAGGAGGCGATTTAGGGGGCGTCAAAAGAATCAAAAATTTTTGGTAAATAACGGACACCATAGTAAATATAATAACTGAAAATTAATGAAAAGCATCAATAAATAGAATCAATTACTTAGAAGAGCTGCAAGAAAATTGTCGATGCATATTCACACGTTGACGTTATTTACTCATCAATGTGTATATCCTCACCTTAACCTTCTACGTTCAGAAGCCATTTATTCTGTGGCTAGTTGCTCCACAGCATTTTACGGGGATTATAAGAGTTCGCGGTGAGATTCATCAGAAAGCAGATTGTAGGTATATATATGATCCTTGGATTCCACGAAGGCAAAATTTAGTAAATTAAACTGAATGTGTTGTTGTGCAGAATACAGGAAATACGTATTTATTATTTTAATTACTCCGAATAGACATAGGTATACTTTGTGTGCACATAATATCAAGAGTTTCTTGAACGGGGAAAGTATTGATCGGTGGTATCGATAGTCTGACAATAACAAAAAAAAATAATGAGAATTGAGGAAAACTCACTGCTATGTATGGGGCATTTCACCAGACTTCAGCCACTTAAAAAAATATCACGTATTAATGAAGGAGGCTCGATCGGAACTACAGTCCGACCCCGGGCTCTGTGAACAGCTGAGCCTCGGGCATTGTGAATCCGGCCAGGGCCGACTCAGATCTCCAAAAGGGTGAAAGACAAATTCTTGAGGGCAACTGAAATTTGTTTCCCATGTTCATAATTCAATGTCCCCGCGTTCATAAGTGTTTTAGTTCATAAAACAAAACACAGCGCTCATGTCCGTGTTTATAAATGATTAGTGAAGACATTTTTTTCTTAGCGACATCTTTGAAATTGCAGTTAGCAGTTCCAGTTTGTTTTACAAAGGTAAGTTTATTCTTACGAACATACATGTAATGATTCACGTTTTTTTCTGAGAAAAATCTTTGATTTGATCTCTTTTAAGACGGAAGTTTTCTAGAGTTGTTCTGACAAGTTCAGAATTTTGAGGTTAGAATTATACTTTCATTACTGACAAAATTAAGGTATTATGGGACGTATATTCCCAACCAAAAGTGAGTTTCGGTGAGAATTGAAAATTGAAATGAAAAGAGTTGAACACTACGCGATGAGATAAAAATCTGAAAAAAATTAATCATAACCACAGTGATAAGATAATTCGTTTTGAATCATTTCCAGTACACCTAAGGAACCTTTTGTGTTCAAAATAGCTGCGGACCTGAAGCTCCGCTTTTATTGGCTTATGAGGCACAGGGCGTGGAGTAACAGTGCCTGGGGTGCTCAGTCCCGAGCCTTAACAGTGCCCGGGGTTGGACTGTAGTGAGTCCAAATAGTGTCAAAATTTTTTTTTCTTTCTTAATTTTTTGAGTAATTATGAAAATTTTTAATTTTAATTTATAATAATATACCAAAGTTATAAGGTAATAATTAGTATTCAATTAAAAAAAATCATCGAAGTCTACGCAAGACTGACGAGAAAACGCGCCAGTTACCTACCACCATTCTACAAGCAATGCCGGACATTTCTATCTAAAAATTTTGTTGGTTCATGCAACAATAGCACTTCGGATTGTATTTCCGTAAATTGTGGCAATTGTTGAATAAAGCACTATCAGCCTTACCACCCGGAGGAATTATTGTACACGAATACTCTGATATGTACAAACATTTTTACGGTATGGTAATTTTTAAAGTAGCTGAAGTCTGGTGGAATGCCCAATATGCTAAATACTGTTCAATGGTGAATGAGTTATAAGGTTAGATGTCTTTCCAGGTAGCAAACAAATTCACAGTATCGATATGCATATGAAGGCATGATCACGTTCTACGTTAATATGGTTAAAAAAGTACTCTACAAGTATACAGAAGGAATATTCCATATCAAATCATCGATTCTCCGACGCTGTCATTCTGGTCAATGTTTTTTTTTTTTTTTGTCAATTCGTAGTATTCAATTAGAGTGACTATTCATGATTGTTTTAGATTTTCATTTCACAATCAATCGATTCTTGTCTCAGAAATTGTTTAACCTTTTACATTTTTTCTACATTGAACTTTTCGAGAATTAGCAATAAATTATCTCGACATTTTTTTAAAATAGGTTGATGTGGATACTTTTTACGAAAAATTTCTTGTTTTAAAGTTAAGAAATGAACGAACGAAAAAAAGAAATAGATCGCATCACAAGATAATTCGATCAGACTAGATTTGAAATTTGTAGAATTAACAACAGTTTTGTCAAGGATCGTCAAGAACAAATACCTAAATGGATAAAGCTACAAGATAGAAAGAATTATTCTTTACTTGTGAAATTGAAAAACCCTTTCAAATGGGTCAAATTCAACAATCTTCTTATTATTTTTTCATGACAGTCAAAAATTGATGGATGTATACTAAAGTGGTCCACTTAAGAATTTTTTTTAATATTTGCGTGGCACACCCGTCAAAATTGTGACAAATTGAGAGCAAAAATTATCGTATAGTTTCCTTGTAATCAGGAAATATTCAGACGGTGCTACTGGAGGTTGAACAAAATTATTCTGAAAATTATTGAAAATGAATGATTAATATTTTTTTTTCAAACTATTTATCGGACTAGAAAATTGTTCATACTATTTATAACAATATAACTTTGTCTTAATTTTTCGGCATGTTCAATCGTACTTATGTTGGAACTATGAAACATGTTTTCCCGATGTTCGCTTAGAACATACTTAATATGCCTAATTTCAACACAAGTAAGATTGTATTTGCTGAAGAATTAAGACAAAGTTATATTGTAATAAATAGTATGAACAAATTTGTATTCCGATAAATAGTTTTGAAAAAATATAAGTAATTTATTTTCATTAATTTTCAAAATAATTTTGTTCAACCTCCGGTGGCAACCTCTACATATTTTCCGATTACAAAGAAACTTTACGATATTTTTTTTTTCTCAATTTGTCACAATTTTGACGAGTGTCCCACGCAAAAATTGAAAAAGAATTTAAAAGTGGACCTACAATCGAATGCCTTTCGTCTACATCGCGTGAATTGATTTTTATCTGTTATTCGGATGATTTTATTGCATTTTCTTCATTTTCTTACATTCAATGAAAGCACGTATAGCCTTCAAGATAATCACCATTTGATAATACTTTTATTTTAGCCTGTTCGTAAGCGTGCATCAATGGCTTTGACTTACACTTTATACAACACGGCTTACAGGGATTTATGCGTAAGCTTCCCATCTAGATAACTTTAGTCACAACAATTAAGATCTAATCTCAGAGAACGAGAGTACAGGCCATAATTACAAAGGCCTCTGGTATACGTACAGATAAAAAGAATCCTGGCTGTTTGAATTTAACCAGGACCGAAAATTTTTTTCTCGGAAAACGAGGCGAAGGGTTAAAATGAATACACCTGCACTCATTGAAACTTATCATTATTATTTTTTTTTTTTTAATAAACATCTTTGATCCGGCCATTATAAAAGTGGACATGCCGATCCTAACAAACATCTGAACTACGACTACATTATAAAACCCCGATATGGGTATGTATGAATAGATCAATGATAAACAGAGAAACAGTACAATGCAGTGCCAAATATTAAAGAATACTTCAAAGGGTACTTACATATATTTTGTTCAGGGTGTGAGAATTATATGGATTTTCGGGGATTGTGGTGACTCAGGTAAATAATACAGAGATGTCCGGCTTTAGGCATTTATTCTATGTAGTGTCATCTACAATCTTTGATGGCATTTCACGTCATATGTGGCTATCACCATAAATTGAAATGAGCTTTTTAAAAATAACACAGGTTAAATGTTGACTCAATTTCGAAGTCAGTTTGAATTTCAGACCGAACTGAATGTAGCTTCGTGAGCACAGTCAATATACTGATCTATGCCTGACTGTAGATTGATTATAAAACATTTGAAAATTTTCATTCATCTTCAGATTCTTAAAGTCTGTATATTGAAAAGTAGGTACCAAAATTCGAATTTTATAGAATTTATCGCAGAAAAACGAAAAAATATTTTTTAGACATTCTAATAGACGCCACAAAAAGATTATAGATCGGACTAATATTAGTAGGTTAGTAGGTTAGTTAGATATGAAGTCAACACTCAAGGAGTCACATACGTTTCTCGGTCCTGAAAAGTGACCGATTAAACTGGATATCTGTTTATCGCAAAAAATGAGTCTTGCAGAAAAGGGAACATGCACAAGAAATGAAAAAAACAAGAAAATATGCCAACTTCTTTCAAAAAGGGATTTTACAGAAAAAAAATAGCGGACATGGTCACACTTTCAAAAAATGTCGTCATTTTCTCTGAAGAAAGCGTTGCATTTGACGTGATCATGTCCACAATTTTCTTATTTGTTTTTTTAATCTCTCCCGTGACACGATGAAGAATCGTATTAGGAATATGTCTGAAAAATATGGAGTTAATCGGACAAATGGCGAGGCAGTTATCATACCCGTTTGCTTTTGTATTGTTTATTTTTTTGTGTACGTTTCCTTTTCTGCAAGACTTACTCTTTGCGTTAAAAAAACAAAATAACTTATTTGTTCCAATTTATAGTTTTCTGGCCACCCCTCATAATAATTAGACCACTATTCGGGAACAAGAATTGTATATGACCCTTTAAGCCATGTCATTTTTACAAAACTAGGTTCAAATTATGCTGGTAAGTTCACGATATAAGATGTGAGGAATTTTAACATTCAGATTTGTAATTGACATTACGTGGAACAAAGGCCTAAAACAGGATATCAGTTCTCTGTATTATTTACCTTCGTCGCTACAATTCCGGAAAATATGTACAATTTTTACATCCAGAACATATATATATATATATATATATAGACGTACATCCTCTTAAGACAATTCTGGACAATTTTACACGCATTGATATTGATATACTGTCTAAGAGAATTGATTGTCGGCGAAGGGAATATCCCTTTTATCTACGCGCTCCCCTGACAGGAAATGTCACTTTACTTCTATGATTGTGTGAGTTGGGAGTTTGCCGAAGGGTAACGTACGAAGATATCCGGGCCTTGCAGCACTTTGATGACAGCTTAGAGCACACGCTTTCGACTTTGGCAAGCCGCGGTGCGGAAAATCGATTTCAGGGACTAACGACCAGACTGAGGAAGGTATAGACTGAGTAGAAAATTTGGTGGACTGCTTATATGTGTCTCCCTGGCTATAAGGGTTTTCGCATGTTTCGAGGTACCTCCAGTCCTTCAGACCACAGCCAAGAATTTTCAGTCAAATCTCTTTGACACACACGGAACCGTATCTTCTATCCAACTTTTGATCAGATATCTTCAATTTAAAGAGTCAAAGGCTCGGCTACTGCGAGGGCGCAAGGAAACTTTAACGAACAGTTAGTTATTTCAAGGATTTCATTGAAATATTTTTTTAACAGTTATTTAACAAATCCACTTTGTCACAAAAAAACAATTGAGTGCACAGCATAGATTTGGGAAAGTCGGAGCATGTCTATAATGCAGAGAAAGCTGTGTTACTGAAATTCTTACAAGCTGTATCATGGTGATGACTGCAGATTTTTCTATTTTTGAAATTGGCATCGATTATTACACCAAAATATTACAACTGATATTGAATGTACTGTATACGTAACTGATTGCATTTACCGAAACAATTGATAGCATTGTAATTGTGTACCCCGCTTTAAAACGCCTCATTAGGCGTTTATTTTATTTATTAAATTTCAAATTTGTGGCAGAAAATCTGTTAAATTCGAATCAAACTATGGGTTTCCTTGAATCTTGGTTTTCAAAGGCTTTCGGGGCCACTGATTCCGAATCTGTGATCAAATTCTCAAAATTTTGAATGATAGCTAAAACATGGTTGACAAAATATAGTCAACGGATGGAATTGGTTTCAGGACTTAACGATCAGGGTTTCGGGACCAATGATTGTGAAATTGAGGTCAGATTTCCCAAATCCAAAATGCCGGACTCAATATAGTGGTTTGGCAATAGAGAGTTGATGTATTTGGCTCAAATTTGATGTATTGGGGTTTTCGGATTGGAGACTCTGAATCAGTATCCAGCAATTCAAATTAACTATTCATTCATCTTCTGTGAAGTTAGCCTCCCCACATTGATTTTTTTTATTTCTTATTATTGAATTCGCGATCGCTATCGCTGTAATCGCTATTATTATCATTATCATTATCATTATCATTATCATTATCATTATCATTATTATTATAATAACTATTACTATTATTATTATAATTATTATAATTATTATTATAACTATTATTTATAAACTAGAAAAACTTATTCAAATACGAAAAACGATTATACATATTATTCATAAGTGAAAAATGTCTATGATAATGTTGAGTAAAATTTCAACATATTGAAATTAATTTTTTATTTATTTATTATAAGCTGGAAATATGATTCTCAAAGAACAAATAACGAAATAATATATTTGTTTTCACATCAATTTTGATGTACAATGCAACGCGTATCTTTATTGACACGTACGTCTGGTATCTCCTCTGAATACCATCACCGGCTGATATACGGCTCAAGATGCCCTTTGTTCGTCGTCGTCCTCTTCCTCTGGTCGCCCCAAATCAATTTCCGCATCATTATCGTCATCTTCGTAATTGTCTGTCACAGACTGCACAACATCAGCATATCCATCGAGTCTACTTCCAGATCCAATCTTGGTTAGGAAAAGATTTACAACCTGCGTAATTAGGGTGGGTTTTACAGAACGAGATCCTAGAGCCGACAACAGCATTATTGCCACCAGCACCGGAAGAACTATTAAGTACAATCTTCTGGAATTGCAAGAGAGGCTGTAGCGTGAACTGTGAATGTAGAAAAGTACGGTTGCAATGCTCGACAGTCTGTGGCTAGTGTAACAGACAAGCATGCAGCCACAACGCTTCATCCAAACCAAATGGTTTCGATGGAGAAAGTGAATTTGGTCCTGAGATCCTCAAAGTTTGAGAGTCAAATGTGACACTCTATCACGAAGATGACGATAATGATACGGAAATTGAATTGAGGTGACCAGAAGAGGAGGACGACGACGAACAAGAAGAATTTTGAGACGTGTATCAGCTGGTGATGATGTCCAGAGTCGATACCCTGTCAAGAAAAAAAAAAAAAAATGTGCGTTGCATTTTACATCAACATTGATGTAAAAACAAATATACTATTTTGTTATTTGTTCTTTGAAAATCATATTTTTTAGTTAAAATAAATGTAAAACAAAAATTAATTTTAATATTTTGCAATTTTACTCAACATTATAACAGATATTTCTCACTTGTAAATAATGTGTATAATTATTTTCCGTAATTGAATAAGCTTTTCTATATTATAAATGATGAAAACAACAACAACAACGACAACGACAACGACAACGACAACGACAACGACAACGACAACGACAACGACAACGACAACGACAACGACAACGACAACGACAACGACAACAACAACAACAACAACATTTTGATTAAATAACTAACTTTGCAAAGTGAACTATGGATCTGACTCGGCAGTTTACATGGTATTATCCTATTTACGGATGCGCGCCTCCCACTTTCCACGCTATATCCTGAGAACGATTGATTATACGAAAGAATGCTTCGGATCAAACTTATAGAAAATATTATCATCCACAAGTTTCATTAGGCCCTCTAATGACATATGACGCATAGAAAATGAGGTATTTGTAAACAACCGATTTTTATCATCTTTGACCCTGAATATCTTGACTAGATGACACGATATAGTATGAGACATTTCAGCCCGTGTCTAGAACATCAAAATAAAGGTTCGTACATAATTACAGCTTTTTAACTTTCATTTCGAGGTTAAATACTTATTTGACTGGACTAATATAATTTAGGGTGAAATGACATTTGATCATCAAAATTGATAACATAATTTCTGAAAATATAAAAACAAAGTTATTATAGTATCAATATTAAAGTTTCTTATAATATCCCTTACCGAAAAGAATCTACAATTATTTGATTACATTTAAACATTTCGAGTATTACTCGAGTATTACCGATACTTCAATAAATCCTGAACAAGTAGAGAAATGTTGAGTGATATACCATGCGATAGTTTGGCGTAGTGGCTACAGGCGTGTGACTATGTGACTATTACTACTTAGTAATGCGAGCGAACGTGGGTTCAAAATGGTGGTTAGGAGAAAAAATTGCCGAGGTCTTCTTAGCGGGCTTCACAATACGTTTTAAGAGGATGCCTATAGTCCTACTTCACCTGCCAAAAAATAAAACCGCAAAAAACTCTCAACCGGTGGTCAAAAATGATATACAATGGTTTTATTCGATGATTAACGATGAATAGGATCGATCCAGCACGCGGAATACATCGACGTAGAGAAAAATTAATTTTTTTTGTTCGTCAAGTGTAAGCGTGTCACTTATTCTGGTTGATATCAATGCTTACGCATCAAAAACGCAAAAAGTAGTAACATAGCCTCATTCTACACGCAATACCGAACCTTTCCATCTAAAAATTTTGTTTTTTCATGCAACATTGGGGCCGAGGTGTGTAAAATCCCACCTTGGATTTAAATAGTCTAAATTGTCGATTGTCAACAGTTGAGAGACACGCGGTACCTTGGTTCCCAAAACGGCGAGCAGATGGCTCCACGCTTCAGTCATCGTGCGGACTGAAGGGTGCGTTTCGCATACTGCCAGTGCTGTCGGCAAGTCTTTTGTCTGCCTCGCACTCCAGGGTAGTTCAATAGCTCTGTCTCGCCTTCTCTATATTTCACGATGATTCACGCGCAGAGCCATCTGTCGGGCGTTTCGGGAACCGACAATTTAGACTATTTAAAGTTAACTGGAATTTTACACATCTCGGCCCTATTGTTGCGTAAATCAACAAAATCTTTTAATGGAAAAGTTCGGCATTGCATGTAGAATGGGGCTATGTTTCTGTTTTACGCGTTTTTGACGCGTAGGCTTTGATATCAAGCAGAATGAGTGACATGCCCACACTCGACGAACAAAACAAAATTGATTTTTCTCTACGTCGATGAATTCCGCGTGCTGGATCGATCCTATTTATCGTTAATCATCGAATAAAACTATTGTGTATCATTTTAGACCACCAGTTTAGAGTTTTTTTGCAGTTCTATTTTCTGGCCGGTAAAGTAGGATAGTAGTGAAGTAGGATAGCATCCTCTGAATCGATACACTTATAAGTAGATTATTCAGCGAATTGTAATTTATTAGGAGGCTCATGTTGGTTATTATTTTTCACGTGCATCAAATTGATATGATATAAAAAATAAATAATTTTTCCTTTTTCCAAACTTTCAATACAATTTTTGTAAAATCATAACTTCTGTATTGTAATATTATTAAACAAATTCTTGATAAATGCTTAGTAATATCGGAACAAATATTTTGTAATATTCCCAAACTGAGTTGGTATAATTTGTGTCGTAAAATTACAATACTGAATTATATTACTAACTATACGGTGGTGCGTAAAAACTTCCTACTGTTTAATAAAATTACCCTGGAAATTTTTAATAATATGGTTAAACTAAGAGAAAGAATAAAATGAACGTGTTTCACGTAAATACAGATATTTGAAAGCAAGGTCGACTACAAGGAAAACGTTACCACAGTAGCGTCTCCGGTACCGCTAGTCGGCTAGTAAGTGAGAGCAGTACTCCCTCTCCTGTGATTTTAGTTTGCGAATGATACTATCAAGCATAGCTGTCTGTACTTGTCCCAGTAGCGAGCTGCCTTACAGCAGATTGTTTCAGGATTTTGTCGTTAGTCTCACGATGTGGCAGAGATAAAAGAAACTGTGTAAAGAGAATAAACCGCAAAGGCACATATCGATAGCTCCTATCGCAAAGACCGTAACTCAGCATTGTAGATAACAAGAGCGTATTTCAGCAAAGCAAATAAGATGAGCTTGTCTCGGTGATGCAGGAAAGATATCTGGGCGGATGAGGAAAAACGAGCGTATTCTACAATGCAGGAAGAAGGAGCGTATTTTGGCAAAGCAGGAAAAAGATTGTATCTCAGTACGCAGAAGTTCTCTTTCAGTATCTGCAATGGATCGAGACACGCATTTGTTCCTGCTTTTCCGAGATACGGTTTTTTTTCCTGCACTGAAATGAATCAGTCACCTCTTGGATATTTTTTTAGTTTTGTTCGTCGCTTTGAATAAACCATTTCGGATTGTCATATCGACGTATAGATTAAAGAAGTCTTGATTAAATTGAGCGAGACATGGTACGCAACAATTTTCACAATGATCAACACGATTAAAAATCTGAAAAAAAAATACTGTAGTTTCCTAATGGCAACTATAAGCGATAGGTCGAGTTTGAAGAACGTGTTCTTTTCCGTTTTCGAAATATTGCGGTTTGAGAACAGCAACTCAATGAAAACCATATCCTAACTCCAAGGGGATTATCCAAATAAAGTGTAAACGCATGAAAGAATATTACATTTGATTTCTGTAGCACCATAGAACACGAAGAAGATTAGAAATTGTTAAAGCCGAGATTTAGCGAAAGCAATAAGTCAATAACCGTCGAAGACACTCGACAATTTCATTCATTTGTACTGATATTGATGAAAACGTTAGAGTGTAAGGTTTTCTCCAGCTCTAATGAATCATGTATCCGTAAAATTATGCACTAGATATCTTTAATAAACATACTATATTTATTTATCACTTATGTTGCTATACATGCTTTATTTTTCATCTTCAATCTATATATCGCTCTGCTTGTATAATATGATCGACTTATCGCTAATAGTTGCTGTTGGGAAACTACAATATTTTTTCAGATTTTTTAATCGTGTCCATCATTGTGAAAGTGACTCGCGAATCCGACTGCCACGCGCCGTCGAGTGGCGGCAAACGGCAGTTTGACGCGCACCATTATTGGTCTAGTCAACAAGCACGTTTTTTTTACGAATTCCAGTTCGCCTTCTCCGAAAATTATGGTTGAGGTGTCACTCGATCCGGATTGGGATCTATAATTAACTTTATGAAAAAATTCAAGTGGCGCTCCAAAAAATTGCAAAAGTTAAAAACAATTTAGTAAGAAATAAAAGGGTTTCGTTTTTCGTGAATATCTCGAAAACTATTGCAGTTATCGCAGATCTACCAAAAGATCCTTGAAGAGCAGGAAACTCCCTAAATTTTTAGCAACAAAAAAAAAATGTTGGTTGAAAAATGCGTTGTTAAACAATAAAAAAAAATTTTTAAGAAGGAATATTTTTTTTTAAACATCAATTTTGCTGGATTGTCGGTGCCCGCGCGCGCCTCCGCTCAATTATTAATATTTGAAAAACACTCCTAATTAATTCTCCAATTTGAAACTCGCCTATCTTATAGGAAATTGATCAAGCGATACGTTTGTATTTTTTTTTTGAATTTTACAGCGCGGTTTCGGTGATGAAAAGCGTGTTTGAAAATTAATTGTTTATAACAATCTTCAATTATTGCTATTATAAAATGTGTAGCAGCATGAAATGGAAGCCCAATTCCAGCTCTTTCGAATGAGCCCAAGGACAAATTGATAAAACAAATAGAACCTAAGATATGAAGATTTGAAAGAGAGCGTGTGTGGCGGTTTTTGGCATTTTGGACAATTTTCAACCTGGAATAACTTTTGAAATATTGAAGATAAAAAAAAAAAAAACAAAATTGTTTAATGAATTTATTTCACCCATAGAATCCGTTAAAAAAATCACAGTAAGCGAAAGGATCGATGAAAATTTTTGGTCGATTTCGTTCGGTTTGACGTGGATTGACACATATCTATGCCTGAACTCATAACGTTTAAGGTAGTGGTTTCGCGACAGTCGTAGCAAAAAGTTTACGCTAGAGTCTATAGTACAGACAGTTAGGTTTCATAATTCATAAGCCCAAAACTTTTAGCTGTTTATGTACCACTCCTAGCGAATCCCGTACGACTAACTGCTCACTTGAAAAATCTGGCAACACTGTCCGAGTCCGAGATGTCCGAGATACTTCTTTCGTAGGTTAAATAAATGCGTTGTTGAAAGCTTGTTTTTAATGTATCCCTTCCACTACTTGGATGAAATAAATTTTTCATTATTTATTAATTAGTATCTCAGAAACTGTGTTGTATTTATAACTTAGACTTAAAAAAAAAAATCTATTAGTTGTTGTTTAATGTTGCTTTAGTTTTTTATAACAATCGTAAGAAGAGTTTCTTGGTTATAATTATATATGTAGGTAAACTTTTCGGTATCCCGTATAGTGCAATGTATAAGAGTCTCAAGAACTCAATCTTTGGAATTCAATATCTCCGGAACTAAATTATTCATAAATTTCATTTTGCACTAATCGATGCAGAATTGTGTAAATAATAATCTGTCTAAATTCCAAAAAAATCATAAGAAAATGCATTTGGTGAAACAACTACCTGAAAAATTCTTTTTAAGGGCAATCCCTAGTCGCCCACCTCCTTTTTGTCGAAAAAGGGACGGAATTGACACATGTCGATTATTATTCGAACCCAGGCGTCGAAAACGCAAAAACAAAATGCATAGCGTTAATTCTATTTCAATTCCGAACATATACGTACGAAAATATATTCGTTTCATGCGAAAATAGAGCTTTCAGATCGCATTTAGATTTGTCAAGTGTGAATTTCCTCGGCGGCCATTATTATGCAGCTGTCCACCGAGCTTAGCTGGCCCGGGAGGTAGGTGGCGCCACGAATTTATCACTCCAACGCGAATTTCACAATTCTTTATATACTTTAGCGTACTATCCTTGCGTCGGAGCGATATACTCGTGGCGCCACCTACCTGCCGGGCCAGCGAAGCTCGGCGGACAGCTGCATAATAATGGCCGCCGAGGAAATTCACACTTGACAAATCTAAATGCGATCTGAAAGCTCTATTTCCGCATGAAACGAATATGTTTTTGTACGTATATGTTCGGAATTGAAATAGAATCAATGCTATGCATTTTGTTTTTGTGTTTTCGACGCCTGGGTTCGGATAATAATCGACATGTGTTAACTCCGCCCCTTTTTCGACAAAAAGGAGGTGGGCGACTAGGGATTGCCCTTAATGTACTTGGCGCGAGACTCTACCGAGTCTCTTGATATGCTACAAAATATATAAAATATATCATCAAAATCATCGATCATCAAACATCTGTAGGTCAGATAAAATATTTAGCTTATCGATCAATTTGCGCAGATCTCTTACCAAGTCGCAATACTGTTGGTAAGAAAGAGTGTTGAAACGAAATCCAGGAAAATACTAATATATACATTCATGACGCGTCATTAATTTCAGCGCCCATCTTGTCTAATCTAGTACCTTATATCTATGGTTTTTGGAATTTTCTCACGAAAAAATTATCCATCATTATTCTTGTCATTTCAAAAGTCATGAGCTTACGTAAATTACATTGAAAATCTTTGTGACGAAAAAGAAGACGAAGGAGATTTTGATTTTTAGTAACTTTGACACCTGATAGCTCAGCAACCACTCGATCGTTTTCGTTTAAATTTTGGAACTAAAGTTAAAGTTTCGTCGGGGTTTCTCTTCTTGTGAATGGTATTTGTATAAAGTAGATCCTCCCATAACTTAACTCGTCGGAACCGTAAATATTCCTATAACTTCCCCTTGTTCTCCCACCCTAGTGCTCGAGCGCATGTGCACAGCGTTTCTGGCAGCACGCATGCGTAGGATTCCCCGAGAAATATGACAATTGAGGTTATGTTGCCATGTGTAAATCCCACGCTGCGCGTCACTCGGAACTCAGTGTGGGGGGAAACGGCGATAGGGGAAATGAAGCTATGGGAATTGGTTGTCATGGCAACGAGTTCAGAAATGGGAACAGTTAAGTTATGGGAGGTTTTAACTTAAAGGGACATTAAAGACGCTCATCGCCTGGAAAACGCGGGGAGGGTATTATGGGAGCTTCAACTATATACATTTGCAATAATTATTATACATACATGAGTCAGCGAAGAAATGATTAAAACGCACAAAAAGTTATTCATTGGCAATATATACAGTGTTCCATAAAAAAACGAAAGCTTTGACTGAAATCGGAAAAATGAGGTAGTACAAAAATAAAAAAAAATGTTTCGAACAAAAGTTATAGGATTTTGAGGGGGATATTTGATAATACTGTTCAAGGGTTTGGATTTTCATCGGTTTTTATTAGGTGTTTTTGTATTTTTTAACTAGAGACCCATATTTTTTAATGCAGCTACCTAATCTGGAGAAAAAAATATAATAGTTTTGTGGGAAACTTTCTTCTTCTGCAGTAGATCTGTTTTCGATGGATATTTATTTTCCTGAAACTGTACGCAGCTGAGTGTAAAAGTTTGAGAAAGACGATTTATAAAGTGCAAGAAAAAACTATGTCGGCACAGTTTTTGCAGACGTTGAAGGTTCTATTTTCTCTTGTATAATTGGTAAATTATCGAAACAAAAAATCGCGAAAATTGCTCTAGAGAAGAAACAAAAAGCCAATAAAGAAAACTGAAGTTGCGGGTTATTGTTGAAAAATTATCTTTAGAAAAATATAGTTTTCTTGCGAATTAATTTTCATCATTAACTCATTTGCTGGTATACACGATAGTCTTTTATCGCATCATTCTGCTTTGGACTTGCACTGAAAGAAATGACCAATAGTCGTTATTCATACGATTATAAAATGGTCCAAATTTTCACTGCTACAAAAAAATTTTCAAAAATAATATCGAAAAATTCGTTGAAATAGATCGATAAAAAAATTATTTTTTGTAACACATGCACGATTTTCGCGTTTTTTTAACCTAACAATCGGGTGTAAAATTGACGTTTGTACTAGCGGGTGATAAAAGTCGGTAGCGGATGAAAAAGTCGGTAGTGGGCGATAATAGTCGGTTATTTTTTAATTTTTTATGATTTAATTTTTTTCAATTTATTTTCTTTATTATAAATTAAAGGAGCATTGTGCCGGTTCTAAACTCACTTTCGTCCAGCATTTATGTATGATCGTCTCGTCCGTCGAGTGTCCGTACTGTTATTCAAAATCAATTTAAAAGTTTCTGATTTTTTTTTTAAGTTGGGGGGCTTTGCCTCCCAAACTCCCAACCAGGGGCTTCGCCCCTGAACCCCCTGTTAGCAATTTTGCCCATTGGATCCTAACATTCACTATGCTACATAAACTAGCCTAACCTGATAATAATTATTCCGTCATTTCCTTCCCTAAATGCGTAATATACTAATTTTTGTTAAATTTGTTGATGTTTTTTTTATGTCACAAATCGTCTCAGTTTTTTCTCGATTAATAGAAACGCAAAATCGATACATGTGTCACAAAAAATATGGTGTGCACCACAGGCGAGGGCTTTTTTGCTTACGTGTGTTTGCATTACTCATCTCCGGTTTGCGATGTGCACTCGCCTTCGGCTCGTGCTTACTCGCCTCCAAAGAGGATATGATAGAGAACGTCTCATAAAACGCCAATGTGATTTTTCGTATACGGCTCACTAGCGCCTCTGTCGAGTCGCGGAATAAACTATTGTTCCCCCACTCTTTATTTCAGCGGGAAATTCGAATGAAATTTATATGTTCTCTCTGTTATGTACCACTTATAGACTACGCAAAATTGTGAATATGGGACAAAATATTAATAGAACATCTACTATTCCAAGTAAAAAGTATATTTGGTATTGAAGAATGAACCTGGCCTCCTAGTGACAGCGTATTTTCAAGAATAATTTCAAAAATGCTTCACTACTATCGACTGTACATAAATTGAGCCTTCTGTTGACGGATGACTGTGATATTATATGAAAGAGAACCTGAGTAACAGTATTCAAATGTACGATGCTATGAATCACACTTTTGAACATGCGTTCCCATGCAATAATGGTTTCGGAAACGTTTTCTGTTGCATAGACTAATCCGTGGATATCGGCGTAAGTTTTCATGATCACATACAATTTATGTTCAGGATCTAGACTATCGTTTTCATCAATTAGTACGGTCTTACAATCTGTACAATCATGATAGGATAAGAATTTTTTATATAAATATCCATAAATATAATAAACTGCATTTGACTCAGTGAATTCCTGAATTTCTGATTGCGGATATGAATGAGAAGGTCAGTGTTCGTAATACAAATATCGCTATACGTACTGGAGATGGCACCCTCAGATTGGATATCTTTAATGCAGCTTAATTTTGCAAATATATGATTTGTATTTGCTTCGCAATTGCTCAAGTTAGAAACTTTCGTTAAATGTGTTATTAAAATATGCCTCAAACCTGATTTGAATTGCATGGGAGATGGATAAATCCGAACAGCCGTGCTGCTGTCTTACGTTGGCAAAGAGATTTTTTAAAGGGTCTAGGTTTAGATGTCGCGTACACAAATGTTTAATGTCATAATTCATTGATAAATCATCAAATAGCTGTAGCACAGCACTAATTGTGAACCGAAGACCTCTAATGTACGGCGGTTGCGGTTCCGGAACAAACTCAGCTGTGTCGAAATTTTTTAACATTGATTTCAAAAATTTCACATGCTCTGACTCTGTTGACATGGCGTAATTTAATTTTTGTGGAAGATTTTTCTTTAATAGTGAAGAATTGAGAGAATCAAATAACTTGTCCATGTCGATTATGAATTGAGATGTCATACAGTTGGTGCGAAATTTTTCCGGAAATATTGTTTTATAAACTAGGTGTGCAGTGTACATCGACTCAGAAGATATTAGCGCAGCTAACGGAACACGCATCTTGCTTGAAAAAACCCACGAAAAATCACTAAATCTGAACGAAAATCATGCAATAAAAATCGAAGATCAGCTCGTTCCACGTTCAGATTAGGTTTCAAAGTTGCGTAATCATTTGAGGAATCGTTACATATTCGAATTTTAAAAATCAAAAATGGCGTATTTTAATAAAAAATTCGCCCGGAAATCACGAATCATACGTGGGTTTTACCATGACTGAAACGAGATGACAGAGAGCCCTGCATTGAAGCATAAGTTGTATTTTTTTCATAACGCATGTATGAAAAAGCTGCTTGTTTGTAGCTCTGAAGCGTGCGTATTGTGGCACTGTTCCGCCGTTCCAATGGTTACTGTTAACATAGGTGCGTACAACGTTCTACGCATATTTAGCATGCGATAATGGTTGATGTTATGCACGGCAGCAATAAAGTCCACATTATACCTATTTATACCTATTGCTGCGCCATCTCTGGACAAATTTCTGTATCATCTAAGTTGGCGTGATGTCTTTAGTACGAGTCGTACGGTTCATTCTTCGCGTTGCACGTGAGTCGGGTGGTTTTGTTGTCATATTCGAAGTACCAAAATATGCCCGCCCCAGAGCTACAAGCGACTTTTCCATGCATTCGTTATAAAAAATACTGTTGGATATTGGTGCGAAATGAGGCGTTTAGACTCGTGCGATATTTTCGGCACTCACCCCCGTCTCGGCTTCAGCTGGCTCGACGCCAAATGGCAAAAAATTTCCTTAAGAGAAACAAAAAGATAACCGAGGAATAATAGCCTACGGAAAATCAACAAACTCCCACAATCGTGACGAGAGGGTGAAGTTTTACTTAAGAATCGAAAAAAGAGAAGAAAAAAATCGGCCGAGAATCTTGTATCAAAAAAAATCTCAATATTGATAAAACGAAAGAAAAAAAGGAAAAGAGGGAAACCAAAAATAACAAACAATGGTAAAAAATCATGTCATTTTTCATTCTTCAATTAAAATTTTTTCAATATTTTGAAATTAAAAATTTATTTTGCGAGCAGTTTGATTCCATAAAAGATACTTGAGGGAATACCCAAAAAAAATTTCATGCCAAAATATCGAATAGCTTCGTTACAATAACAAAATTTTGGCTGGCGTCTTTATTGACCTCAAGGTGCCAGCAATGTTATACCAGATTAAGGTGCCAGCTAAGGGTTAAGTACGTCTAAATTGTATAACAAACTAATATGCCGATAATAATACCAATAACAATAATAATAATGATAATAATGATGATGATAATGATAATGATAATGATAATGATGATGATAATGATAATGATGATGATAATGATAATGATAATGATAATGATAATGATAATGATAATGATAATGATAATAACAATAATAACAATAGTAATAATAATAATAATAATTAATTAATTATGGTAATCGCATAAATTATATTTTATTATTCATGATTATTATTATGGTATATCATTTTTTCACTAACTTTCCCAAAACTTCTCCATCATAAGCATACCAATATAGACGATCGATCATCCTTGATAGCTCCAGATTTTTTATGATAATGAGTTATTATCCGTTATTATTATTGTTTTTTGTAAATTATAAATATTTTATTTGTCACTAAATATTGTATGTTTATTGTACATTATATTTATTATTGACGCGCATGCCGGCGAGTGAAAAAGATATTCGAGCCAAAACTTGTTCCTGTTTGATTGAGTTAGAACTTTAAATTTTTTAAATACACTGCATTTTTTACACAACCTACAAAAAAAATTATGCAGTATTTTAGTAGTCAGTAATAAACCAACGTATATTTCACATCGGACAGATATTCGAAAACACGTAAATGGATCACGGAATTATATGAGAAAACGAACAAATTGCGCGGTGAAAAAAGTTTTTCGGTTAAGTAAACAAAAACCTACCATCTGGATTTAAGGATTAGACGAGTGTAAGTGAACTTTCTAACCCTTTATACTCTCGCTTCTGAGCTCCCGTACTCCAATTTCTTGCTGAATGTACCTACCAGGACTCATTCATTTGTACCGATAAAATGCAAATAGCATTTTGTCTCCATTTGCGATTCGTGTCGTACTCAAATTTATATTGCCATTTCATTCGCACTGTACTGATCGGCAGGACAGGCTAGCAACTGTCGCAGTGAGGCGACCCATACTGCGTCAAATAGCCGGTCGGCCTCTAAATTCAAACTTCAAATTTATTTTTGACACCCAAAAAATTTACTTCAATGTAAATGTGCATCACAGTATGGATGATTTTCTCAATTTTCGTTCGTCTGTAACTCCCAAACTAAAAGTATGCCCACCTCCATCATAGTCTCGAAAACTTCGTTTAAATATAATCAATATTGAAAGACAATAAATGAAAATAATTCAATTTTTTTTTTATCTTTTTTTTTTATCGTGGTTAAGCGCATCAAATGGCATTGTGAACTCTTTTACCTTTCGTATAGGGTAGAAGCCGGATAGTTGCCCCACTTTTCAAAAAAGTTGCTATTATTAAAAAATATGTACTTACTAAGGATAATGCAACATGTATATCAAAAGATAGGTCTTTGATCTTTCATAGTACTCTATTTTTGTAAACATAATTGATATTGGTTTTGAGTAAATCCTGTTTTATTTGACCTCTCAAAAAAGGGATAGTTGCCTACTGTAGCGGATAGTAGCCTAGCGTTAAAAATGCTTTGGGGGATACTATTTCCTCGTTCGAAACTATGATTTTTCCAGATAGAAACAAATTTAAGTAATAAAAATTTCAATTTAAGTAATCAGTCTGTATTATTTGCTGAGCTCCTTTAGTCAGTACTAATCAAAATATTAATCAACATTATAAAATAGTATTAAGTTTTAATGTCTTAAACTATAGAAATACAACAAAAATAGCATCCAAACCTTGAGTTAGGTAAGTTATTATTAAAATTTGATTATTTATTTTAATGATAGAACAATATGGCAATCCGCAAAAGTAAATAGGGCGACTATCCTTTTTGATACAGATACTTGTCCTTTTTATTTGCGGAATAAATAGAAACTATTCAACTATAAAACGTAATAAACAGTGTAATTTAAACTCTAATGCATGCGGAAAAACAAAAAGTTGACTGAAACCACAGTCAGTAATAAAAATATTCAATAGAAATTACTGGCCAATATAATTTTGACGCCCGTCAAAGTTTCGCCGCGGAAGATTTTGCTCACACGGACAAAACGCGGACGCCTATTCCGTCGGCTTACATGGCACTGAGGCTTGCGGAAGGGGCACTTCTAATCATAGTAAAGGGCTAATGCCACCAACATCCCTAACATAGTATATTCAAAACCGGGGCATGTATCCCACTGAGGCAACAATCCGGCTTTTACCCTAAGAAATTACATAAAAATGTATATTTAATTCGATTTCTCTCATTGATTCAATTACTTGTTTTGCCTGTACCTTCCAAACCAAAAGCTTGCCCACTTTTATATCAGTATCAAAAATTTTGATTTTAAACAAAAAATTTATGTGAAAAATTTGAAGCCAATCGATTGGGGCTATCCATTCGAAAGATGGGTTTTCGTGTTTTTGGGTGCAGCAGGAACCAGACCAGTGGTCCAAAAAATCCAAAACTCGGTAAAAGATGTTTTTTTAATTCACTCTGCATCATACTAAAAGATAAAAAAAATCGCCAGTGGTAAGGGTCAGACGTAGTTTGGTTTGGCGTGAATGCCTCATATTTAATAATACTTTGAATATATGTACAGCTTTCGGATCAATTTATAAGGGATAATAATGGACAAATTCATTCATCTATTTATTTATTCTGATATTACAAATAGCGCCTTCTAGATAGTGCTAGAGCCACTAAGAACTTACAAAACAGAATAAATCCCTTGTTCGTAGGATCGGATATAGTATAAAAGTAATCATAATAGACCTATGGACTATTATTATAAATGACATTATTAATTCTAGAAGTTGCAAAGGTTTTTTATTTTTCTAACTACTTACACGTTTTTTCTTATCCAATTCTTTTAACCTAATTTTTGAACGATGAATTATCGTTAATTATATAACAATGATGGAAATGGATGGCTTCATAGATGATGTCCCACTCAAAGGCCGAACGAAGAAATTCTAGAAGCTCTTTTTCCCTATCCCTGCCGACTAGGTAACACAGTAACCCGCGTAGGAGAGGCAGTTGAGACCTGGACAGCAGTCGCCACGCACTCGGCACTACCATTTTTATTCACACATATGGTTTTGATTTTTCTGATTTTTGTTTTTATTATTTTTCATACATATAGCGTATATTCATGCAGAATACATCCTCAAGCCAGAAAAAATAATAATAGCAATTATAGCTGATTATAATTATGATAATAATTAATTGGAAGAAAAACAATAATTGAAAATTAAAAAAAAAAAAAAAAAAAAATAAAAAAAAAAAATAGTACATTGTGTACCAAGGAAGCGAAGTAGGCCTTTTAACGCGTGAGTTCGCAATACGACTCGTAGATGAGTCGAAGACGAGTATTGCAAATACGCTCAGCCTAAAAGATCTATACCGTCTCCGTGGTGTACACGATGTTTTATATAACAAAAGCATGTTTTACAAGTTTTATGCTCAATTCGGTACACAAAGTAGACGGACTACGTACATGCAATAACAGACAATGGTCGAGAGCCAATGCGCATGCGCGAAGTACGTATTCGAACACAGTACGCATGCGCGGAGTACGTATTCGGGCAGATTTACGTCCCAGGAGTTACCTGCCTTTATTTGTACAGTTCCGACTCCCCATCACAGACTCCCTGCCAATGTCACGCAAAGGGCTACTTTAGGTACTGAAATCGAGCATGAAAAACGCGTGAAACATGCTTCCGTTATGTAAAAGATATTTATTTATGGACTGTTGTTCCTTTTTTTTCATTTATATTTTTATCACTGTAAAGAAGATTATGAATTTGAATTATTTTTGTATTTCTGTGTTTATTTTTTGTTTTTTTCTTGTTTTTTTTTTGTTATTGTGATTATTATCTATTGATACAATAATAATAATTCAAAATCTTTATGAATTTAAATTATTACGCAGTTGTTATAAAAAAAGCCAATTGATTATAATAATTGAATTATCAAGCGTTCGACATGCTGTTAATAATAATAAGAATAATAATAATAATAATAATAGTAATAACTTTAAAAAAATTACAATTAATTCAATTTCTTTCTTTTTTTTACTTTTTTTTTATATACTGACCGGCTCTCTAATTCCACTGCAAGTAGAGCGTTTTGAAGGAGCTTGGTTTCTCGCATTCCAGGCTTTTGCAGGAGATGCTGAGATGACAGCAGCTCCGACAAGAAGTGCGATACAGATGAAGATCATAAGTTTAGCCATGCTTGAGCAGAATTTCGATTTTCTTTATCTGATTATAAAATATAAGACAAAATAGAAAAAATTAATAAACAAAGATTAATCAATCAAATTTTTGTATCGATTAGGTATCATATAGATTGCTGTTCGTGTCACTGAATTCTTACGCTTCTTATAGCCTACTTTTTTCTATATTTCCCCAAAGTTAGATTGCGGCAAAAGAATATAAAAATAAGAATAAGAAAAGTTGGCCTACGATGGGATTTGCGGCATTAAACGCAGAATGAATTAAAGTTTTTATCGAAAAAAATAAGAATAAAAATAAATAAATTGAAAATGGCGAACTTGAAAAATAAATGGTTTTTTCCAAAAAAAACTGAAAAATTTCGTAGAACATGACTTTAAATATTTCTTATTTTTGTGTATTTTTTCTGAAAAGCACGGTTAAAAACGAGAAATTTGAAAAAAAGAAACATCTCGATTAGTCAGTTTTTGAAAACGTTATGAGCATTTGAAAAAAAAGTCAACTTTTTCTCGGTTGGGTGAAAGAATTTGAAAAAATTCACAGAAATGTTTTCAGTGGGGTAGTATAACACATAAAATTTTCAGCCAAATCAAAAGGGGTCGGGTTCAGAAGTGGTCGATTTAGCGTGGAATGCCCAATCATAATTAAAAATGAAAAAAAAATAACAAAAAGAAATACTTATGATGAAAAATTTTTTTGATTATACGACTCAATTTCAAGGTTTTCTTATTGTTAGTTACTATGACTACTTATTTACTGTGTACTACATAACGTCTATACATATGAGCAATAAATTGGCCATTGTTCATTCAGCACCAATATAACAATCGTCATTGTAATAATAATAATATCAATACTCAGCGAAAGATCGTTACTTGTTATATTATAATATATACCGTTTTATATTGTATTTATGTATTTTAAAAAATGGAGGAAGCTTCTATATAAATCAACTCCGACTGACTTAACCATTCGGATTTTGATCCACTTATATAGGAGCCTGAGTACACGGAGAGCATGGGTGTAAATGTGTGTGTGTGTGTGTTAAATCACGTGTACACACGGTGAATTTTTTATGCAAAGTTTATAATACTTGTGTGTGGGTGTGTGTGTGTGAATGTTTATGAATTTATTTATGTGTGTATGTATGTATGTGTAGCCATAATCGTCGACTTCTCTGATATCAAATCTCATTGCATAAGGTCAACAGTAGCTACTAACGCCACTTAGGGGCTGTGCCTAAGTTACGTAAGGCTATCGGGGGGGGGGGGAGGTCGAACATTTTTTTTATAGTTCTTTAAATATCTATATCTTACGTAAAGTACTTATATATTCTTTTTAATGGAAACATAAAAACTAAAGTCGTAATTTTTTGGAAAACCGACGTCGAAAGTAAACAAGACGAATTCTCCGAATAGAGTTCTAGACTCTTCTCAGTGGGCTGATCTGTAATTATTCAATCAAGAATTTTCTTCATTTTTCATTTAAGTTATACCCTCAATTATCAGAATAAAAAAACTAAAATGATTACGTAATGATGGGGGGCGGGGGGCAAAAGTGTAAAATTTGACGGACCCCTATACAGGGGAAAGGGGGGGGGGGGGGGGGGGGGGGAGCAAGAAATTGTCTAAATTTCCCTTACGTAATTTAGGCACAGCCCTTTATACAATTAAACAGTATAGAGACGCACTGTTACTGTATATGCATATGTATGTATATACGTACATATGTGTTTAATTTTAACTCGAAGATGAATCTCTAACAATGAGAGTGATTTCTAGCTCAAACGAAAATCACTCGTGTGAAATAATTAAGCGACGTATAAAAATCAAAGAAAAATATTTAAGAATAAAAATTTTGTTCCAAATACAGATTTATTATTTTCACGACTTCCGATTACCTCCATTTTGTAATTTTTAATTGATATTTTATTTTATAAGACATTAAAAATTATATTTAGATTTTTTTTTTTACATGAATATAAGAATTTCCATAATTAAAAAAAAAACTGAATAAATTTAAAAAAAAAATGATTTTCCCACGACAGGACTAGGCTAAGAATCTGTAGAATATAGAAAATATTCTTTTTTTTTTGAGAATTTTTCAAAAAAAAATTAAGGATACAAACAACTTTGAAAATAATATCTTAAACTATAAATTAAAAAAAAAATCTATTGAATAATTTTTTGATACCTTTTTGTATCAAATTTTTGAAAAATTGAATTGGAAAACACAGAATTTGAAAAAAAAGACACTGAAATTGATACATTTTCAAAAAAATTATAAGCATTCAAAATAAAAAACATCTAAAATTTTGGAAAATTCACATCTCGTCAACGGCTTGATAAAAAAATTCGAAAAAAATCATGGAGCCCTTTTTCACAAAGTGTAAGAAGAAAAGAAAATCCAAGCCAAATCTTTCAGATAGCGAACAGCCAAAAATCCAAGCAAGCGAAATTTTTCAGATAGCGCGCAGATTGCTGTTCGTTATTTTTGTTAATTTAAGATGGAAAATCTCAGGCTGTCCACAAAACTGACCTCGGATAATCAGATAAATTTGTGTCATAAACGGGTGTTGCAGAGAATGAGGCTTTGGATCATTTGAAAGATTACGAAAAAAGAGTGGTCTTCGTCGCATTGACAAATCAAACCGCTTGAGAGTTCTCCTCGCGAGTTATAGAAGCGATAATCTCTTATTGCAATACAATTTCGGATAAACAAATCGACGTTTATGTAACGAATGTACACGTAATTGTAATTTCGTTCTTATGTAATGAAGATCTGATTTGCGCGGAATACATATCAACATTTCGAGTATTGACCTCGTCGAAAGGCCTGCAGTGTGCCCGAACTTTGACTACTACAATTTGATTGGGAACCGGTAAAAAAAATCATCGTACGATTTATTTATTACATAACTAATTTTAATTCTCCTTTTCCATCAACATGCCTATATCAATTTATTTTTTATGAAATTACCAAAATCCACAATTTGAAATAGTTTACAAGTTATAAAATATTACGGGCTGAATAAGAAGATAAACAGTATCATTTTTCATAAACAAATGTATGTAATTGACGATCTCCAATTGCAACAAACATGATTGACTATTCATTTGAACCAATCAATCGCCCATAAAATCGTCTTGACAAGACGAACTTATATTTTTATTGTAATAATCAAGTTTGATAACTGTAAGATGACTGTAAGATGACTGTAAGATTACCACTCAATTCGAGCAGCGTAATCCACAGGAGACCAAAAAAAAAAATTGAAAAGAACATTCTAAATTTTTATCCAGTAAAAATTTCCTCGGCCTGGGTTCGATCCCGCATTTTTGTATTAACAATTTGAGTTCGTTTTGACTTCAAGAAATCTTTACTTGAAATTTGTGTGATTCTATACGTTAACATTTTTTCATCATCTCAGACGTCGGTGCGATTGTTTATTATAATTTGATATCTATTTATTTGTTATAAATTTTTGTTCTTAATTAAATCGTAATATTCTCTAGTAAATGAAATGCCAGACGAAAAATTTTTCACAAATATTCAACTACACCATATGTTTATAAATTTTTTTAAAACAAATGGCTCCAAAAATTAAAAATAGATGTTCTTCAATACCTTTTCATTGAATAAAAATACTAATAATAATATAATTTAATTTAAAAAAAATTTCAATCACTCTTTTTAATTTTTTAATTTTTTGTTAGCCTAGATAATTTATAACTAATGGATTATAGCAATTAAAAATCACGCAATTTTATAATCTTGTTGAATGTAATTTTCAAAAGGTCTCCTCCAAGCGAAATAATATCAGTAGCTTTCCTTAAACAATTACACGGTGTAATATTTACACGACTTTGAATATAGACAAAGTCTCTAAGAAAAATGGCTTAGTTAACAAATATGTTCAACTGTTGAAAAATTGATGAAATTTTTTGTTTTCTGTGGAATTTTATTCTCTCAAGTGTCTAGATAATAGTACCATAATGTATTTAAATTTTTAAATCAATATTTATTTGTCCAAAAAAAAAAAAAAAAATCATATGCGAAGTTCTACTTTCAACATTAAGGCGGGTCCCGACCTAATTATGGCCTTTTCTAAAAACATTGAGCAAAACAGTGCTATTAAACGGAATATCTCTGCCCGGGCACCGAAACTGGGAAAAAGAAATACGTCGCGACACGTATTTGCTATTTCGAACACGTCCATCCCGAAGCATGTTCGTTTTACGCTTAAATAGAGAAATCTCGGTATGAACCAAGCCTTTTTGACAATTGGCGATTTTCAAACGCTCAAAATAATAGCGTTCGGCGTGTTTGGAGTTGTTAGAGCGACACCCCCGAGAATTAAAAGCACCATGCTTGACCAGGTGTGTTTTGTAATGAGTGAGATATACAACCGTATGTGATCCTCCAAAATTTAATTGGAACCAAGTTGCTATAGTATGGTTCTGGAAATGTAAGGTGGACTGGAAAGAAAATGATCAATTAATTAAGACACATATACGAAGCCGAGAAAAATAAAGTATCTATTCTGAGACTATACTAATCGAAATTGGGTCTTCCAAGAAGTTTTGTCATGACGTTCTGGTTCTAAACGATTATTTAATTGCGACAGTCATTAAAAACATAAAACGTCATGATATCGCGTATACACAATACACCGATGATTCAAGATTCAGAATAGTGTTCGAAACCATCATTTGCGCGTCATTCTGATGACATCATTATTTAGTACATCTAATCCGGATTCACTTGTCTAACCTGTAATACCCTCACTCTGGTACCTCGTGCTTTCAACTTTACAATTTTACCTTAAAGTTATAAAAGTTAGAGTGAAATACTGAACAGTGACTTCACGACCAATCAAAACGCGTTTCCACTCACGTGACTTTCCACTTTTTAATAAATCTTCACTGTAGAACTGTATTTGTAGAACAGTGTCTTATAATTAGCAGTCTACATCAATTTTCAAAATCCCAGTTGACGATTCGTCTTCACACGAAATTCAAGTTATTTTATGACGTATATATTTAGTAATTTAATTCATTACACCTGTGGGAAAATTAGGAGAGAGATGGATGGTTGTTATTGAAATTATTGGTGATTATTTAGGCAGTACCGAAAGTTCTCCAATGCATTGTACACTGGTAGTGAAATTATGACGTTAAAGGCAAATTTTATTCTGCTTATATCGATATACATATGGAACATTCTATGTGACTTCAGCCACTTAAAAAATAACTAAACTTCTAAAATTTTCTACAAATCGGGGTATAAAAGAGTACAATACTTTTGCCAAGTATTACGGCCCATAGTGATTTACGCGCCGAGTTACACGCATCTCGTGTTTTTTTTCCAAATGGAGATAACCCAAAAAATGTGCATCGTACCGGAAACTATTACAAATGAAAAAAATCGGTCATTTCATTGATTACAATAAACAAATTTTTTCAGAATATTTCGAGCAGTTTACACCCAAATTTTGAGGGGAAAGAAATGAAAAAAAAAAAAAATTCACTGACCAAGAACCTATCGATATTTTGTACCATTTAATTGTCATTCATTTGTTCTCATATTTTGCAAGTGAAACAAAAGTTTTGTGAAAAATTGAGTCATGGAGAAACCGACCGTTTCAAAATTAATTTTGAAACTTGAAAATTAATTTTGATGTTACGTCCGGGTCTCACCACCCGAACATACCCCCTTTGCTCTCCTACAATCTTGCTATTCCCATGTATGTATATACATTACTACCTTCAATCTATGTTTTTACTTTTATCTGTAATCCAGCTATTCTCTCATCCCCATGTGATTCCTGTACTACTATAAGCCCTGGGAATCACATCATGCTTACATCTACGTCCGCCGGTCCCCACCTCAGCTATAGCCGAGTTACTCTCATTACTCTATAAAATTCACTTACTCTTCAGTTGACCTCCGTCCTTACACTTTCTCTTCATCTTCTCTACTGAACTCTTCATTTCCAATCTTTCTACATTACACTTCAGTTTCGATCCTTCTACAGTGAACTTTATCCGTGACCTCCTAACAAAAACTCCTATTTTTGAGCCGCTAAACGGTTCACTTTCATTGACTTATTCAAATATCCATCTAAACATCTGACATTCGGCCTGATCTCACACAAATATATACAACAATTCAATTAGCATATCTTTAAGTATCAAATTCAATCATCATTAATAAAACTCAAACATTGCATTCACCACTCCCTCATCGGTCCCTCAGGCGATCCCTAAGATAAGACTTAACATTGAAAATTGAAAATCAATTTAGAAATTTGAAAATTAATTTTGAAACGGCTGGCTTCTCCATGACGTAATTTTTCGCAAAACTTCTGCTCCACTTGCAGAATATGAGAAAAATAGATGATACAAATATCGATGGGTTCTTGGTCAGCGCGAATTTTATTTTCATTTTTATTTCCTTCGAAAGTTGGGTTTAGACTGTTCGAAATATTCTGAATAAATTTGTTTATTGTAGTCGATGAAGTTACCGCAGTTTCTCATTTCTAATAATTTCCGATATGAAACACATTTTTCGGGATATCTCCGTTTGGAGAAAAAACGCCAAATGCATGTAACTCAGCACACGAATCACTATGGACCGTAATACTTGGCAAAAGTATTGTACTTTTATATCGCGATATGTAGAAAATCTTTGAGGTTTAGTCAATTTTTGGGTGGCTAAGTCACATGGAATGTCTCATATGTTTAAAAAAATTACGGTGTAATAGATAATTACGGGCGTAACGGGTTCACACCCAAATAAAAGCTGTTACTAGAGTGACCTTTGGTAAGAAAGTAAATAGATTTATTATTGTTGCTGAATATAAATAGTAAAAACAAGACAAAAAATTGTTTTCGCCAACTTTGCTACTGCAATTAGCTGCAATTGTCCTGATAGCAAACATGTTCTTCAGGAAAATTGACTACATAAAGGTATGGTTAGAACCGAACGATAGGAACTCACAGGAATATATTTCCTGGCGCAAAAGATGTCTACGAAAAATGTATGAATAGTTTTTCACATGAAAAAAATTAAAATTAATGAGTAAATAAAAATAGTCCAACTTTTTATGAGAAATGAAGAATTTTCATGGGAAAGGAAACGCCTGTAATAATTTTTATTATGAATAATAACGACTATACATACAATTCATTACTGCTCAGTTTTATGTACAAATGTTCAATGATGCTCCCTTTATGGCTCACTGTTTTTTTTTTTGGACAAAACTAAAACGAGTTTACACTCTCGCGAATTTCGTGTACCTATGCCCAACGAGGTAGCGGCTGTCAGAATTCGTTTTATAATTAACAATTGATTTGATTGGCTCGATAAGATTGTTAAGTATCATTCTAGTGAATAAACTAACTGAAACTATTTAAATATCATTTTTTTAGAATAGGAATTAAGACTTCACTGCAACAACTAAATCTATTACAATAACGTTGAATTGAGACTTCACTCTAATCAAACTGTAACATTCTTTTAATTATGTAATCAGTATAATTTTTATCTACAATGCTTTAATACCGTTGATGTCACTGTAATTAAACCTCTGAGTGAATCGCTAACATTTCTTATTACAATCACTAAACACAACTCGCGATCCTCATGATCACGATAAAGTCAACTCGATCGTCGGCGTTCCTTACACGAAATAATTTATAGTTTATCAATATCTCTTCAGATTTTAACTTCTTTGTTCGGCTAACCTACACAAGTAATAACATCCATGCTACCGTAAATTTTAGGGTTTCTCCAGACCTGTCGACCGCTGCCTCGTTGGGCATAGGCACACGAAATTCACGGAGAGTGCAAACTCGTTTCAGTTTTGTCGAAAAAAAAATAGTGAGCCATAAGGACAACATCATTGAACACTACGTGCATACTTATACAAATTAACAGAAGTAAAATTTCTTAATTATGTGTAACAATTATGAAATTCGCTAGAAAATTTTTTAATATATTCAACTTTTAATACCTAGACCGACTATGCATCTAAATTCACAGAAACAAGGTTTCTTATTTGTTCCTAGAATAGTACCCATAGATTTTTATTGCGATCAGGGAATATCTAGTGTGGGTATATTATTATGAGTTTCAATAATCGATGGAAATTCTAGTAACCAGAACGTCGCAGTTTCTTGCAGGGAAATATCATTTTTCACGGAAATGAGAACAAACCAGTAGATAGGTAGCCGTAGTCAAAATCACCATTCTAGGCGATAGCACACATTGAAAAAAGTGACTGATCTTTTTCAAATTTTGTTATCAATTACTTTTGTGAAAATAGTGGTGGAAATTCCACAGATTTCGTACAACAGTAACTTAAACATTAATAATAATCGTGCGTCGTTTATCAAATCGAAAATAAAAACGAAAATGGTATTTTTATGTGAAAAATTTTCGACTTTCCAATAAAAATATCCTTGATTTTCTTACATGTCCAGAAAATCTTGAGAATTCCGGTTAAAATCTACAAAATCATTTTTAATGATCAGCCGCCGTTTTGTTAGCAATGAATGTTGCCATTTGGTGCAATTTTCTCTTGCTATAATCGCTGCACTATAAAAATAAATCGCAATTAACAATGAAATGTGTTGCATTCGATTTATTCATTATACTTGTCCTCGTTGGAATCTTACACTGATAACTGCACATGTTATGTAAAAAGGTCTCAGCTTTTTTTTCAAGTACATTTTTTTCCGGAATTGGCGATATGACTCATATATATCTTTCCCTTCAATTGATGTAGAAAATTGAGGCAGTACATTGTCGCATTTTTCGTTATCTGCACTATGCATTTTTTGTATGTTTCTGAATTATCTACGATCAACAATATACCGAAGAACTAAAAAACCCATGTAAATTTAAGGGAGGATCACGGTGAAATTTTGATCAAAACCATGTTTCTTTCCAAATTACTCAAATAACTCAAGTCAAAAATTCGTTCCTACCAAAATTAGATTATGTTAGTACCCATGTTTATTGAATAAAAAAAATAAAAATAAAGTTTCGCAGTGATGTGTATGCGCAAGGAACCTTCTACAAAAAAATTTCTGCGTACCACTGCGAAAGGTTCCTTGCGCATACAAGGTGAAATACCCAATTGGGGCTAAAATGTCCACACCAAAGGTTTTAACATTTTTCAAAACTTAAAAACTTCAAGAAAACAATGTTTTTTTTTTTCATTTCAATCAAATTAATACAATTTACAATCATGATCACATACATATCATACAGATGAGTCACCATACTGGCGCGCTCATCGTGAGCCAATTTTTGTTCACATATACCAGGCTAGGGTGCTTGAAAAAAAAAATATATATTTTTCGTTTTTAGGTCTCATGGTCTCCTCAAAAGTTACTATGAAATGTAATGAAAGTTCTCCTAAAGATTCAGCGCGACAGCTTAAAAATTGAGCTGGCGCTTGAGAAATCTTGTTTCCCATTTAAAATACACGTGAAAAATTCTTTTTTTCATTTTTCGTTGCAAAATCCAGAAAAATTTTTTCTGTTTCACAATTTTGACTAGCACTGTTTTATAGGAAATTAAATTCTCCACAAAAGTATCCTGAATAGTCATACTCATAACTATGATAGAAAAATAGTTACAAGTCTCCAAAGTTTAAGAAAAAAAAAATAGAACATTTTTTTTTCATGTGTTATTATCGTTTTTACCTTTTTGTCATTAAATTGATAGCATAATTTTTTTTCCGATTTTGAATTACCAGCTCTCATAGGAAATTTAATTTTCTACGAAAAAGTATTATTTTATTATGCTCGTAAAGTGAATGAAAAAAATCTGAAACCTGGTTTTTTTCATTCACTTTACGAGCATGATAAAATAATACTTTTTCCTAGAGAATTAAATTTTCTATGAGAACTGGCAAGTCAAAATCGAAAAAAAAAAAATTATGCCATCAATTAAATGACAAAAAAGTAAAAACGATACTGACACATAAAAAAAAATTTTTTGTTTCAATTTTTTTTCTCTTAAACTTTGGAGACTTGTAACTATTTTTTTTATCATAGTTACGAGTATGACTATTTAGAACACTTTTATCGAGAATTTAATTTCCTATAAAACAGTGCTAGTCAAAATAAGGAAAAAAAAATTTTCTAGAGTTTGCAACAAAAAATGGAAAAAAGAATTTTTCACGTGTATTTTGAATGAGAAAAAAGTTTCTTAAGCGCCAGCTCAATTTTTAAGATATCGCGCTGAAATTTTAAGAGAACTTGCATTACATCTTATAGTAAGTCTTGAGACCATGAGACCTAAAAACGAAAACATATTGGGAGTGTACGTTCTACCCCATATTTTTAATTTTTTATTCTAGCAACGAACCTCTTGTTTTAGGTATGTCAATTTGTTCTTTGAGTAAGGCGAACCTAAGGGTTATTCAATATGTGACTGCAGTAAGTTAATTTTTTTCTTGAAGTGGGTATTTTATCCCAGTCTTTTCTACCAACATAATCTAACATCTGTAGGAAAGAATTGTTAATTACATTTTTTTTAAATAATTTTAATATCGAAATAATGGTTTTCATCAAAATTTCACCAAGTTCTCTCCTCAATTAGGATATTGTAACACGTTACATCTTTTCGTAGAAAATTAGAACTTCTTATCAAATAGAATAAAAAAACGTAATACAGTAATACGATATAGAACTAATCGTAAGGCGTTACGTTGTCGTAGTTTTTCACAGAAAATTTCATTTTTCCAACGATTAAGATACATTAACATCATCTTAAAATTCAAGAGTGTCCCTGGTAGAGATATTTTTATAAATTTTTACAAATTTTTTTGGGAAATGGGAACTTTTTTCAGATTTTCGAAAACAATTGTAGTTTATTTTCTAAGTGATTACAAAAACCCACAATTTTTTTATGATAAGCCACGAAAATCTACATTTTCTTAAATAAAAACCTGAAATAACATAATTTCTCTGAAACTTCGTAGAAATTCAGAAGAATAGAAATTTTCACCAGGGACTAACGCGAATAAAAATGTGGCATTCATTTACATAGAAATATATTCTCGTTTATCAATGACAACAAACCGGTAATTCTCTAACACTAAATACTGTGGCTTAAAAATTAAAAACGTGCCGTCGGAGTTTTAAGTATAGAATGATTTATTTCTGTTAATGTATAACATAAGCGACGTTAAATGTTTTAGTATAAAATAAAAGTGTTATCAAGGATATGCATATATTTATACTGAGATTCCTAATTATACCCGCAACGTGTTTATTCAGGCTTGACGTTTCTCGTTGCGGTAAGCCTTCAAGGTTCGTCGAACAGCTCTGCGGAAGTAAAATATTCTTCATATGTGTGTACATAACTACCATGGCGTGTGAAAAAAAATGTCACACATGAATAGATGTAAGTACGCTGCAAAGTTGTAAAAACAAAGCTGTTGTCAATTTAACAATGGCAATCATCAAGAAGATACACTAGTCGTTTATTTGGGGTTCCGATTACATGTCAATTATCATGTCAAATCGTTGCTGCAATAATTTTAACACACGCTAAATCACACAGAATGAAGCAAATACCTGCACTCTACTCTAATGCGTAAACTATAACCAATTTTCAATTATAAAAACATTATATTGTAGAACGACCGTGAAATATGGAATGTGAAGGCCAAATGACGATTCACTGTGTTCTACACATTACAGTTATACTCGTTATCTCGGCTGCCAACCCAGTGAACGAAAAAAGACTGAAATATATTAAAATGGATTCACTGTGTGACTAGCCGAATCCGTATTTTTTCAATCGGATTGAATGATGTGAAAATGAATCCGTTTTAATTCCTCTATCTTGGCCGAATCTATCCATTTCTATCCGATCCTTTCGTGACATGTGTCACGGAAAGGATTGGATAGAAATGGATAGATACATATGTATTTTCCAACGATGCAGCCGGATTCAAATTTTGCTGAAATTCAAACAGATTGAGATGAAAAGAAACCTTATCCTCAGTCACAGAACGGAAAAGATATGGGAATTAAAACGGATTCATTTACACATCATTCAATCCGATTTTTAAAGAAATACGGATTCGGCTAGCACATAGTGAATCCGTTTTAATATATTTCAATCTTTTTTCGTTTACTGGGAACTTTTTTCACACATCTTTGTAAAATCCATGATTAAATTTAAAATAAATCGATTTTCTCTTCTTATTCAATTTTCTCTCGATTTTGTAACTCGCGTGGATCGAAAAAATGATTCTTGAATGGTATTCACAGACATCATAGTACAAGTATCGTTACATTCGACGGAAAGCACACACATACGTTCCTGTCATTAGATCATCGTTGGGATATATATATCTTGTCAACTGCGCATTTTGGATCGAGGTAAACGCGAACAATGTGGAGTGAAGCATTCTCAGAAGGAAGCTAATGCATAATATGGGGCTGAATGTTTCTGCTGACCGAATTCTACCTGTAATTGATTTGTTAATCAACGAAGAGTTTTATTAAGTGAAATATGATATTGTTACGCGTTTCATTGTCACTAATTATTTGCCCTCTTACCAACTCGACAAAGGGCTGCTGGTGACAGCTTCCTCGATACGTTTTTATATACCCTCCAGCGAGCATAATATAACCTAACGAAGGTGAATATAAATGACGTAATTTATACCATCACTGTATTTCGTTTATTCACTTCCCAATGAAACGTTCCGGCTCCGTTAGTCTTTGGTAATTTTTGATAATAATAATCATAATAACAACATTCTGTGACAATTTTGAAATACTCGGGCGTCCAACGCGTATTTATCACTGACAGCTGATTTTGTCCAGTGACCGAACAGTATATCGAACAGTGATCGTGTAACATGGTGTCTTTTACCAGCGACTGTTTTACCCGATCTACCACATTCGCGCGTCACGCCATCTCGGGGGTGTCGCCCCGACAACTCCAAACACGCCGAACGCCATCATTTGAAGCGTTTGAGAATCGCCAATTGTCAAAAAAGCTTGTTCATACCAGATTTCTCTATTTTAGCATGAAACGAACATGTTTTGGGATGTATGTGTTCGAAACAGCAAATAGCGTGTCGCGACGTATCCCTTTTTACCAGTTTCGGTGCTCGGGCAGAGATATTCCGTTTAATAGCACTGTTTTGCTCAATGTTTTTAGAAAAGGTCATAATTAGGTAGGGACCCGCCTTAAGTATACATTTTAATGTAAATCAGTCTTCTATTGTTAATTTCGCTCCGCCATAATAGGCCCACCATTTTTAATTTCTGAACGCTGAATTTAGATCTGGAATGAGCAACCCAAAGAGCCTGGTTTGAATAAAAAAACGCATACATGAAAGGAAAAGTGCAGGGCGTAAAAAATTGAACAAACATAATGAAATGACTGCACCTCCTTTTAGTGTTGAGATATAGAGCTCTTTTTGTAGCAGGATTTGTTTTATATCAAAAAGTAACGTTTAATGTGGTGGGAGTCAAAATAAAAATGAAATGTGGATTCTTTCTGTTTTGATATCCTAATAAATATATTATATGTATAATGGGAACTCCAGCTCAACTGAGCCCACTTTCTGCCCTATATTTTTTTATTTTTTTGAAGCTTAACTAATTTTTAGCAGGTCCAACTTGAAAATTACAAGGTACCTTTTTTAGATATACACAGAAAAAGAAAAAAAAAAAGATTTCGTCCAAATAAAATACTAGCTGTTAGAGAAGAGTCATTTTTTGAATTTCTGGTCAAAATATAGTTCACTTTCGTTTTTTTCGCAAATAGCTATGCTTTTTCGAAAAGTGCAAAAAAATTACGATCGAAATGCTTTAAGAAACAAATAATTTATTCAAATTTTCGCACTTTTCCACAGCTCTAAAGCCTCGAAGAGTTAATTGAAAAATACAATTTTTTGTGTAGTTCAGTTATTAAAATAGTTAGAGATCTGAAATTTAGTGTGTGATATCCTACGAGGTAGTACTGAAAGATAGTCGAGTTTAAAGAGAATCAAAAAAAGTCCACTAAATCCTAGGCTTGGTTGAGTTGGAATTTCCCATATACCTACAGGGTATTTTTTTTTAACCTGACGATCATGAATATCCCGAACAATAGTGTCTGCTGAACGAAATGCTTCAAATGAAAGTTTCTTCATTGGAAAGCCCTAATCGATTGGCAATGTAGTTTTTTTATTCAGAGGAGGTTGTCGAGGTCAAACCAAGTTCAACTTCAGTTTTTTAAATGGCAGCCTGTATATTTTTGGCCGATTCATGTTCTACATCAAGAAATAAAAAACCTTTATTCAAAACTTTTTTTTTTGTCTTAATTTCGATAAATAAATTGAAGGCAATTTTTGACACGTCTTTTTAGTCTCATTATTTCGAAAATACCGCTCATCGAACGGCGATATTGCCGTGTATCTTTTTCATTGTCGATTTTATGGGCTTCACAAGAAAAAAAAAAACGTGTCATAATTAAATTTTTTCTCGTTCGATGTGCAAACGCATATAGCGCGCACGGTCATGTAACAGTGCAATAAAGTGATATGAAACTATCGTGGGTTTATGAGACATAATTTTTATTATTGATATTAACATTCACAATTTTACTTTACCAAAAATAATGTGGACTAGAAAATATGGAAAAAATCTCAGAAAGGATATCGACAAACTTGATTCTCCAGAGATATATGTAGGTACTTGCAAAAAAAATATTGATTCTTTTTGTTAGAAATGTGTTACTACAATATTTTGAATACGAAGTTGTATTTTATTGTCAATTTAATTTTTATTCCAATAGATGTATGTGCGATTAAATATTTTTTTCAACAATTTTCATCTCATTTATTTTATTGTATCTTGAATTCGAATTTCTCCATCTCGACAAGTTCTATAGGAAAAATCCCGTAGAATCCGAAAAAAATGTTTCTAGTTTTGAAAAAATGACATAATTGCCAATATATCAATTTTAAGATTTCAAAGTGCTTATGCAGCCTCGAAGAGAAAAAATTTATTTATGAAATATTTGTTTTGCGCAACCCGTAAAATATAAAGTATGAAAAAAGTCGAGTACAATTTTGCGGTTGAATTACCTATTTTCAAGATAACAGGACGTCATAAAAAGGTATCAAAAATTTCCTTCAGTCTACAAGTCCCAAATGCTTTATCCGATCGTACAATAAATATTCTCAAAAATCATTTTTGGGAGAATACTAAGAATTGTTTAGATTGCAGAAAGATTACAATTATTGAGGTATGAAGGTGGTCTGGTTAACAACAAATGTCTAATATAATACACAGTTTGTATCGACAGCTGCGTAAAGTAACCGACTATCGAAATTTGCTTGAAAAGTCGGCTATTTTAAGTCTTGTCTGAGAAAACAGCAACAGCAAAACTCGGAGTAGCCGGTTTTCCAGGTAAATTTCGAGATAGCTGGTTATTCCACGCAACCGTCAATATATCGTATTCATGTGCGTATTTGCAATTGAGATTATTGTACATTATTATATAGAACTCTTGTTGATGCCAGGAGGCTCCTACATCGATATAATGTTATTCAGATCTACAGAGCGAACGTTCTGGGCCGAGTAGTTATAAATTCACAGCCTTGTATTTTCTACGTATGAGTCTGTGAGTCATCAGGAATATCACGCCTCTCTTAAACAAGCTTGTAATTCTCAGATGTCTTGATTGACTTCGTGTCCTTGGAATCTACCGTATGTGAAGAGCGGTATGATAGCTCAAGTCTTGTCCAAATAAATACTGGGTCATTGAATAGACGTGTAATTCGCATCAATACGGTGAAAATAAAGGATACCTATGTGGAAATATTGAACGTACCTATTATTGCTTAGGTATACCATGAGGTTATGAGGAAAGGAAACACAGGATGCAGGCAACCCAATAGTCAAAGTCTCGAAGATTTCCGAAGTCATTGTATTCGCATATAATAACATGTGACGAAAATCCCCACCATGTGGTTGAAATGACAAATACAATGTCTTCGGAAATCTTCGGGAATTTGCCTGCATCCTGTGTTTCCTTTCCTCATAACCTCACGGTATACGTGAGGAAGACACTCGAAAATAGGGTGGTCTGCAATTTTGCAGAGATTCTTGGAGAATAATTTCAGAATTTTTGTCAATAACCTTTTACTATAGCTTCTTTAATTGCGTGAAAAAAAAATAAAAAATTGTTGACTGAAATTCTGTAATTATTCGAATTTGCATAAAATTACGCGCTTTTTGTCTTTTACATTATTTCTCCAAACTTGATAGTTTAGACGTGAAATGTTCGCAAAAGTTCAAAAATCTTTAGTTGTTCAACGGAATAGTATGAAAATTGATCTCACAAAAAAAAAAAAAAATGTTTCATATAAAAGTCGTTTGAGTTTTCAAGTAGAACAAACTTACGTAATAAAAAATATGGGTTTCCATTAAAATAAAACGAAATTGACCTGCCCTGGACCTTAGTGGCGCCTCTACTGAAAAATCTAATAACACCAACTTCTTTTCCCTGTTGAAGCCCAAAAGTTTCACTATACTTAAAACTTGATCGGAGCAGTATTTTTTCGAGATAAAGCAGGTGCATAGTCAAATGGATCACCCTGTATGTGTATACTAGGATGGTTCTTATTTAGGGTACGGACAAATTTTTTTGCGGCCCCACTCCGAATCATCTCCAAATCATTCGAACAAACTCCCCCAGAAATTTCAGCCTTCTATCTTAACCCTAAGCCCTTTTGCAAAGGAGATGAATTTTGCCATTGTATACACATACACACACACACACACACACACACAATTTAAATCTGACTTCTTTTGTTTGATTTACTAAACCATCGTATCGAAAACTGACAAGGGGGCGTCCATTAATTATGTGAGCTCAAAATAGGAAGCGGGAGGGTCCAGCAAAATCTCACTAAATCTCAGTTGGGGGGGGGGGGGGGGGGGGGGGGGGGAAGTCTCATTGCATCTTACCAAATCTCACCAAGGGGGAGAGGTGTCCAAATTTACCTCCTAAAAAAAATCGTCCCAATAATTAATGGATGCCCCCTAACGAAACATAACAATAACGTTTCCCTCAAATAGTAGCGAAGACGCTCACTGATTTTTAGCAATAACACATCTTTTGCAAATAAATAGTTAACGATGAAATATTTACTTAAAGCGATGAAAAAACGTATGTATTTTAAATGGCGAAATCCACCGCCCTTGTAAGAGAGTTGAGGATTGATAGGGAAAGCTGAAATTTTTAAGGGAGTTTTTTCGAATTATTTGGAGACGATTTGGGGAGCGGCCGCAAAAAAATACGTCCGTGCTCCAAATAAGGACCACCCTGTTGTATGCGTGCAGATTTGTTCCACACGTCTGTCTGGCTTTCATACTTTCCATAATAATATAAAAAAGACATTGGTCCCTAATTATATCCACCGTACATTATACGTCCATTATTCGCAGACTAATTGTAAACAGAATCATTTTTATGATCGTTACGCGATTTGTGGAGCAGTTTATTGGTGTGAATGAGAAATCTATTCGCTGATATATTCGTTTCTTGAAATGCTTCTATAAAAACTAAATAATCTCTTATTTTCATAACATCGATCGATTTCAGGCCACCTTGGAAATATGATCATCTTTCAGGAATAATGTAAACAGACGTGCACGAGATCTACCGTATAGGTATAAAGTAACATTTGAATGCCCTGCTGTCGTGAGTACTAAATCCAGTGTTTTATGAGATTGTCATCGTTATTGTTGCCAATTGAAGAGATGTTAAGCTCATTGAGAAGATGAGAAACAATTTAGTTTTTAAATATCTCTACTTGGAGATGATATCAAAAGAAATAAAATTGATTTACTATCGGACCATAAAGTCGGTGGGTCTGAATTTAAACCTCAATAGCTCTGCTTGAAAGAATCTCAGAGCATCATGTAAAACGTTCTTTGAAACTGTAAAATCTCTCGCGTGCAGCTGTGGTATGGATATTGTTAAAATATCTGAAGTCGTATTATCGCTACACATACCTATGTTGAAAAATATATGGGTGTTGAACTTTTATCAACAGCTGAACTCCAACTCGTAGCAGTCCCGTTAATATTGGCAATACAACGTTAAAATAACTTTCACGCAATACTTGGAATGGGATGAGTACAATATTGTTTCAAAAACTGGCATATTTTGAAAATTATGGTAACTAAAAGTAATAATAGACCGTTGTTGTGTCAACCAATTGCGGTGAGGGTTGATAATTAGAATAAAAAAAATTAATAATTCAAATTCGTTGAAACAAAATTGATTGTAAATACGTTTATGTTGTAAACGGAATTTTATTTGTTAATAATTCTTACGCCGACACGCCGTAGTTCTCATCTAGAGGAGACTGGGGCTTAAAGTAACAGGGGTAAGTTGTTACAATTGCGTTTATCTCTTCAAGTAACAGAAATAAATGAATGATTACAACTCGAGAACGGCCATTAAATGGCCACGCGTTGTCTCGCGTTTAAATCATCCATCTATCGTTTTTACTTGAAGAGATAAACACAGATGTAACAACTCACCCGTGCTACTCTTAAGCCCAGCCTCCTCTACTGGAGTGGAATAGACAATCGGAAAAAAATAGAACATGCACTTTTCAAAAGAATTGAAGCATCACCTGATCTCTGAGCTGAAAATAGTGAATTTTCAAATGCTTCTATCTTTTAACCAAAAAGTTTCACAGCAACGATCGAGATGGGCATGTTTAAAACAGAAAACTGCAAAAAATCTTCCAACCGCGGAATTACGAAAATTAAAACAGGATTAGTTCCGTTGCAGTATCTTTTAGAGGATGAAATCCCGTTGACAAAAATGTGTGGAAATTGCTTTACGATAAATCGGTTAGAAGTTATGGCCTTTGTGAAATGATATGAGCAGTGACATCCGTTTTATAAAAATTGAAGAAGATATTACGAGCTTCAAGTTGTATACCTGATCGTCCCTGTAAGATCTTTTGTTTAAAAGATACAAGCATTTGAAAATTCACCATTTTTCGCTCAGAGGTCAGAGGTTGCTTTAATTCTGTTGCGAGGTGTATTTGTTTCTGCTAACGCTACGCTCCTACAGTGTCCGCATTCAGAGGGGCATCGAGATTTCGAAAGTAGAAAAATTCGATATTCCGTTTTCCATCTACTCTAAAAGTGTGATTCTTTTAGATTATTTCCCGGTTTGATTTTTTGAAAAATTCTCAAAATTGAGCTTGGTAAACCTAAAAATGTTAGGTCGTGTAGGACCGAAAGTGCCCGCGCGGAGGTATAGCGTCTCGCTTTTATCCCGCGGTCAATTGTGTTTTTGTCAAAACAGCGTGTTTCGTTAGTTTTGCTGCGATAACTCAAGAAGGGATGCAGATATCGAGTTGATTTTTATTTTTCAATGAAAAAAATTAAATTTTTCACAAACTGAACCTTCTGTGACGTCACAATGAATGATGATGACGATTGATCGTATGGGTGATACGAAGGTGATTTAATGATTTGGCGTGAGATAATGAGTAACTTGTAGTTTATTGATATCAATAATACTATTTGGATGAATGGTTTATAGTGAAGGTGATAGGTTTAGCGTTGGAAGTAAAGGTTAGGAGTTGTAATAGAGAAGTCTTGTGATTTGTGATTAAGAGTAAAGAGTTGAAGATAGGTTTATAATGAAGAGTGAAGGGAATAGGTAGATGGTTGCCAGAGAAGTAATAGACTGAGTAATGAGAGGAATAAGGTAAACTAGGGATCTAGGTAAAGTGGGAGGCCACGTGTAGCTGAGGATGCATCAGACCAACGGATGCATACTCAGCGGATTATCCAGTAGCTTGGAGGCTAGAGGAAGTTGTAGGCAGGGTGACAGGATATAGGCGAAAGATGAGGGAGGTAGAGCCTAGACCTAATACTTTATTGAAAAAAACAAAATTAATCTTCAAGGACAGTTTGAGAGGGTTTTATCAGAAAATTACTTGAATTTTTCGTTTTTTTTTTTTAATTTTTGGCCGCCATTTTTCGACTTTAACCTATATTTCAGATCTCAAGTTCAGTGTATAGAAGTAGATCTTGCCGACAAAACGCCGCTAAAAACATCGGAAGATTCCAACTTGTTCACCCGGAATCGTGGCAAGAAAACAACATGGCTCAAATCACAGGGTCACGTTCAACCAGTAATATCTCTCTAAATTATTTATATTTCCCAAATTTTCATCACTGGTTTATTGTTCGTTAAGAAAGCATCAATAACATGCAAAACAGAAATTTCATCTACCTTTATCCGTTCGTCCACAAACGACATTTTAATTGTATGAAATTCTATTAAATTTTCAGCCTTTGAAACCCTTAAATAAGACAGTTGTATCTACGGTAAGGATTCTTTGTCAAGTGAGCCATCAGAGTTGTTCCATGTCTCCGAAAATTCTGGAATAATTTGAGTGTATTACCTGACGTGAGGAAAATTTTCGCGAATTATTTCAGTTTTTTTGGTCCCGCGTATATTCAAAGTTGAATGAATGAACCATGCTGAAATTCAAATAGACTTTTCTCTACTTGACTTGATAAATTGAGCCAGAAAAACAAAACGTTTCGTATAAAAATTTCTGATTTTGTCCTCAGCTTTTCGTTCAAACTGTTTCCGATTTTACCCCGGTACATTTGAACGCATTTGAACACATTTAATCAAAATAGAACATTGAAATGTATGTTTTCACCAATTTGGGTAGTTTTTTTTTTGTTTTTCATTATAAAAAATATAAGATTATTCCAAACGTAGAATGGAATTTTTTAATAATTTTTTTAGAGTGCCGACCTCGGATTTCTACGAGAAACAAAATTACTACGCTGCGTGGTTCAAGTTTTAATAATAGATAAATAGTATATTACGCACCTAGAGAGGGAAAGTAGGCTATTCCAAACTGCGTGTGAGATTGACCCCCGAGCCGAAGGCGAGGGTGGCTAAAACGCAGTTTGGAATGGCCTTTCCCTCCCGTGTGACATATACCAGGGGTTGGCACATTTGGGCTCTCAGAGCCAGCCTGGTTCTAAGTGGAAATTAGTATGACCATTAAGGGGGGCGCCTACATTAGGAGGCCAAAATCAAGGACTTTTTCATGATTTTGTTACAAAGAAACTATACAATGGATCGTTTTGAAAATTTTACTGTTTATTGTGCATGTCTTAAGGTTTGTAAAAAAAATTTGTCATACAATTTTATTAATTGAATCAAAAGTTATAAACAAATGAACTCGAGTGCCTTTGAAAATTTCTTCTCCACGGCGTGCAGGATAGCGTCCCATAGAATCATCTGAAATACAAAAGTAAAAATTTTTTGTAAAATTTATGAGTATAGCTTCTATATAAACTGAAAAAAAAAATCATTAATCTATTTAACTAAATAAGAAAAGTGGCTGTTTAAACAAAAAAGTTAATTTTTTCTGAATAATTTTCGTTTTTTTTTGTTCACCTTTTTTGTTTGAACAGCCACTTTTTTCATTGATTATAATAAATAATGATTTTTCTTAGTTCATATAGAAGCTATACTCACAAGTTTTGATTTCAGATGATTCTATGGGACGCTATCCTGCACGCCATGGAGAAGAAATTTTCAAGGGCACTTGAGTCCATTTGTTTATAACTTTTGCTGTAATTAATAAAATTGTATGAAATTTTTTTTTTATAAACCTTAAGATATGCAAAATAAACAGTAAAAATTTCAAAACGATCCATTGTATAGTTTCTCTGTTAAAAAAACATGAAAAAGTGCTTGATTTTGGCCTCCTATAATGTAGGCGTCCCCCTCAAGCCCCTCGGCCTACCTGAAACGGTTACTTTTCCTCGCCGAAAAGTTCGATGATAGGGGCAGCGGTGTATCTTTTCCATGTCTTTTCATACCTGTATATTCCTACCCATGCCTGCCAAAACCCAAGTCATGACGTTAAAAGAATTAATGCCGGTGTAAGGGTTAAGTGGATTTACGGTGTTGGCTCTTCGGCCTAATGAGTGTGCCATCCCCTGCATCGGAAAGTACGACTTCGCGTTCCCGCAATAGGCCGAAAGTCGTAATTACCGTGCAGGTGTGGTGAAAAATACAGAAAAATTTTATATTCATTTGCCATTACAAAAATCGAAATTCTGAGAAAGTAAATTGTTCATGGACTTGATCATGCAAGGAATTGTGGACTTATTACGCATGTTTATACAATCTCTAATATTATTATGATAGGAGTTATACCTTCGAAGCAAGGTCATGTGATTTCCCACCACAATTTATGCGCAAAGAGGAGTAGCAGTCGCGATGCGTCTCACTCCAGTAGAGGAGAACAGCTATTGCATGCCGACGTAAAAATGATTGAAGAATAAATTCCCGTTTACAGTATAATCGTAATTACAAGTTATGTTCGAACAGATTTAAATTGATAATTTTGTTTTTCAATTATCAACCTTACCGTAGTCGGCTGACGCAATCACGGTCGGAGATTACTACCTCGCCTATTATTACTTTCAGCTACCAAAATTTTCAAAATATGGCCTCAGGGATCTGGGAAAAAAAATTTATTATAGAAAATATTAAAAAAATTCCAAATTAGAAAAAAAAAAAAATCACTCATTCACAAATAACTTTTTTTAGAAATTTTTATTTTTCTATTTCCCGAAGTTAACTAATAATGACTTGCTTTCTCAACAAAATGAATCATCAAGAAGTTAAATCAGACCAACGGTGCGCCTTAAACCTTACAGCAAACTCTAAAAACATAGTTTCGAGATAAACGCATTTGAAGTTTTTGCAGTAAAATTGGAGTATACCGCTGGAGAAGTTCAATTGATCAAAAACTTTGTTACAAAAAAGTTGAGTGAAATTTTTTTTTTCAGCATTTTTTTCAAATTTTTTTTTTCCCTTCAAATCATTTCTTCGAAACTTTTTGTCCGAAACATTCTTTGTCTCAGAATATTTGTTTTCAATTATAATGGAGAAATAGTTTTGGACTTTTATGTAACAGGCCGGTGAATCCTCTTGTGCCACCGTAAAAACCCCTCAGTCTTCTTTTTATTACAAAGTTGATATTCAATTTGAATCTTCCACGGTCTCCTTTCTAAAAATCTGTGACCAAAGTGCAGAAAATCACTTTTACTGAAACAAGCCGGCAAAAGCTTATTGTTACTGTAAATATTACTATTTTGATAACATACTTACTTTTAGGTTAGTGCACTTCTAGTTTTCGCAACTCAACCCAAGTATAACCTTTTACTCTATACGTATATCATCAAAGAGCGTAACAATTACACGCTAGGACTTATGAAAAATTAATTGGCGATTATTTAGTTCTGAAAAGTATTATATTTATATATTTTTTCTTCGACTCGCGAAAACGCTGACACAACCTTGAGAACTATTAGAAAAGTGATGGTCGATTCAGATCATGTGATCAATGACGAAATAAAGCATTAGCGCCACTCGCGGCAGATCACAAAACCTAAGTGACAAACTTTTGCTGGTACCTTCTTTATCTTTACGAATTCGGTGTAGCCAATTTTTTTTACAGATACAGAAGACCTTTAGGTAACATAAACTGCAAAAATTGAAAAAACGAATTTTGCAAAAATTCGAGCTGTACTGGTCCCCTTAATGAATACTATATTCGAACAAACTAGCATTGTACGATCGTGCCTCACGCTAAAAAGCGATGAGCTTTTTGGCTAATTCCTGCTGGTTTTTTAAAATTTTAATCGATATTTTCTTATGAGTATGGATGTTGCATGTTATTACGTTTTACGCATATAATCTATATTGAAATGTAAATACCCACCGAAAACTAAGACCAGGTCACAATCGGAATTAATTGCGAGAAAATCTATTTGTACTTGGCAACGTATGTATGTACATACATTGATTTTAATACTTTTGTGGATCCAATGCTTTTTCTTGGAATATATTTTTAACAAATTTTTGTTGAAAACTACTACGTTTCAATGTACTTGGGGCAAGGTTCTTGCACCCACAGTGCTTTTGGCGGATAGTTAAACTGCGGATAAAAGTACACCAAACATACATTTTTCAACATAGATATGTGTAATGATATTTCAACTGCGGAATTTTTTACAACAACATGCATCTGACAGCATACGCGGGGCGCTGTGTCTAAATTGGCACGAAGTACGAATCATGTACACTTACCTTTGGACAAAGTACGCGTGACGTCACAACTCCCATGTAAATGTCAGGTCAACGGCAAGTGTACAAGGGTACGAATAAGCAAATGTACCTTAAGCAAATTGAGACAAGGCAGGAGATTCCGCAGTTTCAAGGAACGTTCTATACGATGTTCTGGGATTTTCTTAGGCAGAGCTATTGACGTTTGAACTTAGGGCTCCCGACTTTATGGCCTGATAGTAGGCCCTCATCCAAAATATTAGGTTCTTCATCACGTATAAGGCAGTAAATTCTTTCTTTTTGGTGCAGCTTATGTATTCCATTTAATCCTCCAGACACTCTATTCGAGGATAAAGGGGGCATTCCAAACCACTTCGACCAGGGTCTGACCCTTGACCTCTCAGATTGAGCCCGCAATTTTTTATGATTGTTCTCACTGTGACTTCAGTTTGTTTTTAGATTTCTTCGACTCGAATTGAATTTTCTTCAATTTTTTTAAACGATTATAGAGATCAACACAATTTAAAACTTCGAAAAAAATCTGAAAAATCGTGTGTCAGATATCAAAATTTTCAAGCTCAGAGCCGGAGTGGGGAGATTTTTCCTTTTTACTATTTTCAAGCTTTTTCCGACAAAAAAACGTTAAGAAAATTAGAAGCGGGAGTTATTTTACTATGGATGGTTGCTGAAACATTTTCATATGTCACACCGGATTTTTGAAAATTTTTTCAAACAGACTTCTTGCTAATTAGCAAAATGATAGAGAAAAAAAAAAATCTTGCGAAAAACTTGAAAAAATAAGATAAATAAAATAATGAACTAAAGACCCTAGGAAATAATAATGAATATGAAAATGGCGGTGTTCAGCACGAAAAGTCAAATTTTTCGATGAAATTTTAATGCTGTTTTGTGAAAAAAACAAAAAAATGATAAAATGGTCAAGGTCCAATCGCCATACTGTTCACGCAGAAGAAACATTAATTTGGCAGACGTACGAATTTCAAGTCTTTCGGATGTTTACTGATTGAGTTATCCACATTATAGATATACAAAAAGACGGTTTCGAGATACGGGCTTAAACTTATTTTACGTACGTCAATCTGTCAAAAAATGAAAAACAAACAATCGATTTTTCGTACAATCCAAAATTTTTCAATCTAATAGGGCCCTTTTATAGATTTTATAAATTTCGAAGATCAATAAAAGTGAAGTGCTAGCGAGTACATACATTCGATCACAATGTAATGATTTTTAGTCACAAATGAGTAATTAAAATCGCACATAATGCACAAGGAACTGTAATAAACCGACTTAGGCCCTTGTTCGATCCATATACCTACGTTCTACAATCATGATATTACCATAGATAGCTACAATATCAACGTGGCTTATAGATTTCAGCCCAAGCTTTTCATTACCCTAATATCTGGCAAACAGGCTAACAGGAATTCAAGCTCTTGTTTTCTTTATTCTTTTAACTGCACGAGGAGGTTATATTGTGGGCCTGTAAGTCTGTGTCATCATTGATAACTTAATTAGTTCTAACTTCTGGATAATCGGCATTTTACCGTGGAAAGTTTGAAGATATTTGCGGTAAGTGTACCACTGGCCGATCATGTACCAATAGCTGACCTGTCCTAGTATCAGGAAGCTTTGCTCGGACGTGATTGATTGAGAGCGCCCGGGTACTGGATCGATTTGAGTACTGGTACACTTTTTTACGACATCAAAGCTATATAATTATAGTGGCTCCTGAATAGAATATACATTGTCGGCTACTCCTTCGTTCAGCATAGGGCATAGAAATTCGCGTTAATGGAAACTTGTTTTAGGATTAGTACAAGAAAAATAGTGAGCCACTGGGGCATCATCAATGAACATTACTGTCCATTATATCTACAAGATTATGAGCTATTTTTTGATTTTGATTGCACCGATAGAACAAAAACTGCGTATTTTGGATCGGATTTTGATACTAATAACGCTAGATCAGCATGACTTCAACTGAAAAATAACCTAAGTAGGTGCAGAAAATTCTACAAAAGGCAGTATTCGGTAGGATTTGTGTACGATCCTCTACAGGAGTGATGTTCTCGAAATAACTTTAATTTGACGTTACATAAAATGAATTTTGGTAGGATTTTGTCGAGCACTTCTCCCAATAAGCAATTCAAAAAGTGCTTTATTTGGTTATAATAAATTCTTTACCATCAACGAAAGTATCGCACACCATTTAATTTCGTACTGTAGTGAATAAACAACCTATTTTACTGGTTGGTACCATTATTGAAATGATTTTTAACTACACTGCATTACATTTTTAAAATATTAAATTCGAATACTTTCACGTAATGTTTAAATGTTATTCGATTTTGATGCAGATTTTTTTTTTTTTTTTTCGCAAAGAGGAGGGCTACAAAATTTGTTTTTCTAGATCACCTTACGATGAATTGCAACCGTCAGATCGTTCCCAAGGATTCTCCACAGAATAACAGAATGCATTACTATATACGATTGAATGAAGTAAACTTAGAGGTCTTTGACCGTCTTAAGACTTGCCTCATTTTCTAGCTGGCACTTACTCTAAGTACATAAAGTAGACTTCCGTTGATATTTATGTACATATCTCGCTTCTAGCTTCATGTCTTATCCCATACTTCATGGAAGAGCGAAAGAGTTGGACAATCTCGCTCTTAACCGCAAGCGTTTATTGTAAATAGCTAAATCGATTCATGGTCAAGATTTCTTTGTGTACTGCCGCGCTGTCCTTCCGACTTTGCGGTTATTCGGGGAATGGAACTTGAAGTTGGGTAAGACTTAATCGCTCGTATATTACTCACGGCAAAGGATTGACCGCGACGAATCAGATAAGGTCACGATATAGCCTTGCGTCGACTCGATGTATCAACACACGGCGATTCGACGCCCGGTGTTTCTTCTGATTAATTTGACAACGTACTAATCCAAAGTGATGATCTTGCGTGTTAACTACGAATTTTATGGAATCTTGAGTGGTGGATACATAGCACACTCGGTAGATAATATATTATAATATGCAACATACAGAGTGTCCCATTTGAAACAGTACGGTCGAATATCTTGAAAAGTAATGGTTGTAGAGAGAAATATTTCAGATAAAATTTGTTGGGTTCCAAATGGAACAGATACTGGTAATACTAGCTTTCTTGTGAATGGAGGCGTCAAGGAGATATGAAGGTCAACTTCATTTATTTGAATAAAAACCTACATTTTCAATACGTTATGTCATTTTGCTCAAAAAATCAAACGACTTTTGTATGGAACATTTTTTTGTGAACCCCTAATTTTTCACGATATTCAACTGAACAACTAGCGATGTTTGAACTTTCAAGAAAATTTTACCTCTGAACTATCAAGTTTGAAGAAAAATCGCGAGAGACAAAAAGTGCGTAATTTTATGCAAAGAATTTAGGAAAACAATCGCAGAATTTTTTTCTATAACTTTTTACTGCATTTACTTGCGTGAACAAATACATAATTGTCAAAAAAAAACTGCAATTATTTTACGAAATTCTTTGCATAAAATTAAGCACTTTTTGTCTCTTTAGATTTTCCTTCAAATTTGATAGGTTACATGTGAAATGTTCTTGAAAGTTTCAAGATCGCTAGTTGTTTAGCTGAATTTCATAAAAAATTGGGGTTTCATAAAAAAATGTTTCATACAAAAGTCGTTCGATTTTTTGAGTAAAATGAAATTACGTAATAAAAAATATGGGTTTTTATTTGAAAAAATGAAGTTGATCTTCATATCCCCTTGAGGCCTCTACTCACAAGAAAGCCAATATCACCAGTATCTGTTCCCCTCGAAACCCAACAAATTTTATCTAAAACGTTTTTCTCTACCGCCATTACTTCTCGAGATTTCGACTGCTATATTTCAAAGGGGCAGCCCGTACATATGTAAATCCGTCGAAATAATGATGAATAAATAACTCTAGCTCACCCCCAGCGCAACTTCACAAAATCGACATTTATTCGCGTATTTGAACTTCCCTTCTTTTCTTAGATCTTCTCAATTCTTTTATCGTTTTTTATCAGAATCTGTTTCTTGCTCGATTCCCGATCGATTGAAAAAAAAGACTGAAATATGTTTATTTTACCTGCAGTTATGAAGAAAAATCTGGGTGCGGGTCTCCAGGAACCTGTGTGAACTGTACGTATACAAAAATCAGTGTGGTAAGCTAGGGTTATGTAAATAAGACAAGCAAAAATAGATTAGTAGGTATGTATGCTGTGTATACTACGGTATCTGACAAAAAATTGATGCTTTTTTCTGTTCACTCCTATCACTGTCAATGTTATTTTTTTTTAGGATACAAAACAAATCCACCCACAAAATGAGCCGTATATTTCAACTCGAAGAGGTGGTGCCAAGCCATTTTCGAATATCTATTCAACGTTTTGCAGCCTGGATTTTCTCTTTCATGATAATTTTTTGAATTTAAATTTGCGATTAACAGACTCATAAAACTTTTGATTATTAATTTTTAATGCAAACTGTCTACTTTTCACAATTTCGATACGCCATATTGAATCAATTAGTTTGAATTTATATATTTCGATTTAAGATCTGAAATTACCGACACTAAAAGCCCCTTCACCGTGAGTTTCAAAAAGATTGAATGTCGAGAAAAGTGTACGCTTCAAAAAGTTAAGGAAGATTTGTTTTACGTCAGAAACTAAAGTGGTGGAAGTAACAAAAATCGAATGTCGCTGTAATACATATTTTTTCTATAAATAATATATTTTTTTCTGGGATATTACATGCTAGGTGAATAAAATTGGATAATATATATTTTTCTATAATATAGACAAAAAAATCCATCTATGCAAATTTTTTGAATTATAGTTGACAATTTCATAAATTGTGTCATTGATTGAGAGTGATCCCCTGGAGATCCCAGTTTCATATTTCAGGATTTATTTAAAAAAATACACCTTTCAAGATGATCAAACAAAACTTTCAACTTAGGGAGATGCTTTATAGAAATCGGACGATTTTTTGTCTTTAAATGTATTTCTTTCATATTTCGCTATCCAGGAGACCAAAACGAAAAGATTAGATAGTCTTTCCACAATTTTTTTCGAGTGTTTAGTCAATTAATAACTATAAATAAAATTTCGATTATTTACTTAAGTGAAAAATTCGATTACGTGTATTTCCGTTATTGAGTGAGACAAGTTACATCACGAGAGATAAGAACACAGGAAGAAGTAGCTTAGGTCGCACGCTCGATTGGTAATTTAAGGTCAAAGACAATATTCTATTAAGATTTATTTCCTCACCGAGCAAAATAATTTATACATAGGCTACCACATGATTACGGACATGGAACCCATAGAATTCCATGGAAACCCGCAAGTATGGGTTTATTATGCAAACTTGAGGAATCCATATTGAATTCTTATCTGGAATTTTTACCTATGACATAGAAACCAAATTGAAATTCCCTACTGGTATATGGGAGATTATGTGGATTTTTATCTAGAGTGCAGAAACCCACATGAAAATCTGTATCAAAGTCTCATCGGAACTTAGATCATATTCATGGATGGTATATGGATCGTTTAACCCTCAGCAGACAAATCTCTAGTCTCGATCATAGAAGACACACGGGATCTATGAGACCCCCAAACTTTAAATGCTGACTGTGACAAAACTATAAGACGTACCGGGGTAGACTAAAATTGTATACATTCTTTGAATCCTCAGAAATAAGGGAAAAGAGGTCGTCTGTGCAAAAATTAGTTTTAAGTAGGTTAAAAACAAACAAAGATAAAAAAAGACTCGAAAAAGTGACACTTTTCACTTAAAAAATCATATCTCCGTCAATTTTCATGATTTTTGGGTAAATTTCGAACTGCGTACTCTTGAAACATGATACTTTGAGAAAAAAATTAGCATAATAGTTGGCGTTTCAAAAAAGGTTCTTAACAGGCAAAAAATTTCTTCAGAGGTATGAAAGTGGAAATTTTTGAGTTAAAAAAAAAAATGCCTGGATCAAGATATTAGAACGGTTTTGGACAACAATAACTTGAAAATTTTATATGAAAAAGATTTATTTTATGAAAATACAATGAAAAATTGTTAGCAAAAAGTTAGATACTCAGCTGCAGTAAATTTACTCTAGCCCGCACAATCGATTCTCATGATCGCACGATGTTTATCGCACATCGGTCGACTACACGACGAGCAAAACATTTTAGTCTATCAATCTATGGACCTTAAATACAATAAGCAACGTTTTTTTTTCATCAGCTACCGGATATTATTTCAGATTCCTTGCTCGTACATCTTTGGTGAGCATGGACGCGATAGCGAGTTTCAGATCGACACGAATCGATGGAATTGAATGTCGTTCGCGTAAATGAGGTAACACAAGATTCCAGATGATTTTTGCTATACAAAATATTTATGGGATATTTTTGGGAAGCATCTCCACTGAAGGGATCAATAAATGACTCCTTCAAGAACTCTTCTCGCATACTTCGAGATCTCACGCCATAGGCTATATAAATAAAACGTATAATTTTTTTTTAATGATTTTACTTTATACGTACGATTCTAGTAAGCGAAATTACCAAAAAGAAACACGAAAATAGACTTCAATCCAAATTTTCAAAATATACGTAGAAGACACAAGGGGTCTTTGGTAGGTCTGCTTAGCTCCGCTGACAAAAGACGCCTAAGGTACACAGCCTCACGCTTGCTGCTGGTTCGTTAGAGGAAACCCTAGTCTATCAACCGATATTGACTTGACTCCCATATTCTCAAATTTAGTACACAGTTTTTTAGGGCAAACTTGATCTGGGTTCCTGTATACCCCTATATAGGTACTACTAAAGATTAATATCAGAATCGTCGATTTGGTCTCAAAGAATGTGAAGTGTAGTATATTCACTCGCCAAGAAGATGTTTGGAAAAAAAATATATATCTTATATAACTTTACAGTGCGTTTCATCGCAAACATGATCGGTCTTTAGCACATATTTTTAGCTTCATGTTCATAGGGCAGGAAAAACAGGACGGTTCTCAAGAATCTTTAGACATTCGGGAAAAGTAAAAATACAATTTTCATTCCAAAGAGCAGAAAATTTGGCATGAAAATGTATCCTCGCACATTGTTTTTATTTTGTCCTCAAAAACTCTACAAAATTTATTGCAGAAGTCGATTCTTAAGAGAGTCGCAAGCATTACAAAGTTGGGTACGCGTTACGTAAGATGGAGAAAAAAAAATATACAGGGTGAGTCTTCTCCGGGGTCTCATCTGGGAGGAACGTCAACGTGCTGAAGCTCCGCTTTTTACTTATACTCGTTCGCTTCAGAATAATAGTGTGTGATTATCAAACAGATACTCTTATCTCCTAATTTGTTTACATCCACACGTATAGCATACCTCGGAAATACAGTCTACTCGCATAAGGTATTGTTTTAGCAGCAGAATATAAGCATTGGCTATTATTCGGAAGCGAACGAGTATGATTAGAAGAAGGCGAAGCTCCTCCCAAATCAGACTCCAGATAAAACTCACCCTGTATATGTACTAGACCGATTCAAAAAAATCAACTATTTTAATTTTCAAATAGTAAGTCAAAAATATTGTTCCAAATGACGAAAAAAAAGGCTGTCAAAGTTTGAGCTCTTAATATTAATATTAAGAGGTGCCGCATAGCGATTTTCTATTTCCCATCTAAATAACATAGGAATTTTTTTTTTTAAACTTGCGAATTTTATAACTCGGCAACGCATCAGTGTACTGATAAGACCAGAACATATTTTTGTAGCGAATTGAACGTTTTACAAAAAAGGTCTCTTGGTCTTTTTCGATAAATCTAGCTATTTCCAAGTTGGTGTATTGGTTATTGATGATAATTAATCATGACTAACTTGGAAACAGTTGGATTCATCGAAAAAGACCAAGAGACCTTTTTTGTAGAACGTTTAATTCGCTACAAAAATATGTTCTGGTCTTATCAGTACACTGATGCGTTGCCGAGTTATAAAATTCGCAGGTTTAAAAAAAAAAATTCCTATGTTATTTAGATGGGAAATAGAAAATCGCTATGCGGCACCTCTTAATATTAATATTAAGAGCTCAAACTTTGACAGCCTTTTTTTTTCGTCATTTGGAACAATATTTTTGACTTACTATTTGAAAATTAAAATAGTTGATTTTTTTGAATCGGTCTAATATGTACATTAGGGTGGTTTAAAGAAATGTTTCAATTATATTTTACAACTCTTACCCTCCCAAATGTTTGTGTGCGATGAGAAAAAAATCCTCACCAAAGAGGAGCGCTGTAGCTCAACTCTAAGAGGTCGCTATTTTCATTTCAGTTTCTCATTCATTCAACACGGGAATTTTTGATTTTTCATTCAAATTGAAATTACACCTAATCATTCAGATTTTTCACAAATAGCCATTATATATTTAGAAAGCTGACTCTTTGAACTTTTCAAAACTCTATGATAACGCATTATTATCATAATTAGAAGAACAGTCACAGCCATCTGAAAATTACTAAGATTCTGACTACGGAGCAATTGTTCATATAATTTTTTTTTTTTAAATCATTTATTATAAGTTTCGTCGTAATCAGTAGTTACGAGTACTTTTTAATGATTCAAAATTTTTTTAAATTGTTGACGAAACCTCGGGGTGGCAGTATTCATTTTTATTGGAGCATATGTTGCATTTCTTATGTAATTCTTAATGTCCTCTAAAAAACTTTTATTTTTCAATTATCCGTAACTACTGATTACGATGAAACTTATAATAAATAATTTAAAAAAAAAATTAATTAAATTAATTAAATTAAAAATTAAAAAGCAGCACTGGTTTTTAAATCCGTGTCTGATTTCGCAAGTCGTTTCAAGTCTGGACAACAGGCTCGACTCTAGGAGTCCAGCTCTGTCCAGAGCTCACTATCACAGAGAGATAGGCTCGATGTCACGATCCAGCTCTATCAAGGTAGGGTGCAAGCTCGATAAATAAATAATCCAGCTCTGTAATTTCAGCTCTTTGGTATTTTTCAGCAGCTTTTTGCTAATTGGTAACAATTCGAGCCTGTCAGCTAGAAACGCAGTCAAGTCTTTTAAGCTTTGGGCATGGCTCAGAACAGACTAAAATTTTAATGCAACAACCATGACCACTGAATTTCGTTTATTGATCAAAAAATTACAGTAGACTCTAGATAAATGGCCATTTCGTGAATAGCCAAGCGAGTAGCTTCTCCTCCACACGTACAAACACACACTAACATGCCGTTCCCCACTACACTCTTTGCCAAGCCACGGCATGCTTTTCGCAGCCACTCTCGCGCATCGAGAGTACATGTCTGACTCTCGCTCTCTGCCTAATGCGCACTCGTAATTTGCGTAGAGGGCGCGATTGGTAACTGGCCATTTCTGAGAATTTTCCTCTCCTCTAGTCCCGTCAGATGGCCATTTATCTAGAGTCTACTGTAATTAAAAAACCTAAACGTTGCAGTATATGAAAGCTGATACGAGAAATGCTATGTGAGATAATACTTCATACTCAGTATCAACTGAACGATTCTGGCTGCGAAACGCACAACATGACCACGTCCGGTCGTGACTGATACAAATATGTACAAAGGTTCTGAGTTTTTCCTATTAGTGTTTTTCTAATAAATTGCACTCCATCTTAGAAAAATCTTGTGAGTATATCGTGTTTTTGAGAATTTTCTTTGCCAGTTGAAAAATGTTGTACGAGTATGTATCACTTATGCGATATTTGCACATAATGTTGTACTTTATATGCATTTATTCACGGCGCGATGACGCAACAGATCGAAGGGCGTTGAGTGCTTATAAGTTGTAAAAGATCTTTTCCCAATTGAAATGTGTTCTTTCCTGTTTTGGTCGTCACAGTCCTACTACAGACTTAGGGAAATTTCCTTCCACAGAAACGGAAGTTGTTTGCAGTAATGATGTTCGTGGCATAAGATAAGTTAGCGATGAAATAGGAAATGATTTCACTTCAATCGACATTGACAGACATTGCTCCCTCGCCACAATCAACGTCTTCACTTTCCCGTTGCTAATTAGGGTATACAAGTTATGAAGTCGAATATTCCAGCCATGAAAAATTGCTTGTGTTTTCCAGATTCTTGCAGATCAATAATGCGTCATTTATAGTAACGAGATTGTGCGGTAATAGGCATCTCCATATTCCTTTCGTGTGTACATATCATTTGATACGAAATTTTTTTTCATGACTAGCAAAGAAATCACAGCAAAAATACATTTCAATCAAATAAACATCTTGAGTTGATTTTCAAGAGCTAAAAAAGTTTTTATATCGTTACAGTGTATTGGCATAGTGATATAGAGACCGTTATTTACATAATTTGACTAAATATTTACTTAGGTCAAATATTCGCACTTCCTCATCACATATTTGTCACGAACAATTATTGATTTATGTGGGTTTTTGGGGAGTTGAGTATTTTGTCAAAGAATGTGAATTAGGTAATTTTGTCCCACTTTTCTTTACCTATAATTTTTATTAACCCGTAGCTGGCCCCATGGGCATTTTTCAATATCTTAGAATTGAAAATTCATTTTGCGAGCAGTTTTATCTCATAAAAGATTCTCAAGGGAATACCCGAAAAAAATTTTTATGCTGAGATATTAAATAGCTTTGTTACAGTAACAAAATTTTGGATGGGATCTTTAACGTAAAATTTTTACGAAAATATAATTTCTTAATGTATAAAATTCTTGTATTTATTTCATAAGGTCAAAATTATATAATTATCTTGCTTCAAATTGTTGATGACCGATATGAAAATCCAATGTGATGACAACACATGAGAAATAAAAAAATTTTGTTCATCTGAACTTATCCTGAATCTTCTGTTTCTGTATTATAACAATTGATTAATCTATCAAGAAAACAGTGTTTTTTATACTCCAGGCACGCCAAATTTCAGTGCCGTATCAATAAAAATTTGGTCCCTGATCGGGATAGCACGTTCTTCTTTTACAATCTGAGATAGCACGTTCTTCTGGCACTATTTAAGATAGCACGTTCTCCCATACTGCCGTCGAAATGCAGCATTAAATTGAAGACAAATAATAACAAATCGAAATCAAAGCCGACTGAGATATAATTATAGTAGGTGAGACCGGAGTCAAAAGTTCATGGGGTGGGGTGGGCAAGTTGTTCCAGTATTAATATAGCTTGAAAATAATATATAATAATAATAATTATTATATATAAATAATTAAAAATAATAATTACAATTATTAATAATATTATTTGATAATTAATTAATTATCTAGAAAATTTATAATATTTTCTGGATAATTTATAATTAATTGAATAATGGTTCATTTTTTCGGAATAATTTTCAATCAATTGAATAATGGTTGTTGTTATTTAAAAGATATAACATTATTCAAGTATTTATCGCAGAAGGTGAATAATATTTGAGATCTAACTGAAATCAATCAATAAAAAAATTTCTGTTATTCATACTCTAAAATATCAATTATTTGGAATTTTTAAATTCAATTTCGGTAAACTTGTAACTTTTTTATCATTTGCTGCAGCGTTGCTTATTAAATTCAGCATCGATTAATCACTACAAGGCATCAACTATTGGCGATTATTAATTATAACTTCAATTGACGATTTCTATATTACACATTTTGCGCGCAATTTTCAAAAAATTTAGAATGAAATTATATATTATAATCGAAATTAAATTGAATTAATTAATTCAATTCATTAAATCCGAAATTCTCGTGCGATTAGATGAAAAATTTTGAAATAATTAATAGCTCAGAGTTTCTTTAGCAAATTGATTGATAGCTGGATCATAAATATTATGCATTGACTATAATAATATTACTTAAATATAAATATGTTATATTTCTCGAATAGAAATGACCATTATTCGATTGATTGAAAATGAGTCAGAAAAAATCAACCATCATTCAATCTATTGCAAATTATTCACTATAAAAATGATCAATTATATGTATAGACTAAACGATATGTGGATTTCACTAAATTATCAAATTGATCGAATAAAAATAATTAATTAAATCAATTGTTAATTATTTGCAATTCATCGTATCGAGAACCTAGCGTTAATTTTTTGAACAAGAAATAAAATAAAATTACTTCGAGTAAAATACATGGAAAAAAATTTTTAAACAAAAATAAAATTTTAAAAAATATGTATAAAAAATGTATTAAAATTAATTAATTAAGAATAATTTCTTATTAATTGCATAATGAGTTCATTATGCAAATAATTGTATTGATTATCCTTCGTTCTATATTTGTTAAACACAGAATGAAATAAAATTTAATTGAAGTTTCAATATAGGTATATATTCAATCATTTTTAATTGATCGAGGTAAGAAGGATAAATGAAGAAAAGCAGTGGTATACGCGCGCGAAGCACGCATGCTGAGCTAGTTCTATTAAAACTGTGCTTTGTACACCCAACGAGGTTGATTCTGATCCGTTCCGGTTTAGGCGATTTCCATTTTACGTTAGCTACAGTATCGTCACCCAGCACTGCATGACAAAACGTCATGCGACCGAATCACGACCTGTGAGCTGTCATCTGGAAATCAAGCGACGCCAACCTCACAATGCAAGCAGACTGGCGTAAGTGACGAGCAACGTCAAAGGTATTCGGACAAGATGAAGAAGTGAGGATGCTCGAACACGAAGTGACTGTCGAAAAATGCTAAAAATTGTATTGAAGTTGGGGATGGAACTAAACGGGAATCATCAGGGCCATTTAATGATAAGGGGATTAACATGTTTATTTATTTGACGAATGCAGTGATAAAAAAACAACATTTTTTAATTTTTAGAAAATTTACAACTACGGCTCAGCCGAAGCTTGATAATTCGACTGCGACACGACTAGTGACCGATCAGGAAACATCGAGTATATGGAGGAAGTCATTTACACATCACGAGACTCATTTTGACCGATACTGTTTTGTTTGGACCGAACGGAAACAAGTCATATTCTACAAAACTTGATACGATAATACAAATTAAACTCGAATCAAACATATTCTCGACATAAAGTATTTATTAAGCTATACTTAAAAATGAGAAGACAAATGATTAAATATTATCGAATAACGACCATACAAATATACCTTATGCAACCAATAACGAGGAAATAAATGAAATCTATTAAAATACAACAAACAGTGAATCAACCATTCATTCTCCTTCATGTAAGGATGAGAAAATGAATTTACCTGAGTTTTTCATGGAGCATTGTAATATATTTCACGCAACCCTGCAGAATTTTGACCAATATGACAAGGCTGTAGGCACTATATCGGAATCGTTTTCACAGTCGACAGTATTGTAGCAGTTTTCGGAGGAGTAGTGCCGTCGTTGGACGCGGTTTTGACTTCGTTACGCTGGGATCACTTCCATTTTATATTGTATCTTGTGTAGTCAAACTGCGATTGCTGGTCGGAGCTCTAACTATGTTACGCTGAGAATAGTTCCATTTTATAAGTTGTCTCGGCTAGCCAAACTGTGATCGCTGGTCACTTCGCGCTACGATCAGTTATATTTGCTAATTCAACTTTTAGTTAGTCTGGTTTAGCTTTATTCATTTTCTTACTCTTACATGGAGGAGTATGAATGGTTGATTCACTGTTTGTTGTATTTTAATAGATTTTATTTGTTTCCTCGTTATTGTTTGCATAAGGTATATTTGTATGGTCGTTATTCGATAATATTTAATCATTTATTTTCTCATTTTTAAATATAGTTTAATAAATACTTTATGTCAAGAATATGTGTTTGATTCGAGTTTAATTTATTCTATCGTATCAAGTTTTGTAGAATATGATTTGTTTCTATTCGGTCCAAATAAAACAGCATCGGTAAAAATGAGTCTCGTGATGTGTGAATGACTTCCTCCATATATTCGATGTTTTCTGATCGGTCACTAGTCGTGTCGCAGCCGAATTGTCATGCTACGGCCAGGCCGTAGGTGTAAAATTTCCAAAAATTAAAAAGTCCTGTTTTTTCATCACTGCATTCGTAAAATAAATAAACGTGTTAATCCCCTTACCATTAAATGGCCCTGACGATTCCCTGTTAGTGCCAACCCCCACTTCAACACAATTTTCAGCATTTTGTGACAGTCACTTCGTGTTCGAGCATCCTCACTTCTTCATCTTGACTGAATACCTCTGACGTTGCTTATCACTTACGCCAGTCCGCTTGCATTTTGAGGTTGGCGTCGCTTGACGTCCAGATGACAGCTTACGGGTCGTGTTTCGGTCACACGCCGTTCTGGCATGCGGCGTTGGAAGACGATACTGTAGCCAACGTATAATGAAAATTGCCTAAACCGGAAGGGATCACAATCAACCTCGTTGGGTGCACACTCTAGGCACCCCAAATTCCAGTGCCGTATCAATAGAGCCACGGAACACCTGACGCTTAACTGGGATGACGTCACGACGCGTCTACGTGGCGCCGGGGAACCCCCTAACGTCAGCTATTAGTAGTCTAAGATATGGTTGATCGATTTCCTATCAACTCTGTCGCATGCAAATTCCCTCGGCCGGTTACAGACGGCCGGTAGACCACTCGTTATTAGGCCGCGTGGTGAGACGGGCGAACTAGTACCTGAGTAGATCGGTGATGACCAGTTAAACCGAGATGAATTTAGAGGTAGTGAGTGCAAAGAGAGTGTGTGTAGACCGTGTAGAGCCTGAACGAAATTTAAGGACATCCAGAGGCGAGAGAGGCCATGGAGAAGGAACAAACATTCTGGAGGTGGCTGTGTGAGGGTAAGTGAGAGCTTTCTAACTCACAGCACGAGTCTTACCACGCGCAGCGGCCATTTCGGTCAATGCTTAGTCTGTCGATTTTCGGTCGCTGCCAGACGGCGGGAATTAATTCGAGTAACAAATATGCATGAAGCAAGACTAGGCTTGACTGGTTATTTTATATTGACCGGTATCTTGGAGCCAGAAACGGTAGAATTAACTTTGATGTTCGGTGATCGTTTTCCTGTCGAAAGAAGAATTAATTAGCTAGAAAATAGACGAGTTTAGATTCGATCAGCGTGGCCGGCTAACGTACGAACAGTTCGAATAGTTTTGAACAGTAGCTTCGTTTTGTTTTCGGCTGTTGACTCAGAATACCAGGCCGACCGAATTTAGTTAGCAGTAGCCTAAGACGTAGCATAGTAATTGAACAGAGACACCGTGATCCGAGCTACAGAAACAGCAAATGATTATTTTATTTTAGTTTTTAATTTTGTTTTGTATCGAGACCAGCAGTGCGATTCTGGATCTCGGTAGTGCCGATAGCGACCGTGCTATGTTTTCACGCTGCTAAAGCCGGGTAACACCACCTTTTTCCTAAACTTGCACCCATTCACCCCCGTTAGTATCCATATGTTTTGTCTCCGCTTGCCAACTGTCGGAGGTCTCTATGCGATTTTAATGTTTAATAATGCCTATTAGGCATTGAATCCATGGAAAACCCGACTCTGTGATAACACTAACTAGTGATCGAGCACCACCTCAGAGAGGTTTTAGCGTCAGTCGTAATGGCGTCGTCAGTTTAAAAATTGTCGAGTAATGTCGCTTGGCGCCCAATAGATCGGTAAGACAGAGATCGGTCGACGCTGAATCCGAGCGACGAGGCATCGAGCGTGATCAAGCAAACTGCTGTCAAGTGTGTAGACGGCCAGAGGTGTGCGATGAGCGCTAGCGGCTACACGATCACAAAATAGGACGTTACAATACGTACATATTCACATTACTCGTACAATATCATAAGGCCTCATGTGAAAAGTGGTCGGTAAATGAGAATTATTTATGATAAGCAGCTATCGGATGATTTATTTTGAAAAACATGTTGTTTCGTTTTTATGCAATCGTTTGAAATTTGCATGTGTATATATCTATATTATTTTTATATTACCTCTTATCCCGGCCCAACATTACTTCACTGGACAGCGGGCCCATTAATACACGTGGCCCCGACGGAATGACGTGATACGCAATGTGCCTATTACAAGAAATGTTCTTCAGTCTGTCGGAGGAAAGATCAGAAAGGTCAGCAAGAGTCAGGAGTTCTCATACTGATCTCGCTATGTTAACTGACGTGAATATCGTATCGCTGTAACCACCATTGTTTTGATTATAAGAGACTCGCTTTTCGAAACGCAGGCTACGATGTAAACTGCCCATGGCCCACACTCAGCCTGCAATACCCTGGAAAAAGGGATTTTTAAAAACAGAGGAAATATATGGTTCATTTTTCGGTAGACTTGAGAACTTTTCTTAGATGCTTGCGAGACTCGACACGAGTAGGAGATTCGGTTGAAAGCTCTCCGGATAGATATCCGCGTTTGTTAGAAATATATTGAACCACTCCCTTTGTTAGTTACTCAGCCCTCGAAAACACCGTTCGCTGCCACTTCTACACGACTCGACCAATCGGAATGGAACTTTGGGAGTTGATCTTCGCAAAAAATGGTGAACTTTACCTTTTCAAAATTAAAAAATAAAAATGAAAAAGAAATTCGATATTTAAAATGTTGACAAAGTGAAGTATTCCTCCACATACTACAAAGATAATACATCGATCCTCAACGTTTCATTCCGATCGGTCGAATGATGTATGAATAGAAGCGATATACGTTTACCAGGCGATTAACGTCTGTAATGGTTCCTTAAGGGCATCACCACGGACTCTACAAATGCTGAAGGTGTTCAGAAAAATGTTTATATGCATCTCCTTACAACCGAATTTTCCTGTAGTGCGTGTGCTTGCGTGTGTTTACGCAAACGCAAAGGGAACCATCATAGTACATATTCCCTATATATGAGGCGCTTCGTGTGTCTTTTAAGTGCAATGCTTTCAAATACTCCAAAACAATAGGCATCCGCTGTCCAGTTAGTATAGAGATCGGTGTGTTCTCACCTTATCCAAGCACGTTATATCCACGAGTGTATGCGCAGTGCAGAAGGAACGACGAAGTTATATGTAGATTGTAAATGTGCACTCGTGTATGTTGACGTCACAGACCTGTCTGGTTAGACGACTTCTCTGTTCTCGTAGTGGTCTTGTCGGCGGTATAACTCAGCAATTCCTGAAAGACAGGAATATTTTTAAGAGTTTGTGGGTTCATTGCAGTGGCGTAACTCTAACAGGAGAGAAAGGCTTCATATTGAATTTTGAAAATTTTTTACAGAATCTAGACATTCAGTAAATGGTATTGATAGGCTTCTGAAACATATATTCAAGTAAAAATTATAAGTTGTGAGTCATGAGTTCTTATTAGAGTTCAATGCAGTGAAAGTAAAGGCACTTGATACAGGCTTTTACGCGTTGATTTTTGTTCCAGAAAATTTAAGGGAGGTAAAATAAAAGTTTTTAAACTAGAATATCTTAACATAAAAAATTGATTATCCGAGTCACGTTTTCAGTTTCAAAAACTCATCTGTTTATCGGACAGAGCTTTGTTTTGTAGTCAATTAGAGTTGAATATTTATAATCAAAGCAGTGGTTGATCCAAATCATTGCATTAAGTGGTTTCAATTTGACTGCATCTAAGGTCAGTGAAAATAATGACTTGACGTTCTCGTACAGCTCAATTTATTCTTGTCTAGCACTTGCTCTACGATTGTGACATTAGACATGACTTTGACAGTCAGTATCCTTTTCATTAGCAGGTAAACTCAGCTGATTGTTGTTTTCAAGAATTTTTATCGCTTCCACGTTCAGCCAGTTTTGGCTAACTTATAGCCGTAAAGTCCTCGAAATTTACGACTGTGCACAGTGCCGTTACAACTTTTGTGTGCCGTAGGAAAAGTTGCCTCGAGACATATAAAAAAATGTCTATTTTTAATTCGTTTCTGCGGGTTGCTTCATTATTTGGCTTAACAGCTTAATTTGCATGCAAAAACCTGTTATGCTCCAGTGTGCCCACTCGCTACGAATTGTGTAAAAATTATGTTTATAGCATATCGGGTCGAATTGAAACAATATGACCTTAAATAAGGGGTTCACCAGAGACCTTGTTCTCGTGGCATTTGGTTATCCTAAATTCCCTTCTATTATATTACGCACGTCATAGGTTTGTCGAAATTATGCCTTGACGTAACGAATATTATATATATATATCTCATATGGGTATACACACATACATATAGGTAGCTGAATACGCAATCGTGCTTCACGAATCTCAGAAAGTAGAAGCTATTTCTGCTAATAAGTATTAGGCGGGATATTGTTACAATTTAAAAACATGGCAAAGCGTTGGGACCGGTGAAACTTAGCGTATTGCGCGGAAAATCGTATTAGTTGGAATCGTATTGAGCAGGTTCCACTGTATCTTATATAATAAAGTCCGAAAATCAAATTGATAGATGCCCAGATTTCCAGATATTACAAATTTTTATAAATGGGTATGAATATAAATGAGTATACGATGATGCTTTATACGTGGTAGATTACCATACCCAGGAATCGCGCTTCATAGTTTCGGCACTCTAGATTGCCTACGTTGTGGACAGCTACGATATCCTGGGATTTCGGTTCGTAGTTTTGGCGTTCCAGATCGTCTACGTGGCAGTTTACAATGTCCTGGAGTTTTGGTTCGTAAATCTCGCACTCCGCGTCGTCCACGTAGAAGATGACGATGTCCTGGAGCTTAGGTTCGTAGTTCTTGCACCCCAGGTCGTGGACATGGAAGACTCCAATACCCGGGAGTTTCGTATCATAGTTTCCGCGCTATATGATAAAATCTTCGAGCAAGAGTAACACGCGAGCACCATGATTAAGCCTGCGAGCGAGCGTAGTGAGCGACTTACAACGATGAAGCCTCCGAGTAAGCTCGGAACTTGAATCAGCAAAAATTGATCTCTAGCCTTTATCAAAATGCCGAAAAAATGTATTAATATTTACGAATCTGTGAAATCATTTAGAAGGTGACATCAGTTTTTCGCTATTTTTTTGAAGTCTGATAAAAAGTAGCGGATATAAAACTTTGAATTTCACTATTAAGTCTTAAACCATATACTGGTACGAATTCGCACCTGCAAAATTTCAACACGCTGGTTTTTTTTTCAAGAGATCTATTTTGAGTAACCATTTTAACATAATTTAATAACAATTCAGCTGAATGTCACTGGCACTATTGACTTAGTCAGGAAATCGTACCCAAAAAAAGTATGGTTATAAACGTATTTTAAATAATATTAACATGTTACAATATGTGAATGAAATCACACAATTCCAATTCGCAGTAGTATACTATCAACATATGCTGGGATGAAGTATTTGCGGGTTAATAAAGAAAAAATAAGACCCGTATTTTTGATGACTCCTTGTATTTGTTCTGAAAAATAGTGACAACAATTGAAAACACTTGGAAAATTAACAATAATTACACACTGACGGAAATGAGCATAGCGAGTGAGGAATGTCGTAAAATTTTCGGGAAAATCATCTGAAATGAAACTGTCTCCGAGCAAGCGTTAATGAAAATGCCACTTTGCGAGCATAGCGAGCGAGCAACAATTTCCAGCTAGTGATCTACTAAAATTGGCATATTTTCAATTTTTTGTAGTTATTATTCTATACAATTAGTTTTCCATTGAATCCATTTATCTCATTTTGCTGTTGTTTATTTTTATTTCTTATTATCTACTATTGAATTTTAATTTTGGATTTGTGTTTTTTTATTTAATAAAAATCTGAAATGTTATCCAAAGTTATAAACGGCCAACTGAGTATGTTACCTTAATTTCTTTCCATGTGTCTCAATTTGACATTTTTTCATTCAACGTAGATATACTGTATTCAACAGAAAACTTACATAGAATAATAACTATAAGAAATTGGGAATTTGCTATAATCAAAAATTTAGTAGATTACTGCTGAAACTGAAATGCAAAGGACCCCTTACAAGACTTATGGAAATTAGCTCTCAGTCGAATTTTCTAGAATTGCAGAATGTTGTAGCTTTTGCTTTTTCGATCAACAGTTCTCATAGACACAAGTCTCTGCTATGGCTGTATCTCAAGTTATGAGGGAACGGACGTCACAATTATAGCTTTAAGCCTGATACAATTTACTTGAAGTTCCTTTCAAATGACAAAAAAGAAAATTGTAAGTATATCCAATTCGAATTGGGATAGAATGCACGGCATAAAATTGTTGTTTGCCAATATATAGGACGTTCCTTGCAAAATTCAAAAAAAAAAAATTAAAAAAATTGTAAATGTACCCAGGTCGAATTGGGATGAAATGCACTGCATGAAATCATATTACTCACATGTATATTGTATATTTGTCGATGACATCTGACGAGTCAGTAGGCGAGAAGGCAAATTGGGCATACTACCTACTCAAAGTAAACTGAGGAATACTTCCGAAAAAGAAATGAGATAATTTCTGAAACATCCACAGGCCGGGGTAAGCTAGTCAACCGTTCAGCCGTAACGCATCGATAGGCTCGTGGAGCGGGGTACGCGAAACAAGTGGACTGCTAAACAACATAGACACTGAAACGCTTGGGCCTAAATTTTTACCCCTGATGAACTTTATTTCCCAACTGTACATACTGTTAACAATATGTAATCAAGGCAGAAAACATGTATGCGATGCGTTGAAAAATAGTTCCTGTAGTTTAAGTTTTCGCACAGAGACTTTAAAACCGGTGGGTGTACAGTGGGACACCAACGCAGAAGTCATACATACATATCAGACCTATTCTTAAGGAGGATACAATCGAATGTTAATCTTCTCATCCCTCAAATTGGTCCGAAATAATTTGATAGTATCAAATTTTTTGGAATTTTTTACCTCCATATTTACCCATCCGCTTTCTCTCATAAGAAAGACATTGATTTTTCGTGGTTTTTAATGCAATGTTTGATTCATGTGTAAATTCCCGACAACGAGTGCATGTGGTTGAGTTAGAGTGCTAATATATTAATAATTCCATTGAAAACGATGCTAAGTTACGATTTAGAAATTATATCTGGTTTGCACGTAGGGTAAAAGTGGGATAGTTGCCACACTTTTTGAAATAGACAATTTTTCCCCAAAATATATGAATTGATTAGCTTGATACTTTTTTTTTTACCGTTGGCCTAATTATCAGCTAAATAATCGAAAACTGTCAGAAAATGTTGACAGTAATGATACCTTTCGGTCGGATGTTTTGGAATTTGATAGAAACATTTATGGGCCAGATAAATCATATCTTTTCTCTCTGTAAGTTGTGGAAAACTCTGAAAAAAGAAAAGAGAATTCGAAAAACGCCATTTAGAAAGCTAAATATAGAAACTAGGAATTCAATGTGATTGGTCTCAAAAAATAGGAATAACTATCATGGAAAATTTATGAACGAGGTAATCAGCTGAAGGAAATATTATGCTATTGTTGACTTTGTTATTTAGAAATATGTTACTAGATTCTGAATAAAATGTGTGATACTTGAACTAATTTCCACTTCTATATTTAGAGCTTCCAAAAATATTTTTTTGGCTTTTTTTCTATTTTCAGCGATTTCCGTGAATTTATGAGGAAGATGAAGTGTTCAAAAAATTGTTATCTCGATTTGTCATCTCCTGCTAAAAATTTCCTATTTTTTTAAGCCTCTTCCATTGAATTCCTTTTATTGTTAGCTCTCCAAATAACGTTTTTCGACTTTTTTTTCTCTGTTTTCACTGTTTTTCGCAAAATATAGAGGAAAAAGATATGATTTATCTGGCCCATAAATGCTTCTGTCAAATTCCAAAACATCCGATAGGAAGGTATCATTACTGCCAGCATTTTCTGCGAGTTTTCGATTAGAAAATGTAATGACTAATAGTAAAACATAGTGATTTCTATGTCGATGTTTTTCATATTTTCTCTCATTTTTGCCGATATCCTCAAAAAAGTTCTGAAATTCCATACGATTTTCTGATAGCTACCGATATTAACTCGCTGGCTATCACTGAAATTTTCTGCAATTCTTTGTACATGTTCCTCTTAGTTTCTCGGAATTAAATTGATTTTCTCCCAAATCCCCTGCAACTTTATGAAATAACTCAGAATAATTTGACTGATCAACATTTCAGCTTTCTTTGAAAACTCATGAACTTGTTTGGGAATGTCCCACTGATATCTTGACATAATTATATGTTCTTATGTATATGTAATGTACTTGACGAATGATTTTGCACTTAAAAGGCTTGTGGGGGGGGGGGGGGGGGGGGGGGGGTCGTTCGGTCGGTCGGTCGGTCGGTCGGTCGGTCGTCCATTTCTTGTTGGACATTTCCTTCCGAATCACTTCAATTGAAAATCGACTTAACGAGTATTGCTGTAATACTTGTATAGTTTACGTGTGTTCTACAGTTATTAACCATGTAGCGTACTTAGACTTATCGATATCTGTACTCAACGATATACGTTGTGCGTGAATAAGAAGAAAAAAATCGGTATTGCTACAGTTATCAATCTGCTTTTCATGTCCAGTCAGGTTCAGAGGTTGAACTTCTCTATCCCAGAAGACGTTTGTCAATGACGATCCGTCTATCAATGAAGTTATCAACTTGTTTTCCCGCAAGAACAAATGAGCAAAACTCTTGTCTAATCAATTATTCTATGTGTCCCAAGACAATTTAAACACGTCCACGATCAGTCGGGGGCACCAGGAAACTGTCTATATCATACTATTCGTTTAGAACTGAATTAAAACTTTTTAACACCACAAGAGCTTCCTTCTGGTCATAGAGTCACAGGGACATATCCCTGGACATCAGCTTTTGTCATAATCATTTTTTATGTAACCCTTTTTTCAAGAACAACCCTCTTTTTATAATCCCCTTTTTTTTACAAAAAGCTATCTGTTCATATAACTTTTTGGTTTTTTCACAAATAGTCTTATATTTTTCATACATCGCTTTTTGTACAAATAACTTTTCCATTCATAAATATCTTTTTCTTTTTTTTAATAACTTTTATTTTTATATGACCTCTTTTTCCGTAAATAACCAAAAGGCTCACTCCCTAAATTCATAACGTAGAACCTGAGAAACATCTCTTTGAGCAATGAAACGGCCTAATTTGATATTTGGATTTTGCACGTATTTACCATTTTTTAACGTGTATCTTCAGAGATCTCGACTTATTCAGATTCCGCTGTTGGCATGAGTGTCATTTAAGATCTAATTCAGTAAAACAGGGCAAATATGGCAAAGATCGAGTTCGGTTTATTTGATCTGAATATTTACACCTGATGGTGTTTTGTCTGAAATTCGCAGTTACGTTACAAAAATTGTTATATTGCGGAAAGTAAAAATTCATTTGCAAATAGGTGAATATAGATATAAATAAAAGTGAATCCCATGTTGTAAGGTGTACAAAGGGTGAAAAGTACCTTCCTAACTAGTGGATTAATTGTAGGTGGGTTTAAATGTGATTGTTACCAAGGGAATGATAAATGTGTCAAAAAATCGGGGTCCGAAATCTCGAATATTTTGCCAATAATCATTGCCCGCGATAGAAAGTTATTTTTGAATGCGGTACGTAAGTCATTCAAACGATTCATTTTGAATTCCGCGTGTAAAATAAGGGCTTCCAAAGTATTTTTTGTGCCCTAAACAACATTGAAAAATAGCATTGATTCATTAAAACAAATATTCAACTGCACTGTGAGATATTAAATTCAATGTAATCATATTATATTATATTTATGCCGGTGAAACAATGGGACTAATTATAGTCTAGAGCAAAATTGTACCCTGCGATTGGATACCTATGTGGCTTTCGTCTAATCAACGAGCTCTCTCTGATGTTTTTGCACAAATAACTTATATTGGAACACAAATCTAGCTGTAGACGGAAATAAACAGAAGATTTTCCATGATACCCGGAACCTCTTCGAAATCAAATATCATAATTTTTCAGCTCTTCTGACACCAATTGCATTGAAATTGGGCTCGAATGAAAGCACCTTTGATCTATATACTTAAAGTAAGTCGTTGATTCCTAAGACATTATCAAATATGATGATATGGAGGAAAACATTATCCTTTTTTCCCGAAAATCGACAATATTTCATATAAAATAAGTGCGATTACCGTTATTGTATTTCTCAACATAAGAAATCATGGAAAACGATATCCGAAAATATGTTTCCGATGAAATATAACCATTGTATGCAGTGACGTTAGTACAAGTATGTATCTTTGGGCAGTGGAGAGAGAGATAGACGATTAGGCAGATGCGCGTAGCTTACAGGTAGTCTTTGGCGCTCGAAAGTCTTAGGGACCTTGCCATTGTACACATAGCGTTGGTTTGGTTTGGTTGGTTTATTATTATAATTATATTTATAATAATAATAATAATAATAATAATGATAATGATAATGATAATGATAATTGTCACTGTCACTGTCACTGTCACTGTCACTGTCACTGTCATTGTTATTGTTATTATTATTATTAATATTTTTCGATTAAAATTTTTATTTCTTGTTATAATTTTAGTCCGTAAAATTTTCAAATCATACGTTTTGGAGTAATCCTAACGCTCCGAAATAGCATATTTTTCACAAAATTTTCAACGGATAAAAGGCTTATTACTGATTCCGGGATCGTGATCAGAGTCTTCAAAATCCTGCAGTTATACAGATCTGTTAGTGTCAAAAAATTTCTTATAGACTATTTTCAATTTTATCCCAAGCAATTTTCACGAAAATTCAAGCATGAGTAACGATTTCCCTAATTTTGCATGATGTTCCTTTGTTTATTGACTGGACTAATACATAATGTAATTCTAGATTCATAGCGGTCCCCCATTTGGATTAACAGATTTGATTTGTTTCGTATTGCTATTAACGTGAATTCAAAATGTTCGATATGTGCATTAGAAAGTTGGAATTAAAGAGATTTCAAAGTACATACATATATATCATTTGCGCAAATAGAGGTAGTTTTTATCGAATAGGTTTTCATCCATTTTTGATTGACGTTATCTTTTAGTGGCACAAAAATGAATACAAGAATGTTTGGCACATAAAACGTTTGATAGTGAGTTTGTCATAACGAAATCAAATGGATGTAAGTAGAATAGATCTATATCTTTGATGGCCTGCAAACGGATATTTCGTAAAATCCAGATTGTAAGAATGCTGAATGAATTCCTATCAATTGACTTCAACGCGGTTTTGTTTCCGAGATAAATATAACTACTAGAAGCCGAATTTAGCTACATACTACGAAGATATTACGTTCAATTCTAACCTACTATAAGGTTGTTGTACACTACACTAACAGACCGTGACTCGACACAGCATTTTAGTATATTTTAATTGATACCAATAAGCCAAATAATCGTTAACGGAATAGCTTATAGTGATGGTGATACAAACGAATATTCTCAACACATTATAAGCATGAAGCTGGACTCACGTTAAACAGGAAAAAACTCGTTTTAATTACTCTTCAAGGACTCCTAGTCGTGCAATAGTGTGGAGCAGCAATGAGCAGCTGTTGTATCTGCTTGGTGTACGTTGAAATCATAATTAATAGTGGTACCAAAATAAGCATAATTTCGTGAAGTAACACACGGTCACTACATCGGCTGACCAGGATGGGCCAGACCTAAAACTTCCCGCACAAATCTTTCAAGTTAAAATAAAAAAAAATGTGAAACAAAACAAATTGATCTGATGAAACATTTCGGAGATATTACAAAAAAAACACATTTTTCGATTTTTTTTCGTCAACGATATCTCTCGAAGAAATCAACCGATTTTGACCGGACCGGAGTATATAAAACAATATATAGTACCTAATGTTCATTTATTGGCTTGAGCGTTCATTCGTTGACACATCTATTTTATGTGGATCAATTTTTGTATACAAGTTTGCTCATTTACACAATTGTTATTAAATATATTATACATTTCTGTGATCAGTCTCCGAAGTAGACCTTCCGTTATTTAAATTATTTTGTTCAAAGGCATGAGGTTTGCTGGATAATTTCGCGTTACTGTTTATTGTAGGTATATGTTTCAGTAAACTCGCGAATCTGCTGACGATAAAGTAGTAACTTTAAGAATAGCTACCTCGAAGATTAATTATGGATAAATGATTATTGTATAAATCAACTACTGTGTAATGTGTAAATAAGTGAACTGACCTCGATTAATTAAGCTGCATATACTATGCGTCTATTAGTTAGTCTGGAATTGTGAAACTGATACATTTTTAATTCTTCCTCCTGCCATGCCACTTCCCCAGCGTGAGCGAACAAGGCAACACTGCGCGATGATGTACCAAAACTGACGTAATGTTTAGAAGCCTACTAGCAATATCGTCAGTTATGAATTCTTGAGTTTCCGAGTTTCAAATTGGATTAGCTATTGGTTTAAAATTGTGTGTAAAAAAAAAGAAAAAAAAAAAAATGGGACTAAAAACAGACGAAATCTCACCTGTCATTTCGAATTCTGAGGTCGAAAAGTTCTGAAGACTTGCTAACCAAACATAATTTTGTAGTAAAAAGTTCCGTCCTACAGCTTTCATTCAATTATCTTACGAAATGCGAAAGTTATCAATTCTTTTGAGGTTTTGACGCCTTCAGTCATTATGAAGCCGGACGTGGTGTATGTCCAAAAAGTTTATTAGTATATCATCGTGAAGTACACAATTTTCTTTCAAAACTTCAGCCACATTGCCCAATCGTTGGATAACTGGAGGAAGACAAATCAAATGCTTCGAACTTGACTTGAGAATTTTGTACCATGACACATTCTTCATGACGGTGAATGTGTAACAATTAGGCACTCCATTTATGTTATGTATAAAAATCACCAATCAGAATAAAAATACTCAGGATTTTTCTTACTGATTCGGTATGGTACTGGTATGGCCCACACATAAAATTTCAGTTGTTCTTAATTGTTCTTTTCATAAGTGAAAAATGTGTCTCTCAAAAGCGGGTGTAGTTCATTAGATACTAATAATCAGAAAAAATGTAGAATGAAACCTACTACTTATGGTACTACTTATGGTAAATTGCAATTCTCCAGTGAATCTCGTTACAATCGTGCGAACAGTTGTTGATGAGCTATACGACAGTAAAATTTCCACTCCACTCAAACTTGCAAAGTAATTATCAAGCAAAAATCAATTCAATTAATAATAATGAGTTATACGAGCGTTTGCAGAGATATGAAACTTTCTAACCTTACCTTCGCAAACCAGTCTGATTTCGCTGAAACGTAACATCTAATTTTATACTCATCCTGTCTTTTTTGAAATTAATAAGTCTGTGTTTTGAGATGGGGAATATCTATGCAAAGAATATTGCATATTACATACAGAGCTCATTTGTAAGTCACAGCTATCCTTTAAGCATTCAGATTTTAGTATCCCCTAACTTGGACACAATTTCAAAAGCGTTCAGTGAAAAAATTTGGGTATTGTAGAGAATGGATTATTTTTATTTATTAATGAAATATTTCATCAACTATTCAATTTTGGGTAATTAGTGTAAAAGTAATTTTAGACTCTAAATTCTGAAAATTCGAACAGTCATTAATTCGAAAATGTATTTTTAATGGGCAGAATATAGATTATATTGGAATATACACTTGGTTTGCTTAAAATGTCATGAGCTATTCATAGATTATGCGATTGTGTTGTAACAGTAATGTTCAATGATGGAGTCCCTAGTGGCTCACTATTTTTTTTTGACTAAAACTGCTACGAGTTTCCATTCTCGCGAATTTCATGTGCTTACGCTCAACGAAGCAGTAGTCAACAAGTAGTCGGGTTCAATTGTTTGCTGGCTACTGCCTCGTTGGGTATAAGCACATGAAATTGGCGAAAGTGGAATCTCCGTTTAGTTTTGGTCCAAATAGCTAGGGAGCCACTGGGGACTTTATCAATGAAAATTTCACATGTAATGCGTGAGTAAATATATTCTCAAGTCTTTAGAATCATTATATGAATGAATATCAACGTTCTGTTTTTTTTTTTTTTTTAGAAAACAATTGAGTACCCTCAAAAGATTTCTTTGAAAGGTAGGCTGGCAAATAGAAAAAGTAACGAATGGACTCATTTATGATGCAGAGATACCGAATTGTCCAATGTATAGTTTCCATTCGCATTTCCACATTCAACTTTGTATTACCCACGGCTCAACGAACTGCAAATATAGCATATTTTATTATCACTCTCGGCCTTACGTAATATACAGCAATAGTTGAATATTATTATAAAGTGACACTTTAATAAAATTTCAAGGGCAATCGATAAACTTGATAGAGAATTAAGCGCGAGACCCTGCTGATAAAACTATTCGCTGTCACGACCATTAGATCAAAGATTAGTATAACATTTGGACTTGAATAAATTATTCGTTATAGTGTATGCAAATTGAATCTATCACCATTTTGATAATTTCGTAGATTTGGGTGTTTGGTGAAGTGATGGATGACTTTCAACAACGAAAGCTACAGGTTAATTATTTTGATGTATTTGGTACATAAAAGATTAATCGATTTTAGCTACTAATGTCGATACATTAATGATTCAAGTTCGAGGTGATTTAGTCACTTCTAATATTTGATTCCAGATTTTGATCAGACAAATAAGTTACTTAAAACGAATTAATTTCTTCGGAAATTTTGGCATCAAAACGTTGTCAAATTTATCAAAAAATCATCCACTATTTTGTATCACAAAAAACCATTTGAATACTTCCAAGATTCAAATTGATAAAACGAATTGAATGATCGTATATGGGACGTTCCATGTCAACTCAGCCACCCCAATCTTTTTTTTTTTTTTTTTGAATAAATTATTCGGTATGAGCATCACGACGGACAATATATCCATGACATTTAACCAAAATCTCATCTCCCCACTATTATTGGTTCTTGAGATAATGATTATTGAATTCTCAATTTTGTAAAAATCATAACTTCGTAACTGCTGGTCGGATTTGAACCATTAAACAAAGAAAATTCGTTATTTCTTTCGCCCTTTTCGAAAAAAAATATGGCATCCTCGGAGAAAGGTTCATAGGACGGTATTCGCGGTAATTTTTCGATTTTTATTTTTTTTTGTATGATAGGGCCAAACGGGATTCCACTCACTTTTTTGTTTCTGATAGAGGGGGACAATTCGCAACTCTACAGGATTTTCTTGAGATGGAAGACGGCATCAGTGAAGAGGGGAAAATTGTTCCTTGCCAATTTTCTGTTTGTTTCATCTTTTTCGATGGTCGCATTATTCTCAATCGAAAATTCATCTGCAATTGAATTCTTTTCATTCAACGGGTAGGGGGGAACGGTTTAAAATATAACAAATCATTTTCGAAGTGGTGAAATTTTCTACTGGTGAGAAAGAACAATTGAAAATCAAAACATACTGCTTTATCTAATAACAATACCTGTGATCGAAGAAAGCAAACTGTTTTGATTTTCATTTTTTTTTTCTCGCCAGTAGAAAATATCACCACTCCGAAAATGATTTGTAATATTTTAACCCTAGCCATTGAATGAAAAGATTTCGATTGCAGATGAATTTTGGATTGAGAATGATACGACCATTGAAAAAGATGAAGAAAAAACAGAAAATTGGCAAATGACCATTTTTCCCTCTTCACTGATACCGTTTTCCATCTTAACAAAATCCTATGGAGTTGCGTATTATCCCCCTCTATTAGGAACAAAAATAGTGAGTGGAATCCCGTCTGGCCCGTTCGTACAAAAAAATAAAGAATCGAAAAATTACCCCGAAAACCGGCTTATCAACTTTTCCATGATGACGTCATATTATTTTTCGAAAAGGGCAAAAGAAATAAAGAATATTCTTGGTTTAATCGTATAAATCCAATCAGCAGTTATAAAGTTATGATTTTTACAAAATTGAGAATTCAATAATCATTATCTCAAGAACCAACGATAGTGGGGGGATGAGACTTTGGTGAAATATCATGGATATATTGTCCTTCGAAATGCCCGTACTGAATAATTTGATCGAAAAAAAACGGGGTAGCGGAGTTGACATGGAATGACCCATATTTGAAAAAATACATTTTTCTTTAATGGGATTTTAATTAATTATTACTTATCGTGCAAAAGAATAATCAATTCTGACAGTAATGTGCTTGTCATTCTCCCGTATAGGACTTTTATATTGGCAAGGTCACCAAATCGTATCAGTGGTAATAAAATTATCGGATCAGTTTGATCTATACAGCATTATAGAATAAAATTATTCAACTAAAAGACCTATCTCTCAGGCTACTTATAATAAATGTGGGGCATTCCATGACATCTCGATCAAGATTCTAAGTCGATATCTCAGATTGGTTTTATAATTTTTTGTATAGAAGTACACGACGAAAAACGCAATCGTAATTTTTTTTCAAAATTTTTCGACCCAGCGTATCTGAAATATGATTTAAAAAGTTGAAGAAAAAAAACTTCACTTTTTAAAATCTGAAAAAATTCAGAAAAATCTTATGAAATAAAACAGAGGTTTTGATACCTATTAGAAGATGTAGATTTCAGAACTTCAATAGATAAATAAGGAAAATAAAATAAAAATTAAAAAAATATTATTTCATTGCATTTTTGACATCAGAATGAACAGAAAAGCTCATTATAATATGGGCCAAAAAATATCTATTTAGAGAGTTACAGGAAATCAAATATGTTATGACAATATTCATATTTACAAATTTATATTTATAAATATTATCATGATATATTCGATTCCCTGTCAATTTTTAATATGAACAGCGTAATTATCAAATTATCGTTAATCATCTCAAATTTTGAGAATTTATTAGGCCTACAGTAAGAATAGGTCTCAGACTTGCCATGTTTCATACATTTTCCTGAGTTAAGAAATCTATATATGCGAACTAATTGGCGAAAATACTATCTGAGTAAACGAGTGAATACAACAGTGATTCGGTGTAATTTCCAACAAACTTAAACAACTCAAGGTCGTATGATATTCTGCCGCATGACGCTCGAAAGATATACAATGTGTTGTGCTACCGAAATAGCAAAGAAGTTCTTTTCGACGCTGCTAAATACTAATTGTTAATTTATTACTAGCACAGATGTAGTCGAAATCCGAAAGCCTAATAGAAATGAGGAAACTCGTTGATCCAAGAACAATGAATAATTCTTATCCATTCTAAATTCTTATCCATTGTCCAGATTGTCATAGCTGAAGGCAATTGTATTATGTGGCAGATTTTAATCGAGTATGACAGAGAATTATATACCGTCCATTACATAGAAACCCTTGAGTTATTGTCACGAGTATCAAGGCGTGAAAGCAAGGCATGAGCTCGGAAGCGAGAGTCAAACCTGAGCAATTGAGGAAACGAAAAAATAAATTGACGAATAAAAGACTGGAACTATTTCCGTCGAGTGTCCGTATTATGGAGGTCAAGATTTGCTCGTGACCCTGTACACTGGTGTTCCTCTCTGCTAAATAATATTGATGAAATGATAAATGCGCAGCATATTTTCATCAAACTATAGGTAATATAATTGTGGAAGGTGATCCTTCATCCGCATTAAGGGGGGCGATACACTTAGGAGGCCGAAAAAAGCATGATATTTGGGAATTTTTTTTCAAGCGGAAAGAAGTAATCTACAATCTTGTAAGTTCGCCATTTATTCAAACACACTCTTAAATATATAAAAGTATTTCTTTTTTCTACAAATATTTAAAATACTCAGCGTTCTTTCAGTGAGTTCACACGGGAGTTGTGAGTTGACTTGCAATGTAGCTTCTGCTACATTGATCTGAAAAAGATCAGTTGCATATTAGTTGCAAGTCGCATATTTTTTCTGCATGAATTTTTCTTGCAGTCGCAATATTCTTCTCCATGAAATTATGTAAATTTGTTTTATAACGCTAAAAAGAATACTTATTTACATTACGCTTAAAAAGAATTATCTTGTGATTTGCTTCCAAGTTTTCTAAGAATAATTCTTCTTATCTCTCTCTGTCTGTTTTTTTTTCTCATTAAAGACGTTTTCCTTGGAATGTTTTGTAAACATTGGGAGATCCATTTCGTCCAACGATACTAATGTAGCATTATAATAGATTTACTTGGTAATCAGTCTTAAATTTGAAAACATATTGATCGGATCAATAACCATATTAATATGATTGTTATATCATATTTATGGTATGTGCGTAATATAGCAATTCATAATGTAAAATACGCAATCCCACACAAGTCTAGATTAAATAAACTAGCTTGTACACAGATTTAGATGATCCTTATTTGTAATCAACTAATAGTTTTCTAATTTTCATAAATTCGTGCGGGGAAAATATTATTTTCCAAATGTAGCGGCCGTGCAGAAGGGTCGCCGTGCCGTGCCTACCCAGCACGGAGCCGTTGCACTGAGTTTTCTACTCGCAACACCACGCGGCTCGCTCAAGATAATCATTAGACAGTCGTAATTTATTAACGGTTGGTTCAATTAAAATAAAACTTTACAGAAAACTTCTACATAGCCCGATGACCATTTCATCCACTGGCAGTTTCTGGTTGCTCAAACTTGACGCGATAAACCGAGCGATTGAAAATATTCAAACGCGATTTGTGTAATTATGCAGAAAAAATTGAATGACTTTTTTGATTAAGAAGAAGAACAAAAAAATCAGTTGCACTACCAGCTTTAGAATAGTTTTAAACATATTTAGTTTAAATTTGAGGTAAAAACTTGGAATATTTGAGGATTTAGAGCAAGTTAACACATTCTTCGTTTTCAAAATATCGTGTTTTTTTCTCATTATTTCGAAAACGGAAAAAGGTAAAACCCTTTTCAAAAGGAAATAAAGATGCGGATTTGAATTTTCTATAAAGATATATGTTTTAAAAGTCGAAATTTGACGTTTTCTTTCGAAGTGGCCAGGGGTAAGTTTGAGGTGGCAAAATAATTTTATATGCCCTAGTCTACGATCAGGCGGTTCAATTGCTGTTCAAGTGACAAGAACTCATCTTTTACTTAGGTCTAATAGTTTCTGTGATATTAGTTTAAAATTGTGAAAAGGATTTGTGTATTTGAAAATAGTTCTGCTCCCATTTGAAAGTTGAAAGTGAAGTTTGTCCTATCTTCATTGAAGCGTAGATGACACGCTGATTTTTAATTCTTGTAGCTTTATTTCTCTCCAAACTGATAGTGATGTAGCAACGTTGTATAAATTTCGTAATGCCTGCAGTGTGAGTTGCTAGTTTTGAACTCACTTATTATAAAAATTAATCTCTTGAAATATTTATCTTCTGATAAAGAAGTTTCATCGTATAAAAGTTAGCGCAGTGTCATTTCTTGGAAATAATTCATAACGGCTTAGAGATGTTTTGACCCTATTACGACTAATTTTTTTTGAAAATAGTTAATGACTATAGCGGGCAATTATTTGACAGTGATTCATATAAAAAGAGCGTAGCTGAAAGTGCAACCTTGATCGCGCGGTCCAAAATTAAAAAAATTTTCCCGGTCAAAACTCGGATTTATAGTTGGGCGAGATTTTTCATCGAATATCACGTCAACAGTTTACATATTCGCATACTGATCGGGTACGCAGCCATTTCGGGATTCGGATTTCTCATTTTCGTCAAATACCAACTACATTGTCATGACAGTGATTTAGCTAAAATATCATGCTTCAATTTAAGGGGATGGTCTAGTCGATTTCGATCGGCATTCTTATTCTTTCGAATATCTCGGAAACGGAGGTCTCAATCGGATTATCCTTTTGGCAGGGAATGACTGACGAGCAATAAGTTCGAGTTAGCACGAAAATTTAACGAAATGAAATTATTTTTTTTATTTTGTCGTAAAATGTGGGCGTGTCACTTATGTCGACTTATATCAGAGAGAGAGAAAGCATAGCGCGCGAATCGTTACATCTTCGTCTGAATCAAGGACCAGAAAAAGAAAACAAAGTTGTCACAATTCGCGAGCTGAGCTCTCTCTCTCGGAAAATGCGGGAACTAAGAATTATCATGGCTTTCCAACAATCTACAATCGCTAATTAAAACAATCTGCGAGTTTTCCGAATCAGACCTCATTTCTGCATAAAACAGAGATGTTTTTTGATGGGTGTGTTCGTAATTCCGTATAAAATGGGGCTCTGACCCTCGTTTTTGCGAAAACGATGTAGACTCTGATATAAGTCGACATAAGTAACACGCCCACATTTTACGACAAAAAACAAAAAAAAAAATAATTTTATTTCCTTGAATTTTCATGCTAACTCGAACTCATTGTTCGTCATTCATCCCCTGCCAAAAGGAGAATCCGATTGAGAACTCCGTTTCCGAGATATTCGAAAAAATAAAAATGCCGGTCAAAATCGACTAGACCATCCCCTTAAAGGTGGTAAATACTTTGATGGCCGAAAAAAATAGTTTTTTTCTGTTAACAGTGATTAGTATATTAATATATACTATATAGTAGTATATAGTATATTTTCAAATATATTTGGTGACAATTTTATTGAAAATATTAAAAATCATTACAGTTACTGAGTGCCAAGTACGCTCGCCTTTTAAAATCATAGTCCTACTGTCCAAAAAGGTTTCTCGGACTCAAATTATCTGAAATGGAATGGTTGCATGTGTAGATTCTATGTGTATAAGATTGTCTATCGCTAAAATTTCGTGGTAATCGAAGAAATAGGTTTCGAGAAATGTCTGGGACGAGATAAATAGAAATTTGTTTTCGAGAAAAACGCGATCAAAGTTTCAGTATAGTGAAGCGTATAGCACCCATAGAAATAAGTTCTATGTTAGCACCAGTGATTATACGAAACTGAGTAATGCGACTTTCTGACACTCTATTTGAACACGTAACGGTTTTCCTCTCTTTCAAACAGAAAGAGAAGATACAAAGATTCGGAAATACAAAAAATTGATCATCTGTTCGAGGTCAGCGGGATCTACCTCCTAAGCGGTTTCTCGGAGAACTAATCGCTTCGCGGTAAACGCTATAGTTCCAGCATTTTTTCGAAATTTGCGGTGAAATTATCAGACAGTATTTTCAAAAGGTCGAGTTTTGGGCAAATGCAGAAAAAAAACATCAAATTTTTGAAAATTTCAAAGTGGTTCTCCCCCTTAATGAATCGGCGGAGATTTAATGATGATTAATTTTTTCGTACAGTGCAGACATTCGACATTTCAAGGTAATTTCCGATATTGGCTTATTCTATCGTATTCAATTTTCTTCATTACGTGAAGATCTGTTGCTTTGGATATTTCAAGATTTGATGATATTTTATTTTAATTTTCTTAGAAATATTTATTCCAAGTAAAATTTTTCAACATCTTTCAGAATAGTTATTGGTTAGATATTAAAGAGTGTCAAACTTAAAAGATAGCAAAAAAATCAATAGAAAAATTTGAATCTGAATGGCGACAAACTTAAATAAAAAAATTTCGCAGCTCTTTCGCATGCATGATGCCATCGGGAATTAAAAAGGGGAAAATATCTACATTTCCAAAAATCCGTGCAAATTTCACTTTGTACCAATATTTGCAATGAATATTCAGAATAAGCTTCGTATACATCAATACAACATTTTTTTTAATATCTAAATGTACACAGAGCTCGTTTTGTTGAAAGATAAAGTAATAGAAGTTATCAGGACCGAAGATAGTGTGTTACTAATCTTTAAACGATGGTTTGCCCATAAAATATTATTTGCAAAGAGTTAGTTATGCCTCTCATTTGGTAAAAAAAAGAATTATTGTCATAAAAGTAGGTGCAATATTCTCTGCAATTATTATGAAAAGGTTTGCATGTCATATGCTTATACGACACTTTATACGACGTGAAAAAATTTAGGTAGCTCCGTGACGAAAGAGCTGAGCGACTAAAAAATAGTAATATTTCTCATCTTTCATTCTAAAGATTATTAGATCGATATAAATCAAGTATTCTCATTCGATAAGAAATTTGATAATACATAAGCTAGTAATTGTTTTTCGCTCGCTACGCTCGCTCGAAGGAGTTTTCATTTGCAGATGATTTTTCGAAAGATTTTACGATGTTCCACACTCGCTACGCTCGTTTGCTTGGTAGAGTTTTTGATTACTGTCAGTGTTTAGTTATTGTTAGTTTTCTAAGTGTTTTCAATTGTTGTCACTATTTTTCTGGACAAATACGGGTCCTATTTTTTTTTTTACTATTAGTGAAATCCAAACTTTCAAATTTGAACCAATTCTTAGTAGGTCATAATTTATACAATTTGTCATGAACAAGACTAAATAGTACAAATCGAGATGGTGCAAAAGGTAATGAAATCCCCCCCAAACGCACCTCTGGTGCAAAACACTTTCGCCAAGTACGTTAATGTGGTATTTCCCATAGAAATAATGTTGCAGCCACTTATTCTACAAAAGTATTGAAGTCAATGGACATTGCGAAGTACAATTATTAAATTTGCTTCCAATCAATTTCTAAATGTGAAGAAATCTTAATTTTCAGTAGGTACTTATATTTCGATATACATAACCTGCGTCATACGTAATAACATGCAACACACGCACTCATACGAGAAAATCAATTGAAAGTGAAAATTTGGAGTTAGCGGTACTTGGCGTGAATTGTTGGCTGATGTTTAAATTATTATAAGAATATTGAAATAGTTCAATTTTTATTTACTTTCAATTTTGACAAAAATGCCTGTCAAGTACCACTACCTCCAAAAATTTTATTCTTTTCTTTATTTTCTTAGTTTTACTTTTAATGGATCTTCTCTTATGGGTGCGTATTTTGCATGTTATTACGTGTGACGCACGTTATGTATATCAAAATTTAAGTACCTACCGAAAATTAAGATTTAGCCACATTCAGAAATTAATGTCCATTGTTCTCAATACTTTTGTAGAATGAACGGCCGCAAAACTATTTTTATGGGAAATACCACAATAATGTACTTGGCGAAAAGGTTTTGCACCAGAAGTGCTTTTGGGGAGGATCTATGTATTCATCTATCGGCTCGCCTACTTGTTAAAATGGTATTTGTGTAAATAAGATGTAAAGAACAGTGGAAAATATAGTTGGCATTTAGAAGACCTGTCGTGTGTTCAGGATGTAGAATTTTGACACAGCTTCGGGGATTATAGAAACTAAGGTGAATGATACATGGAAATTTTACCATGGGCCGTTTTTCTTCGTAATGTCACTTAAAAATTTTATTGTTAAAAATCCTCGTATATCACATGATGTGGTTGCCTGCAGCAGATTGAAGTGGGCTCTGTAAAAAAGATACAGGTTAACTGTTGACTTAATTTTGAGATCAATTCTAGTTCAATATAAATCCGGTTTTATAAGCCCACTCACTACTGATGTCATTGTAGCGTGGATTAGAATTATTAAACAACATTTTATTTTTCGTATAGTTTCAGATGTTTAGAGTCCGTGTACGGAAAAGTATCAAAATTTCTATTTTCTTGAATTTCTTACAGCCGAATGAACAAATATTCATCGTGTTTATCATGTACCACCGCAACACCATGCCTAATTGAATTGGCAGTTCATTTATTTACAGGAAATAATTTGAGATTAATTTGAGTTTTCCAAACAGCTTTTGAATCGAAGGCTTCTGAATCCCAGCTACATCTTTATAACAAAAAAAGACATTTGCGGGTGCACGCTGACGCGACTCTTTATTCTTACAACACCTGCAATGTCCAGACATACGGGAAACGTTATTACGGTCCTTAGACGTTACCTTTGTGTAGTATTATGATAAACATGAGTGCGTAACAGTCCATGGATATGTGTACTTAGCATTCGAGTGAATTCTAAGTAAAATCCCAGACCATCACCGTCATCGGATTTCGTACCGATCTAACAAAATCCCCGTAGTAGGTTGCCCGCTGACGTCACGGGCGACCGGTACACCACGTGACCAGTTTTACTTGCATGAGCGAGTGGGGCGCTATGTCGTATAAAGCCAGAAGAATTGTGAATGCAGGAAACAGTCAACCAACTTACGTTCGCGATGCAGTGTTTCTTGGTTGTTCTCACGTTCTTTGATCGATTTATTTTATATTTCGATTGAGTCTGTTAAATAAATTACCAAGAGTATCGCAATCGCGGATCCTCCATCGTTTCGTGCCATTCGAATACATAAATATAACTTTTGAAAGTTTTCTTTTATAAATTGCATATAAAAGTTTAGTTCGAGGATTTAAAATTCAAACTCCCGAAGCGGATCTCATCAGAAACAACGCGAGTAAACTACTAAAAATTAACAAAGTGTGAGTTGAAGTTTATTTTAATTAGTGACCATGTAAATAACACTACCATTCCGGGTTATTGTTAGTAAATAAATCGTTGCGGTCAGTAGCTGAACCACTTGAGTAACGTCACTATTTGACCATGTATTGCAGGAGTCATAGTTAATTGTTAGCCAGATTACGGGCAATTATTTTTGTTTATTCGAAGAAATATAAGGCGGTGTATATGTTAATATTCAGCGCACAAAATTTTTAATTCAACCTCATAGCATTATGAGGCTATTCTATTATGTGATGTGGTATATATTTGTTTTATAGCTAGGCGATACGATGTTTTCTTCAAGTATTAGTAATTATTATTCTTCAGTTAGGCTCACTAGTTTTGTTGACAAAGTTTAATCACATTGAAGGTAATCGGTGATTCGAGAATTTCTCTTTATTCATATACATAATAACGAATTAATTCATCTTGGCGTGAACATGCTGCCGAGATTCATTATGAACTTACTCGTTGAATCAATTTATCATAAATGTAAAATTTCAGTTATGTATAATTATTAATTATATGTATCTATGCGTGTAACTTGCAAAGTGCAGCTCACATCCTTCGGAAATGAACATTGCCCAGGCCACCTGTAGGTATTCGATTTAAAGTCTGATTACTTCACGAGTTTGTATCATTCATTAATTGAAATCTTACTCACAGGTGTAGTGTTGACTAATGAATAGTAACAGTTTGTACGATGCTGATAGGAGCCGTTATTATAAATTCAAATACATTTCGGACATGTATTAATTATTTAAATCTACGTTATTAAATTAGACATATTTGACGTAAACAATTAGAACCATGATTGCAAGCTACTGGGGTAATTGAATGAATCTCTATTCGAGTTCAATATCATCGTAGATTTATTGGTTTCTTTTTATTATGACCAGCATTGTAGTTGAACCACTTGGAAAAGTGGAATTGGGCGCTAGCCTTCTACGAACAAAAATTTAAACTGATGATTTCTGACGAATTTTTGATCCAGTTTAAGGGATAATTAGGTTATTAGCCTAATTTTCAGCTGTGTATATTTAATGGTGTAGAAATAGTTACAATTTGTTTAACGGTGATACGAAGCCAAAAGGGCTATAGTTCAATCTAAGCATTGATTCTGAAGTTAACTTTGTGACAATATTGGATGCATTAGTTTAACGAGAAATAGATTTTTGAATTAAAGAATGTAATTTTGTTAGAATTGGGCAGGTAAAGTCTCATCAGATTCCCTGCTGAGCTAACATAGTGGTTTTCCATTAACAATCACGAAAAATATGGGTACGAATTTTAACCATCTGTTTTGTTAGTAGCCAACAAATCATTACAAAATGTGATCTTTCAAGTGTTATTTATGTGCAGAAGATCTCATTTACAGGTAACGCATTTTACCGAATTGTTAAATCGCTTATATCACTAATTGTTGAAGAGATAGAATTCGTAGCCATGAATTCAATAAAATTTTTGGGAAGAATAAAGAAACTCAAAACTGCCACCTCAAATGTAAGTCAGCAATGTTTAGATCCTCCGATTGTTATCCTAAAACTCGATTAAGTCAATTGACATTGCAATTCTGCTGTGGCATCGAATTCAAAAAGTTACCGTTGATATAAATATTGTTACAGGAATTTCTTTCTCATATAGGTATATGAGGTAAACTATAATAGACTGGTTTTTATAGCTAGTTCAAAAGTGATGCGGACGGCCCGGTCGACTTTATTCTCAATCCCCACGCTATTGTAAAGACAAAATCAACATTGCACTTATACGTAATACGCATTCATATTACATTACACCCCATAGTCCGAGCCATAGTCGGTATAAATGCTTAATGTAAACCTTAATATTGAAATGATCGTAAACTACACTGTACGTGTTTGGTAGAATAACTTTTTATTATAATTATTGCAATAAATTTTTTATGTAAAAATATGATATTTCATCTGACTAGAATATTGATATGAGATTTGATATGAGCATATAAGATAATATGAGATTCTGATTGCTTGGTGGTTTTCGAAATTTATTTGGATGTTATTCAAACCGTGACTTTCAATGTTTGAAGTTCAGCTTTTTTTAATGGGAAGTTCGAAGATTTAAAATTACGAAATAACTTCAGAGAGCAGAGGATTCAATGAATGAAAATATGGAACGTAATATAAGTATATTAGCTCACAAGATACATCATAAATGTGTATCCAGTAATTTGCGAAATCAAACAAGTCTGATTCAACTCCATAAGTGTTGATAAAATGAGAAATCGGAATCGTCTAAAAAGGAAAACAAAAAACGAACTTTTTTTTCCGAAATTTTGATGTTTTGCTATTCAAGAACTCATTTGCGGTACATTCGAGACTTGAACTTCAAAATTAAATTTTTTTTTCCAGTGAGTTTAGTATTGTGTCATGTGATGATGATTTTTTTTTCATTTACAGTCAAGAAAATGACGGTTGCTGTCGAATCCCCAAAGGTCGAAGAGGGTAAAAGAGCAAAAATCGAAACCTTTGACGACATTTTACCCTACATTGGTGAAGCTGGGCGATATCAATGGCTCCTCTTCATTCTTCTTTTGCCTTTCACTGTCGTCTACGCATTCCTATACTTTACCCAATTCTTTCTCACACTAACGCCGGAAGCCCATTGGTGCACTGTACCAGAACTTGATGGATGGAATCTAACCGACCACGAAAAGTAAGTGCGAAATTTGTCAACGATTAACTTGTCAATTGGCGATATAATAAGTAATGGCCTAATTATTGATGACCAAGTATATGCTGTGATACAGTTGCGATTTATTTTCCAAATCTTTTTTTTCAACTCAATTTGAAGTTCTAACCCTCAGCCAATGGCGACTCTACCAATTCAAATATTAATAATTATGATGCTATAGTAAGACGATATTGCTAAATCGCCTAACCGTGGCCGCTATACCTGTTCACGCTCGTTATTACTCTACTGCTTATACGAACGACGGGTTTCTTTGACGTGAATTCCTTCAACCTCGTTCTCAGAATAATCATACCTGCTCACTATATGCACGAAGTAAGCCAGATTCTCAGCATTGTCAAGGCTCAACTTAAAATTCACTGTCAAGAATTTTGAGACGAAATTCTGTCAAAAAAATCAATCATTCCGGGCCAATACCATAATTTTTTGCTCGCTTGTATCTTTATCGAGTACAAGGAAATAAATTGATTTAATATTTCATATATGCTATTTATTCATCTGGGACTCGGAATATGATTTTGGCATCGAAAAAGGAGTTAATTAACTTCAACAATTAGGATATGCACGTGTATGTGTTGAATACCTATAATGACTGACCCCAATTTATATGACGTTCGAAGAACTTTTCAGTGGTTCGAAACTTATAGCGACTTGATATAATATAGAAACGGAATCAAAACAATCCACTCACAGACTCATGACAAGAAACTAGTGACATCAGATGTAGGAAAACGCAAATTTTCAAGTTTACTCATAAATAAAAATTGACTGTTGATTATTTTATGAATTATTTCATTTCATCCCTGGTAATATCTTTGTACTATTGATCCCCGTTCGAGAGATAGTTCAGACTCCCGAGCCTGAAGCCGAGGATGAAACCTGTTTCAATGTCGTCGTTCTTTCGAGGTCGGTAGGGGAAATACCCCGATTTGTGAAACATACTTTCCAAGTCTCTGATGACGTATGGACGCGTCGCCAATACTAATCGTTTCCGTGTAATTATCAAACTCTTACAGAGCTCGATGCAGAATAACCGGTCTACGATATATTTATTGTACCTGAAGGTTGATCGGACCCATTCAAAGAATTAATTCACTACGACATGCTAATTTATGGCATTGCCAAACGAGATGTAAAATATTTAGAAAGCGCGAAAGGAAAAAAGAAAAACGGGATACTTTATTAAATCTATTTTTATTCACCAATTGCTTGTTATTAATTCTGCAAAGAACTACCGTGTACGGGTTATTTCTTGTTTAAATTTCCATCATAATCACACACCCATGTTTGAAGCAAATAATGTACAAGTCATTTATTACGCGTGGATGCCGTGCTGACAGCTAATCTAATGCCAATTCCGAAAGATTGAGCGCTCATTTTTTAGTTATAAATAAACATCATTTAACATTTACAACCAAATAACAAAATTAATTTTATCTAAAGCGTTAAGCAAATGAAGGTACAGCTTTACTGTATCTGTTATTGTTCTTTTTTTCAATGAGTTTCTTGACACGATGCAAGGTCAAGTCCCCACAGTGAAATGTTTGTTCCAAAGTATTAGCTGATCGCATCGTATCATATGGATGGCTAATTGGAAAGCGAACAAACCGAATCCAATTCATTTGAAATTGAACATACTCCCGCTTTGTGACGTATCTAGGTATATATTTAAGAGAAAAAAATGTTCAGTAGATAACGGTTTATACTTTTTTTCGTTATTCAAGGGTGTTGGTCACCTTTGACCGCCTAAGAACAGGCCTTTTTTTCAAACGTGATTTCTGAAGCGAAAAATAAGGACAGAAGGGTAATTTTATTTAATTTCAATTGTCATTTTATCATCTTTATCGAGAGTAAAAATAGTCTCGATACATTCGTATACAGCGAATTCCGGATAGGTGACTCATCAAAACCACAGGAATCAGAAGGGTTTTATCTATGAAATAGCTTCTAAGATCTGTAGGAAACAGGATTTCATGGATGAAGAAAGAAAATACCACTTTTATATCGAAGCATATGATTTTATTCTATTTTGTACGAGAAAAATATCTGCTATTTTTTCGTTTATTTTTATTTCAATTAATTAATCTTAAAAATCCGCGTCCTAAGGTCGTAGAGCGGTTGTCGGGATTTCAAGTTCACCGACTTGAAACCCGTAGTTCCTGAGAAATCGTGTTTAAAATCGAACTTCTGCACTTTTTTACGGTACTTACTTTGGGGCTTGCTATCAATTCACGCGTTTAAATTAACACTGATGGGTTTGAATCAATGTCATCTTTGTACGATAGATCTTTTTCTGGCATATTTGGATCCTGAGATTTTTTTCTTCCTTTTTCGTCTCAGTCTCAATTCTGGTAATTTTTTCCTCCACTAAGGCTTATTGAAATACGCGGAAGAAATGAAGGTATCAGAATATGCAAATAGCCGATTATTTTTTTTTCTTTATTTAAATGACGATGCGTATTATCTTAATAAGTATGCAATGTATATATATTTCACTAATTATGCGTATTACGGTGCCCATAAGACCACGACCACGGTCGAATGATCTAACGAAACAAACGACGAAAAATATTGATCCAAGGTTGTTTGAACTCTTAAAACTGTGAAGATGAAAGGATGAATGTAACAACAATCTAAACAAAGTCTTAATCTATAAATTTTAGAATCGCTCTCTCCATCCCCTTGGCAACTCATGATGAACTCAAATCGGAAGGAGCGACGCCATTTTCTCGATGTCAAATGTACGCTGTAAATTATACCGAAGTCCTTATGTCAGGGACGAGGGTGGCCGACCCATCATGGACGACTACTAAATGTCAAAACGGCTGGTCATTCAACTACACAAATATTCCATATGCTTCAATCGCTGCTGAGGTGAGTTTTTGATAAGATACAAAAAATTTATGAAATTTTTGAAAATACCGCTCTAAAATCATCGACAATTTACTACGATTATCTCATTTGATAAGTTATTGTTTAACGATCTAGAATATTATGAAAACAATTACGATTACCTTGGAGTTTTAACTTATCATTAGAGACTTACATAAGAAAATATTAATTTAAAAAGATGAAAAAAGCTTTCACGCTGTTCGCTGGTCATTGTTATACGTACACAATTTTTTATGTCACACGCAATGTGTCATTATTAAATTTTTATTTCTTTGATTACAGCTGGAATGGGTTTGCGATAAAACTTTTCTGTCTTCTGCAGCTCAGTCCGCATTCTTTGCAGGCAGCATAATAGGTGGCTTCATATTTGGCTACATCGCTGATCATTACGGGCGGATTCCCGCTTTGGTATCCTGTAATGCTGTAGGGTTCTTCGCGTCAGTCGCCACGGTCTTCGCCAACAGTTTTTGGTCCTTTTGTCTGTGCAGATTGATCGTTGGAACAGCTTTTGACAATTGTTTCAACATCCTTTTTATCGTCGGTAAGTGATCAGAAATTGTTGAGTCGTATCAAGTTCTTAAAGTTTATTCAATATGGGTGTGTTATCATACGAATTGAGGAACAGTTAGTACTATATAAACATTTACGGCAATTTTGCTACATATAGAAAGTAATATTGTATTATTACTCAACAGTGATAGAATACGTCGGCCCAAAATATCGTACGTTAATAGCCAATCTGTCCTTTGGAATCTACTTTGCAATTGCGTCTAGTATTCTGCCCTGGATAGCATACTGGATTGCTGATTGGAGAATTCTTAGTGTTGTGACAGCTGCACCATTGGCTATAGCTTTTGCAGGGCCATGGATTGTCCCAGAAAGTGCAAGGTAATGTAGCAATATTTTTCGTTAATTTATTCTCATTTATGTCAGTCGAGTTTTGCGCAATGTTTTGTTTTGCGTTTATTAGCTGAATTACTCTTCTCATTTAATTTATTGCGCATGAAATGCTATCTATTTTTGAATCGTAAATCAACAAATCAAGTGGTTTATGATAAGAGAATGCGAAATTGGTTTTGTTAAACACAGAACACGGAACAAGAGATCATATTTAGTCTATTAACCAGTTAGCCTATTTGAAGATGTTGATATTCATACAAATACATATGATGATTATTTATTGTAGATGGTACATCACGAGTGGGAAAGTAGACAAAGCTATTGAGATGTTGAAGAAATTTGAACGTGTAAATGGTAAAACAGTGCAGCCAGAAATTTACGAGGAATTTAGAGAGAGCTGTAATAAAGTTGTCAAGAACGACAAGTCACACAATAACTATACCGTATTGGATCTCTTCAAGAAGCCACGACTCGCTCGTATTACAGTGATGTTAATAATATACTGGTAAGAAACAAGTTTTGCATGATTTCCATAAATACAAAAACAAAACAAAAAAATTACACGGTAAGAAAATACATTTGTGGTACAAACACGAATGCCCGCTTGAAACACTCTTCCAACCAACAGTTTACAGAATAATTCGTATATACATATAAATTTAAATCACTTATTATATCAATACAAAGTGTGCAAAATATGTCATCTTTAATGATATTTTCACGTGATATAACATACTTAATATCAGTCTTTAATTCTTATTATAGGCTCGTTATGATCATCGTATTCGATGGTCATGTGTGGAACATGAAACTTCTAGACCCTGATGTGTTTTTGTCCTTTTCACTTGCTGCTCTTACGGAACTTCCAGCTGCTATAATACTCGCGGTTCTTTTAGATCGCTGGGGACGTAGATGGATGAGTTTTTTGTCCCTAGTAATGTGCGGCTTATTCTCGTTTATAGCAATCGCCACCCCTGCTGGTGAGTACAATTGTAATATGTATTCACACCGAAACTGCACCGAAAAAATCAGCTCGAGAATTCTTTTCTTAACAGTTATTAAAAATACATTTCAAACGAGAGAGAGAGAGAGAGAGAGAGAGAGAGAGAGAGAGATGAATAAATAAATAGAAAATAAAACAATTTGTCCAGAAAATATCAAAACACGTTATCAGCGTAAAATTAAACATCGACTTTTAATCCAATTAACACTAAATCGACGTTTGAATAAATTTTTTATTGTCGATTTGGCATGGATTTGTGGAATATGCTTAAAAATCCTTATTTACAAACGAATTTTCGTTACAAGAGAACCTAACAAAAATTACAATTGCGTGTGACTTCTAGAACAAACAAAATGTTGTCTCCCTCTCCCTCTCCCTCTCCCTCTCCCTCTCCCTCTCCCTCTCCCTCTCCCTCTCCCTCTCCCTCTCCCTCTCCCTCTCCCTCTCCCTCTCCCTCTCCCTCTCCCTCTCCCTCTCCCTCTCCCTCTCTCTCTCTCTCTCCCTCTCTCTCTCTCTCTCTCTCTCTTCCTTCCTATGGATAACGGTTACTTGCCAGTAATCGTGTACCACACAATATATTATAAGGCTTATCCATTAAAAATGAACGAGACTTACATATACGATAATTTAATGATTTTTCTGGGTTTACCTGGTTTCTTCTAATTGGCTAGTACTGCCCCGTCTTCCCTTAACAATCAAATTAATTTTATAATTATCAAATAGTCTCATATATTCATCGAGATCATCTTAGTAGTTGACAAACTATGATGGTCCCGGCGCTCCTCGTCTCAAGTTTCACAGACGTTACATTGTATTTTCAGGTGGACCAACCGTGATCATGGCGATTCTTGCACGATTAGGTGTAAACATAGCTGCGAACATCGGTTTCCAATACGCCGCCGAGATGTTACCTACAGTCGTCCGCGCTCAAGGTGTTTCTTTGATTCACATAATCGGCTACTTTGCTCACATCATCGGACCCTATATTATCTACTTGGTAAGAGAAACTGTTTTTCTTTCTCTTTTTACTCGAAGTTTTCACAAATATTTAACCATCTAATCTCCTACAACACGTGTAGTAATTTTATTTACGGAGGTCGTGGGCCAATAGCAATAATAATGGATATGATAGAAGAACCACCGAGGATGGCGGTAAAAAGAATGAAAATTGACCGTAGATATGTATATGTGTACTTCGGTGATCATTTGTTACCATGAGTTGTTACCAAAAAGAAATAGATAGATAGCACTTAGACACTGACTAGATAGCGTATCACTGTATCCGACATCGGTGCAATCAGAAGTATCTTGAAATCATCATCAGAGCTTCTATAAGTGCCGAAGACACTGAACAAAATGCTTGCATGCATATGTTACACCTTCATACAGCTTGTGTGTGTTTGCGTAGGCGTGAAGAGAACTGTCAGAGTACTACTGCACTATATAAGGGGCACTGAATGCGTTTTCTAACCATAACTTTTCATACCGATATGGACGTATGTGCAGTGCAGTCGTAGGATCGATCGAAAATCTTGCATCATTCCGTCAGGAAGATTTTTTAGTCCCAGAATATAATTCCGTACTACATTGCATATGCATATTTATCTGTATGACAATTTAACGACACCAGATAAATTTTATCTGAGTAACTATGGCAATGTAGAAACTAAAATAGCGGAAATAATGGAGGCTTATCTCATTAGGTCGAATATCGTTTTGACAATGCATTAATATACGTTGACAAGAAATACGAAAACTTGAAAAAAATTTTACATCATCTAAATTCTGAATACGTTGGAGACAATGACGATACAAATATCACGTATCTGATAATAATATAAATATTTTCATCTGATTTAACAGGCTGACATCGCTCCACAATTGCCGCTAGTTGTGCTGGGTCTGCTTTCCATGTTTACGGCTTTCCTCACTCTGTTTTTGCCAGAAACTTTGGATCAAGATTTGCCAGAGAGTCTTCAGGAGGGTAACGACTTCGGAAAGGAACAGAGTTTCTGGTGGATTCCGTGCATTAGCAGGTATACAGATTTGTGAAAAAATTATTCTGATACTGCACTTGAAAGATTTTTGTGTTTATTAACAAATTGAATAGGTAGATACTCTGATTAATTATTCATCAAATAATAATTATATATTGACTTCATTTTTCAGGACACCGGAAAAGAAAAAAGCCTATAGGAAGAGATTGGGCACTACAAACGCAGGTTTCAATCCGGGAAGTCTCCGGACACTAGATTCCACGAAATTATAACGAAGCCTTGAAGACTAAGAAAATTAACCAAATTACTGTAAATATAAGTATGTGATCACATTTTTTGGAACTAAGTGCTTGAGTATAAATGTGAGTATTTCTGTTAATTATTGCCATGTTCTTCGTAGCTTACAGAGACACAATATTGAGATAAGGAGTGGAACGTATGATTGTTAAATTACTCAATTCAGTTTCACGCTTATTGATGAATTATGTAGGGCGATATGCTACGTCCCGGAGCAATTGTCGCCAATGAAAAGTTCACATACAAGTAACTAGGATTATTTGTATGTGAACTTTCATATATACGAATGTATATAAATGAAAATTTGGTTGTCTGCAATTGTTGACGTGAAATTGGATACTTCTATGTATGACTAAATTTATGGAAAAATTGACGTGGGTGTATACCATGTCGTAGATGCATTTTTTGCGAGTCTCTGATTCTTCTGTCAATTAACAGTATGCAGCGTTTGCTATAATATAGCTTTTGGCACAATTACAACACACTAAAGGTACAGTGTCATGTACCGTTGTTCGTTTGAAGAACCAGAGATAGCAAAAAAATATCTATAATTCCTTAATATGAAAGTGCAAATTATTAGTCGTATCACGGATCAATGGTGTAAATGGAATGTGAGTGTTTTATTTTGTGTGTGATAACTATTGTAGATCGTATTAAAATTAATTAACAAGTAATATGTATAGGTACTAGAAAGAAAAGTATTAGAAGGGATTTCTGATGTATCCCCAATATTTTTCGATCAAATTCAAGTTAAATTTTTATTATGATTATTTTTGTTATTGCAAAAAATCCATTCCCGCTAGGTTAGAACGAAGCAGAGCGAAGGTATTATTTTGTAGAATATTGAAATAATCGTTGAATAAGTAATAAATTGAGAATGTCAAATATTGATGTGTGTAAATAAAATAATTTCAACAAAATCTCATATTAATTCATTTAGAATAAGAATTTTTACTCCAGATGGAAATCAGTGACTCAAAAGCGCTCAGGAAACAAATTTTTAAGCGAATTACGGAAAAATCTATGCCTGAAAGGATTAAAACGGGATGAGAAATTTTTCATGTGGGAGCAGAATTCTTAAGAACTTGTAAACACTTGAGATTTTTCAGTTCAGCCCATAGATTTGCGAATTACTTCATGACGATGCATATGAGGTATTCTCTGCTCAGTATGACAGGCTCGGTTCTTCACCCGTTCAATAATTTGATAACTTTTTTTATCAACAGTAAATTGATAGAAACTTAAGTGAATAATTTCAAATTGTTAGCTTAAATATTTGTTGAGCGATAGATTCTACAAGCGATTATTACGCAGTTCTGTAGAGCGATTCTGGATCTCTATAGCACGGACAGCACGGATAGTACCGGTAATGTCAAGGTAACACTGTCTTTTTCGCTCGATCTACCCCTCGCTTACACTCGTTCACCCCCGTTAGTACCCATATGCCTTATTTCCGCGCGTCAACTGGAGGAGGTCTCTATGCGATTTTAATGTTTGTTTACGCCTATCGACAGCTGAACTCATAAAAATCCAGCCTCTGTGATAACGCTAACTAGTGATCGGACGTTAACGGACAGAGTTTATTACACCCACCGTAACAACTGACATCCGCTCGGGTTACATCCGTGCTAAAAAATCTCTCTGGTAACGCCCGATCAGTATAGTTAGCGGTATTACAGAGTCTGGTTTTCTTTGGGTTAAATTGTTGATAGGCCATTGAAATTCAGAGAGACTTCCGCCAGTTGACACGCGGAAATAAGGCATATAAGTACTAACGGGGGTGAACTGGTGCAAGCGAAAGGTAGCATGAGCGGAAAAGGCAGTGTTGACGTTAGTTGCGTTAGCTGTGCTATCCGTGCTCTCTGTGCGCTCGAGATTCAGAATCGCTAAACTGGTTACTTCGATCAAGAAGAACCAAAAACATGATAATGTTTATCAGAAAACGGACTTGGGATAAAATCTATTCAAAATTCTACGTCGCTGCAGTTTTCACCAGTATTTTTCATGTTTGGAGTTGTTTGAGAAAGTGCTATCAGGACTAAGTTATCCTGCATCGGTTATGTTGTCTCAATGTGTGTAAAATAATGACTCACAATTTAACCAAACAAAGTAATTTATTTAAATTATGACGACATTACAGAAAGGAACGAAAGTAGAAATACTAGCCTCACGTAGCTAATATTCTTAATTTGCCTTAATTGGTTATTAATTACCGAAGCACGGTATTCTAGTAATTTACGATTTGCCCAAGCAAGTAACCCGGCACAAATATAATAACAGAGTATGCATGTACTCAGTGAGTCTTATCGCTACTCTTGGGGTGTAAGTGCACCTCAGCGGAGAGACCTATGATTCGGCGAATACTCGATGAAGACTGACTTCGCCGTTGACACGTAAGCTACATTAGCCTATGTGTTTGGGACTGAACCCGAGAGGCTGGGAGGCAATGCTAGGTACCTCCATGCGTGGTCCGGTAGGGGTAGGAAAAAACCCAAGACGCCTACGTCACATTCGCGAGGCCCTCGGCGTGGGACCCTTCGCGGACCACTAAGGGACCGTCGCGTCTGGCAACCACTTGAGAACCATAAGTTTTGGAAAGTTGGAAAGTCAAGATTCATGGAACATAAAACGGCTCTGCAAGGGTTCTGGCCTTTGTTCTTCTCACTACCTTTCCAGGCATGGTTATTTTCAGTACGAGTGTATGTTCTTTAAGACGCTGGAAGTACCCAAGGGTTTGACCTGGCCTGGGATTGCCTCCCCTCATGGGATGGAAGATCCCATGAGTCAGTCCTCCAGTTATTTTACAATTCTTTACTACTTATTCTATCTACACATATATATTAGGAGTATCGGTCATGCATGGGACTGAACAGAAGTCTTAAAATTTGATTTTCATCGGGTATGCCACTTTGGATGCTTTTCAATTTGTTTTTCAATCTTTCTGCATTTTAACGTGAACATTTTAAGGCTTTCCGAGGGGGTCCCATAGTGGGGGTAACGGCACTAACACATGTACGCACCTACGTATGAATTTCGCCCCATAAATTCTCACGAATAAAAAATGGTTTCGCAAATCTGAGGTGTGTGAATTGTTTCTTAGATACAAATATTTGGCGTGAAATAGCAGAGGTTAACCAAAAATGATCGTGAATTTAGATTAAAATGTAAAATAACACACTGACACAACAAACATGGCTGCCGCGTGAGCCTAGAGATCCTCTAGGGAGAGATGTTACACGAGCAAGTGATCGCTGATTTGTCAGCTCCATTTGCAGCAAAATCGGAAGTGCGAGTGAGACAGCAATATTCGGAGCGAGAGAGAAGGAGATATCTAAGCAATTTTCCAATCACTTATAATATATCAATTCATTAGCGTAGAAAATTTGCTACCGATGTGACAAATGGATAGAAAATAAATTCTTAACATATTGTGAGGAAAATTCTTTGTATCATCCGATTATAAACAAATGAAAGTTTTTACGTTTGAAATGTTCACGAGCCGCGGGAAATGTGTCACATTCGGTTTTGCTACTGTTACGTATCGACTCACGGTTTCCAAATTTTTATCAAAATTCAATATTCAAACAGGTTATCAAATAAGAAATGACCGTGCATAGCACACTGGAGTTCCTGAATCATTTCAAATATTGGAACCCGTGGGAAATAATTCAAATATAAATATGATAAATCTAATTATTGCTGCTTTACCTACAATATACAATTTCTTTCATTTCCTCCCTTAAAGTCATAAAAATCACGTCGGACCCGATAACGGGCCCGGTATAGTAACCCGTGTAGAAATCGTGGGCTAGCAGCCACTTTTATAAACCGGGCCAGTGTAGAGCCAATATTGGCGAGCCTCTACAACGGCCCCACATTCGTGAGTTCGATCAGCCCAGCTCTGGTACAACATCGAATATCAGCCGAATGGTCGAGCAATGAGCTGCTATATTAGTCCTACACTGTCTTGAGAATGGCTGACATTTGAATGGTCGAACATCGGTGTGCTGTATCTGTCCAACATTGGCTTCAGAACAGTAACCATTCGAATGGTCAAGCACCTGCACTCTGTACCTGTCCAATATCGGCTGCAGCACAGTGACCATTCGAATAGTCAAGTATCTGTGCTCTGTATCTGTCGAACATTGGCTTCAGAACAGTAACCATTCGAATGGTCAAGCATCTGTGCTCTGTATCTGTCCAACATTGGCTCCAGAACAGTAATCATTCGAATGGTCGAGCACTTGTGCTCTGTATCTGTCCAACATTGGCTTCAGAACAGTAACCATTCGAATGGTCGAGCACTTGTGCTCTGTATCTGTCCAACATCGGCTTCAGCACAGTAACCATTCGAATGGTCGAGCATCTGTGCTCTGTATCTGTCCAACATTGGCTTCGGAATAGTAACCATTTGAACGGCCGAGGTTCTGTATGCTTCATCCGTCTAACATTGGCTTTCGAATAGTAACCATTCAAATGGTCGAACATTGGCGTGCTGTATTTGTTGATTATTGGCTTCAAAATACCAACCATCTGAATGGTCGCGCGATGACGTACTATATTTGTCCAACATTCGATTTAGAATGGCTGCTATTCGAATGGTCAAGTATCTGCGTGCTTCATCTGTCCGACATTGGCTTCAGAATAGTAACCATTCAAACGGTCGGGCTTGTTACATCTGCCCAACATTGGCTTCATAATGGCAGTCATCGCGATGGTCAAACTTCGGTGCGCTACATCCGTCCAATATTTGCTCCATAATTGTAGCCTTCTTTGATGGTTAAACTGTAGTGCGCTATATCTGTCCAACATTGGGTTCATGTGAGTAATCAACTCAAGGTAGGCATTTTTCGCTGGATCTCGGCGGAACATCGGGAACCGAGACACAGTATTACTTCAGCATGCGACAATATATCTGCATACTACTTTAATTGTTTCATATAACTCATACATTGAGAAATGATTTAACGGTATGTTAATGAAATAAAAGTGTGTCACAATTGCAAGTTGCAGTCAGTTGCTGACGAGCAATAGCCGCACGCGTAACGGTTGGTGAATACTTGGTAAAACCAGTTAGTAATTTTTATGAATCTAGTATAGCGCAAAACAGTCAATATTGTGTTCAAGTTTAGTTGATTGGTCGGATTGGTAGCTATGGATCAACATCGAAAACGAAAATTAACTCGTGCTCGCGTCAGCAAATATCGAAGCATGCATAGCGCGTTCAGCGAGAGTTCTAGCTACACTCAAATCGATTGTCTTAGTATATCTAAACAGTCTAGTACGGACGCTAAGTAAATATAATTTGGTTCACATAATAATTCGTACGTCACGTGCACAGCAATTACTAAATGTAATGAGCTTTATTGAAAATATCAGGTAATAGTGATCGAATCGACGCTGTCGCTGTGGGTAGAACAGCTGCTTTTGATAGCTTCATTGAACTACCAGAGCCGAAAGAAGATAAATTCCCAAATTCGAATGCAACAATGGCAGACTTAGCAGTAGGTGATGAGGCAATTTCAGGGGAACAGGCTTATAGCGAAGGACTAGAGGTTAGTAGTGTGTCTGATTTCGAACAGACTGAAGAATACCAAAGCGCACAGAGTGACGGAGAATGGGAGATTGGCGACCTTTCTGCAGAAGAGAATTCGGAAGATGTTTCGCTAGAAAATGAAGGAGAAGAAATTCGAAAATGGGCTGTCGAGGGTAATATCAGTCATACGCATGTCGATAAACTGCTCTCTATTTTACGCAAAAGGCTGCTTCCTGAACTACCGAAATCTTCTAAAACTTTTTTTCAAACTTCATCAGCCGTATACAATATTGAGAAAATGGAAAATTATGATGGACAAATGACTGCCGAGTTTGTGTATTTTGGAATTGCAACAGGACTAGAAGCATGTGTAGATGAAACAGTGCACTCGACTGATACAATTCATTTACAGATTAACATAGATGGATTACCTTTATTCAAGTCCGGTGCACAGCACATTTGGCCAATTCTGTGCAAAGTACATTTCGTACCGAATATATATGACCCGTTTCCAATGGCGGTGCATTTGGGTGCTGGGAAACCAAAGAGTTTGGACTTGTACTTAGATAAGTTCGTCACTGAAATTAACAAATTGCTCAAAGAGGGTACAACAATTAGTCAAAAGTTATTTCAAGTTAAATTACAATGCTTCATTTGTGACACACCAGCTCGATCATTTCTTAAATGCATCAAGGGTCATGGTGGTTACTATGCGTGCGAAAGATGCACTATTCGCGGAGATAGAAGCAATAAAAGAATGGTCTATCCATCAACCGAGAGCCCTAAGCGAACTGATGCCTCATTTAGAAATCTAGACCAGCCTGAACATCACAACGGTACTACACCTTTGACATTATTATCGATTGACACCGTAAATATATGCGTGCTCGACTCCATGCATCTGTTTGCTGGCATTATGAAAAAAATTTTGATAGAATTTTGGCTGGGTGGAAATCGTAGAACCAGATTAGGCCGAAGATGTAAAGAGGAATTGGCTCGAAGAATGGAGTGCATACAATTACAAGTGCCCTGTGAGTTCCAGCGAAAGCCTGGAACTATTGCATTCGTCGCGAAGTGGAAGGCCACCCAATTTAGATTCTTTCTATTATATTGCGCTCCGGTCGTACTCAAAGGTATCTTAAGCTCGAAATTCTCTCAACTCCAAAGCTTGATGTCAAGTACAATGAAGTTGCCAACAAGTATCTGCACATTTATTTTTCTAACTTAAGTCGATATTATGGATCGGATTCTCAAATCATAAATATGCATAACCTGATCCATGTTTCTGATGACGCTAAGACGATGGGATGCAGCTTAAGCGATATTACCTCATTCCCTTTCGAGAATATGCTGGATAAAATAAAAAAAATTCTGCGTACACCGAATCGACCTTTAGCACAACTTTGCCGTCGACTTTATGAACTTGATGTTTGCGGTGCGATGAAACAAAAGGCGACGATCCCACAGAGAATCATAGTACTTAAACAGAAGAATAGCCACGATGTGAATATTGGTTACATCTCTATCGATAAATTGAAATATAACGAGGCAGTGATATCTACCAAACGACCTAATGATATAGTAATTCTCAACGATGGAGTAATCTTAAAAATAGAACGCATGTATGCTGCCAAAGCGTCCATTGAACAAATTACCGTGGAAGGAAAGATATGGAGAGTTAAGAAATCCCTATTCAAATTTCTCTGTGACTCAAAGGATCTTAAAATGTGGGAGCTGGAAGATAGTCAATCACCAATCTCAAAAACGTGCTCAATCACATCTATTCGTCGCAAACTGGTGAAGTTATCGTTTGGTAGAAGTGCGGAAGACAGGATTCGAGTCTATGTCATACCTCTGCTGTACAACTAATAGGTGAGTAATTCACAATATCATAACAGAATTAGGATTTAAAATAATTTCCAAATTCATGATTCAAACAGAGAAACTGTAATCCAACGTTTTTTTTTCATTCAGATGATAATGATAATTCATCGTATATTATTCAAATGATAATTCATCATATCGGTACCATCGTATTCATATATATGGCGAATTTCAACTCGGCTAATATTTGTCATCGACTATTTTTGATTTGGGTGGTTCTTCTTTCATATTTCAGCGTTCATTGAAAGTAACCTCCATGAATCTGTTTCAGATTTCCATCTCAAACCATTCATTACATATGGACTTCGGTAGAATCTCGCCTCTAAAAATGTCCGTTGCATACAACTCGGCGAAAAAAACAAAATGACATTGACAAAAGTAAAGGCAGAATTTTTCTCGTCTCCAACTGCACTTTGATGACAAAATATTGGAAGAATTATTCAAAATAAATTTGATAGATTTTTTTCACTTTAAATAAAAGAAACAAGGTTATTTCTCAAAGTGGGACACCTTTGATTTTTCTGAATAAAATTTATAAAATTCTAGAGCCAAAGCCCGAATTCTAACCATCATGTTTTTCCATTTTTTTCTATTTTTTATCAGCGACGGAAGTTCGAAAATCTATCATCCAATATTCTAACATATTATTTATAATCTCATATCTGATGGTGAATTGTAGTTGAGGAATGTGGATGGGAGTAAAAAAAACATTCATTAACAATTATAGCTTTAATTTGCTATCTATAATGAGTTGTATAAAAAAACATTACAGAATTAAGAATAAATTTTGTTTTTGCTCATGCAATACAGGATGAAGAGTAAATTTTGTTTTTTCACATAACTCATAATGAATAGCAAATTCAAGCTTTAACTGTTGATGAGTGTAATGTTCACTCCCATTCATATTACTCAACTACAACTCGCCATTAGATGAGATTATAAATACGTTACAATATTGGATGATAGATTTTTGAACTTCCGTCGCTGATAAAAAATAAAAATAATTGACACAATACGATCATTAGCATCTAAAACATTCGGGCTTTGGCTCTAGAATTCTGTAATTGTTTTTCAGAAAAATCAAAGGTATCCCACTCTGAAAAAAAACTTATTTGTGATTTAAACTGAAAAAAACCTTTCAAAATTATGTTGAATAAGACGAAATAATAATAGACGACGAAGAATAGACGAAATGATGTCTTTACTTGTGTCAATAAAGATTTTTAGGGATGAGATTTTTCCAAAATTCATATTTAAAGAATGAATTAAGATAAAAATCTGAAAAAAGGTATAGAGGTTATTTTACATGAATGCTAAAAGATGAAAACAATTAGCCAACTCACAAATTGGTCAGGGATGAACGTTTGCCCAGTTGGCATGGGACTCTCCATATACTTTATGAAGTGTTGTATTCATCTTTAATATATTTCTATTCGAGCATCGACCAATATAGATCCAAGCATGAGCCAATATCACAGCCGATACTGCCAAGCGTTGAAACGACTCAGCCAAGCAATGAAGGGTATATAACATAGATTGGCGGAAGAGTGGCGCACAGATGGCTACTCGAAGAATCCGTTCTTAATTGCATAATGCTTTCACGCGCTTGATAATTAGTATCTCCACGTTTAGTCACTTGAGTGCTCTCGAGTAGTGTCAAACTGTTTTAGGGTGTGCGTCGCAAAGAAAAAACAAACAAGAAATAAAAACGAAAAAACGGAAAAACGGAAAAAGTGTCTTCACGTCTCAAGATTCTTTAGAGGAATAACAGGTAATCAAGTTTATTATACATATAAGCCATTATTATAAGCTGAGAGTATGGGGTGGTGAAAAATTGGCTTATCAACTCGCGTTTTGGTGAATTAAAATCAGTAGATGATCCACCTTAACGGTACCCGATTGAATTATCACTATATTATTATTCAAGCTAAACTTTTCAATTGCACAAAATAAAATTGTTTAATAACTATCTCATCTACAAAACGTGAAACGGATTTAAAAATCGCTTGTCAAACAATATTTTACAAAGCGCAAAATAATATGCCGTCAACTAATCGAAAGTATAATAGTGCCGTTTTCCGATTTGTTATGTGATTGTTTTTATAAATTCGTGGAAGTTCAATTTCAAGTACAAGAATGTGCTCGTAAAAAGAGTTTTTTCAAAACATCGAATACATATTCACGACTCTTCAACAGCCGATTTGGTATATACAGTAGATCATTTCGATCTTCATTCTTTAGCTAAGTAATAATTATTGTGATCTTGATACTGAAGATAGATAGATTTAGTTTACTGTAACGATAACAATATTAAACATAGAATATTAGTAACACAATACGAGATACAATGAGATAAATGATGAACAAAGTGAGCATAATGTTGCAAATCCCCGCACGTCCCAGATGCATGCTTCAAATGTGCTTCTCCGATGGTAACCATCGGACCAAGATCGGACCAAGCATCGGCGACCGAGCCTTGTCTTGGAACAAGCGTGCCAGCTTTGCGCCAATATTGTGAAACGTTATTTATTGTTCCGTTAATTATTATGATTTTCTCTTGAATTATCTATTATGAGATTCTGTCTCGGAGTTTATACTTAAATAAACCGGTATAGGCTAGCTGATTTCTGATTGAAACTATTAATAATTTCTATTCATTACGCTACTGCTGATTTATAATCGTCAGTAGGTGTAATGATATAATTATTTGTTTTTGAGACTTCGCCTTATAGGAAAAAGGAAAATTTCATTAATTGCAATCTCGGAGTAAACTCGTCGGTGTTAATTGATGTAATATAATTTTTTAGTCACAACCGCGAAGTATAAAACTTGTTGGTGTTGATTAAATGGTAAAGATTTTTCAATCGTAGCTGCGAAGTATTTCAATAATGTGTAAATTACTTACTCGTTTTCATTATCTTATTTTAAATATCGTTGAAGTTTATCTTCCTATTTTATTTAATTTTTTTGTGTTACTTAATTTTTCGGATTTTTCAGATTCATTTAACTGAATTTTTCTGATCGTTCTCGATCCCGAGCCGTGCGGCGCGGCGTGCTTGCTTTTATAGGGGTTCTCCCTTCCCTACGGAGCTTATGCCGAGGCTCGGTAATAAACGGACCAGTCGCCGCCACCCAAGACTGGGCCATTGGTTTGTGCGCAACTGGTTACTCCGGCAAAACGTTCGACATTTGAAAGTCGATTACTTTTATACTCTCATTTCCGCGGTTATTATTATGATGTTTAGAATTAGTCAAAATAGCAAACGACAAATTCAAAAGGCGGATTATTATTGTTCACAATACTCTACTCTACTACTCTGAAAATTAGGTTTGCTGAATAAAATGTTTGAAACAAAAGTTCCCTGATACGAAAAGCCCAATCGATTGGCGATGGTTAGTTTTATTCAGCGGAGACTTTCAAGCTCAAACCAAAGTCAACTTCAGGTTTTCCAAGGGCAACCTATATTCTTGTTTGCAGATTCGTGTACCTGCTCTTTGTTCAAAATTCAAATTTGTATTTAAAAAATTGTAATTTTTCATGAATTTTATTATGATATTATTAATAATTTCTTATATTAATTTTAATTTGAATTTAAATTCAATTTTGGAAAAAAACCAAAAATCACATTAAAACAAAGTACCACAAAAAGTTGACATGTTCAAAAAAAATGTTATGAACAAAAGTTTATTTTTTCATGTAAAGTACGAATTTACAAAGAAAAGGGAAAGATAACAGCCATTTAAAAAACCGAGGTTAACCTTGGTTTGACATTGAAAGTCTCCTCCGAATAAAAAACCAATATTGCCAATCAATTTGGCTTTTTGAATGAAGAAACTCTTGTTTGAAACATTTTGTTCGGCAGTCCTCATTTTTTAAGTTATTCACGATTGTCAGGTTAAAAAACCCTGTATAATTCTTCTCTATGAATGTACGAGTCATTTTTGAAACGAAATACTTGAGGAGATAATTTCTATTTAGATACAAGTAGATGTATTATTAGATATTTTTTTCCGAGATCTGGAAATATTGATGATTTGTACGAGATACAATAACAAAAAATCCTCGAAGACGCAAGTGAGCCTAAACCATGCTCCAGTTTCGGGTGGGGAGTTTAATATTTGTTATTAGCGCGAAGATGGTATACGAGTACACTTGTCTTAAGCTAAGGCCTCTTTATTATCACCTTGCGTAGCCCAATCCTGTTCTGATGGACACAATTCGTAGAGCACACTCACGAATGGGTAAGATACGTGATGGTCTGAAAAAGGAGACCAGTATAGAAATCTTGACATCTGGAATGATTTTGTTAATCCTATAATTAACAAAATCTTTTTAATTAATAATTAGTAAAATTATGACCCTTTTATTAAAAGAAATGGAATTCACCTTTCGTCGAGGGCCTGGAACGATCTCCGTAAAACGTGGCCATCAATAACGAAAAATTTCTAAATAATATTTGTTTTTGCAGATCAGAGAGTATACATATACATTCGTCATGTCCACTACAAGCAGTGTATACTCGATAATAGAGTTTATTGGATCGTATAAGACAAAATTGTTGGACACCGTGCCTAGTTCCTGGGTGAGAACGATTAAGGGCGTATTACTATGTAAATACCCTCCCGTAAGGGAATACAAATTTTTACAAGCAATGGTCCTTCAGCAAGACCCGGCTAATGAAAAATGGAGACACTATAGAGTACTCATATTGCAGGAAGCCGGTAAATCATTCGATGAAATTATTTATAGATAGTACTATAGATATATATTAGTACTAGGTATATACTATAAATATAGATAATACTCGGTTTTTATATATTACACTATACTCAGAATAATAAGCATGCGTAAAAAGCATGCAGCGTTGTCTTTACGGAAGATATGGTACGCATTGAACATATATCCGTATTTTTTCGCCTAAAGATGCAGAACCATGAAGTTGTGAGGTACAGCTATGCGCTGTATGTCGCATAATTATTTGTGTTGATCTCTAATATAGCTCACCATGGTATAAGACTTTGAATGAGATTTCTCGATAATATACCTTACCTATCAGAACTTTTTATACTATAGTTATATTCGAGTTATATTCATTTTTCATTATTGTAAGTAATAGCATTGTTGCAAATCGGTCAAAGAAAAATACACTCAAAACCTTATGTCGAATATTTTCTTGTTGATCATCAGAAACGGACTCCGTGATAATTAAATATATAACTTTTCAAATCTACGCGAAAGAATACATTGGTATATATAGGTATAATAATATATGGGGCATTCCATATCGAATCGACCTGGCCCTGACTATCTAGTCCGTCATTTTTTGTATCGTTCTTCTGACTCTAAAAAACAATTAGAATTTTTTTTAGATTTTATCAAATCAATTTGAGCGCATCATAAGTTTTCAAAGTTTTTTTTCCAACACCTTGATGGACGTGATCGAAAAATCTATCAAATTCTCAAAAATTTTGTGTCGGAACTAAAAATTTGTGAATTAAAATTTATAATGTCTGGGCTTTTGCTTCAACCTGTTTTTTATCGTTATGAACGAAACAAAGTGAGACATTTTTAGAAGTATATAATGGAATTTTTTGTAATTGTCATTTTAGTACTTCAATGGTAAAAAACTCACTCTTAGAGGGTAACGAAAATTCCAAAATAATGATTTTTATAAAGTACAATTCAATCTGAACAAGTTTACCTCAATTGATTGTGTTGATACGATTAGCCGATCTTGAGATATATGCAGGTAAAGAAATGACGTCGTGAATAAACTCAAGACTTGGACATGCTGGTAAAAAAACCAAAAAAATCATTATATCTACAAACCGTGAAATACATGTCGACTCATTTTAAGTATAGGATAACATGTAAACATTGCGAATGTATAAAAGAATGTTAGGGTTTGAAAATGTAAAAACGACGTGAAATATGCCTGATATACTTAAAATTGATTTTTTGTACTTTTTTTTGTTCAAACAGCTAAAAAACAGGTTGACGTAAAAACCCATACATTATGAATTTTGGGTCAAGAATTTTTAGTTCTGACGCAGAATTTTGAAGAATTTTTTCAGATTTTTCGCCCACGGTCATTGAGGTGTTGAAAAGAAAGCTTAAAAAATTCATGACGCACTCAAATTTATTTGAAAAAATCTGGAAAAAATTCTAATTACTGATTAGAGTCAAAAGAATGATACAAAAAATCATGGACCAGATCTCAGAGGTCAAGGGTTAGGCCCAGGTTGAATTGGTATGGAACGCCCCATATAGGTTATACATTCGGTGCAGTACGTAATGCTGACCGAAACATATCGGTTACATATGATTTTGTGAAGCTACAATTATTACTACTTCACAAATCATCATACGGAAATAACCGTTTTATTTATCATTATTCTCTCAAGAACATAATTCATTATAGGTATAATAATGAATCTAACAACTATTTCTTATCGATTTTTTCCTAAATTTATCGCAGTATACTTTCGGCCTTAGTCTCGGATACACTGTTAGAGGTAATTCAAACGAACTTTAAAGGGTAGTAATTTTCACAGATAACTACGAGCAAGCTACTCGGCGTTTAAAGCGGTTGGAAAAAAGCGCTAAAATAACTGAAACAACCGACGACGAAAATCTCGACCTGAATCGTTCAATTGATGTGCCGACGCCGATCACGGACGAATGCGAGCGCGAATTATTCAAAACTGCCAAGTTTGCAGGAAACGTTCTACTATCGGCATCGTCATCGGAAAGTTCAGGTCAGGGATATTAAACAGTTTTATAAGATTCATAATTGAGACATGAGTCATTCCTCTATTTCCGTGAAAGCATACTTTTTTGGAACTCCGGAAAGTGAACACTAATAAGATATAAAATATAATTTTTGTTTGTGCATTCGAAGATATGTAGGTATTACTCTGTATATTTTTGAACGTGATAACCTTTTTTCACTACTTGATCTTAATATGGTGCTATGGTGCGACCGCCAAAATGGTGTATCACCAAAAACTTCTTTATTGGATGCGGAGTTTACCTAATGCACTTTAAAAGCTAACAGCTACTTTGAAACGCGTCAGGCCTGCAGACACTTACTTATTACAATTTCAATGCATATTCACTTTTCAGATGAATCACTTGTGCAATCACCACCGGAGAAGCGTCGTCGAGTAGAAAAAATTTCAAATTCAAACAGGCCAGCTGCCAATAATCATAGGAACCCTTTTACTTCCTCAATCTCTGATAACATTTCAGATTCGGCAAATAACTTGCTTCCTGAAAACGGACAAGCTGTATCAGAACAGTCAGCTGTAGCGCTGAAAAATTTGGCGAATATCGTGCTACCACCGGAAAGTAGTGAAGCAATTATAACTGCTGTAAATACTGCAGTTCAACCAGCGTCCTGTGCACGTTCAAGTAAACAATTTTATTTAATGAGTCAATTTGTTTTCAAAATAACCATGCAATGAATTAATAATTGATGTGAATGATTAATTGATCACAAAGAGTTGTAATCTTAGTTGTATTAGTAAATTGTACCTATAGGTATTTTTTTTTTTTTGTTTTCGAAAATTCAATCTCAATTTAACAATTACCAGTTTTGTTTTTCATTTTTTTGAATATATAAAATAGAAGAATTCAACTGTTTGTTCGTAAAACTGAATCCGTACGTGTTCTGTTGGCGAGGTGTAATAATTTTAAAAAATATGCTGTTATTCAAATCGTGATAATTCGGAAGTTCATTTCGCAAAAAATAATAATGATAATAATAATAATACCTTTTCGTACCTCTCGTTGTTGGCAACAATTATGCCAGGTTTCGGAATTTTCGATCAATTATTACGTGAGACAGCAATTTTTATACAATCGATGCACAAAAATATATGCATTTTACATTCAAAATTTCCATTGCCCGGTGACACGGGTTAATATTAATATTATGGGCTCAAACTTTATAGACATTTCTTTTATATAATATGAATATATTTCGGGGAAGGAAGCGAAAAAATTCCAGAATTACCAAAATAAGGGACACACTAATGTTTGAGTATATACAGAATGTATACTAAATATACCTTCTATACTAAAAATTTTGTCACTATAAAATGCATTTTAGGTATTATGGCTAAAGAAATTGCTAGACTGGAAGCAAAATTGGATACTGCAATATCTGCAGCACGGCGAAGCATAAGTTTCGATATAACTAAGGCCATGCGAGATCTGAAAGATTTTTTAGGGGACAGATTGAATAATGCTGGCGTGAAACCGACGTTGAACATCGCGAGAGAATTAGATATGACGTTTCCAATCGATTCTATTGCGATTTTCGAAAACTTTAATGAAAGTTTGAAAGTTGATGCAAAGCAAACGTTGATGGTAATAAAATACAACCACCACCATATTTACGGATCCTCTTCCAACCCCCATTCTGTAACATTTGGTGTCAGAAGCGCGACTTCTGAGTAATATTAAATATAGTGGAATAAACTTTGTCAAAAATGCCCACCACTCGACAAACTCGAGCCACCAACGAATCTTCGGCTTCGACCCAAACCCCCATTCTATAACAGGATGTATAGTAGTATCCCCCCAAAAAGCACCTCTGGTGCAAAAACCTTTCGCCAAGTACATTAATGTGGTATTTCCCACAGAAATAGTGTTGCAGCCATTCAATCTACAAAAGTATTGAAATCAATGGACATTGCCAAGTACAATTAAATTTTCCTAATTAATTTCTGAATGTGACCTAATCCTACTTTTCGGTAGGTATTTACATTTCGATGTACATAACTTACGTCACACGTAATATCATGCAATGTGAAATTGAGAAGAAATTAAGAAATTAAGAAAAAGAAAAAAAAATTTGGAGGTAGTGGTACTTGGCGGGCATTTTTGGCTGATGTCTAAATTATTACAAAATTGCCCGCCAAGTACCACTACCTCCAAATTTTTTTTTTCTTTTTCTTAAGTTTACTCTCAATTGATCTTCTCTGATAAGTGCGTATATTGCATGTTATTACGTGTGACGTAAGTTATGTACATCGAAATGTAAATACCTACCGAAAAGTAGGATTAGGTCACATTCAGAAATTAATTGGGAAAATTTACTTGTACTTGGCAATGTCCATTGATTTCAATACTTTTGTAGATTGAGTGGCTGCAACACTATTTTTGTGGGAAATACCACATTAATGTACTTGGCGAAAGGTTTTTGCACCAGAGATGCTTTTTGGGGGGGATTTCATTACTTTTTGTACCATCTCGATTCAGACTAATTAGTCTTGTTCATAATAAATTGTATAACTTATGTCCTCTGAAAATTGGTTCAAGCTTTAAGAAATGTTTGTGGCAGTTGATTAGAGTGTGTATGAATTTCTGTATAATTGTATTAAAACAACGTTCAGACGTTAGCAGCTGATACGATATATGCGAAAGTTGACAATATCTGTGTTTTAATTGAGTATAATTCGAAAACTACACATCGTACGGAAAATGTTAAGTGAAAAAAAATTTCAGTTCGAAGTAAACTTCAAAGTGATGACGTACAACAAAAATACGACGGTTCCGAAAAGTTGAAAGAAAATTATTATAAAATTGGTTTTCAAAATTTCTCAACAACCATACGTTTTTTATCATCCAAAAATTTCAGAGGATATAACTTTATAGTGTAAAAAGAATGAGTACAAATTTTATCGTGGAGCCAGATTTCAGTTAGGACACAGAGAAAAAAAATCGTTTGGATTAACCGAATATATTTAGTTGGGGCAAATTTAGTTGTTTCAATGTCTGTGCATTACGTTCAAATAATAATTAGTTATCCTAAATATTCCGGTTCACTTAAATCAATCGAATTATTTATTTGTTTTGATCAATTATTGAACTACATATTTAATTACTTGAATCGAAAAATGGTTGAGTCAATCCACGATACATTTCAGTCAACAGTTCAGTCACGAATATTGAACGTTTCATGTATGATGGCATCAAACAAATGCTTTTTTGCGTGAAGTAAATGGTCAGTTTGTAACAAGGAAATTCAGTCGTTATGCGGATGGTGCATCCAGTTAACAGAGTAGCACATCACACTGATTGAGACAACCAAATAGTATTTCTCAAGTATTCTACATTTAGTCAAACAAATTATCAAATCGATTTGTTGAACCACCACTTGTTATCAATACACAGGGTCACCATAACAATATATTTAGTTGAGGTAAATTGCATTTCAAATGGACTAAAGTAAGCTCTCATCAACACAATGAAACCGATTCAGTTCGAACAACTAACAATAGGTTACTTTTCAGAATCAGTTAATTAATTCATCTGCTGTATCTTCTGCAATAAATATTATAGCTACTATTCAATTTTGTTAACTCAACAAACCATGTCAGTCGGTTCAGACTTCCTGTTATAAGAAACTAAATTATCGTTTAACGCAAATGGCAGAGTTGCTCAAAAATTAGCAGTATTTCGTAAGTATTAAATTTACGTTTATTAACAGTGCCCAACTTGCATTTCTTAATTAGGTGTCCAAGTATCACGTAGGAAGTACAAAAAAAGTAGCAGTATCTTTTCACCTGGTAGCTTTGACGACGTATATAGGAAAAAGTTGCGTTCAGTATTGTGCGATAGAATAGCGTAGTGGTTAGAGTGTGCGACTCGTAATACAAGCGTCCCCGGATCGAATCCCGGTTAGTGAATAAGAAAATGCGTTTTAATTTATATGGGGTAAATTGTAATTTGTTAGCGTCGCGATCACAGCATATAAGTGTGAAATGTATGAATCAAATAGATTTATACTTAAAAAATTAATTTTGTCCTCTGTAGTTTTGATAATAATATCGTCAATCATGCCAGAACGAAATCATTCTTTTAAAAGAATGCACCATTGTCCCAATTGAATATTTAGAAACTAGATTGATAATACGTGGTTGCATCTACCTGGCATGCAGTTAACTTGAACACATAACCATTCCAAAATACCAGAATAGCTATTTAGTTGAACATATTTATATTGCACTCAACCAAATATGTAATTGGAAGAATATTTTACTATTTGGTTGAAATGAATATCTAGTTGTTGGTAGTGTTTTTGAAAATTTGGTTCAATCAAATAATTTTGTTCAGTCAAAGAAGCGTTCACTTCGCGGCCCGCGATCGCCGTTTTCATTTCACCCAACTGAATTTCGTTTAATCCAAACGATTTTTTTTCTCGGTGATAGTTAAATTATAGTGCTGTAATGTGAAATTGTGTTAATTCAGTTAATTCCTTCAACCGTATAGACACTTGCCAATTATCAATCGAAATCAATACCAATCATATGACATGAATTTACAATTTTTCCGCGGTGATTATCGTCAGCAAATTTAAAGACCGCGACTGTACCTCTATCGAAATTCGGAAGAGCACCACCACGTGGCTAGCAGGGGCTGACGATCGCAAAGGTGGCCGAAAAGCCCGGCAATCGACGGTGCCAAAAACTTCGGGCACAGTAGCGGTAGTGCAGATGGCCCAAGATCACCTGCCTATCGTTGTTGCAGATCTCGCTGCAGATACCGAAGACCAACAGGCGTTAATTAATTTTAACGCTTAGAATACTCGACGAAGCGTCTTGTCTTTTTTATTTCTATCTTCTTATCTACTCAATTCTTTATTTTTCATTGTTATTGTATGTTTTCATCACTTTTTTCTCAGTTTATATATCTCCCTCTTTCTCTCATATTGAATACAGGTGAAAATTCCACCCATTTTATTCGCAATAAAGTTTTGATTACTTTGGAATTGTTATCTTTTCTATAAAATAATAGACCTTATTTTTCATGATTTCATCACTATCGTTTTTCTCATGTGATCCGAATGATTAAAATTTGAGACAATTGATGTATCTTATACATATATTCTGAGATATACCTATTAAAGTATTAAGAATATGCTAGGTGGCATTTTCGTACTTTAGCAAAGACAAAAGCAGAAGACCTGTGTTGTGATCTTTTACTGTTTTATTTATTTCTACTTGAACTGAGCAGTCTCTACTGATGGTTTCTTGGATTAAATAAGATGAAATTTCTGACTCTCAGGGGGTTTGGAATACTCCTTGGGCCTACTCTATAATATTGTATTCTTAAATGATGGAGGTAGTATCAATCAGACACATTCTTAAATGATGGAGGTAGTTTCAAATCAGACACTTTAATGATAGTAACGCAAATGATACGTTTTTTTTTTATTCAAAATAGACACGTTATGTTTCTTTTGTATGCGTTTGACAAATATCCTTATCCTATTATGAAACCTTAATCCTAGTGGGTACAATAGTGTGGCTTTTGTTTGAATTAGGGATGGGCGATATATATCGATATATCGAAATATCGATATTTTCACGCAAAAATATCGATATTTATATCGATATTTAGTGGTCCGATATATCGCTGTATCGATATCGTAGCAGCCAATATCGAATGTCGATATTGCCAGCAAGTGCGTTGCATCATACGTCAGAATTGAACCGGGCTTCGGTTGGTCATCTGTCGTGACTAGTAGCACCACTCACTGTTCGACATTTTAAAACTTGAAAGTTGTTTTATGCAGCGTCAAAACCGTTGAATTTACATTCACAACGATACAACGATATAAGACAAAAGGTAAGATTTAACGTGGGAATATTGATCATTACAAATTAATATTAAAAACTTGATTATCTCACAACTATTTCATGATACGTTACTGCCTTGTGTGTGTTGCTACTTGGTATATTCTAGGGATGGGCGATATATATCGATATATCGAAATATCGATATACCAATGCCCGATATTTAAGCGTATCGATATTTTGTACGTCGATACGTATCGATATGCGATATCGATATTTTTTTGGATATCGCCCATCCCTAGTTTGAATCCTATTCCTATTTTTATGAGGTATAATTCCTATGAAGCTACTTCTAAGGTTAAGACACCTTAACGATACCTAATACCGTGAAACTGTGTTAATATCTCGTAATAAATGGAAAAGACGTCAATAAAAAATGCAAAAGAGTTGAATCTAAGTTTGAGAGACTACGAATTTCATGTTTAAATGGACTTGAGTAATTCTTTACCGGTAACAGATAATTAGAATCGATTAATGCTTGTTGAACAACAGAAACAAAGACAGGCAGGGGCCGAAGCACATCCGCCAGCTCAGTCACGTTTGTTCGAAAGCGATTAAAGAAAATAAACACATATATCGAAATGTACCAGACAAGCAGGAAATCGAAGTAACCCACTAGCTTCTCATTCAGATCTATATGCCAACAAGTAGTCTCCCGATTAATCGGATTTTTCCGGATATAATATTATTATTCTTTATTTATTTTGTTAGTGAGAAAGATTTTAAGAGGAACCCGTCTTGGTGGTTAGCCGTAAGGTTGTCTCCTCACACCGTAGGATGGCGCGCGAGCTCAGCGAGGTACCCACTCGCGCGCACGGATGGTGTGCGTGGCTAGGCCCTTTAAATTGACAATACTTTGACGAATGTCTACTTCGCCGCGTTACAGTGTTAAGACGAGCTATCTGATTCTCGTCGAATAGATTTAAGTGTTGGCTATTTATTGAAATGAATTTTTCTTTCACAGTCAACGATCTGAGTCTGTTGATATATAAACATTATTGTCTCTAACAACCTATGGTCGATTTCATCAATCATACTGAATCATTTTGGAAAAAAAATAACCCGGTATATATGTTATTACATGAATACTCTTATTCCTTTATTCGTCCGCCGTTAGCAACCAAGTTTGATCGAATCATTAGCCGAAGTCATCTGATTGCTATACCCGGCATCACACAACGTTGGTGGTCCTGTTTATGTTGTGACCTGACCTGTCTTCTTACATTTTAATCAGTGACTATTCACTGATTTTCACTGATTCAAATGTAAAGAAATGGGTCCAATGCTGAATCGTCGTAGCGTTCACCACTGGCATCAGCTAAATAGCTAAACTTGGACCAGCGTTGTTTTGACAATATCGGCCCACAGATGGACGATGTTATACGACAATAGCTGCCCAATAACGTGACCGCAGACCGGTCCAATCGAAGTCGCCAACGATCGACCGTTCCAAAATGCATGAGGGGCCTGAGCTAAGAAGCCAAGTTTTGGCCAATATTGTTTATCAAATATTGGTACCAAGCCAATATTTGGCCAATCCAGCAAAAACCGCTAAAATTGAGCTAGATTACGAGGTTGGTCCAATGCTGCTTTGCCAACGTTGGCTCACTAGTGCCCGCCGTTACATTTCTATGGCGGCCCAACATAAAATACCAGGTATGGGCCAGCGAAACGGAATATTGGCCCAATCTTGCACCAGCCTATATGATTTCTATACGGGAACATATAAGTTAGCTCGAAACGTTAGGAGAAGTGCTGATGGGAACGCAAACGCTTTTCGCTGACCCAGCACCTATGGTCGATTCGATGCAACTCTTCTTTTAAATTACCAAATTATTATAGAGTAAAACAAGCGCTCCATCAGAGATAAATACATCAAAATTAAGGTAATAAGATAAGAATAATGAATGGATGAATGTGTGATAAATATTGTTAAGATTCTGAGCATGTAATATTTTAATGTTATCACAAACAGACTGTGGTGAGGCTTGGAGGCCGCGGAACGCCTGTCCCAGGTATAGCGCACAAAGATCATGCTTTTACTCATCCGCGGATTAAGTAGCCATCTAATTACTTAGTTGAGGAATACGCGCAGTAATACAGGTGTAGTAATACACATTACTGGAAACGCGGCCTCCTGGCTGCATCTGAGATTGGTGCAGCGTCTTTCGGCTGTAAAGTCTACCCGGGTTCCGCTAATTAAGCTAGAGTTAGTGTCCGAAAATCTTTAGAGTGACGGCCTAAAAGTCTTAAGGTTCTCGTTAACTGAGCAAGAGTTGGTGTTTGAAAATCTTTTTAAGTGACAACCCAAGAGACTCATTTTTCTCATACATTATTAGCTTCAGTTTTTACATTATTAACTTCAGTGCAACGACACAAACAATCAATCGAAAATCAAATTCATTCATTATATATATATATATATATATATATATATATATATATATATATATATATATATATATATATATACATACATACATACATATATATATATATATATATATATATATATATATATATATATATATATATATATATATATATATATATATATATATATATATATATATATATATATATATATATATATATATACATACTGTGACGTGAACTATCTACGGGGAGGAAAAGACCCTGGTCCAGCACAATTCGGCGCTTTCCCGTGATAACAAAAATTATTAACAAAGACTAAAGTTGGGCGCCAGACGCTACTGCGTCAATCAATTAACGATTACTATAACATAAACCCAGAAGATATAAAACAGACGAGATCGCGACGATCGACAACGCAACTAGCTCAGATTAACAAAGAACTTAAAGTAGAGGGGCAGGGTACACCATTAAACAATTATAATTTCCTTCAATGTGCCTTGCGGCCGTATATTCTATTTAAACATCGATAGTCAGGCAAATATATTAGCACAAGTTATACGATAGTGATGTGAAAGCACAATTGATAGAAAATTATTTAATTAACAATGACAACATCAAAAATTTAGGTAACATCAACCAGAGAAAGTTACGATAATAAATTAATTACAAGAAATTAATAAGGTAACATAAGCGATAGAGTATCAGAAATATTAAGGTAGAGATTACAGAACAGAATAGCAATAGTAAAACAGATCAAACGCATTCAATATAACAGAAAGATAAGCGATAGTTGGTTACGATAGAATTTGAGCGAGAAAGATAGTTTTTACGCAGTTTCTAGGAATAATACCAGCAATAAGCCAGCGTCAGAGGTGACTCGATACAATGCAAATTGACTATACTCCAGACTCGGTATCACAGAGCGATACTTCGTACTCCAGGCAAAATTAAATCATAACGCGACTTACTACAGGCATTAAACTGTTTAATAAAAAGAAATCAGTAACAAACGATACCGGTTCTCAAGATTTTTCATCGATACGCTATTTAACTCATAATTAACGAAATCTCAGAAGCTATACTAAAGATAGGGACCGTAGTCACCCGAGATACAATAATTATTTATTTTTAGCGATACAATATAATCTGAACGATACTGAAGCGAATTGAAGATACTGAATTAACGATAGCCAGATAGTAAATCTAAATCAAAGGTACTGAAGACAATTAATACAAAAGATACGCTATACGATAGTAATTTGAACGAACAAAATATAATTTACGCGAAATATAATAACTTATACGAAACTTAACTTAACTAATCGCGGTAACGCGGTGCGTAACGCAAACCGCGGCTACTCCTTGCCAGGGATATTCCAGGGAACTTTTACGATAGCATGCACAATTTATACAATATTACAAAATGAAATAAGAAGTAAAACAGAATAGCGAAATAGAATAAAACAAGCAATAGCAAAGATAGTATGATAAAGATAGCAAGAAAAGAATATTAGATAGGTCTACGTAACTCAAGCAGGCACGAGGTTGCTTATTAATAAATTAATTAACGATAGCTGAGCTTCTTAGCTCACAAACCAAACAACAGAATAAAAGATAAATTAAGCAACTTCGTGTCTTCACAAAAAGATCAAGACCTTACCTTAAAGATGAATTCAAACAGTATACGATACGATACGATATTTTCACTAACACTATTTTAATGATACTCGATACGATATGAGCACGTGGCGATGAGTGTAGCTCAGGCGAAGAAGTAGAATGAGTAGCTCGTGTCACTCCCTTATATAGGTTTTGTTTCCTTGCTTCTAGAACATTCCAGCTAGCGAGAGGTCACGTGACGATAGAGTAAAATTTGAGTTTTAATGCTCGTCGCTAATTGGTTGACAGGTGTTCGTCATTTTCGTCATACGTAGATCTGGTAGTGGGATGCGTAGGGGTACCTGTCGTGCCTCGCTCGTCGGTTTCTTACCCCTCATCCTGCCGCCTTCCTTCATAATTCCCCTCTGGCGCTGGATTCAAATTCAAATCTCGCTCGCCAGAGCTTGAAACGATATTTTAATACTTTAAAAATCGAAACGATAGCATCGTGCTGGGAGCACTAGGAACCTCGCTCACGATGGGGAAATCCTTAGGTCGGAACGCTGTACCGGGGGTTTTCTTGACCAACCACGGCCGCGATAACGGTTTCCAAGACAGTAGCTGTTGTCGAGTCTAATTCGGCTCCAGGCCGATAAGTTGCAGAACCGGGAGGCTGTGAAGTGCGCTTCTCGCGCGGCCCTATACGCCGATTCCGCAGCATTTAGATAAAGTGAAGACGATAGTTGCATCGGATGACGGGAGGGTTTTTTTCGTGCTCCTCGCACACCCCTATACGCCGCCTATCCGGAAGTAGAGCAGACAGATCTCCTGACCGAGAGTTGACGCTATTCTTTGACGCTTCCCTGGCGAATCAAAGAGTTGCACGTCGTAGCGATACGTATTTCTTTTAGCCGAGACTTCGTAGACTGGATTGTTCGATAGTTTTTCGGAAGGGTCCCTCGACGGTAGTTTCCTCGTTGAATATCGTGATCGTCGTTACAAAAATGACATAGAAATGATAAAAATAACAAGAATTAATTAAATCTAGTTTTCCCTAAATCCTTAAATTCAGAACTGGAATATCCCCTTTGGCTACCACTCATCGCCGTACGATAGATCGCGTCTTGGGACTGGTATTTTTCTAATACCACGTCACAATACATATATATATATATATATATATATATATATATATATATATATATATATATATATATATATATATATATATATATATATATATATATATATATATATATATATATATATATATATATATATATATATATATATATATATATATATATATATATATATATATATACCGTGAGGTTATAGGGAAGCCGTTCACTAGATGCAGGCAACCCAACAGTCAAATTTCCGAAGATTGCCGAAGGCAGGGTATTTGTCATTAATGGAAGGGGACGCGAAAATTTCTGTCAGCAGACATTTTAACTGTCAGTTTGTTAGGTTAAAAACAATTGTCAGAGCGAAATTGAAAAATCTGATCAGAATAAAGTTAATAAGCAAAATTCATCAATATTGATTTGCAAAAAAATTGCAACAGTTAATGAATGAATTATGACCGGTTTCACCAACGACGAATAGCTTTCATTCGTAAAATAACTTTAATCGTCGAATAAAAGTCGAAAATTTAATGTTAAATAATCTTCTGTTTCTAGTGAATAGAATTTAATCTACAATTAAAAGTTATTCGTCGTTGTTGAAACCGGCCATAATTCATTAATTAACTGTTGCAACTTTTTTACTAATTAATATTGATGAATCTTGCATATTAACGTTATTCCGATTAGATTCTTCAATTTCACTCTGACAATTGTTTTTAACCTAACAGCCGGACAGTTTAGTCGTCGATCTAGCCATCTAGCGGATTTCTCACCGTATTACACACATGGGCACAACACATCCATACATACGCGTTCATCATTATGTGTCCATGTGTGTAGTACGGTGAGAAATCCGCTAGATGGCTAAATCAATGTTCATTTCCTCTTAATGACAAATACTCTGCACCTTCGGCAATCTTCGGAAATTTGACTGTTGGGTTGCCTGCATCTAGTGAACGGCTTCCCTATAACCTCACGGTATATATATATATATATATATATATATATATATATATATATATATATATATATATATATATATATATATATATATATATATATATATATATATATATATATATATATATACATACATACATACATACATACATACATACATACATACATACATACATACATACATACATACATACATACATACATACATACATACATACATACATACATACATACACACACACACACACACACACACACACACACACACACACACACACACACACACACACACACACACACACACACACACACACACACACACACACACACACACACACACACACACACACACACACACACACACACACACACACACACACACACACACACACACACACACACACACACACACACACACACACACACACACACACACACACATACATACATACATACATACATACATACATACATACATATATATATATATATATATATATATATATATATATATATATATATATATATATATATACATATATATTAGACCGATTCAAAAAAATCAACTATTTTAATTTTCAAATAGTAAGTCAAAAATATTGTTCCAAATGACGAAAAAAAAAGGCTGTCAAAGTTTGAGCTCTTAATATTAATATTAAGAGGTGCCGCATAGCGATTTTCTATTTCCCATCTAAATAACATAGGAATTTTTTTTTTTAAACTTTGGAATTTTATAACTCGGCAACGCATCAGTGTACTGATAAGACCAGAACATATTTTTGTAGCGAATTGAACGTTCTACAAAAAAGGTCTCCTGGTCTTTTTCGATGAATCCAACTGTTTCCAAGTTAGTCATGATTAATTATCATCAATAACCAATACACCAACTTGGAAATAGCTAGATATATATATATATATATATATATATATATATATATATATATATATATATATATATATATATAAATATATATACTAGGGGAGCAAGCCCCCCTGCGTGCGACGCACGCCAACCCCCATGTCCGTTGCATAGTTGCGTAAAAAATATATTATATATAGTTATGTATACACCCAATGCATATATATATATATATATATATATATATATATATATATATATATATATATATATATATATATATATATATATATATATATTTATATATATATATATATAACAAATTTCCACGAAATTCGTTGATGAGGAAATGAGTCCTCAATTTTTTTATTTCACTTGCGATAAATTTTTGTGCTTGACAACCTCATAATAATTTAAATTCATTGATTCAATCAGTTGTATAAATTCTGAGTATACAGAGTTCTTGTTTATAAATCATGTCGCAAAACAATTCTGTACACGATAAACTATCGAAGCATACTTTAAAGGTACGTACAGACCTGCACATTAATGGATTGAACATGAACATAGCTGCGCTCAGAGTTTCGATTCGACTCTCGATCCAACTCGGACCACGGAGCAGTCGAATAGTAGACGCTTTTCTCGGGAAACAACGGTATAACTATTGTTGAGCGAAAAAAAGTGTCTGCTTGTCGAATGCTCCGTGGTGTGAGTTGGATCGAGAGTCGAATCGAAACTCCAGGCGCAGCTATGTTCATGTTCAAACCATTAATGTGCAGGTCTGTACATAGTTACAAAGAATTTTTTTGTGTGACATCCGGATTTTAATAATGTTGTAATTTTTGCACGTGCTCAGCGAAAATCTTCAAAGCATAGTGCTCGAAGTCAATCTAAACGATCCAAAAGTACTGAATCTACTCTCCCATTTACCACTACTCAGTTTTTGATGAAAAAAATTAGGCCTGATGATAAATTCATAAACTTATTTTGATCCTTATGTTTCTTTTTCTTTAAACGACTCATACTCATTTGAATTAAACTTCTTTGTCCCTTCTGTTGTAACGTTCGTGGACCCATGTTATTAACCAAGTCTTTTTTTCTTTTATTTTCCATATGTTTTTCATTTAAATTTTCAACCAAATCATTTTTTCTTTTCGCAGCTCTGGTAGTCACAGACAAAACTTGATCTTTTCGGAGATCATTAATTGTTTTTGAATTTTTTTTATAATAACAGTTTTTATAAAAACTCTTATAATTCGTTCTAAATAAAATATTACTACAACTAATAACATCATAATGACCATAATCGAACGGACCGGTCAGTTTTAAGATTAATTTATATTGTAATAAAAGCGAATTAAATATCAGAGGTGTTCCGATATCATTTTGATATATAATAATACATATGTTGTAAATATCTACAAAAGCCTGTATTTCAATATGCCCACCGAATACTCCATTCTGCCGCATATGATGCAAATAATCTTCTTTATTCCTGATTATTGTATTATGAAAGTCATTTTCAGTCACAAAATTTTTGAATAATTCCCAATTACCATCAATATAATCCACAATTGCATGTCTTAAATATTTATGCTGCTTTTGGAAATCGTAGAAAAAGTAAGATAAACTCTTAAATAAACAATTTCCATCTGCTTCTATATAACATTCTATATTATGCACATAATCCATGTTTCAAACGGTTAAAATTATTCAAAACAGTAAACACAAAAAAAGATATTGAATTACTGAATTTTTTGTTGGAAAATATTTTACTTTCAGTAGATGTATCAAGTCCTAGATTACAGAAACCAATAAAACGAAATTGACACGTTCACTTGAACAATGTTCACAGGCGCACAGCAGCCTTTCGATATTATGTAGCTGTCAAGCGGTAATCAAATCTCATGGCGCCAAGCAGCCTTTAACAATTCAGGCGCGAAGCAGCCGTTCAATGCCAGTTAATTACTTGAAATATAACAATAAAAGAAAGATTTTTGATTTATATCTACTCAGAATTTGATATTGAATATATTACTAAAGTATGTCTTTTAACACGTCATTCGTAATGAAAGAATTTATAATAACTTCGGTGGTTTTTTGGTTCTTGAAAACAACATATACATATATGAACTTCTTTCATTAATAGTATACAATGATTGATATAAGTATTGATTAACCATAATTCATTTGATAATTTAAATCTGGAAATTTCTATGTGTTCAAATTTAACTTTTAATGTGTATGCAAAACACTGCAGACATGTTCCCTGTCCCTATTACATTCATATTTTGATGTCAACCTAGATCAGGTAACCAATACAACCTTGATCAGGTAACCAGACAACCTAGATCGCGTAACCATGGCAATATCGAGCGGATTTCCGTAGCAACCGCGATCTAGGTAACCATGGCAACCCAGATCAAGAAACCATGGACACCTAAATCGAGCGGCATCCATAACAATATCGAGCGGATTTCCATGGCAATCTAGGTCTTCTACATCGGCGGCGGCGGTATTATCAATATGATATAGGCGGCGGTATTATCAATATAAGCCGTTCACTAGATGCAGGCAACCCAACAGTCAAATCCCGAAGATTTCCGAAGACATTGTATTTGTCATTACGACCACTTGGTGGAGGTTCCCGTCCTATGTTATTTATCACGAATACAATGACTTCGGACGTCTTCGGGATTTGACTGTTGGGTTGTCTGCATCTAGTGAACGGCTTCCCTATAACCTCACGATATATATATATATATATATATATATATATATATATATATATATATATATTTATATATATATATATACATACATACATACATATATATATATATATATATATATATATATATATATATATATATATATATATATATATATATATATATATATATATATATATATATATATATATATATATACATACATACATACATACATACATACATACATACATACATACATACATACATACATACATACATACATACATACATACATACATACATACATACATACATACATACATACATACATACATACATACATACATACATACATACATACATACATACATACATACATACATACATACATACATACATACATACATACATACATACATACATACATACATACATACATACATACATACATACATACATACATACATACATACATACATACATACATACATACATACATACATACATACATACATACATACATATATATATATATATATATATATATATATATATATATATATATACTGTAACGGTAATTTCCCTAAGTTCGGGCGACCCAGAGAAATTAATCCGAAAACAAACCTGGCTCCAACGTTGAGGATTTGGGGAAGGTGTTGGGC